>OX387239.1:15226910-15826910 GCA_947561735.1 Cenchrus americanus
AAGATTTGTGATGAATTTGGAGAATCTACAACCACCGCAGCCAAATAATCCTAATTGGACGGAATTTAATAGATTTAAGGAAGATTTGGCTAATGTGGTAAAAATCAAACTTGGTGTTGATATTGGTAATACTAATTTGTATCAAAAGCCATGTGATCCTGAGTTTGATAGATTTTCTCTCCCACGTGGTTGACATGTGCCTGATTTAATTAAATTTAGTGGTGATGATGACTGAACCACATGGGTGCATATTAGTCAATACACTACTCAACTTGGTGAAGCTGGTGCTTATAATGCTTTAAAAGTGCACTTCTTTTCTTTATCTTTAACTGGCACCGCTTTTGCTTGGTTTTTATCACCTGGTCCCGGTTCTATTATATCTTGGGATATGTTAGAACATAAATTTCATGATCACTTTTATAGTGGGAGCATGCAATTAAAATTAATAGATTTAACATCGGTCAGGCAAGAAAGAGGTGAGGTTGTCTTTGCCTACATTAAAAGGATCAAAGAAACTAAAAACGGTTGCTTTAATTTGTCACTCATTGATATGGACCTTGCAGACATTTGTTCAAAGGGTTTAATGTCATCTATTAGAGATGATATAGAGGGTTCCGATTTTCTTTTGGTTGCACAAGTTCAAGTAAGAGCTTTAGTTGCTGAAAATCAATTGAATAGAGAAAAGGATAGCTTTATGTCACGTTGTTCTTATGTGCATAGTATTCATTATGATTCTGATAGTTCCAATGGCAAGAAAAGAAGTCTATGCTGCTGAATTTATTTGGCGGTCTAAAGAAAAAACTTATTCTTGCTCATCTCTTAAGCCGGCTAGTAAAGGTCAGTAAGAAGAAATTAAATTTACTTTTGATGTTTCCAAATGTGATCTTATATTTGATGAATTGCTTAAATCCGGAAATATCAAATTAACTCATACTATTCATCCACTTGATGAGTTGAAAAGGCATGCATATTGCATGTTCATTAATTTTTTTTCTCATACCGCTACCGATTGCAATGTATTTCGTCGTCAGGTTCAATCGGCCGTAAATGAAAGTCGTTTGACTTTTCATGAGATCCAAGTGGATAAGACTCCTCTTGCAATCAACACCATGGATTTACAGCAGCCTAAAGTATTGGTTCGGCCGCATCAAGGTGAAGCAACTAAGGGCAAGAACGTGGTGATCGGGAAGCTAAGCCCGACTTGAGAGGAAAAGAGCTGATTCGTAATGCTGCAAACATTAACACAACTCACAACAGTTCCTAATCTGTTGCTTCACTATAGCCTGATTGTTGCATGTATCCGTGGTTTCTGGCGTCTGCACTGTGACCCCGAAGTGCAAATAGAATGAGAAAAATGTCGAACACACACATAATTGTTTCCCTGTGCCTCTTACTCCCGTTATATTTTTCCCACTAACATACATTTTTTTCCTGATACCTAATTTCTTCCTTTTTCTAGTTATAAGACTCTCGGGCATAGGCAAAAAAAGCACTACATCTACACTGCACAGGGAACTGAATGTGTTATCGTGCAATTTTATCGACTGGGCTAGTCATACATATATATGAAAATGAGTGTAGGAGCTAGTTTGGTATATAAAGGGAGAGAGAGCATAGACTAACTAGCTATATGAAAATGAGTAGCTAAAAATGATGGCCTCTTTCACGGTCCACAATACAGATACTTAGTGGCATATAGTATCTACGGAGTATAAAATTTATTATGGATAAGTTAGCAATTACATTCCAAAAGGTGCTATTCCATATAAAATGGTCTATCAGGATTCACCAAAGCTGTTGTTGGTATGGTGGATGAATGTCGTAGTTTAATTGGTTCAGGGTACTTGTTATTAAAAAGCAAAAGAGTTTATGTTCCCTTTTAACAAACCTAAGAACTGAACATAGAAAAAAGATTTCTTACATCACAACCAGTCATCCTTTGTTTTCAATCATGCATGTTAATTTAATCTGCTCAAGCTCGTGGCTGCTCGCTGGGCTCTGCTTCTGGTGGATTAAAGAAACACCGTTGCAAGGTATATACGACTTCTACAATTACTTCCTGTGGTGTTCGTCATCGGGTCTTCCAAGTAATCCACGTGCACATTACTTCTGTATATCTTACAGATAAAGAAACAAGGATCGGACAGTAAAGTGTGGTCGACATGCTTTTTCCGACACCTCTCACTCACAAGCTCGCAATATCGTCACATGCCTGCTGGATGCATAGTGGTGCAATGAAAAATGTAGCCTGTATGCCACACTGTGGCATTTAGTTGTATACATGTAGCCTGTATGCCACACTCTTTGGATATAAGTTGTGTTCCCTCATCCCTGCTCGCCTACACGTGCTATCAAGGGAAAAAGACTTGGTTCTCAAATATATTTATAGGTTATTGCGACCTTGTCTTCGTACAATATTGAGCATTGCATAGTTATTCATAATAAGTTGTATGTACGAGAAAACCCTAGAGTAAATTGAGCCGACTGATTTTGTACTTGGGACGAGTAATTGTAAAATTTCACCATAGTGGTAGACATGTGAGACGAGCAGTGGTTTTTAACACATTTATATATAAAGGGGAGCCTTTAGTCTCGTCCTCACACGCTTATATTTTGTGTGAAAAAATCGCGTGACATGTGAGGGCTACCCATGGATTTTCAATTTTTTTGACGCTGACGTGCCCCCTTTAGTTCCGGTTAGTAAAACCAACACGGACTAAAACCCACCCTTTTGTCTCGATTCGTTTACCCATGACTCAGGATGTCAGCTGGTGTGTCTGCAGACACCCGCCGGACAGCTGCAAGAGTCCGCAAGGAAATTTAGCTTGTCCTGCAGGAGCCTGCGAGCTCCGCAGCAGCTTCCTGCCACCTCCTGCTGGGTGCTGCAGAAGCTATCAAGCAGGACTAGCGGACTCTGCAGGTGACTGCCAAGGCATGCAGGTTTCAAAGCTGCTTACCAATCGGATTACTCTATTTAGACCATCTCAAAAAGGAGAAGAGGTCATACTTGCATTCGTGATTTGCGCACTTGTCCAAACATAATCATAATCCATGGCTATTACTAAATCACAACCACAACCAGTCATCCTTTGTTTTCAATCATGCATGTTAATTTAACCTGCTCAAGCTCGTGGCTGCTCGCTGGGCTCTGCTTCTGGTGGATTAAAGAAACACCGTTGCAAGGTATATACGACTTCTACAATTACTTCCTGTGGTGTTCGTCATCCGGTTTTCCAAGTAATCCACGTGCACATTACTTCTGTATACCTTACAGATAATTAATGAAACAAGGATCGGACAGTAAAGTGTGGTCGACATGCTTTTTCCGACACCTCTCACTCACAATCTTGCTATATCGTCACATGCATGCTGGATGCATAGTGGTGCAAAGAAAAATGTAGCCTGTATGCCACACTGTGGCATTTAGTTGTATATACGTGTAGCCTGTATGCCACACTCTCTGGATATAAGTTTTATTCCTCATCCCTGCTCGCCTACACGTGCTATCAAGGGAACAAGACTTGGTTCTCAAATATATTTATAGGTTATTGTGACCTTGTATTCGTACAATATTGAGCATTGCATAGTTATTCATAATAAGTTGTATGTACAAAAAACACTAGAATAAATGGAGCCAACTGATTCGCGGTCCACAATACTGATAGAGTAATGTGCACCTGTGGTCCCTAAACTACCAGTGGTGTGTTATCTCGCTCCCTAAACTCTCAAATTGACCATTCAGGTGCTCAAACTTGTTGGGTTATGTCGTCCCGGTCCCAAAACTTGCAGATCACATGTTTAGATCATCAAACTTGTTCCATTGTGTCATCTCGTATCCCGAGAGCCAGGCGTGGGGGTCACTTTTGGCCCTTGGAGGCCAGGCTCCGTGGCGGGCCAGGGACGCAAACAGCGCGAGCTGCAGCTGGGGAGCGCAGCCGGGCTCCGCGGCCGGGGTGGCAAACACGCCCCTAGTCTACATTCTTTTTCCGACACCTCTCACTCACAAGCTCGCTGTATCATCACATGCATGCTGGTGCAAAGAAAAATGTAGCCTGTGTGCCACTCTCTGGATATAAGTTGTATTCCCTCGTCCATGCTCGCCTACACGTGCTATCAAGGGAACAAGACTTGGTTCTCAAATATATTTATAGGTTATTGTGACCTTGTCTTCGTACAATATTGAGCATTGCATAGTTATTCATAATAAGTTGTATGTACAATAAACCCTAAAATAAATGGAGCCAACTGATTTTGTACTTAGGACGAGTAATTGTAAAATTTCGCCATAGTGATAGACATGTGAGACGAGCAGTGGTTTTTAACACATTTATATATAAAGGGGAGCCTTTAGTCTCGTCCACACACGCGCATATTTCGTGTGAAAAAATGTTGTGACATGTGAGGGCTGCCCATAGATTTTAAATTTTTTTTGGACGCTGGCGTGCCCCCTTTAGTCCCGGTTGGTTTACCCAGGACTAAAAGGGGTCTGCTTTTGTCTCCCACCTTTAGTCCCGGTTGGACTTTAGAGCCGTCTCTCTACCAGTGCAGTCAGTGCATAACTGCATACGAATGAATGCATAACCCAAATTTAAGGGCATGACCCAACTCCAAATTAAACTATAGTACATGAGATCTAATATATATGGGCTCCTATCATTCATAACCTACATAAGATAAATTAAGTGGTCCAAACCATCCCACGACAATGCATCAATTGACAATGTGAATGTGCTCCCACCACTACTAGAAAACTGGATTTCGCCATGTGCCTGATAATTCCCAATGTGCTTTTTATTGGGCGCGTGGCGAAGTCATAGTTCACCGTGTGTTTTTTGGGGCGCACATCAAAGAAGACTGAAAAATTCCTTCCCCTGTTGCTGGTTTGTTCTGGAGGGACTTGTTCGGATGTGAAGTTCTGGATGCACACCTATCTGTTCCTTGGGGTCTGTTGACACTTCTCCATGTACAATGCTTCTAAGTGTGAATGAATGTCGTTTATCAAAAGGTGAAAAAACTATTTGAGCATAACTTTTTTGTTTGAGCTCTGACTGGTGTGATTAGTGTGTACTTGGTAACATCACTCCTTGTTTGTAGTGTAACATTACTCCTTCCATGCATACAGTGTGAATTTTGATTGACATTAAGCATAACTACTTCACTATTTGTGTATGGTAGTATTGTACGTAGTATGATCATTTGAATTATACTCCGCACATATATTCTGATTGCTTTATACTGAAATTTAAATTATAGGCAAAGCAGAGGCAGGGTCGAGGCCTCCTCTTGGCTGCGTCAGGGGATCTATTTAGCGGGCTGCCGAGCTCAAAGGGTGCGAGCGACGGAGCGGGGCAAGTCAGGGGTGCAGAGCTGGACTTCTGGCTTTTGGACCACCAGTTTGAGGTGGGCCGCTGCTGTAATAACTAGGTTCCAAACCAAGTTTGGCAAAAAGAAGAGAAAGAAGGTAGGGGAGAAAAAAGGAAAAACTTTGCATTTTTTCAAAAGGTCCCAAACAAATGAATTCAAACATGAATTGAATTCGAACAAACAAAAAGAATGCATTAGCATGGTTGCAACAAACATCATGCCACTTATTTTATTTTAGATAAACAAACAATGTTTGCATCCTGTACTATATTCCCTGTAAATAAAATAAATGTGGAGAAAATTTTAAAATTACGAGAAAGACGTTTAAATTTTCTTACTATTCACATCCTGAAATTTGAGAATTTCAGGGTATGACAAGCAGCCGGCAGGTGTCCTCCGCGCTGTCTCCGCGGCCGCGACTGACTCCTCTCGGCCGCACACCCCTCTACTGCCGTCAAGCAGGAGTGTGGCAACGCTACAGCTTGATGTGTCCTGCTGCTGATGCTCCTGCTTCCGCTGGCGTCGCTTAAGCTAGGTGTCGGCGGAAGTTGACCGTGGCGTCCTCTGCCTGTCGCCGTCCTCTACAGAAGGAGCCCTTCTTCCGCGCCCTCGTCGCGGCGGCAACGACGCCGCCTCCTCGGCCGCGCTCCTCATTTAATTTGGAAGCATTTATGTTTAGCAATGATGTTTTGAATGCCTGGAGCACTTGGAAGGAGAGGAACAAAGGCTTCACGGAGGGCCAGCTGGTGGACATTAATGAACGAAGGGAAACTATAGATGCAGGCCAGGGGCAAAATACATGGTCACTCTGCGATATGGCCCTTAGAGAGAGTACTAGTAGTAGTAGGACAAATTTATACCCTGAGTAGCTGTGTAAGCTCTGTTTGTTGTGTACTAGTTAGCCATCTAAGCCGATCAGGATGGAGATCAAGGATCTTAGCAGGAGCTTCAGTGAATTTTCCCTAAGGTTTGATAGTCGGTCTAGTAATACGGTAGCTCATGCAAGTGATAAGCAGGTGTCTAGAGAACCGAAGATGCACTAACATGAGGTTCCCGACGACAGCGCAGAAATTGTGCAGAAGCAACACTGGCTTCTTCTCCTTCGATCATAGTGTCAGGGTGAACTATATTGGAGATGAGGTTATTACTAAAGTGGTGTTTGAAAGCAACCTCAACGATCTCCAATGTTCCTAGCTTTACCCATATACCCTATCCTTCTATCTGCATGATATAACAAAGTTGTCTCGATTAAATAAGAGCTGACAAACAGACTTCCTGTTAAGACCCATGTTGCTTTTTTCTTGTCAGTTTCTTATATATGTGTGACAAGTACTGAAATTCATAGTGGACAGAGTTTATGTTCTGGCGGCAATAAACACTGTTGCAGTTAGTGCTGAAAAAAATTAATATGAAGTGAAGTTTAGAGTGCTTTCTGTAAAAATGATTATAATAAACAACAAACCTTTTCTTAGAGGGATTGGCTATATTTCTGTAGGTTAATAACTGCCAGTATTAAAAAACTGGCACTCATTACAAGAAAAAAAACTAACTGACACTACATGATCAGCCATAGATTTACATTAAGTGCAGTGTCCAATTTCGCACTGCCACTGCCAGCAAACAGTTGTTCAAGGCTTGTTAGAGCATCGAAGACGCACTGATTACACGTAATCAGTAAAAGTTCAAGAACCTATATGACCGAATATTTACTGTCCGGATCTAAATTTGATAACAGAAAAAGTTTATGCACCTATATGATCATTTTTTAGTTTGCGAACCAAGACGAGATCTCGCGAAAGTTCACAAGCTTACAGTGAAATTCACACTTAAAAATTACAGATTTTCAAACATAATTTATTACAGAACTTTGGATTTTGCTATGAGCTTCGAAATGATGAGGACCACCATTAAGACTTATCCATGGTTGTCCCCAAACTAACAACTTCTATGAAACAAACACAGAAGTGCAAATGCCGTCACATACACACTGCACTCAATCTAATAGTTAAAGATTTCGTAAAAAAGTTTGTGTCTCACGGTTAGGTGACAGTCGCAGAAGATCACCCTTAAATTCACATATTGCTCTTTTGTTGTGAGGTTTTTGTTGGGTAGTTCGAGTCGGAAGAGTGTTTTGGTAAGCCGTGTTCATCTTGTTGGAGAAGACATCTCCCTCGAGAAGAAATTTTTATAAGCTCTCATTCACTCCCCCCTCTCTGGTCGCCAGTTCGGTCCTTCACCAGTAGAAGCGTCAACATATTTTGGCGACTCCGCTAGGGAAGAAAGATAAGGTTTCTAAGACAATTCAATTTAGCCCTAGTATGATGTCTTGATGTGAACTTGATATGAACAACGTCGTCACCGCGTCGCTAGAAGATCTCCCTCCAGAGGAGTAGCAGAAGTTCAAGGCGCTACAAGAGTACATGCGAATTCTATGTTGGCGTCAAGAAGGATTGTTCCGGCAAGGTGGCAGGATTGAAAGAGTTCGAGCTGCCGTTGATCAAGCTAAATGAAAACAATGTGGAGGAAATCCCCACTGTAAAGCAAAAAACCCGGCCTAAATCGTCTCCTATGAAATCTACAGTGGAAAGTGATGGGTTACTTGCTTCATATATTGCTTGTTTAGAACGTTTAGAGGATCTTGAAAAAGATAGTAGTTTAAGCTACAATAACAATGAAACTAATAGTAGTTCTCCAAAAGCTAATCCTCATGGGTCCTATCCCAGCTTAGCACCTCTGCATGTTGTTAATAATGCAAATTATACATATGGCATGCCACCAAATCCCCCATTTGGTCAAAACCTGCAGTTTCAACCGCATAGGCCAAACATGGCTGCACCGGTTGAACCAGTGCAAGGTACCGGTCTAACTGGTAAGACCAGTGCACTGGAGATGGTGCCTAATCAGCCTATGCCACTTTCCGTCGTGCTAAACCTAGTTATTCCTACTTTTTATAATCAATTAGTAACACTAGACCCCATTATAGTACGACAATGAATACATTGGCCACGAAAACCATTATTCTAGACGATGTGTTCCAAAGTTATAGGCTACCTCAAGCTAAGATAGCTCCCTATTTAAATAAGATGAATTTGGAGAATCCACAACCACCGCAGCCAAATAATCCTAATTGGACGGAATTTAATAGATTTAAGGAAGATTTGGCTAATGTGGTAAAAATCAAACTTGGTGTTGATATTGGTAATACTAATTTGTATCAAAAGCCATGTGATCCTGAGTTTGATAGATTTTGTCTCCCACGTGGTTGGCATATGCCTGATTTAATTAAATTTAGCGATGATGATGATCGAACTACATGGGTGCATATTAGTCAATACACTACTCAACTAGGTGAAGCTGGTGCTTATAATGCTTTAAAAGTGCGCTTCTTTTGTTTATCTTTAACTGGCACTGCTTTTGCTTGGTTTTTGTCGGTCCCGGTTCTATTATATCTTGGGATATGTTAGAACATAAATTTCATGATCACTTTTATAGTGGGAACATGATATTAAAATTAATAGATTTAACATCGCCCAGGCAAGAAAGAGGTGAGGTTGTCTTTGCCTACATTAAAAGGACCAAAGAAACTAAAAATTGTTGCTTTAATTTGTCACTCATAGATATGGACCCTGCAGACATTTGTCCAAATGGTTTAATGTCATCTATTAGAGATGAAATAGAGGGTTATGATCTTCTTTCGGTTGCACAAGTTCAAGTAAGAGTTTTAGTTGTTGAAAATCAATTGAATAAAGAAAAGGATAGCTTTATGTCACATCGTTCTAATGTGCATAGTATTCATTATGATTCTGATACTTCAAATGATAGCGATAAAGAAGTCTATGCTGCTGAATTTATTTGGCCGTCTAAAGAAAAAACTTATTCTTGCTCATCTCTTACGCCGGCTAGTAAAGGTCAGTAAGAAGAAATTAAATTTACTTTTGATATTTCCAAATGTGATCTGGAAATATCAAATTAACTCATGCTATTCATCCATTTGATGAGTTGAAAAGGCATGCATATTGCATGTTCAATAATTTTTTTCTCATACCACTAACGATTGCAATGTACTTCATCGACATGTTCAATCGGCCATAAATGAAAGTCGTTTGACTTTTCATGAGATCCAAGTGGATAAGACTCCTTTTCCAATTAACACCATGGATTTACAGCAGCCTAAAGTATTGGTTCGGCTGCATCAAGGTGAAGCAACTAAGGGCAAGAACGTGGTGATCAGGGAAGCTAAGCCCGACTTGAGAGGAAAAGAGCTGATTCGTAATGCTGCAAACATTAACACAACTCACAACAGTTCCTAATCTGTTGCTTCACTATAGCCTGATTGTTGCATGTATTCGTGGTTTCGGCGTCTGCACTGTGACCGCGAAGTGCAAATAGAATGAGAAAAATGTCGAACACACACATAATTGTTCCCCTGTGCCTCTTACTCCCGTTATATTTTTCCCACTAACATACATTTTTTCCTGATACCTAATTTCTTCCTTTTTCTAGTTAAGACTCTCAGGCATAGGCAAAAAAAGCACTACATCTACACTGCACAGGGAACTGAATGTGTTATCGTGCAATTTTATCGACTGGGCTAGTCATACATATATATGAAAATGAGTGTAGGAGCTAGTTTGGTATATAAAGGGAGAGAGAGCATAGACTAACTAGCTATATGAAAATGAGTAGCTAAAAATGATGGCCTCTTTCACGGTCCACAATACAGATACTTAGTGGCATATAGTATCTACGGAGTATAAAATTTATTATGGATAAGTTAGCAATTACATTCCAAAAGGTGCTATTCCATATAAAATGGTCTATCAGGATTCACGAAAGCTGTTGTTGGTATGGTGGATGAATGTCGTAGTTTAATTGGTTCAGGGTACTTGTTATTAAAAAGCAAAAGAGTTTATGTTCCCTTTTAACAAACCTAAGAACTGAACATAGAAAAAGGATTTCTTGACACCGCAACCAGTCATCCTTTGTGTTCAATCATGCATGTTAATTTAACCTGCTCAAGCTCGTGGCTGCTCGCTGGGCTCTGCTTCTGGTGGATTAAAGAAACACCGTTGCAAGGTATATACAACTTCTACAATTACTTCCTGTGTTGTTCGTCATCAGGTCTTCCGAGTAATCCACGTGCACATTACTTCTGTATATCTTACAGATAAAGAAACAAGGATCGGACAGTAGAGTGTGGTCGACATGCTTTTTGGGACACCTCTCACTCACAAGCTCGCAATATAGTCACATGCCTGCTGGATGCATAGTGGTGCAATGAAAAATGTAGCCTGTATGCCACACTGTGCCATTTAGTTGTATACATGTAGCCTCTATGCCACACCCTCTGGATATAAGTTGTATTCCCTCATCCCTGCTCGCCTACAAGTGCTATCGAGGGAACAAGACTTGGTTCTCAAATATATTTATCGGTTATTGTGACCTTGTCTTCGTACAATATTGAGCATTGCATAGTTATTCATAATAAGTTGTTTGTGCAGAAAACCCTAGAATAAATGGAGCCAACTGATTTATGTACTTGGGACGAGTAATTGTCAAATTTCACCATAGTGGTAGACATGTGAGACGAGCAGTGGTTTTTAACACATTTATATATAAAGGGGAGCCTTTAGTCTCATCCACACACGCGTATATTTCATGTGAAAAAATCGCGTGACATGTGAGGGCTACCCATGGATTTTCATTTTTTTTTGACGGTGGCGTGCCCCCTTTAGTCCCGGTTGGTAAAACCAACCTGGACTAAAACCCTCCCTTTTGTCTCGATTCGTTTACCCATGACTCAGGATGTCAGCGGGCGTGTCTGCAGACACCCTCCGGATAGCCGCAAGAGTCCGCAAGGAAATTTAGCTTGTCCTGCAGGAGCCTGCGAGCTCCGCTGCAGCTTCGTGCCACCTCCCGCTGGGTGCTGCAGGAGCTATCAAG
Source organism: Cenchrus americanus (assembly GCA_947561735.1). NCBI lineage: Eukaryota > Viridiplantae > Streptophyta > Magnoliopsida > Poales > Poaceae > Cenchrus > Cenchrus americanus. The sequence continues at coordinate 15,238,218 of OX387239.1, forward strand.
CAGGTCTTGCGGACTCTGCAGGTGACTGCGAAGGCATGCAGGTTTCAAAGCTGCTTACCAATCGGATTACTCTATTTAGACCATCTCAAAAAGGAGAAGAGGTCATACTTGCATTCGTGATTTGCGCACTTGTCCAATCATAATCATAATCCATGGCTATTACTAAATCACAAAACAAATACTCTGTGTTTTGCACCTTGACGAGCACAAGTGCAGCAATGCCACACACACATCTGTTAATGTTGATTTTCAAGCAAGGAAGCACTTGCTTTTTTTCCAAAAAGAGAAAAAAACACAATAGACAGAACATTGCAAGCTTAGTTTTTGAGGATGTGACGTTGAGCTATCTCATCCCGTGCAACTGGATTACAAATTTGCATTTGAAAAAATGAGATGCTAAAGCAGCATCAGTAGCAGCAAGAGCACATTGAATTGAACAATGCATATTACATCTCAGCTTGAATTGCCCCACACATCATGCAGTAGTACTTCTTGTCAGTTGGGAGCCACAATCTGAACTTGAAAGAATTTGCAACTTCAACTCTCAATCACACCTGAAAACTTTTTGGAAAGCATGGAAAGTAAGTAAGCTTACAGGCGGGTCATACCATATAAATTGTAAATTTGCAACTTATTATGCAGATTAGCATAATGGATGGCTCAGATTCAGAACTGCATCCTGTCAAATACTCAAAGTGGATAAACTTACATCTGAACCCGTTTTCGATTGATCAAAATGGAGGACAATAACATTTTGAATTTTGATGTACTGTGTAACAAATCAGTAGGAGAATTTACCAGTGGGGACAAGCTCAACATGCATTTGTCACATTCTATGATTCAGACACTAAAGTACAGGAGGCATGGACTCGCTCCATGTGAAAATATCCGAAAAATTTTATAGTGATCCGTTCAAATGGATCTGCATGGTGACAAACTAGGTTTGGTATAATCTACAATGATGAACTAAACTGCAGGACTGCAGATGCACGCAGTAACATTTTCTGCTAAACAATGTAGCGAACATGGCCTCATATGCCATTTGATTTTGGTGATTCATGACAACATGATCATTGGGACTAACCATATTGTTTTAGCATGTATTTGTACACACTTCTAGGTCCCAAGGATGCAAGAAAACCACATGCCAAAATGAGAAAATCGGGGGGTCAAAACTGAGCAAGAAAGCAAAAGAAAAGACACCGTCGGATGAACCGACGGTACCTTAATAGCAAGCGTCGGCGCAATCATCGACGAGTTGGTACACCGGTGAAACCCTAGGCACCGTCGGATGAACCGACAATCCATTTTTTAGTAGCGTCGGACGAGTTGCGAGAGGAAAAGCAGCGAAGATAGTAGCACCGGATCATCCGACGGTCCGAGTGGGGACGCCGTCGGTCTATCCGATGCTCGGTTTGAATCAAGACAGAGATGCACCAAGACAAAGCCTTCAGCACCGGATGATCCGACGCACCGTCGGTGCATAGCGTCGAAGCAATTGTGTCGAGAGAATCTCAACGGCTAAGTCACATGGGAGGGGCACCGGATGAACGGTCGCCACGGGAAATGTAAGCATCGGTTCATCCGATGCTATCTTTTTCTATGGCCGTTAGCCAACGGCTAGTTTGATGCCTTGGGCTATTTATACCCCGTCCACACACTCATTTGAGGATGCTTTGGATTGTGTGGAAGTGCGAAGAGTTCAAGACACATTGAAGATCATATCCAATCCATCCAAGTGCTTAATTGCTAATCCTTAGACTTGCATATGCTTTGTGTATGTGCTTAGTGCTAGGCTTTGCTTAGAGCTGAGTGAGTGAAAGGTTGTGCCAAACTTGTGAGGTGATTCTTGAGTGAATCAAGTTGTACAAGGTTCTCCGAAGCCTTGGGGCCTAAGTGTCTCACCGAAGCAATCGTCATCGACCCTCCGGCTTGGTGTGGAGTGGCGAGGACACTTTGTGCGGGGGGCGTGGAGACCCCCTTCCTTGGTGCGAAGCTACTTAGTGGAGGCGGCATCAAGGTGACCAAGGGAGCTTGACAAGTGCCTAAGTGGCTAGCCTTTGTGGCGAGTCAAGTGGTGCTCTTGGGAGAGACTTGGTGACCGGGAAGCAATACTATTGTGTGCGTGCTTCAACAACGTGGACTAAGGGTGGCTTAGTGCCTACCGATACCACGGGATAAATCGCGTGTCAAGAGTTTGCTTCCTCTCATCCCCTTTACGTTTCCGCATTTACTCTTTTGCAATCTTTGCTTGCCTTTACTTTCCTAGAGTAGTACCTTGCTAGGAATGGCTATAGGTTGCAAACCTTATTTTGGGATGGGAGTTTCGCACTAGAATAACCCTAGTTGCACATCTAGATAGTATATTCTAGTTTATCTTTGTGTAAAAACGGTGAAGCCATGGGTTAAGGTTTTAAGTTGCCTAATTCACTTATTGCCGGGAAGCTACAAGTGGTATCGAGCCGGGTTCTCACTTCCTTCACAAGGAAACACCAATTCAATTGGTAAATTGTGAAAACTGGCTCATTGGAACGGTTAGACTTCATCGCCTAGTGAGTTGCTCTATAGAGGAATGAAAGGGGTTGATACCTTCGGTTTGGCTCCACATTTCGATGGCACGGGCTACCCTCGGTGGAAGGTTCTCATGGAGGCCTATCTCCAAGCAAAGGACCTTGATGTTTGGAGAGTCATCGATGAGGGCATGAGAAATGGTACTAAGAAGGAAAAGCAATTTCATGTGATTGCTAAAAGTATCATTTTGTCCTCACTAGATGTAGGCGTTTTCAATAGAGTTTTTAATTGTCAAAATGCTCATGAGCTATGGAAAACCATCAAGGAGAAAAATGAGGGTTCAAAAGAAGTTGCTAATGAACATTACGGTTGTCTCCTTGAGGAATTCAATAGCTTTAAGTGACTTGCAAATGAAAATGCTGAATCTATGTACTCACGCCTAAATGTGCTTGTCAATGAGATCAATGCTTTAGGTGTGAAGGACATCACGAGACTTGAACATCAACCGCAAGATCCTTCAAAGTCTCTCGGAAGCCCAATTATGACTTGGTGAAGGCAATCATCTATGAGAAGAAGCTCGAAGATTTGAAGCCATCTCATATCTTGCGCAAGATCATGGCACATGAGCTTCAACTCATGCCCTAGTCAAAGAAGGCGCCCCAAGAACCATCCTCTCCAACTACAAGCCATGCTCTCTCAAGTCAACAATAGAAGATGTTGAGTAGGATGGCTACTCATGGAAGATCAAGTGATGAAGAGGTTGAATCAATGGTGGCCGAGTACGTGAAGAAGATCTTCAAGTATGTGAAGAAAGTCAACATGTACGGCTACAACGTCCACTTGAGAGAAGGGCGTCATCATCAACGCATCAAGTTCACCAAGATCGAGCACAATCCCAAGAAGAAGGTGGTCAAGGAGAGGAGACTAAGGCAAGAAGCAACTATCGCCGTCCGTGAGTGGACAAGTGGAAAATCAAGTTCTTGTAGCTCAAGTGATGAATCAAGAAAGAACTTCACCACCCGCTTCATGCAACATCCTTCATCATCACTACACATGTGCCTTATGGCCAAAGGTATGGAAAACAATGTAAGTGATGATGAATCGACACCACCTCTCTTGATGATCTTGTTGAGCTAGTCCATGAGCAAAAAGGAATGCTTAAGAAACAAGCTCATGAAATTAAAGACCTCAATGCTCTCAATGATCTTAGTGCAACCCTTGCTACAAATTATGAACATTTGTTGTGCAAATTCGAATTGCTTAGCAAGGAGTGTGATTAGCTAAAATCTAAGCTTGGGAGCAATGAGACTAAAACAAGTAATTCCTTTGAGCTTGATGAATCATCTATCCCTTGTGCAATTCCTACCTCCAAGGTAGATGCTTCAACTTCTTGCATTGATTTAATTGATGAATCTTGCTCACCATCTTGCAATGATAATGTTGTTGTAGAAACATGTGATTGTCTCATAGGCAAGAAAAATGATGAGCTTAATCAAGAAGTGAAATGGCTCCGAGAGAAGTTGGCAAACTTGATGGGCAAGGGCAAGAACGATGAGGAACATGTGGACATCTCTCAAGACATGAAGAGCAAAGTCCAACCTTCTCAAGATAACTGTCATCCCATGGTGAAGAAGCTTGAGAAGGGTGCAACAGTGACTTGCTACAAGTGTCATGGAGAAGGGAACAAGTTCTACAAATGCCCTCAATTTGTCAAAAAGATGGACAAGGGCACAAAGAAGAAGTTGAACCCCACCATCAAGAGCTCCCTAATCTACACCAAGCCCAACCGCAAGAACAAGACTAAGAGCAACACCTACGTCATCAAGATGAAGCCTAATGGCAAGGTGGTTGCACACAAGGTTGGGAAGATGAATGAGGAGTGGGGTTGGAACCAACCCATTTGGGTGCCCAAGGAAGACATCACTAACATGAAGGGGCCTCAAATGGTTTGGGTTCCAAAGGCCACTTGAAGGCCATGTGAGTGTGGGGACTTGTGAGGATTGGCACAAAGAAGTTGTGGAATTCATGCCTACAAGTCAAGCTTGCAAGTTGGACATGTGTTGCCCAAGTTCCCCGGTTGAGGTAGTGGAAACTAGTACCTATCTCTTGTATCATTGTAGCTCCATTGCCTTGTTTACGTTGCATTTGTTGCAATGTTTGCATATGGTAGGTTGTTTGTGTCATGTGCTAACCCATGAGCAACCTACATGGTTTGATTAGTGTGTAGGAAAGCTACACTTGTTCTTTCATGGTGCATGTTTTCATATATATCTTTTTGCATCATGATCAAGCTATAGGGTTAAGCTTCCCTTTTGTTGTCATAAACAATGTGCATACATTTGGTTGGTGATTCAAATACTAAATGCACACATTTAGGGGGGAGCTCATCCTATGGTTTGGTTATGGGACTAAGATTGGTTCAAGCTTATCTTATGTAGTCCCTTAGCGACGCGTTCGGTGCGGTACTTCATTCTAAGAGAATGCTATTTCACTCTCAATGTGATCTAACATCTCTAAAAGAGTGAATATAGCAATATGAGCCTCATGCTATTGAGTCATGTCCTTAAGAGCTTATGTCTCTATATACGTTCAAAGGCAACATACTCATACATTCCTAATCCTTGTGGTACTCACCGCGCCGAAAACTTCTTACTCACCGCGCCGACGAAATTTCTTGCGTTTCACGGGAGATGGAGCACCGGGTCGCGGAGATCACCCCCGAGACGTGCGGGGCTATCGCCGCCACCGGATGGAGAGGGCCCTTCTCAGGCTTGGAGTCCCTCCGACCTACGTCACGTACCGCGCCGAGTACGTACCCGCCGTGACCGGGCGGATGGTGCTCTACACGGTCGCCGTGCTCCCTCACCCGAGTCTCCCGGGTTCAAGGGAGAGGTCCGCTACTGGCGCCGCACTCACCGTTGTGACCGCGCTGGACGTCGCCTGCCGCCAGGCACTGGGCTGCCTTCTCGCACGCATACCGCGCCTCCTTCGAGCCCGGGACTTTTCGGCTGCTACCCCGGGACTACTGGCGCCTCGCACCGCTCGTGGACGGAGTTCCTTCGTACGAGGGGATCCAGGACGACGTCGACGCTGCTCCCTTCCGCGAGTCCGACGAGACCCTGGTGGAGACCGCCAGCTACTTGGTCGACCTCGACAAGTACGCGCGCCGACTGGAGGACGAGTCACGTACCCTCTACGGCCAGGTCAGGGACGCCACCATCGACGCCCTCCAGTACCAGCCCCGTTGTGCCAAGCTGGAGAGAGAGAACACCTCCCTACACCACCGTGTTCGCCAGCTCGAGCTGACCCTCGACCGCGCGACCACCGTCCTGCTGCAGTCAGAGGGGGAGAGGGTGGACACCCGGGAGGAGATGCTGCACGCCAAGGAGGACTCGCGCGGGGCGACGGCCGAGTTAGAACGAGGGGGCCGAAGGACAAGCTCGAGCGCAAGGACGACCTACTCACGGTGCGCGCTCACCGCTCGGGTGTGAGCGGCTCAAGGTGGAGAAGCCGGAGAAGAGCCGAGCGGACAACGTCGCCAACATCGCGTGGCTCACCCGCACGGCCGTCTACACGAGAGACAAGGCCGAGAGACCGAGGAGGACTTGGGAGGACGCCGACTCACTTCGCGTGGACGAGCTTTTCGAGCTCAACGGAGAGCTACCCCCCGAGTCTCAGCGTGAGATCCGCACCGAGACCTTCGAGCTACACCAGTCACGCCTCAAGCTTCACCGTGCCCAATGGCCCGTCCGCCGACCCCCGTCGAGACCGAGGAGGTTCGAGAGGCTCACGCCTTGGTGTCCTGGATCTTTCCACCGGACTACCCCACCGAAGAGCGCTACCCCGTCACGTACCGGAGGGCACGCACTGAGTAGAGAGCTGAGCGAGGGGCATGACCTAGTACTGTGCGAGTAGTTTCCATGAGTTGTTCCATGCATCCGCGAGCATGTTCCAGTGCATGAAGAGAGTCATGCCACACCATGTAGACACTACCTCTTTTGAGTTTGTACCAATGTATTAGATCGTTGACTTGTTGCTTCTACCCCAAGGTCTGAGTCAGCCTCAGGGGAGCAAGTGTATTATGCATGTTTGATGTGTGCTTGGATCTTAATGGTGTTATTTGTGTCTTAATGCTTCTTCCCCTTGAGTGTAGGTTATAATTAGAACTATTTTCTTGTTTGCTAAAGACGCATGTGTGAATTGGTGAGTGACGTGTGTAAACCTTTTCCCTTTTTCCTTATGTTTTCAGAAAGATGTCGATCCGCCGCTCCAACTGGCTGATAGTCCGCCTCGAGGAGGCGGTGGCCGAGGAAGAAGCCCAGCAGGGGCGTGGACGCGGGCGTGGCCGTGGACGCCCACCCCTGCGTGGAGGAGCTTTGGGAGCCAGGGCCCGAGGTGACGGAGCACCGCCACAACCGCCCGAGAACCCTAAGGCCGAGGTTGAGCAAGGAGCGGCCGAGCAAGGCCAGCCTGAGACGGACCAGCCACCACCATCCCCACCTAACTTGGTGGAAGTGATGGCGCTCCAGACTCAGTTGATGCAGAGGATGGCGGAAGCCATGGAGCACCGAGGCAACGGTGGGAACCGCGTTGCTCCACAGGATGAGGACCTCACGAGGAAGATCGAGAGGTTCATCCACCTGAAGGCCCCCACCTTCAGCTACTCAGATGACCCACTCGAGGCCGACGACTGGTTGAGGGTGATCGAGACCAAGCTCGACCTCACCGTCTGCTCCGACGAGGAGTGCGTCGCTATTGCCGCGAACCAGCTGGAGGGTCCTGCCAAGGCATAGTGGGACAACTACACTACCACCCACCCGAACCCAGCTTTCATCACCGGGCCGGGAGTTCGCGAGGCGTTCCGCGAGCGCACCTCCCCGATGAGCCGCCGGGTCCGAGAAAGGCGCGGGGAGTTTCGCACCATGACTTAGGGTGCTATGAGAGTCGAGGAGTACGAGCGTCACTTCATGAATATGATGCGGTACGCCCCCGACGACACCAACACCGACCAGAAGAAGCAGTTCTGGTTCCTACGAGGCCTCCACCACGGCCTTCGCCAGGCGCTAAAGGCAAGTGAGCACAGGTCCCTTCGCTATCTCGTCAACCACGCCATCGCGGTCGAGGATGAGAGGAGGGGGCCACGAGGAACGCATGAGGGGCAAGAAGAGGATGGGAGATCGGGACCAGCCTGAGCGGTCCTTCCAGAAGCCGAGGAGCGGACCGAGCAACATGCTGAGGGGGAGCTACCGCCCGGGGCACAACCAGCCTGGGCGTGGCTTCGGAGGAAGTGGACGTAGCCCGTTCCCGGAGGGAGGAACCCCGGCTACCCCCAGCAGACGGGAGTCTACACTCGTCCTCCGCCGAGCACCACAAGACCCATCGCAGGAGGCTTCACCGTAACCTGCTTCGCGTGTGGCAAGCCAGGCCACAAGTCCTACGACTGCCCCGACAAGAAGGCTGCTGCCACCCCCGCGAGGGCACCCGCTCCCGGGAGGCCGGTCTCCTCAGGCCGCGCCGCCCCCGGCCGCCGGCCGTGGGAGGCTGAACCACCTCACTGAGGAGGAGGCTGCCAACGCCCCCGACGTCATGATCGGTAAGTTTTTGGTTTGTGGTACTTCTGCTCTGGTTCTTTTCGACACCGGTGCAACCGGGTCGTATATCACCTCTCGGTTCGTAAGTAAACTTTCCCTCCCTACAACCACCCGATCGATGCCCTCCCTACAACCACCCGATCGATGCCCATTATCACGAGCTCTCCGCTCGGGGATATCTGATGCACCCTGCTGTGCAAAGGAGTGGAAGTGGTCATCCAAGATCACACATTCTATGGGGATCTGACCGTGTTGCCTTCCCATGGTATCGACGTGATACTGGGAATGGATTGGATCACTGCCCACAAGGGTGTCATCTCCACCTCGCCGAGACTTGTGACTCTAGTGAACCCTGACGGGGCCAGAGTTACCTTCGAGCCGATGAAGTCTCGAGACATACCGGCAGTGTACAGCCTTCACACGAAGGCCATATCGGACGTGCCGGTAGCCTGTGAGTATGAGGATGTGTTCCCAGAGGAGTTGCCCGGGTTGCCTCCTGATCGTGATGTGGAGTTCGTGATTAACTTGGTGCCGAGAACGGTGCCGATAGCGCGAGTCCATAGCGTATGGCAGAGGTTGAGCTGAAGCTGTTGAAGGCAGAGCTAGACTCTCTACTCGAGAAAGGGTTCATCCGACCAAGTGCTTCCCCATGGGGTTCGCCGGCACTATTCGTTCCGAAGAAGGATGGGACTCAACGCCTGTGCGTCGACTACCGCGCCCTGAACGCGGTAACCATCAAGAACAAATACCCACTGCCCAGAATTGATGATCTGATGGATCAGCTAAGGCAAGCCAAGTACTTCAGCAAGATTGATCTCCGGTCAGGTTATCACCAGATGAAGATTCGCCCAGAGGACATCCATAAGACGACATTTGTAACCCGGTATGGGCAGTACGAGTACACAGTCGTGTCATTTGGCCTGACCGATGCCCTAGCATACTTCATGAACATGATGAACAAGGTCTTCATGGATGAGTTGGACAAGTGTGTCGTCGTCTTCATCGACGATATACTGGTCTACTCCCGAACGACGAGAAGAGCACGAGGGGCACACGAGGATCGTATTGGGGAAGCTCGGGGAAGCATCGGTTGTACGCCAAGTTCGGCAAGTGTGAGTTTCGGATGGAGGAAGTCGCGTTTACGGGTCATGTGTTGTCGCCAAAGGAGTAGCCGTAGACCCGAGCGAGGATTGAGGCGGTGTCCAAGTGGCGGTCACCAAAGTCCGTGACGGAGATCCGCAGTTTTCTCGGTTTGGCCGGATACTACCGCCGGTTCATCGAGAACTTCTCGAAAATCGCCAAGCCCATGACAGAACTCTTGAAGAGCAACACGCCGTATGTGTGGTCGGAGAAGTGTGAAGCCAGTTTCCAGGAGCTCAAGACTCGTCTCACCACTACGCCGGTCCTGACCCTGCCCGATGCGAGCAAGGACTTCGTGGTGTAGTGTGACGCGTCAAGGCAAGGACTCGGCTACGTGTTGATGCAAGGAGGCAAGGTGGTAGCCTATGCCTCGTGACAGCTAAGGAAGCACGAGGAGAACTACCCTACACACGACCTCGAACTAGCCGCTGTCATTCACGCCCTGAAGATATGGATGCACTATCTGATGGGAAACAAGTGCGACATCTATACTGATCACAGGAGTCTGAAGTATATCTTCACCCGGTGCCCGAAGCGAACCTGAGGCAAAGGAGATGGCTAGAGCGATCAAGGACTACGACCTGAACATTCACTACCACCCTGGTAAGGAAAACGTCGTAGCCGATGCTTTGAGCCGCAAGCACTACTGCAACAACCTGATGGTGCGAGAGGAACGACCAGCCTTGCATTAAGAGCTGGAAAAGCTGAGTTTAGAGATAGTAGAAGAGGGGCAGATGAATGAGTTGAGGGTGAAATACACACTCGAAGACCAAATCCGCTAAGCTCAGAAGGAGTGCTCAGAGATTCAAGAGGTAAAACGCCTGATGGAGAGTGGCAAAGCAGCTGACTATCGCCTCGATGAATAGGGAACCCTGTGGCTGAAGGACCGCATCTGCGTACCTCAGAACAAGGAGATTCGGGACTCGATCCTTAAAGAGGCCCACGATTCTCGATACTCGATCCACCCTGGCTGTACCAAGATGTACAAAGATTTGAACGTACGGTTCTGGTGGGAAAAGATGAGGGAAGATATTGCAGAGTACGTCGCTCGATGCGACACGTGTTAGCGAGTGAAGGCCGAACACCAGAGGCCTGCCGGCCTGCTACAACCACTCGAGATACCCACGTGGAAATGGGACGACATCAGTATGGACTTCATTGTGGGTTTGCCGCGCACGCAGAAAGGAAATGACTCTATTTGGGTAATTGTTGATCGGCTGACCAAGGTAGCACACTTCTTGCCCGTGAAGGCGAACTACAGCGTGAGCCGACTTGCAGAACTGTATGTGTACAATATCCTAAAGCTTCATGGGTCTCCGAGGAGCATTGTGTCAGACAGAGGGCCTCAGTTCACTGCCCAGTTCTGGAAGAGTTTGCATGCTTCCATGGGCACCAAGCTGAACTACAGCACAGCATTCCACCCCCAGACTGACGGCCAGACAGAGAGAGTGAATCAAGTCCTAGAAAACTTATTGAGAGCTTGTGTGTTGACCTATGGGTCCGATTGGGAAAAGAGTCTATCCTATGCCGAGTTCTCTTACAACAACGGCTACCAGGCCAGCTTGAAGATGGCTCCTTTCGAAGCCCTGTACGGCAGAAAGTGTCGGACACCATTGATGTGGTCCGAGGTGGGGGAAAGAACCTTTTTCGGTCCCGCCGCCATTGTTGAGGCCGAAGAAAATGTCGCAAGGTCAGAGAGAACCTGAAGATAGCTCAGAGCAGGCAGAAGAGCTACGCCGACCCGAAACGGAGAGATGTCTCGTTTGAAGTGGGGGATCATGTCTACTTGAAGGTGTCGCCCCTCCGAGGTACGAAGAGGTTCCACATCAGGGGAAAGCTATCCCCTAGGTACGTTGGTCCCTACCCTATTGTGAGTAAAGTCGGGAAGGTAGCTTACTAACTCGAGCTACCCTCAGAGCTTACCGGAGTGCATCCGGTGTTCCATGTATCCCAACTTCGAAGTACCCCGCTCAGGCACTCGACGTCCAGGAAACACTGGAGTACTTGGAGTACCCGGTTCGGATCCTGGACTGGGAGGAGAAGTTGACCAGGAACACCACCGCGCGCTTCTGCAAGGTGCTATGGAGTAATCACTCCGAGCACGAAGCCACGTGGGAGAAGGAGTCCGCGTTGAGGGAGAAATACCCTCATCTCTTCGAAACGGAGGTAACTTCTTAATCTCGGGGACGAGATTCTTGTGAGGCGGGGAGTTCTGTAACATCTTTAGTTTTGACTTGAATCCGAAATTGTGAATTTCAAAAACTTGAATTGAAGTTGAGTGCTCGAGATTCAAATAAGAGTGTCTTCCTGTTCCTTTCCCCAAATTCCTAGATTTAATTTTGGCTTCAACGATACTTTTAGGACTTATAACCTGCTAGTGTGAAAATTTGGATCTTCATTTGAATTTTATTTGGATTTTATTTGGGTGGATTCAAATTTGAATGGAAATTAAAATTTGAATCAACTTAAAAGCCTGAAGGAAATTAGTAAACGTTACTGTGCACAGCGGGCCGCCAACCTCCCTTTCCACCCACAGCCGCTTTCGGCCCAACGGCCCGCTCAGCCGTCCGCCCGCGCCGCCCGCCTACCGCGCGCCGCCCGTCGCCCACCGCCGGTGGGGGCCGCCTCGCGTCACGCCGACGTCATCGTCGTCATCCTCCCCTTTAGCACTTTGGCCGACGCCGGCGCCAAAGTGAGGGGCCGCGCCGGTCATGGCCGCCGTCGCAACGCGCCCCGCGGCCTCCCAGCGCATCGCTGCCGTCCACGTACACCCGCGCTCTCACCGCTATAAGTAGCCGCCGCCGCCACCCTTGGCTCTCCCAACCCTAGCCGCCTCGAGGGATCCAGTCCCCTGCCCACCTACCCGCAGCCGGATGAGAAGGAGAAGGGGAAGAGAAGGAGGAGCACGGAGGCGCCCGGAGCAGCACCACCCGCCGCGAAGCCGGAGCCGCCCGCGAGGAGGAGCCGGACCCGCGGGAGCCACGCACGCCTGCGACCCCTGCTTCCTCGGCTTCCTCTCCACCGCGCCGTTCTGCTTCCCCTACCAGCGCCGCCTCCTTCCTCGTCACTGCGCCGCACACCCCCTTCACCGATGCCTGCACTTCGGCCAGAGGCCACCCAGGTGAGGACGCCGCTTCACCTCCCCTGTTGACGCCGCGGCCTTCGAGCCAAGGCGGAACGTCTCGTGCCGCCACGCCGCTGCTGGTGATGCCGGCCATTGAGCCAGGCTGGGTTGCATTCTTCTGCAGGTGCCGCCGCCTTCGTCGACGCGCGCGCCACCCGCCTAGCCTCTTCCCTCTAGCCATAGGGCGCCGCCACTGTTTGGTCGCCGCCACGTCGTGTCGGTGCGCCCGCATCGCGTCCACGGCGCGCGCCTGTGCGGGCCACAGCGCTCGCAAGCGTGCACCCCTGCACGCGTGCGCCATAGTCTTGAAGGCAAGGTCGGGCCTTGGGCCCCTTTTTCGTGCCTACGCCGTGCTCGTCGTGCCCGCCGCCGTACACAGGACGGCCGCGCCGCCGTGACCTTGCCGTGGCCATGTGAGACGCGCGCACAGTTGCCAAGAGGAAGAAACGTCTCGATCTCGGTCGCCCTGAACACACCACCGTGCACACTGACGCGTTCGCGCCACCCAACCGCGGGCGCCGTGCTCGCCGCCGCCCATGGCAACGAGCCGGGCTCCGCCGTGCACCCGTGCGTGCCCCGTCTCGGCCCGCACCTCGCCCACCGGGGCTTCCCTTGCACAAGCGCTACCCCGCGCGGCGCACACGGCCGCTCGTCCTTGGGACGCCCACACCGGCACCGCGACATCGCCGCCGCACCCGCGCCGGCGCCGAACACGCCGCGAACACCGTCACCCCTTAGTGCGCTTCCCTTTGAGCCCAGCAACCCAACGGGGGTCCCGTGAGGCTATCGAGTAAGGGCCGGTCGCCCAGGCGCAGTGGAACCTCGCCGCCGGCGAAGCCTTAACACGTCGCCGTCCTTCCTCAGGGGCTTTTCGTCGAGCACTTGAGCTGCTATCGAAAACCGTAGGGGGAAACCTAGGCACACCAGGGGCTACACGCGGGCGTGGCCGCGACCGATCCGCTCGGATCCGGTGCGGCCCGCCACTTGTTTGCCAGGCCGCACGCCCGGCCCACACGACGGCCGGCCCGCACCGCCCGTCGCCGGATCCGGGGATCCCGTGCGGCCAGCCCTGTTAAGGAAGGGTTTTTGATCTATTTAAATTCCAGAAAATAGTTTTTTCCCTTTGAAAAATCCTAGAAAATCCATTTTAACTCCAAAAATTATAAAACCTCTTCCAGAAAATTTCTAAAATCTTAAACTCTGGGTTGGGTTGGTGTTTGCTCTCGTTTGGTTCTTAAGTACTCTTATTTGGATTTAAATTGCATTAGGACCGCTATTTATTTTTTTTCCTTTCGCGCATTTAGGAGCAGCAGGAGCCGGGGAGCTGAGCCAGGAGTACGACTACGCCGACGACTTCGCTGCGGAGGACTACCCGACCCCAGGTTCACGCCCGACTGATTCTGAAATACCCATTAGGCATAGCTAAGTAGTATTGCTAGTGCTTTACTTTAATGTATGCATGTTGATGAACCCTGCACTGCCTCTTTGTTTACCCTGCCCTTGATTGTCCTACTACTACTGTATATATATGTTTATGTGAGCGTGTATATATGCCGAGCTTCGCGATGCATGTGTTGGGATGGAAATAGTGGTTCTTGGCGTGTGTGGGGTAAAAACCGGCAGGAGAAGGCGTTTTGGGTACTTTGGCGGGGGTGAGCTCGAAACAACCGATCTGGGATCGGGGATAGGGGTTCACTCCTCAGTGCATCCCTCCTGTTACGGTTTTCGGAGCCTAGGTGTTGGGGTTTTACGTGCGCTTGGAGGACATGAGCTCGCCCCGGTCTGAAACCGAGTGGATCAACTTGTTTATAGGACTTCGTACACACCACCCCGCCGAGAGTGGGGATAGGGCCGTGTTGAGCTCGGCAAGTGCGGAACCATACCTGCTTAGGATGGATAGCGGGGTATCAGCGGGGGAGTGGTGGAGGTGAGACCACCCTCTTAGAGCGTGTCCCGTGTGGCCACACGGGAGCATTTCACAGTTCCGGGCCGTCCCTTCCGAGGGGGGCAGCTTTGAGGGCCGGATGCAGGATGGGACCGTAACTACCGGGAGTTCGCCGGTAGGATGGGCTCGGTCGGCCGTACACCGGCCGGGTACCATTCCGGGATGGGTACAGGTGTACACACTCTGCAGAGTCACTCGATCTATAGCTATAGCCGCGTCCTCGGTTATGGACACTGCCTGAAAGACATGTTCGTTCCTAATGTTTTGGGATTTCTACCTTCCCCCTATAGGTGAGTGTGTGGTGAGCCGTGGTTGCAGCCGGCTAGAGGAGAGAGGCTCCATCTACCTCGTCGATCCGGTTGTGACCATTGAGGTGCGAGGAGAGGAAGTTCTCGCATCGACCCTAGACGGGAGTAGGAGGTGGAGACGGGTCTCCTGGGTAACCAGGTGATTCCGAGCTGTGTTGAGAGACTTGGGTTTTGGGTTATTGATGGAGATACCTTGATTATACTCTGCTGCTGCTGCTCAGGAAACCAAAGCCGCTTCCTTGTCTATTTCCTTTTCCCTTTAGATGTTAGGTCACTTAAAGCTGCATACAGTTGGTGACGTGGACCTATCCCACTCCTTGGGGATAGACTTTGGGTGTGCAGGGTACGAGTCCGAGTTCGACTGCAACGCCGATGGATGGTACGACTGAGGGATACGTCGCTTCGCTCGAGTTTGCCTGTGGCGAGAAGAATAAAGATGGAGACCCTTCTAAGAAGATAGCTACCGTTGCGTAGAATTTTCACTCTGATTCAGCCAAGAGGCTTGTATTGATGTACTCCATAATGGACTTGTAATAATTTCATGTACTAATAACTTTATGTGATGCGATGTATGACTTTGTGTATCTATCTGTGAGGCGTTCTGTACGCGATAGCCACTGATCCAGGAACTATCGCGATGGTACAGGGATTCGGATTTTCTTTGAAAACCCGGGGTTTTACACGCGACTTCGAGGCTTCGCAGGTTCAAGATTCCGAGCCAACACGCGTTCGCGACTCCGAGGCTTCGAGAGTTCGGGACTTCAGACCACCGCGCATTCGCGACTCCGAGACTTAGTGCGTTCCAGACTCCAGATCTTCGCGAGTTCTTTGCCCCTGAAAACTTGCATCACGAATCTCATTAACCTCGACGTTTCGAGGGTGACAGGTTTTCCTGAATTCCACAACAAAAACTATTTTTGGTATATGGCAGATGAATGTTGTAGTTTAATTGGTTCAGGGTACTTGTTAATAAAAAGCAAAACAGTTTATGTTGCCTTTTAACAAACCTAAGAACTGAACATAGATAAAAGATTTCTGGACATCGCAACCAGTCATCCTTTGTTTTCAATCATGCATGTTAATTTAACCTGCTCAAGCTCGTGGCTGCTCACTGGGTCTGCTTCTGGTGGATTAAAGAAACGCCGTTGCAAGGTATATACGACTTCTACAATTATTTCCTGTGGTGTTCGTCATCAGGTCTTCCCAGTAATTCACATGCACATTACTCTTGTATATCTTACAGATAAAGAAACAAGGATCCAACAGTAAAGTGTGGTTGATAGCTTCAAGGCGGGACCAGTTGTTTTAGTGAAAACTTACAATACTATTTTTTTCTTAAAATTTACAGGGTGTGTAAACTTTAGCATACTGTCATTTTGCATCACAATTATATTGTCTTTTTTTCACATACATCTCAAGTTATCAACCAATGTAAAGGTTATGACATCACAAAAAAAAATGGATGAGTTATCAAGGTGGACCCAGCAATGAACCGAAGCGGCGAAACAGGCAGATCGTGCTCAGTTGCGCCGCAGCCTTTAGTCCAACATCTAGTCGTCACCTTCGCCAATAGCACCATCTGACCATCTCTTTCACTAGATGTGAGACACTAATATGACTGTGGTGGCACTAATATGAAAATTATCTTTCTTTTCTTGATACTTTACACAGGCAAAGAAATTTGTTTTGAAGTTTTCTGATAAACAAAAAAGGTATAACGACACAATAAGCAGAGATACACATCATTTGCTTTTTATTATAACGACACAATAACAAAATAATCTCATTTGCATGTTATTATAGTCTGCAGCAGTTTTCCCAAATGGCCAGGCACTCCGCAGATACAGGGTATTGCAATGCAAGTACAATTGCAAACTGCTGATCGCCAATCACTATGGGGCTAGTGCCATTTATACAGACCACCTTTTTTCATCAATCAAATTGAAGTTTCTGGGCACCCCGTCGCAACTCAATCACGAGCCATGTCAGAACCGTGCCTAGCAGCAAATTAAATGTTCAGAAAGTGGTGGTGGCCGCGTAACCACAGTATGCACTGACCAGACATCTCGGGCGTGTTTGCCACCCTGTACGAAGACGGCCTAGCTAGCCCAACTGGCTCAGGCTTAGGTAGGTCTGCCCCAATTCATGCAACACAACTTGTTTGCACATCTGTACCGAATGAGCCAGGCTTAGACGAGATTGGTGTTTGCCATCTATTTAGCAGCCGGGCTAAAAGGCCACTTCTCCAACTGACAAGCGGGCCTGTGCGCGCTGCGTGCACCGCGCGCACCGCGCGCAGCCCGGCTCCCAGGAAACGACCCCGGCCGGCGTGCGAGCTGCAGCTGGGGAGTGCAGCCGGGCTCCGCGGCCGGGGTGGCAAACACGCCCCTAGTCTACATGCTTTTTCCGACACCTCTCACTCACAAGCTCGCTGTATCGTCACATGCATGCCAGTGCAAAGAAAAATGTAGCCTGTGTGCCACTCTCTGGATATAAGTTGTATTCCCTCATCCCTGCTCGCCTACACGTGCTATCAAGGGAACAAGACTTGGTTCTCAAATATATTTATAGGTTATTGTGACCTTGTCTTCGTACAATATTGAGCAATGCATAGTTATTCATAATAAGTTGTATGTACAGAAAACCCTAGAATAAATGGAGCCAACTGATTTATGTACTTGGGAGGAGTAATTGTCAAATTTCACCATAGTCCTAGACATGTGAGACGAGCAGTGGTTTTTAACACATTTATATATAAAGGAGAGCCTTTAGTCTCGTCCACACACGCGCATATTTCGTGTCAAAAAATCGTGTGACATGTGAGGGCTGCCCATGGATTTTCAATTTTTTTTGGACGCTGGCGTGCCCCCTTTAGTCCCGGTTGGTAAAACCAACCTGGGCTAAAGACCCACCCTTTAGTCTCGATTCGTTTCCCAGGACTAAAAGGGGTCTGCTTTTGTCTCCCACCTTTAGTCCCGGTTGGACTTTAGAGCCGACTCTCTACCAGTGCAGTCAGTGCATAACTGCATATGAATGAATGCATAACCCAAATTTAAGGGCATGACCCAACTCCAAATTAAACTATAGTACATGAGACCTAATATATATGGGCTCCTATCATTCATAACCTACGTAAGATAAATTAAGTGGTCCAAACCATCCCACGACAATGCATCAATTGACAATGTGAATGTGCTCCCACCACTACTAGAAAACTGGATTTCGCCATGTGCCTGATAATTCGCCATGTGCTTTTTATTGGGCGCATGGCGAAGTCATAGTTGACCGTGTGTATTTTGGGGTGCACATCAAAGAATACTGAAAAATTCCTTCCCCTGTTGCTGGTTTGTTCTGGAGGGACTTGTTGGGCTGTGATGTTCTGGATGCACACCTATCTGTTCCTTGGGGTCTGTTGACACTTCTCCATGTACAATGCTTCTAAGTGTGAATGAGTGTCGTTTATCAAAAGGTGAAAAAACTATTTGAGCATAACTTTTTTTGTTTGAGCTCTGACTGGTGTGATTAGTGTGTACTTGGTAACATCACTCCTTGTTTGTAGTGTAACATTACTCCTTCCATGCATACAGTGTGAATTTTGATTGACATTAAGCATAACTACTTCACTATTTGTGTATGGTAGTATTGTACGTAGTATGATCATTTGAATTATACTCCGCACATATATTCTGATTGCTTTATACTGAAATTTAAATTATAGGCAAAGCAGAGGCAGGGTCGAGGCCTCCTCTTGGCTGCGTCAGGGGCTCAAAGGGTGCGAGCGACGGAGCGGGGCAAGTCAGGGGTGCAGAGCTGGACTTCTGGCTTTTGGACCACCAGTTTGAGGTGGGCCGCTGCTGTAATAACTAGGTTCCAAACCAAGTTTGGCAAAAAGAAGAGAAAGAAGGTGGGGAGAAAAAGGAAAAACTTTGCATTTTTTCAAAAGGTCCCAAACAAATGAATTCAAACATGAATTGAATTCGAACAAACAAAAAGAATGCATTAGCATGGTTGCAACAAACATCATGCCACTTATTTTATTTTAGATAAACAAACAATGTTTGAATCCTGTACTATATTCCCTGTAAATAAAATAAATGTGGAAAAAATTTTAAAATTACGAGAAAGACGTTAAAATTTTCTTACTATTCACATCCTGAAATTTGAGAATTTCAGGGTGTGACAAGCAGCCGGCAGGTGTCCTCCGCGTTATCATCGCGGCCACGACTGGCTCCTCTTGGCCGCGCCGCGCACCCCTCCACTGCCGTTAAGCAGGAGTGTGGGGGCGCTACAGCTCGACGTGTCCTCCTGCCACTGCTGCTTCCCCTGGCGTCGCTGAAGTTAGGTGCCGGCGGAAGTTTACCGCGGCGTCCTCTGCCTGTCGCCGTCCTCTACAGAAGCACTCCTTTTTCCGCGCCATCGCCGCGGCGGCAACGACGCGCCTTCTGGGCCGCGCTCCTCATTTTTAATTTGGAAGCATTCATGTATAGCAATGATGTTTTGAATGCCTGGAGCACTTGGAAGGAGAGGAACGAAGGCTTCACGGAGGGCCAGCTGGTGGACATTAATGAACGAAGGCAAACTATAGATGCAGGCCAGGGGCAAAATACATGGTCACTCTGCGATATGGCCCTTAGAGAGAGTACTAGTAGTAGTAGGACAAATTTATACCCTGAGTAGCTGTGTAAGCTCTGTTTGTTGTGTACTAGTTAGCCATCTAAGTGTGAAGTGTTCTTGAAACCATGTGTGTGTGCCCGGTTGCTGTAACATGTTGCTCTATTTAATCATCCTAATAAAAAGATATGCAGCGCATATTGTTGGAGCAAAAAAAGCAATGATGTGGCAGATAAGGAGTATATAGAACAAAGGTTGGGTCTACCGAAATTTTGTTTGGAGACTGACTGCCTGGAATTAACGCAGCTATGGGTGAAACTAGGCTTGCCATTAAGCCGGTCAGGATGGAGATCAAGGATCTTAGCAGGAGCTTCAGTGAATTTTCCCTACGGTTTGATAGCCGGTCTTGTAATACGGTAGCTCATGCAAGTGATAAGCAGGTGTCTAGAGAGCAGGAGATATGATGCACTAACATGAGGTTCCCGACGACAGCGCAGAAATTGTGCAGAAGCAACACTGGCTTCTTCTCCTTCGATCATAGTGTCAGGGTGAACTATATTGGAGATGAGGTTATTACTAAAGTGGTATTTGAAAGTAACCTCAACGATCTCCAATGTTCCTGGCTATACCCATATACCCCATCCTTCTATTTGCATGACATAACAAAGTTATCTCGATTAAATAAGAGCTGACAAACAGACTTCCTGTTAAGACCCATGTTGCTTTTTTCTTGTCAGTTTCTTATATATGTGTGACAAGTACTGAAATTCATAGTGGACAGAGTTTATGTTCTGGCGGCAATAAACACTGTTGCAGAGTTAATATGCAGTGAAGTCCTGTAAAAATGATTATAATAAACAAAAAACCTTTTCTTAGAGGGATTGGCTATATTTCTGTAGGTTAATAACTGCCAGTATTAAAAAACTGGCACTCATTACAAGAAAAAAAACTAACTGACACTACATGATCAGCCATAGATTTACATTAAGTGCAGTGTCAATTTCGCACTGGCACTGCCAGCAAAGAGTTGTTCAAGGCTTGTTAGAGCATCGAAGACGCACTGATTACACGTGATCAGTACGACATCTCTGTAAAAGTTCAAGAACCTATATGACCGAATATTTGCTGTCCGGATCTAAATTTGATATCAGAAAAAGTTTATGGTCCTATATGATCAATTTTTAGTTTGGGAACCAAGACGAGATCTCGCAAAAGTTCACAAGCTTACAGTGAAATTCACTCTTTTAAAAATTACAGATTTTCAAAAATAATTTATTACAGAACTTTGGATTTTGCTACGAGCTTCGAAATGATGAGGACCAACATTAAGACTTATCCATGGTTGTCCCCAAACTAACAACTTCTATGAAACAAACACAGAAGTGCAAATGCCGTCACTTACACACTGCACTCAATCTAATAGTTAAAGATTTCCTAAAAAAATTCGTGTCTCGAGGTTAGGTGACAGTCACAGAAGATCACCCTTAAATTCACATATTGCTCTTTTGTTGTGAGGTTTTTGTTGGGAAGTTCGAGTCGGAGAAGTGTTTTGGTAAGCCGTGTTCATCTTGTTGGAGAAGACATCTCCCTCGAGAAGAAATTTTTATAAGCTCTCATTCACTCCCCCCTCTCTGGTCGCCAGTTCGGTGCTTCACCAGTAAAAGCGTCAACATATTTTGGCGACTCCGCTAGGGAAGAAAGATAAGGTTTCTAAGACAATTCAATTTAGCCCTAGTATGATGTCTTGATGTGAACTTGATATGAACAACTTCGTCACCGTGTCGCTAGATTATCTCCCTCCAGAGGAGCAGCAGAAGTTCAAGGCGCTACAAGAGTACATGCGAATTCTATGTTGGCGTCAAGAAGGATTGTTCCGGCAAGGTGGCAGGATTGAAAGAGTTCGAGCTGCCGTTGATCAAGCTAAATGAAAACAATGTGGAGGTAATCCCCACTGTAAAGCAAAAAACCCGGCCTAAATCGTCTCCTACGAAATCTACAGTGGAAAGTGATGGGTTACTTGCTTCATATATTGCTTGTTTAGAACGTTTGGAGGATCTTGAAAAAGATAGGAGTTTAAGCTACAATAATAATGAAACTAATAGTAGTTCTCCAAAAGCTAATCCTTATGGGTCCTATCCCATATTAGCACCTCTGCATGTTGTAAATAATGCAAATTATACATATGGCATGCCACCAAATCCCCCATTTGGTCAAAACCTGCAGATTTCAAGCTGTATAGGCCAAACATGGCTGCCTTTGGTTGAACCGGTGCAGGGTACCGGTCTAACTGGTGAGACCAGTGCACTAGAGATGGTGCCTAATCAGCCTAAGCCACTTTCCGGCGTTCCAAACCTAGTTATTCCTACTTTTTATAATCAATTAGTAACACTAGACCCCATTATAGTATGACAATGAATACATTGGTCCCGAAAACCATTATTCTAGACGATGTGTTCCAAAGTTATAGGCTACCTCAAGCTAAGATAGCTCCTATTTAAATAAGACTAGAACAGCGGGCGCGCGTTGCGCGCACTACAGTGTGTATAAGTAAATGACAAAGATCCAATGTAAAAAGATAAAACAAAACATATCAAGAATGAGGACATATAAGCGATCCGCACATCATTTAAGCACAGAGTACCATACAATCTTAAGCATCACCAAAGGTGTTTGTTTGTCATCTAATACATAAATACCACATCACATGCACCCGTCCTGACTGTTGGCAAAGGTGTTTGTTCGGCATTTAATACAACATCACAATGGACCTATTCACCTTGACTGCTTGTCAGAGGTTTGCTCGGCATGAAAATGCATCAATATTACAACACAGTCACCATATGAAATTAGGCGTTTGCTCAGCAGTTAAACCTTAAAATTACAGCATATTTGATCGTCATGATAGAGCCATAATCAGTATCCATAGCTACCAAGCATCGTGGCTGGTAGCTACTGATACTATGCGGAAGAGTTTTGAACAAAACATGTCACCAAAACGCTACACAGATTGTAGTTACAATCCGGAGCTGCAAAAGAAGCATGCGCTCGACCGCTCATGCATTGTTGCTTGGGCTGCAAAAGAATAGTCATCAGTCTACAAGGATGTAAAGCATGAGCAATCAAGTAACTGCGTCTTGCTAATAATAGAGAGAGAGAAGAGGGAAGGAGGGAGGGAGCAAGCTGAAATATAGCATCGGTTGGCACATGTGAGGTTTCTAGTGCAAAAATCAATAGATCACTATGCCAATCAATCACAGATCTGAATCATCATGCAATAAACAACAGATCATAATTCTCTTAATCGAGCATAAAGGCCGACAAAATTAGAGATGTAATTAAGTAGTCAAATTCTAAAGCAGTACCTGAGCCGATCAGCGGCGTTCTCATCCCTACCGCTGCTAACATCATCATCTTCAGGCTCTGGATCGAGATTAAACCTTTTGGACACAGCTTTGCTAGGCGATGGATGAGACTTACAGCCTTAGATGTTAGTTTTTTTGTGCATTAGCGAGTTAGGAGGCGGTAATGCATCTTTCTTACCGCAACTGGAGCAGCAGGAAGCAGTCAGCGCAGATATCAAAGCTAGGGAGATCTGCAATCCTGCGAATTAAAATTCAACATTAACATGCAGGATCTTACCAAACCGAGAAGATATCAAGAGGTAAGCAGGCTCTCTGCAACGAATAGTGAAACGGGCATATTTACCTTTCCTTATGTGATGTCTGTAAGCTGCTCTTTGGTCCTGCACAAAGCACATGACATAATTAAGCAGCTGTGTTTCAAAAATCTACTTCAACGATCCTGACATTGCAAGAAACTAAATTAATTCCTGTGTGGTGATCTTGATACAGTAAATAAATCTCCCTTTTTAGAACATCCTGGTGCCACTACCCACGTGTAGATGCATGTAAAAAAGTTCCAGAAAATAAATCAGATTCCTGTCAAAACTATACTCCCCTAAACAACCACCCGGGAAGCAGTACATGCCCCCCAAAAATACATTCCCTTTCAAATTAATACACAGAGTTTCTTATGCCCCATTATAGGATTCTTGCAGCACAATCGCAATGTTTTTATATTCTACTGCCATGGACATGATTGTTTGTTGCCACAGCAAAACAAACTTACACAACTTCTCAAGCCAAGCACTAAAGAACATGTTGTGCACTGAAAAGAAGCCACACAAATCACCAAGTAAAAGGAAATAAGTATTGACACAGCTTCTCAAGCCAAGCACTAAAGAACATGTTGTGCACTGAAAAGAAATCCTAGTAGGCATAAACTTACCCCAAGATCAAGATGACTAATCCCATGAAACTCACTGCAGGCACAAGAAGCAGACAACAAGCAGTCACCAACAAATCAAGGCCATGATAAGCAGCCAGCACAAACACACGAAGAGGATGAAGAGAGAGGGACAAACCCACCTTCAAAACGTGTTCACCAAATCCACGGAGCTCACTGCAGCCAAAACAAAAGGCATCAGATCCACCAAATCAAAGACAATGCATATAAATCCAGTTCAGGTAACCCACCTATACGCACCGACCTTTGCTCGTAGGCTATGTCACTGTCGCCATGGCTGCTCGCTGGCACCTACAAGGAAAGGGAAGGAGCATCTAATCAGAAGCGACCGAAAGGGAAGGAAGAATAGAAAACAGGGGGAACTCGGGGGGAGCTCACTACTCTGCGCATGGTGTTAGACCAAGAAGAAAGCAGATGCAGCGAGCGGGTGAACCGTGAGGAGCGCTAGGGATTCGAATCGGAACGGAGGTGGGAGGAAGGGGAGGGAACAGATAAGAAAGGAGGGGGAGGGGAAGAGGAGGGAGGCACCCTTATCTTGACCCGTCGGAGGAACGCATGGACCGCCGGACGCACGCGACCTCCCGCCCGTGGCGACCGCGCCCTCGCCGAGGCAGGACATGATGGCCATACCGCGGGCGAGGATGAGAGGGAGCGCTGGCTCATCGAGTAGGCGCGTGTCGCCGCTTGAGGGCATCCCGGAGGCCGGAGGGGTGGGGGTCCACCGTTCCGGCGACGCCGGGTGAATCCCGCTCGCGATCACGGGCGAGCGGGCGGCGTGAATGCGGGTAGAGCGAGAGAGAGAAGGTGCCCACGGTTTTCCCTGATCCACGGTTTTCCCCGATCCCAGCACAGGCAACACACCCTGACGCACCCTGAGGCAGCTGACAGCGGGCCACACACTTCCAACTGGACCACCTGTCAGAGAAGAGGAGATCAGAGGAAAACGGACTGACACACACCACGGCGCAGCGCGCCCGCCTCTCTCCCGCACCATCCCACGCGGCGGGGGTCGACCCCCCTTCAAGCGCACAGAACTCTCCACCAGCACCAGCAGCTTACAACGGGGCACATTGCATCGGGGGCCACTTGTCGGGGGCGAGAAGCGGAGAACACCAATCGGTGCACGACGCGCACCTCTCCCACTGCTGTGAGGCCGCGCGGTCGCGCGCTCTCCGCCGCCGCGAGGGCCTCCCGAGGCGCCACGTACCCCCGGGAGTGCGGAGAGGCAAGGAACGGGGGGGCAGGTATTAAGATTTGTGATGAATTTGGAGAATCTACAACCAACGCAGCCAAATAATCCTAATTGGACGGAATTTAATAGATTTAAGGAAGATTTGGCTAATGTGGTAAAAATCAAACTTGGTGTTGATATTGGTAATACTAATTTGTATCAAAAGCCATGTGATCCTGAGTTTGATAGATTTTCTCTCCCACGTGGTTGACATATGCACGATTTAATTAAATTTAGTGGTGATGATGATCGAACCACATGGGTGCATATTAGTCAATACACTACTCAACTAGGTGAAGTGGTGCTTATAATGCTTTAAAAGTGCGCTTCTTTTCTTTATCTTTAACTGGCACCACTTTTACTTGGTTTTTGTCACTTGGTCCCGGTTCTATTATATCTTGGGTTATGTTAGAACATAAATTTCATGATAACTTGTATAGTGGGAGCATTCAATTAAAATGAATAGATTTAACATCGGTAAGGCAAGAAAGTGGTGAGGTTGTCTTTGCCTACATTAAAAGAATCAAAGAAACTAAAAACTGTCGCTTTAATTTGTCACTCATTGATATGGACCTTGCATACCTTTGTTCAAAGGGTTTAATGTCATCTATTAGAGATGAAATAGAGCGTTCTGATTTTCTTTCGGTTGCACATGTTCAAGTAAGAGCATTAGTTGTTGAAAATCAATTGAATAAAGAAAAGGATAGCTTTATGTCACATCGATCTAATGTGCATAGTATTCATTATGATTCTGATAGTTCGAATGATAGTGATAAAGAAGTCTATGCTGCTGAATTTATTTGGCCGTCTAAAGAAAAAACTTATTCTTGCTCATCTCTTAAGCCGACTAGTAAAGGTCGTTAAGAAGAAATTTAATTTACTTTTGATGTTTCCAAATGTGATCTTATATTTGATGAATTGCTTAAATCTGGAAATATCAAATTAACTCATACTATTCATCCATTTGATGAATTGAAAAGGCATGCATATTGCATGTTCAATAATTTTTTTTCTCATACCACTAATGATTGCAATGTATTTCGTCGACATGTTCAATCGGCCATAAATGAAAGTCGTTTGACTTTTCATGGGATCCAAGTGGATAAGACTCCTTTTGCAATCAACACCATGGATTTACAGCAGCCTAAAGTATTGGTTCGGCCGCATCAAGGTGAAGCAACTAAGGGCAAGAACGTGGTGATCAGGGAAGCTAAGCCCGACTTGAGAGGAAAAGAGCTGATTCGTCATCCTGCAAACATTAACACAACTCACAACAGTTCCTAATCTGTTGCTTCACTATAGCCTGTTTGTTGCATGTATTCAGAACGTGGTTTCTGGCGTCTGCACTGTGGCCGCGAAGTGCAAATAGAATGAGAAAAATGTCGAACACACACATAATTGTTCCCCTGTGCCTCTTACTCCCGTTATATTTTTCCCACTAACATACATTTTTTTCCTGATAGATAATTTCTTCTTTTTTCTAGTTAAGACTCTCGGGCATAGGCAAAAAAAGCACTACATCTACGCTGCACAGGGAATAGTAGATTGTACTCAAGGTACAAGTATATCGGAATTGTGCATAGACTAACTAGCTATATGAAAATGAGTGAGGAGCGGATATATAGGGAGAGAAAATGACTGTAGGAGCTAGTTATGGTAGCTATAAAATGGCCTCTTTCAAGGTCCACAATACAGATACTTAGTGGCATATAGTATCTACGGAGTATAAAATTTATTATGGGTAAGTTAGCAATTACATTCCAAAAGGTGCTATTCCATATAAAATGGTCTATCAGGATTCACGAAAGCTGTTGTTGGTATGGTGGATGAATGTTGTAGTTTAATTGGTTCAGGGTACTTGTTAATAAAAAGCAAAACAGTTAATGCTATCCTTTGTTTCTTGACACCACAACCAGTCATCCTTTGTTTTCAATGATGCATGTTAATTTAACCTGCTCAAGCTCGTGGCTGCTCGCTGGGCTCTGCTTCTGGTGGATCAAAGAAACACCGTTGCAAGGTATATACGACTTCTACAATTACTTCCTGTGGTGTTCGTCATCAGGTCTTCCAAGTAATTCACATGCACATTACTTCTGTATATCTTACAAATAAAGAAACAAGGATCGAACAGTAAAGTGTGGTTGACATGCTTTTTCCGACACCTCTCACTCACAAGCTCGCAGTATCGTCACTTGCATGCTGGATGCATAGTGGTGCAAAGAAAAATGTAGCCTGTATGCCACGCTGTGGCATTTAGTTGTATACATGTAGCCTGTATGCCACACTCTCTGGATATACGTTGTGTTCCCTCATCCCTGCTCGCCTACACGTGCTATCAAGGGAAAAAGACTTGGTTCTCAAATATATTTATAGGTTATTGTGACCTTGTCTTCGTACAATATTGAGCATTGCATAGTTATTCATAATAAGTTGTATGTACAGAAAACCCTAGAGTAAATTGAGCCGACTGATTTTGTACTTGGGACGAGTAATTGTAAAATTTCACCATAGTGGTAGACATGTGAGACGAGCAGTGGTTTTTAACACATTTATATATAAAGGGGAGCCTTTAGTCTCGTCCTCACACGCTTATATTTTGTGTGAAAAAATCGCGTGACATGTGAGGGCTACCCATGGATTTTCAATTTTTTTGACGCTGACGTGCCCCCTTTAGTTCCGGTTAGTAAAACCAACACGGACTAAAACCCACCCTTTTGTCTCGATTCGTTTACCCATGACTCGGGATCCCGGCTGGCGTGCTCGCGGACACCCGCCGGGCAGCGGCAAGAGTCCGCAAGGAAATTTAGCTTGTCCTGCGAGGAGCCTGCGAGCTCCGCTGCAGCTTCCTGCCACCTCCTGCTGGGTGCTGCAGAAGCTATCAAGCAGGACTAGCGGACTCTGCAGGTGACTGCCAAGGCATGCAGGTTTCAAAGCTGCTTACCAATCGGATTACTCTATTTAGACCATCTCAAAAAGGAGAAGAGGTCATACTTGCATTCGTGATTTGCGCACTTGTCCAAACATAATCATAATCCATGGCTATTACTAAATCACAACCACAACCAGTCATCCTTTGTTTTCAATCATGCATGTTAATTTAACCTGCTCAAGCTCGTGGCTGCTCGCTGGGCTCTGCTTCTGGTGGATTAAAGAAACACCGTTGCAAGGTATATACGACTTCTACAATTACTTCCTGTGGTGTTCGTCATCAGGTTTTCCAAGTAATCCACGTGCGCATTACTTCTGTATACCTTACAGATAATTAATGAAACAAGGATCGGACAGTAAAGTGCGGTCGACATGCTTTTTCCGACACCTCTCACTCACAATCTCGCTATATCGTCACATGCATGCTGGATGCATAGTGGTGCAAAGAAAAATGTAGCCTGTATGCCACACTGTGGCACTTAGTTGTATATACGTGTAGCCTGTATGCCACACTCTCTGGATAGAAGTTGTATTCCTCATCCCTGCTCGCCTACACGTGCTATCAAGGGAACAAGACTTGGTTCTCAAATATATTTATAGGTTATTGTGACCTTGTATTCGTACAATATTGAGCATTGCATAGTTATTCATAATAAGTTGTATGTACAAAAAACACTAGAATAAATGGAGCCAACTGATTCACGGTCCACAATACTGATAGAGTAATGTGCACCAGTGGTCCCTAAACTACCAGTGGTGTGTTATCCCGCTCCCTAAACTCTCAAATTGACCATTCAGGTGCTCAAACTTGTTGGGTTATGTCGTCCCGGTCCCAAAACTTGCAGATCACATGTTTAGATCATCAAACTTGTTCCATTGTGTCATCTCGTATCCCGAGAGCCAGACGTGGGGGTCACTTTTGGCCCTTGGAGGCCGAGCTCCGTGGCGGGCCGGGGGACGCAAACGGCGCGAGCTGCGGTCGGGGAGCGCGGCGGGCTCCGCGGCCGGGGGTGGCAAACACGCCCCTAGTCTACATTCTTTTTCCGACACCTCTCACTCACAAGCTCGCCGTATCGTCACATGCATCTTTGGTGCAAAGAAAAATGTAGCCTGTGTGCCACTCTCTGGATATAAGTTGTATTCCCTCGTCCATGCTCGCCTACACGTGCTATCAAGGGAACAAGACTTGGTTCTCAAATATATTTATAGGTTATTGTGACCTTGTCTTCGTACAATATTGAGCATTGCATAGTTATTCATAATAAGTTGTATGTACAATTAACCCTAGAATAAATGGAGCCAACTGATTTTGTACTTGGGACGAGTAATTGTAAAATTTCGCCATAGTGATAGACATGTGAGACGAGCAGTGGTTTTTAACACATTTATATATAAAGGGGAGCCTTTAGTCTCGTCCACACACGCGCATATTTCGTGTGAAAAAATCGTGTGACATGTGAGGGCTGCCCATGGATTTTAAATTTTTTTTTGACGCCGGCGTGCCCCCTTTAGTCCCGGTTGGTTTACCCGGGACTAAAAGGGGTTTGCTTTTGTCTCCCACCTTTAGTCCCGGTTGGACTTTAGAGCCGTCTCTCTACCAGTGCAGTCAGTGCATAACTGCATATGAATGAATGCATAACCCAAATTTAAGGGCATGACCCAACTCCAAATTAAACTATAGTACATGAGATCTAATATATATGGGCTCCTATCATTCATAATCTACATAAGATAAATTAAGTGGTCCAAACCATCCCACGATAATGCATCAATTGTCAATGTGAATGTGCTCCCACCACTACTAGAAAACTGGATTTCGCCATGTGCCTGATAATTCTCCATGTGCTTTTTATTGGGCGCAAGGCGAAGTCATAGTTCACCGTGTGTTTTTTGGGGCGCACATCAAAGAAGACTGAAAAATTCCTTCCCCTGTTGCTGGTTTGTTCTGGAGGGACTTGTTCGGATGTGAAGTTCTGGATGCACACCTATCTGTTCCTTGGGGTCTGTTGACCCTTCTCCATGTAGAATGCTTCTAAGTGTGAATGAATGTCGTTTATCAAAAGGGAAAAAAACTATTTGAGCATAACTTTTTTGTTTGAGCTCTGACTGGTGTGATTAGTGTGTACTTGGTAACATCACTCCTTGTTTGTAGTGTAACATTACTCCTTCCATGCATACAGTGTGAATTTTGATTGACATTAAGCATAACTACTTCACTATCAGTGTATGGTAGTATTGTACGTAGCATGATCATTTCAATTGTAGTCCGCACATATATTCTGACTGCTTTATACTGAAATTTAAATTATAGGCAAAGTAGAGACAGGGTCGATGCCTCCTCTTGGCTGCGTCACGGGATCTGTTGAGCGGGCTGCCGAGCTAAGCGGTGGCGAGCGACCGAGCGGGGCAGTCAGGGGTGCATAGCTGGACTTCCAGCTTTTGGCCGCGGTTGTTATAATTAGGTTCCAAACCAAGCTGGGGAAAAAAAGAGAAAGAAGGTGGGGAGAAAAAGGAAAAAATTTGCATTTCTTCGAAAGGGCTCAAACAAATGAATTCAAACAAAAAGAATGCATTAGCATGATTGCAACAAACATAAGGCTACTTATTTAATTTTAGATAAACAAACAATGTTTGCTTCCTGTACTATATTCCCTGTAAATAAAATAAATGTGAAGAAAAATTTAAAATTACGAGAAATACGTTTAAATTTTCTTACTATTCACATCCTGAAATTTGGGAATTTCAGGTGTGACAAGCAGCCGGCAGGTGTCCTCCGCGCTGTCTCCGCGGCCGCGACTGACTCCTCTCGGCCGCACACCCCTCCACCGCCGTCAAGCACGAGGGGTGTGGCGGCGCTACAGCTCGATGCAAGAGTGTGGCGGCGCTAAAGCTCGATGTGTCCTGCTGCTGATGCTGCTGCTTCCGCTGGCGTCGCTGAAGCTAGGTGCCGGCGGAAGTTGAGACCGCGACGTCCTCTGCCTGTCGCCGTCCTGTACAGAAGCAGCCCTACTTCCGCACCATCGCCGTGGTAGCAACGACGCCACCTCCTCGAACGTGCTCCTCATTTCATTCGGAAGCATTTATGTTTAGCAATGATGTTTTGAATGCGTGAAGCACTTGGAAGGAGAGGAACGAAGGCTTCACGGTGGGCCAGCTGGTGGACATTAATTAACGAAGGCAAACTAAAGTTCCGAGACAAAACCCCCCTCTTTAGTCCGGGTCACCCCTTTAGTCTCGGTTGGTAATACCAACCGAGACTAAAGGGTCTCGTTTCTCTTTTTTTTTTTGGTTTTCATTTGAGCGTATGTTCTAATTGTTGTCTAACCCTTATATGCACGTATATGTATTTGAACATGTATATAGATATATACCGTTTATATATACAATATACGTAGTTAGACTTATATATAAAGTTTTTAAAGTTAGACTTATATATAAACTTACATAAACTTAGAAATATACACATCGAAATAGATAGTATTTATACATCAAAATATTGTTCACTTCAAATTTCTAGTCTCTATTAGATTTTTTGGATGCATAATAATAATGTTTTCCTTTTGGCATAACCACCTCCTCATGGATGAATCCCAAGAGACTTTCTTGAATCACCAAAAGACGATCCTTCTGAATGACCTCGTCCTTAACCATATCCATCTGTATAATGTGCAAATATGTTAATATATTACACCCATCAATTAAATATAGAAGCGTATGTATAATGTGCAAATATGTATGTTTTATTAATAGGTTTATTTAATTAACTTACATCATAATTTCCGGACTTTGCACTTGCCAAACATCGTATGTGCTCACGGACATAGTATCCACATAAATTATTTCCTTGTTCTGTCTCAAACACTAAAGTGGATAGGAGAAAATGTTATGAAATATAAGTGTGATAAATTTAAATTTTCTCAAATCTGAAATTGTTATTTGGATTACGTCTCGGATAATCGGTATAGAATGTAATTGTTGGGTTCAATTCACCTTCTTTCTCTCGCAATGAATTTTTGCCAAGCTCGAGGAAAATTAATGAGAGATGATGTGTTAGTAAAAGCATATCTTGAAACAAATATTGAAGGTTTTGGTAACTTGAGGGTAAAAGAATATATATATAAATGTATATATATAAATACATATATAAATAAATATTGCATTTAAAATAATGTATTAGGTAGAATTATTACACTTGAAACATATCTTGAAGGTTTTGGTAACTTGCGGGGTTTTTTCTCAATGAATCCCACACCATGACGCTGCTATTGTTGACTTGAATGATCATAAGAATCCGGTGGAAACCGTACATACACGGCCATAATAGTCATACTAATTAGAACTAAATAGAATTAGCAAAGATGATTAGATGACAATTGCACATACTCACGGTTGTAAGGTAGTAGTATGAGATCCTTGTCATGAAACCTAGACAAGGTCCTATAGATTGTCGCGATTGTTGTGTCCGGTTGATGCTTGACCTTAAACTCATTGACTTTTGATGGGTCCATGAAACCAATATCGGCAATATTCCTTTTTTGCATCCGACATTTTTGCGAGCTACCAAAAAGGAAATACAAATTTCATTTGTAAATCCGCATATGTAATAATTTAATTAATAAACATAAAAAAGACCCCACTTACGGACACCAAGCGACGATAAAATCGGTATTCAAGGCATCTTGATGGTAAACTTCATAAATATATTTGAATTTCAAGCATGACCACCTTGTTGCATTCAGGTGGCAAAATCTTCGGGTGCAGCAAGCATAGCTATGTTATGTACGCCTTTCGGTGATTGCCGCATGTACCACTCATAAAATTAGTACATCTTAGGTGAGAGCTTAAGTACTAGTTCTGGCTTGACAAGAGGTTTTCCTAGCTGAAAGGTCCATCTATACTCGAAACTTGGATCCCGAGGTGGTTCTTCATGGCCGAGTGCAACACCTAAAGGCATCCTTGTTTCTTCCATGAAACCAAGGAGCTTCACTACTTCTTGTGTAGGCATTTATGCTACGGCTCGCTCCCGTGCATTGTGGCCGGAGGGAACGTAAGTCTGTTTCCTCATCGACACATCTTCTTTAGACGACGTCGACGCTAGTATGGCCTTCATCAATTTCTTGCTTCGTTTTCACTCATTAGTTTGGAAAACCCAAGTTTTGACGGATCTAGTTGTTTGGTCTTCTCTAGCTCCCTCCATTGCTATTTTGTATTCAGATTGCTGAAAAATTCATGCACATGTTGGGCATCGATCGTTGTTTTTCCTTCTTCTCTTGTCGTCTCCCATGCTAGCTTCCTTCGCCGATGGGCTCAACCATTTTCTTTATCGTTGGTGGTTTTGGTGGTTGCACCGGGTTGGAACATTGTGCTCCGATGGTCTTCGGGATTCGTCCGGTACCTCCCATTATTTCTCAAAACCTCACACACATAATTTCCACATAGTACAACGCCGGGAGGTTGTTTGTAGCACCGCAACCAAATAAAAAATGATCGGTGCTAATTAACGGATGTGTACCAACTCGATAAAAATGATTGATACTTATTCGTAAATGTTCTTACCCATTTTGCATTGCGTATCACCAATTTTTTCTTCTTGTGATCCCGGCCATTGAGTATGTATAGCCTATACGCACTTTAAGGATATAAAAACATAAGTTAGTAATACAATTTGAAATATAGTTGATACACGCATGCATTAGTGATTATATATTGCACTTAGTTGTCTTACTTTTTTATAACATCAATGATTGTATTGTAAGAAGACGATGAATAGTGTAATGAGTCGAAGACGCCCACAGTTTCCAACTTCGGACACATGTGAAAGCAAATGAAATGATCACTACATAAAATTAAAATAATTAATATAAATAGACTAAAAAATGAAGGCAAATGATGAAATAGTTATTTAAAGGATCTTACTCAAAATTGTAAGCAAACTTGATAGAATCCTTATGTTGGTTTTTCCTCATGACCGTTGAAATGTATACAGACACCTCATGAAGTTTAGCTTTCTCGTAATTCTTTATTAATTTTCTTTCTCTTCTTGTGTCTTTGCTTCTTCCTCTATTTTCTTTCTTAGTTCATCCCTCATTATGAACGTGTGTTGTGATTTGGTTACTTGTTGCGGGTCAATAAATGCTACCTTCCACCTCCCATTTGTTTTCTTTTCATCAGACGCTTGCATCCTGCAAAAAAGTTTATTTAGGATGGTAATAAGAATACATATGGAATATATTTGGATGTCGTATAGGAATGTTTACTTACATGGACCAAATGGTGACGAGATTGATGTCGAGTTTTTCACGACGGAACATCGCATGCAAATCGGGGAAATCGATTGCAACCTTCGATCATAAAGGCTATTGAACACCCATTTCGGGAGATTGGCGGTGATAGTGTTAATGCCTTGCTTCATGGCGTACATGATCCAAGTATGCAGCCTCATTAATTCGACGGCCCTTCGTTAAGTTGCCACCTAAACAAGAATGGTTTGCCATGCTCAAACTTGTCGGGCACCTCATCTGACGAAAACATACTTATGTGCTCCTCCTTTTGTTTTTGTAAAGAGGTGCAGGATAAAGACTTTTCATCTGGTGCCTTCTTGAGTACTTGAACATTAGGTGATTCTTTACCAGATGTTGGAGCCCGTTTAGGTTTATTCTTCAGTACTTTCAAGAACAAGTCAACATCAGATGATTTCGTCTTTGGTTCATATGAGTTTATCATCCAGTGTATTGTTGTTGGCGTCTTGGTTGCTGGAGGAGGAGATGGTGGTCTTGGACATGGCGAGAGGAGATGGACATGGCGTCTTGGTTGCTGGAGGAGGAGATGGTTTCCGAGTTACTGCGGCGGTGGTGGATTCGGAAACACACGACCCGTTAGTGCCATGGTCGTCCCAACTTCTCGAAACTTATCTAGTTTTCTTCCATATGGAATAACCAACTTGCATGGTGTATCCTCTACAATGTCATCCACGGGATGCTTGGCGATAGCAATAGAACCAACACTACTTGGAGTCGGGATGGCTCGATCCGGTCAAGCATCAAATTTGGAGGAACTCGTCCGGAACCACCGGATACTAGATTCTCTCGCACTTGGCCCAACGAAGCTTGTTGTTGTTGTTGTTGTTGTTGTTGTATGAAGAAGCCTATCAATTCTTGCTTGGCAATTTCTCTCATCTTGTCTTCAAGCTTCTTCTTATAACGGTCTCGCTTTTTATAACTTGACCGGTGTTCACGAAATGCTTTACCCCAGGGCAAGGTAGAAGAAATCCCTCGAACACAGCCAGGGTGCTCAGGCGTTCCGATCGCGGCGGATAGCATATCTTTCTCCCTGTCGGGCACGAAAAGACCTTTCTTTTGCATTTCCGCAAGTTCTTCCAGCTTCTGATAAATTTGTTCGTTGTGGGCTTCGGAATGAAACATTACCGTCAAGTCGGGTGCTATAGCGAACTCGAGCAAGGATCCAATTCCGCTACGCTCATCCATGCCTTCAAAAATAGTTGGTAAACCGGCTACCCGCCTTTCTTCTTCCTCCTTCCTCCATTTTTCCATTTTGGCAAAGATATCCTCGGAACCCAAGCGATGGGGGTTCTCAGCAGCTTTCATAGCCTTCTCCTTTTGTTGGACGCTCAGAGCTACTGCTTCTGTGGTCTTCTTCTGATCTACGAATTGTACCCAGACTGCTAGCGGAATGTTACCATACACATCCCTAGCATCCTTTCATTTTTGGACAAATTCAGTATTAAGAGTAGACCTCCAATTCCTAAGAGCTCTTCCACAAAGGCCCTCGGCAAAAGTTCTACCTGCATTTTTGTACCTTCCGGATAAACAAATT
The DNA here is from genome assembly GCA_947561735.1 of Cenchrus americanus. Taxonomy (NCBI): domain Eukaryota; kingdom Viridiplantae; phylum Streptophyta; class Magnoliopsida; order Poales; family Poaceae; genus Cenchrus; species Cenchrus americanus. The sequence continues at coordinate 15,273,745 of OX387239.1, forward strand.
TTTCTTTCACTTTGGCCCATAATACATCCTTCGTAGCCTTAGAGACCGTCTTCCAATTAGTAGTTGTGATCCAAGACGCCAATTGGTCTCTGACAATTGCACCAACAATGTTTCGAAACCTAGCAGCCTATCCCCTTAGGTTCGACGGGCTCACCTTTGTCACCCAACCGTTCTATCACAAGTTGTCCTCTTTCGGGGATCCGGTTTCTTCTTCTATGACCACGTTTCCTTTTCAGGTTACTAGAACTAGTAGTACCCGAAGGTTCTGGTTCTGAAATGACTTCTGCCTCTTGGGCACGAATGTTAGATGCTCTACGATGTTGTCGCAGGGATCGGTCATTGTTCTACACATAAAACACTATTTAAGGTATATCTCAATTGAATAAACAAACATTAAGTTGAGTGAATGTGCCTGCAGACCTCATTATCGCTTGGTTCGTAATCAACATCATCGTCTTCGGGACGCCTACAAGGTCGTGGTTCACTTGGTTCGTACTCAGAGGGAGTTTCATAGTCTCCAATTATATCACTATCACTAGATTCCTCCTCACCGGATTGTTCACTGTTAACATTTGATCATAGATAATCCAAAGTCCATATTTATACAATAATCCATAGTCCATATTTATACAACAATCCATTTTTATAAAAAAAATCTATTTATCAACAATCCATATTCCATATTTCATTATTTTTACACCAAAACTAATAAAATTAAATCCATAGTCCATTTTATATAATAAATCTATTTAAAAATTAGACACAATCCATAGTGCTTACTTATACTAAATTTATTTATACAAAATGCATCATCCATTTATTTATACAAAATGCATCATCCCTTTATTTATACAACAAAATTAATAAAATAAAATCCATAGTCCATTTGTAACATTTTTAAATCTATTCATCCACAATCGATGTAATTGCAATTATCCACAATCTATTTATCCACAAATTAAACTCATGTAATTGCATTTTGAAAAAAAAAGAAAAAACACCAACCAAGCGGGGGCGGCGCCGCCGGCCCTATCCCCGCCTCCATGCGTCCCGAGCGGTGAGGAGATGAGTTGTCGGTGGCGAGCGGGGGCGGCGCCGCCCGGCGGAGGCGGGGGCGGCGCCGTCGGCGGAGGCGGCGGCGGCGGCGCGTCGGCGGCGGCGGAGTAGTCGCCGGCGGGTCCCGGCCGGCCAGTTGGGGAAGAGGCCGGCGGGGAGGAGGACGTCATCCCGGTAAGGAAGAGGGGCGGTGGCGCTCGGTCGGCGGGGCGGCGGGGCGACCGCGGACGACGCGCGGCGGCGGTCCACGGGAGAAGGGGCGGCGGGGCGACCGAGGAAGACGGCGGGGCCCTCGCGGATGACGGCGGGGCGCTCGTGGAAGTGGGCCGGGCACTCCTGGACAACGACGGGGTGGTCGGAGGGGCGGTGGCGGTCGGGGACGACGGCGGCGCTCCGCGGGAAAATTTGGCAGCCTGACTGCGTCGTTTCGTATTCGCGCCAGACTTAGAAAATTTTCGAGACCGTGTCTCATGTATATATAGATGGACTCACCGCTAGCGGGTCACATAAACCAACCGCCAGCGGTGAACCTTACCACAGGCTGGTCACATAAGCAACCGCCAGTGGTGAGAATTCCCGCTGGCGGTTATCATAAGCGCTCGCCAGTGCTGTGATATGAAAGAATTCAAACTTTACTTTTCAAATGCAAAGCTTTTCTAATGCAAATGACAAAACACCTCCTATAAATAAATTCAAATATTTTATGATAAATTTTGGAAGTTTCAAAGAGTTTTGAACATTTTCAAGCCAGTATTTCAAATTTTCAAATTTTGGCAAACCACTATCTTGGCGGTTGACTTATGATAACCGCCAAAGATAGTGTTTTTCCATAATTTGCAAAATTTGAAACGTGGGCTGAAATTATTCAAATTTCATTGAAACTTCCAAATGTATCATAAAATATTTCAATTTAAGTATAGGGGGTGTGTTTTTTGTAAAATAAGTCCTAGTTAGAAAAGGTTAGTTCAAATAGGTTCATACACCTAATGAGTTATGGGTTGTTTGACCCTAGGGTCTCATTTGAACTAACCTTTTCAAATTCAAACCTATTGTAACAAAACACCTCCTATAAATCAATTCAAATATTTTATGATAAGTTTTGGAAGTTTCAAAGAGTTTTGAACATTTTCAAGCCAGGATTTCAAATTTTCAAATTTTGGCAAACCACTATGCTGGCGGTTGACTTATGATAACCGCCAGCATAGTTTTTTTCCATAATTTGCAAAATTTGAAATAGGGGCTTAAATTATTCAAATTTCATTAAAACTTCCCAATGTATCATGAAATATTTCAGTTTAAGTATATGGGGTGTGTTTTTTGTAAAATAAGTCCTAGTTAGAAAAGGTTAGTTCAAATAGGTTCATACACCTAATGAGTTATGGGTTGTTTGACCCTAGGGTCTCATTTGAACTAACCTTTTCAAATTCAAACCTATTCTAACAAAACACCTCCTATAAATAAATTCAAATATTTTATGATAAGTTTTGGAAGTTTCAAAGAGTTTTGAACATTTTCAAGCCAGGATTTCAAATTTTCAAATTTTGGCAAACCACAATGCTGGCGGTTGACTTATGATAACCGCCAGCATAGTGTTTTTCCATAATTTGCAAAATTTGAAACAGGGGCTTAAATTATTCAAATTTCATTGAAACTTCCCAATGTATCATAAAATATTTCAATTTAAGTATAGGGGGTCTGTTTTTTTGTAAAATAAGTCGAGTTAGAAAAGGTTAGTTCAAATAGGTTCATACACCTAATGAGTTATGGGTTGTTTGACCCTAGGGTCTCATTTGAACTAACCTTTTCAAATTCAAACCTATTCTAACAAAACACCTCCTATAAATAAATTCAAATATTTTATGATAAGTTTTGGAAGTTTCAAAGAGTTTTGAACATTTTCAAGCCAGATTTCAAATTTTCAAATTTTGGCAAACCACTATGCTCGCGGTTGACTTATGATAACCGCCAAAGATAGTGTTTTTCCATAATTTGCAAAATTTGAAACAGGGCTTAAATTATTCAAATTTCATTGAAACTTCCCAATGTAACGTAAAATATTTCGATTTAAGTATAGGGGGTGTGTTTTTTTATAAAATAAGTCATAGTTAGAAAATGTTACTTGAAATAGGTTCATACACCTAATGAGTTATGGGTTGTTTAACCCTAGAGTCTCATTTTCAAATGAAACCTTTTTTATGACAAAACACCTCATATACATAATTCAAATATTCAAACACTAATTGAAACCATAATTTCCATAATTTGAATTTATGTATAGGAGGAGAGTCTCATTTCATCAAAACTTAATTCCAAAACTCTCCTAAATTGATTGAAAGTCTTACAACAACACTAATTATATAAAGTCATACAAGTGATACATCAAGCCCGACTAATACGGTCAAATTTATCCTTTAACAATTCTCCCATCACGGTCGTACGTAACCATGGCTTCTCCGATTTACGAATGGTGGCTTCAATTTTTTATTCTCTTCTCATGATCTTTGAACAAGACTAGTTCCTCGAACTGATTGTAATCCTCAACATCAATTACACCTTCTACTCTTAGAATTCTTTGTTTTCCGGAGACAGCAATGTGCTTCTTCACATTCATAGGATCAACTATGTAGAAAACTTGTGCAACACGCTCGTTGAGTACCCATGGATCATCTTTGTAACCTACATTGGCAAGGTCTACAAGTGTCAATCCATAATTTTCATCTGTGACGCCATTCAGGTGTTTGACCCATTGGCACTGAAACACGGGGAACCTGATATTCTCTCCATAGTCAAGTTCCCATATCTCCTCTATGAACCCGTAGTAAGTGATGTTGTTTCCGGATTTATCAATCGCATCTATGCGAACACCACTATTTTGATACGCAACACTCTTGTTGTCTTTCGGCTTCGTATAGTAGGTGTACCCATTAATTTCGTATGCTTGCCATGAGGTAACATTGCTTGATGGACCAGCCGCCAACCTAGTCAACATTGTGTCATCTATGGAATTTCCTTGAAATAGATGCTCGTGTTCCTTTAACCATGATGGGAAACGACGCTTTTGCTCTTTGATGACCTAATCCTCGGCCGACTATCATTTTCCTCACGAATCTCATTTTCGTGTTGCACGATAAATGGCTCCACTATTGCAAGTTGTTGCGGAACACTAGCATGTGCTTTCTCCGGTTGTTGGTTGTCCTCGTCAATGAATCTTTTCCTTCCAATGGTCCCTTTCCCCGACAATCCGCCTTCGTGTCGAGATTCCGTAAACCGATCGCTCTCTTATCTTTTATGTAGTCTATGCAACAATCAACACTCTCTTCGTATGGTAGCTCTCGATCATGCTTCCCTCCGGAAATGCCTTGTTTCTCATGTATCCATTGAGAATCGACATGAACCGTTCGTACGTCCACATCCGATGAAAGTACATAGGTCCTAGTTCGATAATTTGCTCGACCATGTGGATCATTAGATGTTCCATGATATCAAAAAATGACGGAGGGAAGCACATCTCGAGCCGGGCTTGAGTTTCGACATAAACGGTGAAGCCTTGCCAACTCTACACAATCTACCACTTTTTGCGAAATGACGTTGAAAAAGTAGCACATCCTTGTGATGACCATCTTAAGGAATATTGGTTTGACGACTCGGATCGCAATCGCGAGAAAAACAGTAATCATCACATGACAGTCATGAGAGTTAGAACCAAGTAAACGTCATGTCCTTCAACGAGACCAATGATCGGATGTTGGATGAGAATCCGGTTGGCACTTTCAGCCCGCGCAAGCATTTGCGGATAGCCAACCTCTCGTGTTGTGTTAAGTTGAAGCTAGCGAGTGGAAGGTACCGCTTACCATTAGGACGTGGTTGTGGGTGAAGTTCTTGCCTAATTTTTAGGTCAACAAGATCCTTACGTGACTTCGATCCGTCCTTTACCTTTCTTGTTAAGCCTAAGAATCCCATTTTGCTTTCAAACACATTCTTTTGAAGATGCATCCCATCGATGGCATGGCGCACCGTCAAATCTTCCCGTATGGCAAGTACTTAAAAAATATAGACATCTTCTTGAATAGCACATCAATGTTTTCTCGTAGTTTCGATCCTCCTTCCTTCCCCCTTTTGAATTATCACCTTTTGATTTCTTACCAAGTTTAAACTTGACCTTCGACACATTTCAAATACGGTTGTACGGGTGGCCGGTTGTGGGGCAAAAGAGTACTTCTCAATCTTTCCATCGAAATAGTCTGCCATCTTACGGTACTTGTGAGTCCTTAGTAGCCAGCGTCTGTGCCCCATATACACTGTCTTCTGAGATCCTTTCAGGTACACAGATATTGTACCATTCAAACAAACTACACAGTCTGTTTTTCCTTTTTCTGACCAAACAAAGAAAATAGGGCAAGGTAATCATTAATGCTAACAAAGATAATTGCCTTAAGTGTGAATGTCTCCCTTCTGTACTCATCCCACATCTCAACCCCATGTTTCCAAAACTTCTCCATTTCTTCCATCAATGGCTCCAGGAAGACATCTATATCAATACCAGGTTGCTTCGGTCCTTGGATTAGAATGGTAAGCAAAAGGAACTCTCTCTTGTGACATAGCCAGGGGGAGGTTGTATATGGTCGTCAACACTGGCCATGTGATGTGCGTGCTGCTTCTTTCACCAAATGGATTCATACCATCTGTACTTAACGCGAACCTTATATTTCTTTTTTCTTCTCTAAACTCTTTGTGCTTGGAATCAAAGGTCCTCCACTGCCGAGCATCGGATGGATGTCGAAGCTTCCCATCGGACTTCTCGGGGCGATCCGTGTGCCAAGTCATTAGTTCGGCGGTCTTTGGGTTCGAGAACAATCGCTTTAGACGATCCTCCACCGCAAGTACCACATCACCAATGCGGGGGACTTTACGTTGACTAGCAGTGTTAATACCAATACTATACTCCTCCTCAACTTGAGAAAAATGCACTTTTCTTTCCACACACCTTCCTCTTCGCGCCTTTAGATGCAATGATCTGTTTCACAGCAAAATCGTCATTACTTTTGTAACGAGTAGCATCGCAATTTAGACACTTCTCTAGTTCCGTATAGTCACCACGGTACATATGCAATAGTTCCGACATGTGTGTATCATTTGCACTCGCATCTTCAATGGGTTGATAATCTTATTTGCTTCATATGCGTTTCTTGGGACCAAGTTAGGCTTCAGGAGTAGATTGGCCAACAAAGTAAAGAGTTCGTTAAAACTATTGTTCGACCATCTGAATTTTGCCTTCACAATCAGAAGATGGAGCAGGAAACGCAACACGGTCCACTCCTTCCCACAACCCTCATACATACGGTCCTTTGCTGCCTTTTTTAGTGTCTCAAAATTTTCTAACCCTTTAGCACTCCCTAGCAACACCTCCGGTTCAATGTGGCGCAACATTTCTTCCATATCAACATCACATTCCTCGTCCACCTGTGGTGCATCTGTTTGATCATCATTTTGATCTTCACAGCCAAAAGCAACATCCGTCATGACATTATCATTTTCATCTGCATCTTCATCACCCACTTCATCATAGCTGATGCCGATGTCTGCATTGTTGAAAGTACTTTCTGCTTCACCAATGAATCCAAAATCCTTGTGTTAAAACACGGATCCCGGTGGTGAAACATGAAACATCGTGGGAAAATTACCTCATGTACTAATTCATAACCGCGAGTGCTCATGGAGGCAGCAATCCTCGGGGACGACGTTGGGCGACGACCGTAGTGCGAGAGGTGACCGGGGTGCCTCCCCGATCCTTGGGTTCTTCTCATATTTGAGGTGGACCTTGAAGTACTTGATTGCTCCTCTTGGACCTCCTACTTGACGTACTTGATTGCCTCGCTCCTTTAAGTTGCTTTACATCCGGGGCGAGGCCAAAAGGCATCGCCTTGCGGTGGGCACTTGCGGATGGAGGGGGGTCGGCCGGATTAGGCACCACGGCGGCGATTCGGGAGCAAAAGGGGAGGCGTGGCGGGCGGTTGCTTTGTGCCGAGGTTGGAGGCGGTGAGGAGAAGACAGGATGCGGAGAAGGAAAGAGGAACAAAAATGGATTACACACCCCGACCGCCTCGCCAAGCGCCGCCGCCGGAAGCACCCCGCGTGTGGCGCCGCCGCCGTCGCCGAAGCCACCCGACTACCCGAGGGCGAGAAATCGCGGTCTCACGGATCCGCGCATGCACCCGTTGGATCTGCGAGCGGCCGACGGTATTGGATCCGCGAGACAACGGGATGACCGGTGGAGAGGGAGGGACATCGTCCGCAGCTTGAGGCACAACCGGGGGCAAATTTATGAAGGGAGGTGGCGGGGGGGGTGAGGCGGCGGTGGGAATCGAGATTGTGGGAGGCGAGAGGGCGACGACTCGTGTCGTGTGGACGCGGCGGTGGAGAGGTGAGGGGGCATCGGTGTGGAAGCGAGGGGGCGCTGGTGGGGAGGCAAGGGGACAGCGGCGGCGGCGGGATTTCAAGGCGGGTGCGGCGGTGCGAGGGAAGGGGCCGAGTGGATGACGTGGATGGCCGAGAGGCCGCAGAATGGTACCGAAAACAATGTTTTGTACTAGGTGATACCCCGCGCGTTGCCGCGGGAATTTTTAGCAGTCATAGAATGATAGAACTTGTCATTCCCAAATTTATAATTACACCTGTATGTGACACAAACAAATAAAAGCAGCAATGTCAGCCTGAACTTCATGGTTCAGCCTGTAGTTCATTGATGTTGAGCCTGTAGTCGTCCCTTGCATTCCAAATGTACCGGTAAAGATGTCCTGCAAGATGTCATCATATAAACTGATTGAAAGGATTGCTGCCCAAGGTATTTTGGAGGCCACGCAAAATAAGTGGAAATCAGTTTCATCAACCACACAAAACTTGCATGTGTTATCAATTCTATTGCTGTAAATTGCAGCTCTTTGACAGTGGCTAAAGAGAAGCTAATTAGCATTAGAACAATGACGAACCTGAAGCTTCCTTGCGAGCTCTGTGCCTTGGTCGACTCCACGGACACTGCTGCCGCTGCTGCATCCTCTCATCCTCCTCGCCGATCTGACCAATCAAAGCATCTAGAAAACACAGACTCCCTGAGATTGAGGACAAAAATCCCATGATACAATAGCAACACATATAGGATGGGGTGTTGACTGTTGAGATCCAAATGAAGAGAAGCAGGGAGCAGATGTATGGTGCTTACGAATTGCTTGCAGGAGAGGCATTGGTTGGTTATGAACTTGCATGTGCGGATGGCTTCGCCGGTGTGGTTCGAGAAGCTGCGACCCGGCTACGTGTGCGGGCCCAGCGACGCGGCGCTGGCCTGCGAGGGTGCACAGACCTGCGTGGCTGCCGGCGAGGGCGGCGCAACGCTCTCCTCCTCTCCTTCCTCCAGGTCTCGGGGAAATTTATGGGGATGGGGGCGGCAGGTGGGGATGCGAGGGGGCGGTGACGGTTGGAAGGCGAGACGGCGGCGGTGAGCACCGAGGCGACAGGGAGGTGGCGGCGGTGGCAAGTGGGGATGCAAGGGGGTGCCGTCGTGGGTAGGTGAGGAGGGGCGGCGACGGGTTTCGATGGCCACGGCTGAGGAGGCGTTGACTGCGTGGCCTACGCGGTTCGGGGTAGGCGCGGGGGAGGGGATGACGTGCGGGCTGATCGCGGGCCTGGGGGTATGACATGGCTAGCAGAATTGGATGGTGGGGGGCGATGACATGGATGGCCGAGAGGCCGGGAGAATGGTACCGAAAACAAAGTTTTGTATGATGATGAGGCGAGCAAGAATGATCCTTCTGCATTACCACTTCTGAATCTGACTCCACAGAGGATAAAAATATGATAGAATGCTGAATATTCCAAAATGTCCAACAAAGGATAAGTTTTTCTTCGCATGCAAACATTCACTTGGATTTCCCTTATGATATATTAGCATGCAGATTTTGCATTTCTTACACGAACTGATAGATGAACATGTGGAATAACTTAAACCATATATAAGGCTCCGAGCAAGAGCAACGTCAAAGCGTTCCTCCACTATGGGAAAACCAGCGATTACTGTGTGTTTCGGATGCACGGCAAACTTAAAAAAAACGCACGGTAAAGGCTGCACGACACATATTTGCACGGCAATGGACCTTTCCGTGCGCTTTCGTCACACACACAGCGAAAAAAAGTAGCCTAACGGCACGGTCGTCCGAGACAGCGGCGGACGGATTTGTGAGCTCTTTGCCATGCACCTGCACCGTGGACGCACGGCAAACGAAATTAAAAGAAGGAAAAAACCCTAACACAAGTCCGGCCCACCACCGGCGGCCCACCACCGCGCCGGGGACACCATCCCAACTCCCACCGGCCTGCACCGCACCGGGGACGCCGCCGGGCCTCAACCATGTCGTGCTCCTCCTCGTCGTCGTTGTCGTGTGCTGCATTGCCGGCAAGCTCGAGCACCGCAACGAAATGGGGAAGGTGCGGGTTCGCAGATGAAACCACCGAGGAAGGGGCGGGGGAACGAAGAACGAGGAGAGAGGGAGGACGGGTGTACCTCGGCGGCGAGGTACACGAGGAGGCAGCGGAGAGGTAGACGGGAGCTCCACCACCGATGCGCTCGGCGACTTTCCCGTCTTGAGGTAGCACGATATGCGGTCGGGGCCGCCGTTGGTCCTCCACCACGTCGGGGCCAACACGGGACCTCCGCCGCAACCTCCACCACGTTGTCGCGCCAGCCACGGGGGAGCCGGCCGCCGTATCCGGCCTCCCCGTGCCGGAACCCGTGCGCCACCGCGTGGGGGCCGCCGGGCCTCCAAGGCTTCGGAGCCGGCCTCCACCGCACCGAGTGCCGCCGGGATCCGCGCAAGAGAGAGGGAGGAGGACACGCCACCGTGGCTACCGAGGGAGAGGACGGGGGCCGGGCGATGGTGATTGCTAAGGTAGAGGAGGAGGGCGGGGCAAGGGTGGCCGCCGAGGGAGAAGAGGGAGGCGGGGAAAGGGAGGCACGGCGGACGAGAGAGAAGAGGGTGGCGGCGGTGTCGGTGGGGGCGGGGATGGGTGTGGTGTGGATGGGAGGAGCAGTTTGGGGGTAGAGTGGGCCGGCTGGCCCAATAAAGGCCTCGGTATGAAGTGGTCCGCAATGGTCTTTGTCATGTGTTGTATTAATGGCGCATGGCAAAGGGTATTCTTTGTCTTGCGTCCGACCATAGTCGCATTGCCATGCGCTTTTGGTCGGGCGCAACGCAAACCAATTCTATAAAATTCATTAAAATTATCAAATAAATTTGAAAAAACTTCAAAAATAACATAAGTTATGTTTTCTATTGTTTATAGAAACAAGATTTGAAGTCAAAACTCAATTTGAATGTCATTTCACCTATAAATCCAACCATATCTTTCGTAACTCTATGAGACACTCGAAACTTCTAACGAGATACTTCGGTTTCTAAACACCATCAACGACAACTTGCCAAAACACTCTATATGATTTATTACAAGCTTCACATAGGATACCATGAGCCCTCGACGAGTCTCACGATTTTCAAACTTTATTTGCATTTTATACATTTAGGAACATTGCAACCGCATGTGAGTTTTCATGATTCGCTAACAAAATGTTCAAAATTTCATCCAATTTCATCGATGAGTTCTTAAAAATGATTCAATTACATGAATATGAATTTTCCACAAACTTTACTACATTACTTTACGCACTTGCAGTTCAAATTTGATGCATACGACAAAAATTCTATAAGTAACACATAATTGTTAAAAATTGTAAATTAATCGAGGCATGTGTAAAATTGAATTATAGAGTACAAAATAACATTCTTGAAGTGGAGAAATAAAAATAAGTACAAAAATCAAAATTTCTAAAAATACTTTGCCGTGCGCTCGTGGAAAAACGCACGGAAACGTATATATTTGCCGTGTGCAACGCACAACACGTTTTCCAATGACGCACGGCAAAGACAATGTCTTTTCGTGTGCCTTATCCTAGCGCACGATAAAGGCAACGAACAATCTAATGGGGTAACTTGCGGTGGGAAAAAATATTTTCGGTGCGTCAAGAAAAATACGCACAACAAACTATTTGTTTGTCGTGTGCTAATATAAAAACGCGCGGCAAACTATTTGTTTGCCACGTGTTTATTTTTGCCGACAAACATCGATTTTCCTGTAGTGCTCATCAGATCACCGTACAACACAAAATTTGTGTATGTTTGAAAGGTATGATTTATATCAGTAGGTTTGAGGTATTAGGTATGGTTCCAGCAAGGGGGTGTCCCAGAGACTTCTCAAACTAAGCAGTTAGTAATTTACAGAATAATGTTTAGCGGTGTGCTCACGACGACAGACATTTGGGTCATACCAGATGATAGGTTCAAAGGCCTTCCACTTCAGGATTATGGTTTGGGTCATACTATATTTAGGCCTCATTCGTTTCCACGGGATCAATTCCGATCGGAATGGATAAATACAACAAGAAAATCATGATAGTTACTATAAGAAATCCTGATTTATTCCGGGTCGAAAATTAATTTGCTCATGATAGGTACACCAAAAGGCTCGGAATCAATCCACTAGTCAAGATGTGTGGAACCAATCAGGCTCTATGGTCTATTGTTCTACCTATCATGATTGGTAAATTAATTTTTGATCCGGAATAAATCCAAGTCCATATCATAATTTTTTTCATACATTTATTATTCCGGCCGGATTGAATCCCACGGAAGCGAACAAGCCTTATGCCTCATTCGTTTCCACTGGATTGGATTCCGACCGGAATCGATGAATATAACAAGAAAATCATGATAGCTAGTATAAAAGATCCGGATTTATTTCGGGTCAAAAATAAATTTGCTCATGATAGATACACCAAAAGGCTCGGAATCAATCCACTAGTGACGAGGTGTGGAACCAATCCGGCTCTTCGTGTCTCTTGTTACACCCATCATGATGAGTAAATTAATTCTTGACCCGGAATAAATCCGAGTCTCTATCATAACTTTCTTCTGGGCTTGTTCGTTTCCGTGGGATTCAATCCGGCCGGAATAATTAATGTATGAAGGAAATTGTGATATGGATTCGGATTTATTCCGGATCAAAAATTAATTTACCAATCATGATAGGTAGAACAAGGGACCGTAGAGCCGGATTGGTTCCACACCTCTTGACTAGTGGATTGATTCCGAGACTTTCGGAGTACCTATCATGAGCAAATTAATTTTCGACCCGGAATAAATCCGGATCTCTTATAGTAACTATCATGATTTTCTTGTTGTATTTATCCATTCCGATTGGGATTATTGAAAATGTCACTATCAGTAATGAAGCCAGTGGCAGCGTCTCTGATCAGCTCTGGCTGCTCTGCATCTCGAGTACGTGGGGAGTATATCGTAGTGCTCACAAGTCGATGTCTTTATATTCATCTTGAGGAATCAATTAATTAGGAAGTCATGGCAGTTGAAGCAACCACATCAAAAAGTCTGATCGTTGTGTGGTAACTTCAAATCCTATAGTAAAATTACAACAAATTTCGGCCTGTTCATTCCTATTGAAACATCGTCAAGATGTTGTCATAGCTGTGAGACGGAAAAGATGCCATCGACTGCGATAGTGTACAGACTGATTTCTGATCATTTGTATGAAATGCATTATTCCTCTGACCTCCATGGATTAGATGGGGATGAATTAGCTGCCGCTGTTGGCAGACAGAAGAAACGAGCAGCCATTCCCCCACGTCAACAGGCCCGGGCTGCAATGAGTCAATTGGTTATGGGCTGGGTCGGGACAGTGACCTCAAATTTAGTTAATTAATGATTTTATATTTTTAATTAGGCATGTTGATTTGGTTATTAGATCTATGCTACATCTACGAAGGGGGTATTGGAGCAATATTAGAAATACTACAGAGCTCTCACTTGCCTTTTTGTAAACACAAGGCTCTTCTTCACTCTGAATGAAGCCAAACCTTTTGACCATTTCGTCAAAGAGAAGGTTCCAACTCCGAGATGCCTACTTCAATCCATAAATGGAGTTTTGAAGTTTGCACACCTTTGCAGCTTTGGTTGGATCAAAAAAAACCCTCAGGTTGTGTCATATACACATCCTAAGTCAGATTCCCACTTAGGAAAGTTGTTTTGACATCCATCTGCCATATCTCATAATTGAAATATGCAGCTATAGCTAGAATGATTTGAATAGATTTAAGCATCACTAGTAGCAAGAATGTCTCATCATAGTCAACTCCTTGAACTTGTCGAAAACCTTTTGCAACAAGTCGAGCTTTATGGATGTGAACATTTCCATCCATGCCTGTCTTCTTCTTATAGATCCATTTGCACTCTATGGGTTTAACACCATCTGGCGGGTCAACCAAGTCCAATGGAATCTATTTTGGATCTCATGGCACTTTGTCATTTCTCGGAATCTGGGCCCATCATTGCTTCCACATATGTCAGAGGTTCGTCATTGGCTAACAACAATATGCCGCGGTCTCCCGTGATCATGAGATTGAGCTTGTCAGTTGCGCGACATGCCCTTTCAGACCTTCGTGGTTGTGGTGGTGCTTCTCTTGCCACAGGTATCTCAACTCGTTCAGCTACATTAGCATTACTTGTAAAATCTTGCCCAAGCGGCTCATCTTGAACTTCTTCAAGATACACTATTTGTCTACATTTCTCTCTTTTAAGAAACCGTTTCTCTAAGAAAACACTGTACCGGCCACAAACACTTTTCCTTCCGACCAATTGTAGAAATAATATCTGATGGTTTCCTTTGGGTATCCCATGAATATGCACTTTATCCGATTTGGGTGTTAATTTATCTGATTGAAGTTTCTTGACATAAACCTCACTACCACAAATTTTCAGAAAAGACAAACTGGGAGTCTTACCAGTCCACATCTCATATGGTGTCTTAACTACGGACTTAGAAGGTTGAAGCGTCCCCTCATCGAGAGGTGACCAAATGTGACACAAATACCGAGTCCCGGGAGGCCGGTAGCACATTTATTACAACGGGTGGAATCGGTCTTTTACATTACGGTTACAAAAAGGGCACGGTAGTGCCAACGCTACAATGAACAACACAAACGCTAGCGACCACACTACGATAGCAAAGGCTTCCATAGCCTCCTCGCAGTACCACACCATGGAAGCTTTCGGTAGGGCCCTGGTACACAGCCCCGTTGGGTTTAGGGCACAACCTACTCAACGTCTTCGGGGATGTAATCGGGATCCTCCTCTGTAAAATAGTTAGTAAAACAAGGGTGAGTACATACGTACTCAGCAAATCCAACCCCACCCACGGAGGGGCTTATAAGCAGAATCATGCATAAGGTATAACAAGGATCAGGTTAAGGTTCATTTTGCAAACTTACACATGCAGGGGTTCATTTCAAAAAGGTTTTCGCAAATCATTTTCATAACCCAAGTAACTCAATTGTTTTAGGAAAAACCACTCGTGGATCTACCGGACTTCCCGTCCGTCGTAGTCCAGGCACACAGCCACACACTTCACCCGGAAAACAACTCACGCCGGAAAACATCCCATCCCAAACACTAGTTTTTGTGACCACACCGTGACTCGTCCAATACCGTGGACACGGCTATTCGAATAGGTTTGACACTCGCGGAGGTTGTACATCTTTACCCACAAGTAGGGTACCGTCACACGGACACCTCGGTGCGGTACGGATCCTATCAAAGCCATTACCCACCTTAGCTAACACTACGAGCCACCACGGAAGCAACCAAGGGGTTATACCGCATAACCGGGCGTACCTCACACAGAGCGTACCCCGACTCCTTGGTCTCCCGCTCGCTCACCCGCACACCGGGATGGCAAGTAGGTTAACTAGTGGGGTTTGTGCTAAGCCGTTGCCACATACAACGGTCGAGTGGTTGTACGATGATTTGGGTCGGGTGAGATGTCACGCAACCCGGTCCTTAACCGACAAGATGGACAACTCCCAACACGCTCAACCACACGGTACGAGCTTACCCATACTCCCGACACACACGTCCATCCCGTCTACCCGGTATCCGTACTCATTTTCCAAAAATACCCCATTCCCACTTTTAATGCACTCACGCATTTTGAAAGCACTCACACATTTTTAAAGCACAAGGTTCAATCGAGCAATCATGGGTGGCTATCCTACCATGTTCGCAAAGTAAAACAAAATGCAATTTATAAAACCGGTATAGGGTTTATTTATAAAACTAGGACAGAAGCATGCATCAAAGGGGAAAGGTTGAACTTGCCGTCTTCGAAGTCTTCGGGGAGGGCCGGCTCGGCGTTCGGGACCTCGGGCTCCTGCTCGCAGTAGTCGGCTTCGATCTCTGGCTCGGGGTACCTTCCTCCGTCTACTCCGTCGGCTATAGCGCACACACAAGCAAGCAAGCAATATTAGCACACACGTTTCCGGCCGAGCTCGGGAAGGGGGAAGTGAGTGGAGAGGGGGTATATATAAGCCCTAGGGGGTGGTGGTTCAGTGGTGTACCACAGGGGAATAGCGGGGCGAGGTCGCGGGTTTAATCGTAAATGTTGGGTCACAGGGGTGGTATAGGAGTTAGGGACCTATTAGCAATTCCTACAAATGGTAAGAAGGGTGTTTATGCTAATATAAACTAAGTTAGAGTCATTTTGTAATTTATTCTAGGGTATAACAAAGTTGTTTAACCTTTGATTAACTATTAACCCGGGGACTTATTTGGAAAGAATAAAGAGAAATAGGAAAAATGGGCTCGGTTTGAAGGAATATAGGGGAGACAGGGGCCTAATAGCAAAACGGCCTTCTTCCTCCCCCCCTCCCACTCGAGACGCAACGGGGGGGGGCGCGGCGTGGCCGGCCGGCGGGGGGGTCCCCGCCGGCGGCTCCCGCGCGCGCGCGGCGGCGGCCTAGGGGTAGGGGAAAACGGGAGAGGGGGGAAGAGAGGATCCCAACCCCCGTACTCACCTTAGGCTATTAGGCTCGGTGGAAGTGGCTTGGCGGCGGCTCACCGAGGGAGGCGGCGGCGCTAGGGGGGGCGGCGGTGCTCTAAAGCTTAGGCAAGGGGAGGACGGTGGTCTTGGTGTGGTGCGACGGCCCGGTGGGCGGCCGGCTCCTTTTATAGGCGGCGGATGGCGGTTCGGCGGCCGAGCTCGAGGAGCTTCCAGGGGCATCCATGGCGGTGGGGAAAAATCTCACCGTTGACGATTTCCGGCGGGGCTGTGGCCGACGACCTCGGTGGGGGCGGCGTGTCGTGTGATTGGACACGTCGTGCAGGCGCGGGGCGAGGCTTCGCCGGCCGATGGGGAGTTGACGGCTCGTGCCGGGGCATTAATGGCGGCCGGCCGGTCTCCCGGCGGGCGCGGGCGCAGGCGGGGCCAAGGTGGCGTGCGGAGGGGGTGCTTCCGCCGGTCCGGTGGCGTGCGGGGGGTGTGGATGTGCCGCGCGCGCGGGCCCGGCCGCGGTGGTGGCGGGGCCGGCCGGGCGCCGCCCGGTCGCGCGGGGAGGCGGGGGAAAAGGAGGAGAGAAGGGGGGTCACCGGTGGGCGCGGCCCGGCGTGCCGTCGGCGGGCCGGCCCTCTCGCGCCGCGGCGGGGTGCGGGCCCGGGGTCAACCCGGTGTCTGCTCCGGCCGGGGCGTGGGGAGCTGGCCGCGGGCAGGCGCGCGGTCGGGGAGGGGAGCAGGGAAGAAGAAGGAGGGAAGAAAAGAAAAAGGAAAAAGGAAAAAGAAAAGGAAGAAAGGAGAGGAAAGAAGGAAAATGAAAAAGAGAAAGAAAAAGAAAAGGGAAGGAAAAATAAGAAGAGAGGGAGAAAAATAGGAGAAGGGATTTTTGGAAAATCCGGAAAATTGTCGGGGGAAATTTGGGGAGGGTTTCGCGGGGGTTTGTCCCGGTTTTTCGGCGTCGGCGCATTTTCCGGGACGGCGGTGATGGCGAGGCGGACCGGTCACCGGGACCGCGGCGTGCGCGGGATTCCCGGCCGGTGGCCGACCGCGGCGTTGGGAAGGCGCGCGGGGGTGCCGGCCGAGGTGCGGTGCCGGCGGGATTCGCGGCACGCGCGTCGGGGGGAGAGAGAGGGGGGGAAACGGTGGCTAGGGTTTGATTGATAATTGAGCTCGGCGGCGGGTCGGTTTTGAAAATACGCATGATTTATCGGGTGATTTATTTATAGCTAAAAACGCGGGCGTTACAAACCTACCCCCACTTAAAATGAATCTCGTCCTCGAGATTCGGCTAAGTCTCAAATAGGTGGGGGAATTCTTTCCTCGGCGCGTCCTCCCGTTCCCATGTAGCTTCTTCCACTCCGTGTCTACTCCATTGGACTCTCGCACACCCGTACTTCGGTCGTTCTTGTCCGCTTGACCACAGTGTCTAGGATCTTGACGGGCACCTCCTGGTACCTAAGGTCTGGCTGTAGATCGATGGTCTCCACTGGTACCCGCTTTTCTTCCAGAACCTTCAAACACCGTCGTAGCTGGGAGATGTGGAATACCGGGTGTATATCTGACATTTCCTCGGGTAGCTCCAGCCGATATGCTACTGCTCCGACCCTCTTGAGCACCTTATACGGGCCGATGTACCGAGGGGCCAACTTCCCGTGTACTTGAAACCTTCGAGTCCCCCGGATGGGTGAAACCTTGAGATAGACGAAGTCTCCGGGTTGAAGCTCGCTTCGCGCCTTTTCTTGTCCGCGTAGCTCTTCTGTCGAGACCGAGCGGCTTTCAACTTTTCTCGGATGTCTGCTACTCGCTCCTCGGCTTCCTTTATCAGTGCGGGCCCAACCAGGGCACGCTCTCCTACTTCTGACCACATCAGGGGTGTCCTGCATTTTCTCCCGTATAGTGCTTCGAATGGCGACATTCCCAGACTTGCTTGGTAGCCGTTGTTGTAGGAAAATTCCGCATACGGCAGGCTCTGCTCCCAATCCTTGCCGTAGGTGAGGACGCAGGCTCTCAACATATCTTCCAAAATTTGATTCACCCTTTCGGTCTGCCCGTCTGTCTGTGGGTGGTATGCTGAGCTGAAGTCTAGCTTGGTGCCCATGGCTTTGTGCAAGCTTTTCCAGAACCTAGAGGTGAACTGGGTCCCTCTATCCGAGACTATTCGCTAGGCACTCCATGCGGCTTCACTATATTTTCTATGTAGAGTTTTGCCAACTTCTCTCCACCATATGTGGTCCGTACGGGTAGAAAGTGAGCGACTTTAGTGAGTCGGTCCACGATCACCCATATGGAGTCATGTCCCTTCTGAGTCTTTGGCAACCCTACTATGAAGTCCATACCTATCTCGTCCCACTTCCATACCGGGATTGGTAAAGGTTGCAACAACGATCCCGCGGCTTCGATGTTCGGCTTTGATCCTCTGACAAGTGTCACAATGGGCGACGAACCGTGCAATGTCCGCCTTCATCCCATTCCACCGCACTTCGCTTTAAGTCCATGTACATCTTGGTGGATCCCGGTGAATGGAGTATGCTGAGTTGTGTGCCTCATCCATGATGGTCTGTCGGAAATCTCCACCTTCGGGCACGCATATCCTGTTCTTGTACCATAGGGTGCCTTGGTCATCTACCCCGAAGTCGGTGGGCCTTGTTCTCCCCGTATGCTTGCGGATCCTCATCAGATCCTCGTCGGCTTCTTGGGCCTTCCGGATCTTCTCTTCTAGGGTAGGCTGAACACTCAGCTGGCGGACGTAGCCTTGGGGGACGATGTGTACGTTGAGTCGGGCCATCTCCTCTTGCAACCGGGCACTCTTGGGTGCCGCCTTCTCATAGGTTTTCCGGCTTAGGGCATCCTGCTACCACATTGGCCTTCCCGGGTGGTAGTGAATTTCTAGGTTATAGTCCTTGACTAGCTCTAGCCATCTTCTCTCGCCTTAGGTTCGGGTCGGGCCGAGTGAAGATGTACCTTAGGCTCTTGTGGTCCGTGTAGATTTCACACTTGTTCCCGATCGATAGTGTCTCCAGATCTTTAGGGCATGCACTACGGCTGCAAACTCCAGATCGTGGGTGGGATAGTTCTGCTCATGGGGTTTGAGCTGACGGGAGGCATATGCCACTACCTTCCCATCTTGCATGAGAACACATCCCAACCCTTGTCGGGAGGCGTCGCAATACACGACAAAGTCTCGTTGAATGTCCGGCGGGGGTTAGCACCGGGGCCGTGGTCAACCTCTTCTTCAACTCTTGGAAACTTCTTTCACGGTGCCTCGGTCCGGTTAAACTTCTTCTCTTTCTTGAGCGACTCTGTCATGGGCCGGGCGATCTTGGAGAATCCCTCGATAAATCTCCGGTAGTACCCGCTAAACCTAGGAAACTCCCGATCTCACTCACGTTGGTTGGTTGCCGCCGTTGGAGACCTGTCTCAACTTTCCCGGGGGTCTACGCCTACTCCTTCTGCCGTCAATATGTGCCCAAGGAAGGATATTTTCTCTAGCCAAAATTCACACTTGCTGAACTTGGCGTATAGCTTGTGTGCCCTCAACTTTCCCGGAAGACTACTCGAAGATGTTGTTCATGCTCCTCCATGCTCTTGGAGTATACAAGTATGTCGTCAATGAAGACCACGACAAACTTGTCCAGTTCTTCCATGAACACCTTATTCATGAGGTTCATGAAGTATGCCGGGGCATTGGTTAGTCCAAAGGACATCACCGTGAACTCGTATTGCCCGTAGCGAGTGACAAAGGCAGTCTTGGGGATGTCACTTTCCCTGATCTTGAGCTGGTGGTACCCCGATCTTAGATCCACCTTCGAGAAATACTTGGCTCCCTTCAGTTGATCAAACAGGTCATCTATTCTGGGAAGAGGGTACTTGTTTTTAATGGTGACCTCATTCAGCGAGCGATAGTCCACGCACATCCTCATGCTCTTATCCTTCTTCTCCACGAAAAGCACCGGTGCTCCCCATGGTGATGAGCTTGGTCGATGAACCCGCTTCGCTAAAGCTCGCTAGCTGCTTCTTCAATTCTGCCAACTCAGGGGCTGCCATCCTATAGGGCCTCTTGGCTATGGGAGAGGTTCCAGGGATAAGGTCGATTACGAACTCTATGTCCCTATCGGGTGGCATCCCAGGGAGTTCTTCGGGGAACACATCTGGGTATTCTCGTACTACTGGGACATCTTCTATGGACTTGGCTTCTATGTTGAAAACCATTATATCCGCCTGTGTCCCGGGTGTGGCAGGTCACTTGTATCCCGTGCGGGTTGGTCGGGTGCACTACTTTATCGGCGCGACTTATGAGGCCATGGTGTTGGCTTAACCGGTCCATACCAAGGATCACATCTATCCCCTTGGATTTCGGTACTACCGGGTCGCTAGGAACTCTACCCCACTTAAAATAATCCTTACCGGGGGCATCCCGGTTGACGGTTAATGTCACCTCCGGGGCGTTCGAGTTATTAGGGGTGCTTTTAGTAGTACCGTGGGTATGCTATGCTTTTCCACAAAGCTTGAGGATATGAATGAGTGTGATGCTCCCGAATCGAACAAGTATGGTAGCCAAAGCGAGGCGACCGGGGAACTCTCCGAGTACCACTCCTTGTGCTTCTTGTGCCTCCTGCGCATTGA
This sequence comes from Cenchrus americanus, assembly GCA_947561735.1. Taxonomy (NCBI): domain Eukaryota; kingdom Viridiplantae; phylum Streptophyta; class Magnoliopsida; order Poales; family Poaceae; genus Cenchrus; species Cenchrus americanus. Next base: position 15,294,361 of record OX387239.1, read on the forward strand.
TGTGATTCACCCGAGCGCGTCCATACGACCGGCGGGGCTGCCTCATCCGCTGGTTGTTGGTGTTGTTGCCGAAGTTGTTGTTGCTGCGCACCGGCATGCGGTTGGCAAGCGACGCAAGTGGCCTTGGTCCGTTTACCGAGTTGGAGTAGGTGGTGGTGGTGGCTTTTTAGCATAGGGGCGATTGGCGATGAAGTGCCGGTTTCCGGCAGTTGAAACACACTCGGGAGCCGTTGTTGTTGTTGTTGGTAGTGATCCGGGTCGGTGTTGTTCGTGGGGGGCTTCATGGTATTCTCGTTGTAGGAGGGCTTGAACCGGGCTGCGGGGGCTTGTGAGCTTGTGGCTTGGGTTTGGGTTACGTATTGCATCGGAGCTTGGAACCCGGACATGGGGTGTCCAAAGTTTCTCGGCCTCCGGGACCGCTCTTGTCGCTTGGCCTTGTGCTCCATGAATTTGCGCTTGTTCTCCTTCTTTTCTTCGGCCTTTGCTCTTTCCGTGAGGATTGCCATGTTCATAAGGGTATTAAAGTCCGGGTAAATGCGAGGAGTCGGCGGTGTCCTCGGTTCCGGAGTCGGCCCCTTCTTGAACATCTCTTGCTTCTTGGAGTCTTTATCCACCTCCTCGGGGGCATAGCGTGCCGGCTCTATGAAGCGGTACGTGTATTCCTCCACAGACATGTTGCCTTGGCGGAGTTCGCGGAACTCGTCTGCCTTCCGCTTCAGTGTGGCCTCCGGGATGTGGTAGCGGTGGAACTCCTCCACGAATTCATCCCATGTGATGGCGGAGGGATCCTTGGCTGCGGCGCAGTAATTCTCCCACCAAGCTAGGGGCTGTCCGGTGAGTGGTGAGCTGCCAAGAGAACCTTGTCATGGTCCTCGCGGTGGAGGGGCTCCGGTTCCTCGGGATGGCTCTCGGCCAATCGTCGGCGTCCAAAGGATTCACCGACCCGGCGAAGGTGGGCGGCTTAGTCCCGAGGAACTCGATCGGCCTTCTCATTCATGCTCATGGCACGGGGTCTTGGGCGGTTGATGGCATTGAAGATAGCCTCCATCGGGACGGTCACGGTTGGCTAAGACTTGGGCCAAGTCAATAGGAGGGGGTGGTGGTGGCAGGACCACGTTCTCTCCTCCATCTTCATTTTGGTTAACCTCCTGTTCGGGGAGACGCTCCCTCCGATCGGCTTGTGATCCCTCAGCATCCGACCGGTGGGTCCTGACAGGGCGCCTGGAAACCATCTGTAAAGAAGCGGGTTTCTAAGAGATCTAGTTTTATGTGATGTTTAAGTGGATTATAACGGATTTCTTTTTGAAAAGGCGAGATTTATTCTCGCCGGTAAGCACACAACAAGCACATAGCAATCAAGCAAACACAAACAAGTTTTTATTACAAACCGAGTGAGGAGGATACATCCCGACTACGCGGACACACTACACGCCTAAAGGCTAAGGGCGCGACTTGGACCGGCACGGCTTCATTCCCCGGGTCTTGGGGCACCCTACTCGCGAGGGGAGCTGTCTTCTGGGGTCGAGTGTTCTTCCAGTGGGATGAGCAACTCGTCATCGTTTCCGCCTTCGGGGTCTCCGTTTTCCTGGGGCTGTGCTGCGGCTTCAGTGGTAGCTGTTGGGGGTTCGGTGACTGCTGGTGGTGCTGGTGGGACTTCTATGGCTCCTCCCCATCCTACAAGGGGTGTTCCCAGCAGGACTTGAGGTTCTCCAATGGGCTGGGCGGCGTTCCGCCGTGGGTCCATTCTTGCATGCGTTGGTCCCGGATCCTTCGAGGCTTTCCTGGGCAATGGCTTCACTGGCTTATGGGCTGCTGCGGTCCTCGCTTCGGCTTGAGCCACTCGGACTTGGTGCATCCGCACCGTGACTTCGACTTGCTCGGCCGGCTGATCCGTTCCCTCAAGTGTACGGCCTGGTCATCAAAGATCTTGTCCGGGGAGACAAGGTAGGCGACTACGTGGTACGGCGGGTCTTCTTGGTGGCGGCGTCGCTCCAAGTTCCTCATGCGGGCCTCGCCAAACTCGGGGTCCCGATGGCGGGAGGGAAGTACCTCATTGGTGTGGGGACGAGGTGCTCTTCGTAGATTCGGCACGAGGTAGCGGAGGGCTTTTCCGAGGGCCAAAGGATAGGTATCCCGGTGTCGGAACCCCCGTGGCGGTCACGCGCCACGGCTCGATGTTGGTGTGGCGGTTGCTTCTAGCGACGGAGAGGACCACTCTACGGCGAAGAGTGCCGAGTTGCTCGTACTCTCCTCTTTGTAGTACCTAGGGCGCTCGGTGATACCGAGGCGCTCCGGGGAGTGGATGAGCAGGGCGAGCAAAACCGGGCTCCTCCCGGCACACGCCTTGGGTCCATCCATCTTCCGCCATCTGAAACAAAGATAGGGTTGAACAGGTTGTGGTGGGGTACAAAAGATGGATAACTTTATTTAGTAGGAAGGTTGGGGTACATCCTTCGGGGTACACTTATTATTACTAGGACTCAACTTCTAGCCTAACACACCCTAGTCTTATCCTCATGGTGATTCTTCCTCTAACTGGATACGACGCTTCTTCAGTGGAAGATCTTGCTCCAGTATCTCGTCTTCAGTCTGGGTTCCTTTGTCCCAGTGGGTTTCTTCGGGTTCATTCTCTTCTGCTCTGGCTCCTTCATCTCTGCTTCTACGCTCCTTCAGTTCATCCCATAGGGCTTTATGGGCCAACAGCGTGCGCTCTCTTTCCCTGAGGTATTCTTGCTTCGTGTTGTGTAGTTCAACTTCTGCTATGGTTGTCTTCACCCTTTCTAGCTCTATCCTCTGTTCTGCTCTTTCCGCTCTGTCGATCTGCTGCTTCAGCTGCTGGGCTTGCTCCTGATAAAGGTGGTCTAGGCCTCTGAGGTATGTGGATAGGTGGGAAACTGCCTCTTCTAAGTCTTCTTCCTCTCGTTCCAAACCTCTCATGCGATCAATCCACGAGCGTCCTCTTCCTCCGGAGGGTGGAAAGAATCCCATTGGAGTCCTTCGGAGGTGCGTCTATAAACCACTCGTAGGCGACGCGGGGCCTTCCGAGCAGCCTAGGGGTAGGTGTCGGCAAAGCAAAAACCGGTGGCGTTGACGAACCATGGCTCTATGTCGGGGTAAAGCGTGCTCCTTCCCACAAAGATCAGCAGCTTACACCGAAGGGTGCCGAAGCGTTCGTACTCCCGGTAGACGAACTCTGGCGGATCCCTTACTCCGACGCGCTCTAGGCTGAGTAGCAATAGGTTAGGGAGGCCAGGCTGGACGGGGCAAATTCCACCGTTCCACTCGGGGTTAGGCATCTGGAAGCAAGCAAGAATCAAGGTAAGGATTTGAGAAAAGGTGAGCTTAGCAAAGGAAAGGTTAGAGAGGGCCAGAGGAGGTCTCGTATCCTAGGGGTCATGTCCTACGGCCAACTGCGGCTGCGATACCACCGAAGCGTCCCCTCATCGGAGGTGACCAAATGTGACACAAATACCGGTCCCCGGGAGGTCGGTAGCACATTTATTACAACGGGTGGAATCGGTCTTTTACATTACGGTTACAAAAAGGGCACGGTAGTGCCAACGCTACAATGAACAACACAAACGCTAGCGACCACACTACGATAGCAAAGGCTTCCATAGCCTCCTCGCAGTACCACACCATGGAAGCTTTTGGTAGGGCCACGGTACACGAGCACGGTTGGGTGTAGGGCACAACCTACTCAACGTCTTCGGGGATGTAATCGGGATCCTCCTCTCGTAAAATAGTTAGTAAAACAAGGGTGAGTACATACGTACTCGGCAAATCCAACCCTACCCACGAGAGGGGCTTATAAAGCGAGAATCATGCATAAGGTATAACAAGGATCGAGTTAAGGTTCATTTTGCAAACTTACACATGCGGGGGTTCATTTCAAAAAGGTTTTCGCAAATCATTTTCATAACCCAAGTAACTCATTGGTTTTAGGAAAAACCACCGTGGATCTACCGGACTTTCCGTCCGTCGTAGTCCGAGCACACGACCACACACTTCACCCGGAAAACAACTCACGCCGAGAAAACATCCCATCCCAAACACTAGTTTTTGTGACCACACCGTGACTCGTCCAATACCGTGGACACGGCTATTCGAATAGGTTTGACACTGCGAGAGGTTGTACATCTTTACCCACAAGTAGGGTACCGTCACACGGACACCTCGGTGCGGTACGGATCCTATCAAAGCCATTACCCACCTTAGCTAACACTACGAGCCACCACGGAAGCAACCAAGGGGTTATACCGCATAACCGGGGCGTACCTCACACGGAGCGTACCCCGACTCCTTGGTCTCCCGCTCGCTCACCCGCACACCGGATGGCAAGTAGGTTAACTAGTGGGGTTTATGCTAAGCCGTTGCCACATACAACGGTCGAGTGGTTGTACGATGATTTGGGTCAGGTGAGATGTCACGCAACCCGGTCCTTAACCGACAAGATGGACAACTCCCAACACGCTCAACCACACAGGTACGAGCTTACCCATACTCCTGACACACACGTCCATCCCGTCTACCCAGATCTGTACTCATTTTCCAAAAATACCCCATTCCCACTTTTAATGCACACACGCATTTTGAAAGTACTCACACATTTTTAAAGCACAAGGTTCAATCGGAGCAATCATGGGTGGCTATCCTACCATGATGCGGTAAAACAAAATGCAATTTATAAAACGGGTATAAGGGTATATTTATAAAACTAGGACAGAAGCATGCATCAAAGGGGGAAGGTTGAACTTGCCGTCTTCTAAGTCTTCGGGGAGGGCCGGCTCGGCGTTCGGGACCTCGGGCTCTGCTCGCGGTAGTCGGCTTCGATCTGTGGCTCGGGGTACCTTCCTCCGTCTACTCCGTCGGCTATAGCGCACACACAAGCAAGCAAGCAATATTAGCACACACGTTTCCGGCCGAGCTCGGGAAGGGGGAAGTGAGTGGAGAGGGGGTATATATAAGCCCTAGGGGGTGGTGGTTCAGTGGTGTACCACAGGGGAATAGCGGGGCGAGGTCTGGGTTTAATCGTAAATGTTGGGTCACAGGGGTGGTATAGGAGTTAGGGACCTATTAGCAATTCCTACAAATGGTAAGAAGGGTGTTTATGCTAATATAAACTAAGTTAGAGTCATTTTGTAATTTATTCTAGGGTATAACAGTGTTTAACCTTTGATTAACTATTAACCCAGGGACTTATTTGGAAAGAATAAAGAGAAATAGGAAAAATGGGCTCGGTTTGAAGGAATATAGGGGAGACGGGGGCCTAATAGCAAAACGGCCTTCTTCCTCCCCCTCCCACTCGAGACGAACGAGGGGGGGCGCGGCGTGGCCGCCGGCGGGGGGGGGGGGGGTCCCCGCCGGCGGCTCCCGCCCGCGGCGGCGGCCTAGGGGTAGGGGAAAACGGAGAGGGGGAAGAGAGGATCCCAACCCCGTACTCACCTTAGGCTATTAGGCTCGGTGGAAGTGGCTTGGCGGCGGCTCACCGAGGGAGGCGGCGGCGCTAGGGGGGGCGGCGGTGCTCTAAAGCTTAGGCAAGGGGAGGACGGTGGTCTTGGTGTGGTGCGACGGCCCGGTGGGCGGCCGGCTCCTTTTATAGGCGGCGGATGGCGGTTCGGCGGCCGAGCTCGAGGAGCTTCCCGGGGGCATCCATGGCGGTGGGGAAAAATCTCACCGTTGACGATTTCTCCGGCGCGGGGCGTGGCCGACGACCTCGGTGGGGCGGCGTGCGTCGTGTGATTGGACACGTCGTGCGGGCGCGGGGCGAGCTTCGGCGGCCGATGGGGAGTTGACGGCTCGTGCGGGGGCATTAATGGCGGCCGGCCGGTCTCCGGCGGGCGCGGGGCGGGGGCGGGGCCAAGGTGGCGTGCGGAGAGGGGTGCTTCGCCGGTCCGGTGGCGTGCGGGGGTGTGGATGTGCCGCGCGCGCGGGCCCGGCCGGTGGTGGCGGGGCGCCGGTCGGGCGCCGCCCGGTCGCGCGGGGAGGGGGGGGAAAAGGAGGAGAGAAGGGGGGTCACCGGTGGGCGCGGCCCGGCGTGCCGTCGGCCGGCCGGCCCTCGCGCGCCGCGGCGGGGTGCGGGCCCGGGGTCAACCCGGTGTCGGGCGCCCGGCCGGGGGCGGGCGGGGGGCGGCCGCGGGCGCGCGCGCGCGGCCGGGGAGGGGAGGGGGGAAGAAGAAGGAGGGAAGAAAAGAAAAAGGAAAAGGAAAAAGAAAAGGAAGAAAGGAGAGGAAAGAAGGAAAATGAAAAGAGAAAGAAAAAGAAAAGGGAAGGAAAAATAAGAAGAGAGGGAGAAAAATAGGAGAAGGGATTTTTGGAAAATCCGGAAAATTGTCGGGGAAATTTGGGGGAGGGTTTCGCGGGGGTTTGTCCCGGTTTTTCGGGCGTCGGCGCATTTTCACGGGACGGCGGTGATGGCGAGGCGGACCGGTCACCGGGGACCGCGGCGTGCGCGGGATTCCCCGGGCCGGTGGCCGACCGCGGCGTTGGGAAGGCGCGCGGGGGTGCCGGCCGAGGTGCGGTGCCGGCGGGAGTCGCGGCACGCGCGTCGGGGGAGAGAGAGGGGGGAAAACGGTGGCTAGGGTTTGATTGATAATTGAGCTCGGCGGGTCGGTTTTGAAAATACGCATGATTTCTTGGGTGATTTATTTATAGCTAAAAACGCGGGCGTTACAAAGGTACCCTATTTAATGTGAAAGCCGCGGTTTCTAGAGCGTAACCCCAAAATGATAATGGTAGGTCCGCATTGTCTCATCATTGATCGGACCATGTCCAACAAGGTTCGATTACATCGCTCGGATACACCATTTCTCCGAGGTGTTCCGGGTGGCGTAAGTTGTGAAACAATTACGCAACTCTTTAGATGACTGCTAAACTCGTGGCTCAAATACTCACCTCCACAATTAGATCACAAGGTCTTGATTTTCTTGCCATTTTAATTTTCTACTTTTCTTTGAAATTCTTTGAACGTTTCAAGAGTTTCGGACTTGTGCTTCATTAAATAGACATAACCATATCTACTTAAATCATCGGTGAACGTTATGAAGTATTGGTATCCACCTCTAACTCGTCGTACTCATTGGTCCGCACACATCCCTATGTATGAGTTCCGGCAAGTCCGAGTGTCACACCCCGATTTTCCGGAGGGAAACCGAGATGCATCTCATATGTGTGCCGGGATCTAGTTCCACACATATGATAGACGAAATGAGTGTAATATCATAGACGGTAAAAACGTAATAAGGGGTTTAACAACTTACTACACTCATTCGGAAGACACAAAGGTCTTTAACGTCGGATAACGACAACTACACGTCGAGTCTTCGTCTTCCGCTTCCACGGGCACTTGAGCGGGGGAGACGCATGCCTCGAACTCCTCAAGGTCACGGTAGAACTCTTCACCATTGTTCTCTTCGAACGAGCGGTAAGCAAGGCTGAGTACACTTATGGTTGGTACTCAACAAGTGGGGGAATATGCAAGGCTATCAAGGATAGGCTATGGTTTTGCAGCGGTTAGCATTTTAATGTTGGTCAAACTTTTAATTAAAGAACGCCTAGTTACTAGATGTAAGTATATACCAACCCACTTAAGAAACTTTTAAGCAAAACAACCCAAAGCTCATCGAGCTTCACCAAACCACGATTTATTCTCATCTTCAAGTTTATTAATCATGTGAGGGTCCAAGCCGCTCATGACCGTGAGCACGGCCGATCGATCGCTTTTACACTCTGCAGGTTTGCACACTTTACCCACGGTTCGCGTAAAAGTTCCGAAGAACTTTGAACCCAACCATGCGATGCGATCGGGCATCATACCACACTTCCGAGGTGTGATTGCATAGGGACGCTACGAAGCCTTTACAAAGGTATACAAAAGACTAACGACCCGCATAGTTACAGATCAGGGCGGACCATAACCCTCCCTAGTGGTCAGCACCTTAGCAAAGGCTGCTACCCCAAAAGGACCGGGCTATACCCCTGCAACCCGGATCCCCCTCTGCTCCTTTCGGAAAAGGGCCATCAGATCAATCGCACACCTAATTAATTGGCTAAGGTCAGAGCCATGTAACACTGTGGTTGCGCATGTTTTCTTGGGTGGTTCTCCATGTTCCGATTAAATCACATGATCTTGTCTTACCAAAAGCATCATCGTCATAAAACATATAAGCATTTATCTTCGAAAACCATTTTTATCCAACCCAAGTTGAGCAACTAGCATATTCTACCCAAAAACATTTATTAAACGGGGTTGATCCAAGGATTGTGGGTAAAAGTCTAGGTAAGTCCTTAAAAAGGGTGTTCCCATCAATTTAATGCAATATCATAATAAATATAAACTTAGTTGTCATGCAATTACATAGGATAAAATAGAATCATGCGGTGGAAGAAGACCACTTGCCTTCCTTGCTTGAACATTAAGGTTCTTCTTCTTCAAACACTTGCTCTTGATCTACTTCAACTCGGCCGCTCGCTTGAAATTTGTAACGCCCGCGTTTTTAGCTATAAATATATCACCCAGTAAATTATGCGTATTTTCAAAACCGACCCAACGAGCTCAATTATCAATCAAACCCTAGCCACTGTTTTCCCCCTCTCTCTCCCCGACGCGCGTGCCGCGAATCCCGCCGCACCGCACCTCGGCCGGCACCCCTACGCGCCTTCCCAACGCCGCGGTCGGCCACCGGCCGGGAATCCCGCGCACGCCGCGATCCCGGTGACCGGTCAGCCTCGCCATCACCGCCGTCCCAGAAAATGCGCCGACGCCCGAAAAACCGGGACAAACCCCCGCGAAACCCTCCCCAAATTTCCCTGACAATTTTCCGGATTTTCCAAAATCCCTTCTCCTATTTTTCTCCCTCTCTTCTTATTTTTCCTTCCCTTTTCTTTTTCTTTCTCTTTTTCATTTTCCTTCTTTCCTCTCCTTTCTTCCTTTTCTTTTTCCTTTTTCCTTTTTCTTTTCTTCCCTCCTTCTTCTTCCCCCGCTCCCCTCCCCGGCCGCGCGCCGCCCGCGGCCGCCCCCCGCGCGCCCCGGCCGGGCCGACACCCGGGTTGACCCCCGGCCCGCACCCCGCCGCGGCGCGAGAGGGCCGGCCGGCCCGACGGCACGCCGGGCCGCGCCCACCGGTGACCCCCCCTTCTCTCCTCCTTTTCCCCCCGCCTCCCCGCGCGGCCGGGGCGGCGCCCGCCCGGCGCCCCGCCACCACCGGCGCGGGCCCGCGCGCCGGCACATCCACACCCCCGCACGCCACCGGACCGGCGAAGCACCCCCTCCGCACGCCACCTTGGCCCCGCCTCGCCCCGCGCCCGCCGGGAGACCGGCCGGCCGCCATTAATGCCCCCGCACGAGCCGTCAACTCCCCATCGGCCGGCGGCCCGCCCCCGCGCCTGCACGACGTGTCCAATCACACAGCACGCCGCCCCACCGAGGTCGTCGGCCACAGCCCCGCCGGAAATCGTCAACGGTGAGATTTTTCCCCACCGCCATGGATGCCCCTGGAAGCTCCTCGAGCTCGGCCGCCGAACCGCCATTCGCCGCCTATAAAAGGAGCCGGCCGCCCACCGGGCCGTCGCACCACACCAAGACCACCGTCCTCCCCTTGCCTAAGCTTTAGAGCACCGCCGCCCCCCCTAGCGCCGCCGCCTCCCTCGGTGAGCCGCCGCCAAGCCACTTCCACCGAGCCTAATAGCCTAAGGTGAGTACGGGGTTGGGATCCTCTCTTCCCCCTCTCCGTTTTCCCCTACCCCTAGGCCGCCGCCGCGGGCGGGAGCCGCCGGCAAGGACCCCCCCCCCCCCCCCCCCCCCGGCCATGCCTCGGCCCCCCCTTCGTTCGTCTCGAGTGGGAGGGGGGGGAGGAAGAAGGCCGTTTTGCTATTAGGCCCCGTCTCCCCTATATTCCTTCAAACCGAGCCCATTTTTCCTATTTCTCTTTATTCTTTCCAAATAAGTCCCCGGGTTAATAGTTAATCAAAGGTTAAACACCTGTTGTACCCTAGAATAAATTACAAAATGACTCTAACTTAGTTTATATTAGCATAAACACCCTTCTTACCATTTGTAGGAATTGCTAATAGGTCCCTAACTCCTATACCACCCCTGTGACCCAACATTTACGATTAAACCCAGACCTCGCCCCGCTATTCCCCTGTGGTACACCACTGAACCACCACCCCCTAGGGCTTATATATACCCCCTCTCCACTCACTTCCCCCTTCCCGAGCTCGGCCGGAAACGTGTGTGCTAATATTGCTTGCTTGCTTGTGTGTGCGCTATAGCCGACGGAGTAGACGGAGGAAGGTACCCCGAGCCAGAGATCGAAGCCGACTACGCGAGCCGGGAGCCCGAGGTCCCGAACGCCGAGCCGGCCCTCCCCCGAAGATTTCGAAGACGGCAAGTTCAACCTCCCCCTTTGATGCATGCTTCGTCCTAGTTTTATAAATATGCCCTTATACCCGTTTTATAAATTGCATATGGTTTTACCGCAAAACATGGTAGGATAGCCACCCATGATTGCTATGATTGAACCTTGTTTTGGCCTAAATGAGTGCTTTAAAAATGTGTGAGTGCTTTCAAAATGTGTGAGTGCATTAAAAGTGGGAATGGGATATTTTTGGAAAATGAGTACAGATCTGGGTAGACGGGATGGACGTGTGTGTCAGGAGTATGGGTAAGCTCGTACCTGTGTGGTTGAGCGTGTTGGGAGTTGTCCATCTTGTCGGTTAAGGACCGGGTTGCGTGACATCTCACCTGACCCAAATCATCGTACAACCACTCGACCGTTGTATGTGGCAACGGCTTAGCATAAACCCCACTAGTTAATCTACTTGCCATCTGGTGTGCGGGTGAGCAGCGGGAGACCAAGGAGTAGGGGTACGCTCTCGTGTGAGGTACGCCCCGGTTATGTGGGATAACCCCTTGGTTGCTTCCGTGGTGGCTCGTAGTGTTAGCTAAGGTGGGTAATGGCTTTGATAGGATCCGTACCGCACGCGAGGTGTCCGTGTGACGGTACCCTACTTGTGGGTAAAGATGTACAACCTCTCGGAGTGTCAAACCTATTCGAATAGCCGTGTCCACGGTATTGGACGAGTCACGGTGTGGTCACAAAAACTAGTGTTTGGGATGGGATGTTTTCCGGCGTGAGTTGTTTTGCGGGTGAAGTGTGTGGGCCGTGTCCCGGGACTACGACGGACGGGAAGTCCGGTAGATCCACGGTGGTTTTTCCTAAAACCGGTGAGTTACTTGGGTTATGAAAATGATTTGCGAAAACCTTTTTGAAATGAACCCCTGCATGTGTAAGCTTGCAAAATGAACCTTAACCTGATCCTTGTTATATCTTATGCATGATTCTGCTTATAAGCCCCTCCGTGGGTGGGGTTGGATTTGCTGAGTACGTATGTGCTCACCCTTGTTTTACTAACTATTTTACAGAGGAGGATCCCGATTACATCCCCGAAGACGTTGAGTAGGTTGTGCCCTACACCCAACCGTGCCTGTGTGCCCAGGGCCCTACCGAAAGCTTCCATGGTGTGGTACTCTGAGGAGGCTATGGAAGCCTTTGCTATCGTAGTGTGGTCGCTAGCGTTTGTGTTGTTCATTGTAGCGTTGGCACTACCGTGCCCTTTTTGTAACCGTAATGTAAAAGACTCGATTCCACCTCGTTGTAATAAATGTGCTACCGGCCTCCGGGGACCGGTATTTGTGTCACATTTGGTCACCTCGATGAGGGGACGCTTCGGGTGGTATCGGAGCCGCAAGGTTGGCCGTAGGACATGACCCCTAGGATACGAGACCTCCTCGGCCCTCTCTAACCTTTCCTTTGCTAAGCTCACCTTTTCTCAAATCCTTAACTTGATTCTTGCTTGCTTCCGGATGCCTAACCCCGAGTGGAACGGTGGAATTTGCCCCGTCCAGCCTGGCCTCCCTAACCTGTTGCTACTCAGCCTAGAGCGCGTCGGAGTAAGGGATCCGCCAGAGTTCGTCTATCGGGAGTACGAACGCTTCGGCACCCTTCGGTGTAAGCTGCTGATCTTTGTGGGAAGGAGCACGTTTTACCCCGACATAGAGCCATGGTTCGTCAACGCCACCGGTTTTCGCTTTGCCAACACCTACCCCAAGGCTGCTCGGAAGGCCTGCGTCGCCTACGAGTGGTTTATAGACAGCACCTCCGAAGGACTCCAATGGGATTCTTTCCACCCTCCGGAGGAAGAGGACGCTCGTGGATTGATCGCATGAGAGGTTTGGAACGAGAGAAAGAAGACTTAGAAGAGGCGCTTTCCCACCTATCCACATACCTCGAGGCCTAGACCACCTTTATCGGGAGCAAGCCCGGCGGGCGAAGCGGCGGATCGACGGAGCGGAAAGAGCAGAACGGGAGGATAGAGCTAGAAAGGGTGAAGACAACCATAGCGAGAAGTTGAACTACACAACACGAAGCAAGAATACCTCGGGGAAAGAGAGCGCACGCCGTTGGCCCATAAAGCCCTATGGGATGAACGCGAAGGAGCGTAGAAGCGAGAGATGAAGGAGCCGGAGCGAGAAGAGAACGAACTCGAAGAAACCCCCACCGGGACAAAGGAACCCGGGATCGAAGACGAGATACCGGAGCAAGATCTTCCACCGAAGAAGCGTCGTATCCGGTTAGAGGAAGAATCACCATGAGGATAAAACTAGGGTGTGTTTGGCTAGAAGTTGAGTCCTAGTAATAATAAGTGTACCCCGAAGGATGTACCCCAACCTTCCTACTAAATAAAGTTATCCATCTTTTGTACCCCACCACAACCTGTTCAACCCTATCTTTGTTTCAGATGGCGGAAGATGGATGGACCCAAGGCGTGTGCCGGGGAGGAGCCTGGTTTTGCTCGCCTCGCTCATCCACTCCCGGAGCGCCTCGGTATCACCGAGCGCCCTAGGTACTACAAGAGAGAGTACGAGCAACTCGGCACTCTTCGCCGTAGAGTGGTCCTCTCCGTCGCTAGAAGCAACCGCCACACCAACATCGAGCCGTGGCGCGTGACCGCCACGGGGTTCCGACACCGGGATACCTATCCTTTGGCCCTCGAAAAGCCCTCCGCTACCCGTGCCGAATCTACGAAGAGCACCTCGTCCCCACACCAATGAGGTACTTCCCTCCCGCCATCAGGACCCCAGTTTGGCAGGCCCGCATGAGGAACTTGGAGCGACGCCGCCACCAAGAAGACCTGCTGTACCACGTAGTCGCCTACCTTGTCTCCCTGGACAAGCTCTTTGATGACCAGGCCAGACACTTGAGGGAACAGATCAGCCGGGCCGAGCAAGCTGAAGTCACAGTGCGGATGCACCAAGTCCGAGTGGCTCAAGCTGAAGCGAGGACCGCAGCAGCCATAAGCAGTGAAGCCGTTGCCCAGGAAAGCCTCAGAAGGATCCAGGACCAACGCATGCAAGAATGGACCCACGGCGGAACGCCAGTTCCAGCCATTGGAGAACCTCAAGTCCTGCTGGGAACACCCCTTGTAGGATGGGGAGGAGCCATAGAAGTCCCACCAGCACCACCAGCAGTCACCGAACCCCCAACAACTACCACTGAAGCCGCAGCACAGCCCCAGGAAAACGGAGACCCCGAAGGCGGAAACGATGACGAGTTGCTCATCCCACTGGAAGAACACTCGACCCCAGAAGACAGCTCCCCTCGCGAGTAGTGTGCCCCAAGACCCAGGGAATGAAGCCGTGCCGGTCCAAGTCGCGCCCTTAGCCTTTAGTCGTGTAGTGTGTCCGCGTAGTCGGGATGTATCCTCCTCACTGGTTTGTAATAAAAACTTGTTTGTGCTTGCTTGTTTGCTATGTGCTTGTTGTGTGCTTACCGGCAGAATAAACCCTGCCTTTTCAAAAAGAAATCCGTTATAATCCACTTAAACATCACATAAAACTAGATCTCTTAGAAACCCGCTTCTTTACAGATGGTTTCCAGGCGCCCTGTCAGGACCCACCGGTCGGATGCTGAGGGATCACAAGCCGATCGGAGGGAGCGTCTCCCCGAACAGGAGGTTAACCAAAATGAAGATGGAGGAGAGAACGTGGTCCTGCCACCACCACCCCCTCCTATTGACTTGGCCCAAGTCTTGGCCAACCAGACTGTCCTGATGGAGGCTATCTTCAATGCCATCAACCGCCCAAGACCCCGTGCCATGAGCATGAATGAGAAGCCGATCGAGTTCCTCGGGACTAAGCCGCCCACCTTCGGCGGGTCGGTGAATCCTTTGGACGCCGACGATTGGCCGAGAGCCATACCGAGGGAACTGGAGCCCCTCCACTGTGAGGACTATGACAAGGTTCTCTTGGCAGCTCACCAGCTCACCGGGACAGCCCTAGCTTGGTGGGAGAATTATTGCGCCGCAGCCAAGGATCCCTCCGCCATCGCATGGGATGAATTCGTGGAGGAGTTCCGCTGCTACCACATCCCGGAGGCCACACTGAAGCGGAAGGCGGACGAGTTCCGCGAACTCCGCCAAGGCAACATGTCTGTGGAGGAGTACACGTACCAGTTCATAGAGCTGGCACGCTATGCCCCCGAGGAGGTGGATAAGGATTCCAAAAAGCAAGAGATGTTCAAGAAGGGGCGACTCCGAAGCGAGGACACCGCCGACTCCTCGCATTTACCCGGACTTTAATACCCTTATGAACATGGCAATCCTCACGGAAAGAGCAAAGGCCGAAGAAAAGAAGGAGAACAAGCGCAAATTCATGGAGCACAAGGCCAAGCAGCAAGAGCGGTCCCAGAGGCCGAGAAACTTTGGACACCCCATGTCCAGGTTCCAAGCTCCGATGCAGTACAGAACCCAAACCCAAGCCACAAGCTCACAAGCCCCCAGAGCCCAGTTCAAGCCCTCCTACAACCAGAATACCATGAAGCCCCCACAGAACAACACCAGCCAGATCACTACCAACAACAACAACAACAGCTCCCGAGTGTGTTTCAACTGCCGGGAAACCGGGCACTTCATCGCCAACTGCCCCTATGCTAAAAAGCCAGCCACCACCACCTACTCCAACTCGGTAAACGGACCAAGGCCACTTGCGTCGGAGAGCCAACCGCATGCCAGTGCGCAGCAACAACAACTTCGGCAACAACACCAACAACCAGCAGATGAGGCAGCCCCAGCAGTCGTATGGACGCGCTCGGGTGAATCACATCAATGCGCGGGGAGGCACAAGAAGCACAAGGAGTGGTACTCGGTGAGTTCCTGGTCGGCTCGTTTTGGCTACCATACTTGTTCGATTCGGGAGCATCACACTCATTCATATCCTCAAGCTTTGTGGAAAAGCATAGCATACCCACGGTACTACTAAAAGCACCCCTAATAACTCGAACGCCGGAGGTGACATTAACTCGTCAACCGGGATGCCCCCGGGTAAGGATTATTTTAAGTGGGGTAGAGTTCCTAGCAGACCTGGTAGTACTGAAATCCAAGGGGATAGATGTGATCCTTGGTATGGACTGGTTAAGCCAACACCATGGCCTCATAAGCTGCGCCGATAAAGTAGTGCACCGACCAACCCGGACGGGATACAAGTGCCTGCCACACCCGGGGACACAGGCCGGATATAATGGTTTTCAACATAGAAGCCAAGTCCATAGAAGATGTCCCAAAGTAGTACGAGAATACCCGGATGTGTTCCCCGAAGAACTCCCCTGGGATGCCACCCGACGGGGGACATAGAGTTCGTAATCGACCTTATCCCCGGGACCTCTCCCATAGCCAAGAGGCCCTATAGGATGGCAGCCCCTGAGTTGGCAGAATTGAAGAAGCGGCTAGCGAGCTTTAGCGAAGCGGGTTCATCAGAGACCAAGCTCATCACCATGGGGAGCACCGGTGCTTTTCGTGGAGAAGAAGGATAAGAGCATGAGGATGTGCGTGGACTATCACTCGGCGAACGAGGTCACTATTAAAAACAAGTACCCTCTTCCCGGGAATAGATGACCTGTTTGATCAAGCGAAGGGAGCCAAGTATTTCTCGAAGGTGGATCTAAGATCAGGGTACCACCAGCTCAAGATCAGGGAAAGTGACATCCCCAAGACTGCCTTTGTCACTCGCTACGGGCAATATGAGTTCACGGTGATGTCCTTTGGACTAACCAATGCCCCAGCATACTTCATGAACCTCATGAATAAGGTGTTCATGGAAGAACTGGACAAGTTTGTCGTGGTCTTCATTGACGACATACTTGTTTACTCCAAGAGCATGGAGGAGCATGAACAACATCTTCGAGTAGTCTTTGGGAAAATTGAGGGCACACAAGCTATACGCCAAGTTCAGCAAGTGTGAATTTTGGCTAGAGAAAATATCCTTCCTTGGGCACATATTGACAGCGGAAGGAGTAGCGCGTAGACCCCGGGAAAGTTGAGACGGTCTCCAAGCGGCGGCAACCAACCAACGTGAGTGAGATCGGGGAGTTTCCTAGGTTTAGCGAGGGTACTACCGGAGATTTATCGAGGGATTCTCCAAGATCGCCGGCCCATGACAGAGTTGCTCAAGAAAGAGAAGAAGTTTAAGCTGGACCGAGGCCTCGTGAAAGAAGTTTCCAAGAGTTGAAGAAGAGGTTGACCACAGCCCCAGTGCTAACCCTGCCAGACATTCAACGAGACTTTGTCGTGTATTGCGACGCCTCCCGACAAGGGTTGGGATGTGTTCTCATGCAAGATGGGAAGGTAGTGGCATATGCCTCCCGTCAGCTCAAACCCCATGAGCGAGAACTATCCCACCCACGATGCGGAGTTTGCGGCCGTAGTGCATGCCCTAAAGATGCGGAGACACTATCGATCGGGAACAAGTGTGAAATCTACACGGACCACAAGAGCCTAAGGTACATCTTCACTCGGCCCAACTTTGAACCTAAGGCAGAGAAGATGGCTAGAGCTAGTCAAGGACTATAACCTAGAGATTCACTACCATCCCGGGAAGGCCAATGTGGTAGCAGATGCCCTAAGCCGGAAAACCTATGAGAAGGCGGCACCCAAGAGTGCCCAGTTGCAAGAGGAGATGGCCCGACTCAACGTACACATCGTCCCCCAAGGCTACGTCCGCCAGCTGAGTGTTCAGCCTACCCTAGAAGAGAAGATCCGGAAGGCCCAAGAAGCCGACGAGGATCTGATGAGGATCCGCAAGCATACGGGGAGAACAAGGCCCACGACTTCAGGGTAGATGACCAAGGCACCCTATGGTACAAGAACAGGATATGCGTGCCCGAAGGTGGAGATTTCCGACAGACCATCATGGATGAGGCACACAACTCAGCATACTCCATTCACCCGGGATCCACCAAGATGTACATGGACTTAAAGCAAAAATTTTGGTGGAATGGGATGAAGGCAGACATTGCACGGTTCGTCGCCCATTGTGACACTTGTCAGAGGATCAAAGCTGAACATCGAAGCCGGCGGATCGTTGCAACCTTTACCAATCCCGGTATGGAAGTGGGACGAGATAGGTATGGACTTCATAGTAGGGTTGCCAAAGACTCGAAGGGACATGACTCCATATGGGTGATCGTGGACCGACTCACTAAAATCGCTCACTTTCTACCCGTACGGACCACTTATGGTGGAGAGAAGTTGGCAAAACTCTACATAGAAAATATAGTGAAGCCGCATGGAGTGCCTAGCGAGAATAGTCTCGGATAGAGGGACCCGAGTTCACCTCTAGGTTACTGGAAAAGCTTGCACAAAGCCATGGGCACCAAGCTAGACTTCAGCTCAGCATACCACCCACAGACAGACGGGCAGACCGAAAGAGTGAATCAGATTTTGGAAGATATGTTGAGAGCCTGCGTCCTCACCTACGGCAAGGATTGGGAGCAGAGCCTGCCGTATGCGGAATTTTCCTACAACAACGGCTACCAAGCAAGTCTGGGAATGTCGCCATTCGAAGCACTATACGGGAGAAAATGCAGGACACCCCTGATGTGGTCGAAGTAGGAGAGCGTGCCCCTGGTTGGGCCCGCACCGATAAAAGAAGCCGAGGAGCGAGTAGCAGACATCCGAGAAAAGTTGAAAGCCGCTCGGTCTCGACGGAGAAGAGCTACGCGGACAAGAAAAGGCGTGAAGCGAGCTTCAACCCGGGGAGACTTCGTCTATCTCAAGGTTTCACCCATCCGGGGGGACTCGAAGGTTTCAAGTACACGGGAAGTTGGCCCCTCGGTACATCGGCCCGTATAAGGTGCTCAAGAAGGTCGGAGCGAGTAGCATATCGGTGGAGCTACCCGAGGAAATGTCGGATATACACCGGTATTCCACATCTCCCGGCTACGACGGTGTTTGAAGGTTCTGGAAGAAAAGCGGGTACCGGTGGAGACCATCGGTCTACGGCCGGACCTTAGGTACCGGGGAGGTGCCCGTCAAGATCCTAGACACCGTGGTCAAGCGGACAAGAGCGACCGAAGTACGGGTGTGCGAGTCCAATGGAGTAGACACGGAGTGGAAGAAGCTACATGGGAACGGGAGGACGCGGCCGAGGAAAGAAGTCCCCCACCTATTCGAGACTTAGCCGAATCTCGAGGACGAGATTCATTTTAAGTGGGGTAGGTTTGTAACGCCCGCGTTTTTAGCTATAAATAAATCACCCAAGTAAATCATGCGTATTTTCAAAACCGACCCGCCGAGCTCAATTATCAATCAAAACCTAGCCACCGTTGTTTTCCCCCTCTCTCTCCCCGACGCGCGTGCCGCGAATCCCGCCGGCACCGCACCTCGGCCGGCACCCCCGCGCGCCTTCCCAACGCCGCGGTCGGCCACCGGCCGGGAATCCCGCGCACGCCGCGGTCCCGGTGACCGGTCCGCCTCGCCATCACCGCCGTCCCAGAAAATGCGCCGACGCCCGAAAAACCTGGACAAACCCCCGCGAAACCCTCCCCAAATTTCCCTGACAATTTTCCTATTTTTCTCTCTCTCTTCTTATTTTTCCTTCCCTTCTTTTCCTTTCTCTTTTTCATTTTCCTTCTTTCCTCTCCTTTCTTCCTTTTCTTTTTCCTTTTTCCTTTTTCTTTTCTTCCCTCCTTCTTCTTCCCTGCTCCCCTCCCCGGCCGAGCGCACCGCCCCGCGGCCGCTCCCCGCGCCCCCATGCCGGAGCCGACACCGGGTTGACCCCGGGCCCGCACCCCGCCGCGGCGCGAGAGGGCGGCCGGCCGACCGCACGCCGGCCGCGCCCACCGTGACCCCCCCTTCTCTCCTCCTTTTCCCCCGCCTCCCCGCGCGACCGGGCGGCGCCCGACCGGCGCCCCCGCCACCACCGGCCGGGCCCGCGCGCCGGCACATCCACACCCCCGCACGCCACCGGACCGGCGGGAAGCACTCCCCTCCGCACGCCACCTTGGCCCCGCGCCGCCCCGCGCCCGCCGGGAGACCGGCCGGCCGCCATTAATGCCCCGGCACGAGCCGTCAACTCCCCATCGGCCGGCGAAGCATGCCCGCGCCTGCACGACGTGTCCAATCACACAGCACGCCGCCCCACCAAGGTCGTCGGCCACAGCCCCGCCGGAAATCGTCAACGGTGAGATTTTTCCCCACCGCCATGGATGCCCCTGGAAGCTCCTCGAGCTCGGCCGCCGAACCGCCATTCGCCGCCTATAAAAGGAGCCGGCCGCCCACCGGGCCGTCGCACCACACCAAGACCACCGTCCTCCCCTTGCCTAAGCTTTAGAGCACCGCCGCCCCCCTAGCGCCGCCGCCTCCCTCGGTGAGCCGCCGCCAAGCCACTTCCACCGAGCCTAATAGCCTAAGGTGAGTACGGGGTTGGGATCCTCTCTTCCCCCCTCTCCGTTTTCCCCTACCCCTAGGCCGCCGCCGCGGAGGGAGCCGCCGGCAGGGACCCCCCCCCCCCCCCCCCCCCCCCCGCCGGCCGGCCACGCCGCGCCCCCCCTTTTCTGTTCTGTCTCGAGTGGGAGGGGGGGAGGAAGAAGGCCGTTTTGCTATTAGGCCCCTGTCTCCCCTTTATTCCTTCAAACCGAGCCCATTTTTCCTATTTCTCTTTATTCCTTCCAAATAAGTCCCTGAGTTAATGGTTAATCAAAGGTTAAACACTGTTATACCCTAGAATAAATTACAAAATGACTCTAACTTAGTTTATATTAGCATAAACACCCTTCTTACCATTTGTAGGGATTGCTAATAGGTCCCTAACTCCTATACCACCCCTGTGACCCAACATTTACGATTAAACCCAGACCTCGCCCCGCTATTCCCCTGTGGTACACCACTGAACCACCACCCCCTAGGGCTTATATATACCCCCTCGCACTCACTTCCCCCTTCCCGAGCTCGGCGGAAACGTGTGTGCTAATATTGCTTGCTTGCTTGTGTGTGCGCTATAGCCGACGGAGTAGACGGAGGAAGGTACCTCGAGCCGGGAGATCGAAGCCGACTACGCGAGCGGGGAGCCCGAGGTCCCGAACGCCGAGCCGGCCCTCCCCGAAGATTTCGAAGACGGCAAGTTCAACCTCCCCCTTTGATGCATGCTTTGTCCTAGTTTTATAAATATGCCCTTATACCCGTTTTATAAATTGCATATGGTTTTACCGCAAAACATGGTAGGATAGCCACCCATGATTGCTATGATTGAACCTTGTTTTGGCCTAAATGAGTGCTTTAAAAATGTGTGAGTGCTTTCAAAATGTGTGAGTGCATTAAAAGTGGAAATGGGATATTTTTGGAAAATGAGTACGGATACGGGTAGACGGGATGGACGTGTGTGTCGGGAGTATGGGTAAGCTCGTACTGTGTGGTTGAGCGTGTTGGGAGTTGTCCATCTTGTCGGTTAAGGACCGGGTTGCGTGACATCTCACCCGACCCAAATCATCGTACAACCACTCGACCGTTGTATGTGGCAACGGCTTAGCATAAACCCCACTAGTTAATCTACGTGCCATCGGGTGTGCGGGTGAGCGAGCGGGAGACCAAGGAGTAGGGGTACGCTCCTGTGTGAGGTACGCCCTGGTTATGTGGGATAACCCCTTGGTTGCTTCCGTGGTGGCTCGTAGTGTTAGCTAAGGTGGGTAATGGCTTTGATAGGATCCGTACCAGCACTGAGGTGTCCGTGTGACGGTACCCTACTTGTGGGTAAAGATGTACAACCTCTGCAGAGTGTCAAACCTATTCGAATAGCCGTGTCCACGGTATTGGACGAGTCACGGTGTGGTCACAAAAACTAGTGTTTGGGATGGGATGTTTTCTGGCGTGAGTTGTTTTCCGGGTGAAGTGTGTGGCTGTGTGCCTGGACTACGACGGACGGGAAGTCCGGTAGATCCACAGTGGTTTTTCCTAAAACCGGTGAGTTACTTGGGTTACGAAAATGATTTGCGAAAACCTTTTTGAAATGAACCCCGCATGTGTAAGTTTGCAAAATGAACCTTAACCCGATCCTTGTTATACCTTATGCATGATTACGCTTATAAGCCCCTCCGTGGGTAGGGTTGGATTTGCTTTGAGTACGTATGTACTCACCCTTGTTTTACTAACTATTTTACAGAGGAGGATCCCGATTACATCCCCGAAGACGTTGAGTAGGTTGTGCCCTACACCCAACCGTGCCTGTGTACCAGGGCCCTACCGAAAGCTTCCATGGTGTGGTACTCTGAGGAGGCTATGGAAGCCTTTGCTATCGTAGTGTGGTCGCTAGCGTTTGTGTTGTTCATTGTAGCGTTGGCACTACCGTGCCCTTTTTGTAACCGTAATGTAAAAGACTGATTCCACCTGTTGTAATAAATGTGCTACCAGACCTCCCGGGATCGGTATTTGTGTCACATTTGGTCACCTCTGATGAGGGGACGCTTCAAAACTGACACGATGTCTACGAGCACACAAGAATACATACAATAAACAAAACAATACACCAAGCATGAAAAGCTTAAAGGGAAAATAGGGTTTGGGTTTAGGAAAGCGAACACAAGGAACACTCGGAACTAGCGGGAGATTTGGATGATCACAAACAAGAGCTAGCTATGCGTTTGATAACTTTTAATTAAGTAAAATCATGCGTATAGGTTATTTCGGAGAAATAGCCTAATTATAATCAAGCAAGTTATATTTGTGTTTTAAAAGACGATGTAGGCCTAGTCCAATTTTACTTATAAATATTCAAGTATAATTTATGCAAATTAAACATTTAATTTTAAAAGAAGCATGTAAAAGCATCTAGGCGTTTGTCTTTATATTTCGAGTTATTCTAATCAAATTATAATTTAAAAATACATTTATATTCGTTTTAATCAAGTTAACATTTAATTAAGAAAAGTTCGGGATATAGCCTATGGTACATTTTAGTAGAAAGCAAATTGCATAATCATTAATCAAATTAAGTTTGATTATAAAAACCGAGGTATACATCTAGTTAACTTTTAATTAAAAGAAATATTCATTTAATATTAATCATATTAACTTTCTTATGAAAACACGTGTTAAACTTCTAATTAGATTTTAATTAGAAAAGCATGTGTAATAGGATTTATTCATATTTAATATTTAAATAAAATATAAAACATTGAACATGTACACAATTGGTCTTATCACGTAGTTTTAGTTTATATGAGCCTAACGCAACTTGAAATGGTGGAATCGGAACTACAACGCAAAAGATATGGAGAAAACAAGATTCTAGAGCTGTCGGGCTTGAAAAAGCGGTCGCACGGACACCAAGAACGCTTAAAACGGAGCTAGGACGGAAAAGATATGGTTGAAACAAGGTTCAGGGACTAATTTGTGAATATCTAGAAGTTTAGGGGGTTTTACGCAAGATTTCGGGGACCTAAACATAATTATATGTAAGAACTCAAGGGTTTTGGTGTAAAAGAATAGGGCTTGGACCTTTGGTGGAAGAAAGCGAGAAGCTCAGGGGCTTCACTGTTAAAACCTGGGCTAAATTGTAAGAATCTTTGGAGGTGGAAGGGCATATATGTGATATTAGAAAATGCGGGGTTCTTTTTGTAAAATTACCAGGGCGGCCGGCGGAGAGGCTGCGGTGGCGCCACGTGGCGGGTTGCGGTTGGCTGTGCCGACGCAAGGCCGACGTCATCGGCGGCGCGGGGCTAACGCGGCGGTGACGCGGCTCGTGGACCGCGTCCGTGGACCCCGTCTATTGGTCCACCGTGGACCGGATCAAAGGGGTACGCCCCCTTTTGATCTAGACCGCCCGCCGTGATCGGACGGCCCGGTGCTTGCGGGCGAGGCCGGCGGGGGGGGGGAGCGGCCGGCCCGCGGCGGCGCGCGCGGGCGAGGCTCGCCGGAGAAGCCAAGGACGGCCTCCCGGCCACCAATTCGCACGGGGAAAACACCGGAGAAGAAAGAGGAGGGGAAGGAGAACTTACCTATGAGTTTGGAAGGGAGGGAGAGGCACCGGCGAAGGAGATCGGCGGCGAGGGGCGGCGGTGTTCCGCGGCGGCGGCGCTGTGGAGAGGGAGGAGAGGAAAGGAGGGGCGTGGGGTGGAGAGGAGACGGTGCTCATCCTTTATAGGGCGGAGGGGGGAAAGGGAGGAGGCGTGGTGAGGCGGTGGCGTTTGCTCGCCGGTGGCGGCCATTAATGGCGGCGGCGGCGGCGGCTCCGGGATCGGGCGACGCCCGTGGGGAGGGTGAGGGAGGCACGGGGGAGTGAAAAGGGCGGCCTAAGGGGCTCTCAGGTGTGCTTTATAGGGTGAAAAGGGGAAGGAGGGGCGACGGCGGGGGCTATGGCCATTAATGGCTATGGCGGTTTTGATGGCATTCAAGAGGCGGAAATGGCTTGATTGAGCAAGAACGGACGGGGAGATTAAGGAGGGAGAGTGAAGCCGGCGCTTCATTGCCTCTTGATGACGGCGATTGAAGGAGGGGAGGTGCGGGAGGCGCGAGAAGG
The DNA here is from genome assembly GCA_947561735.1 of Cenchrus americanus. Classification (NCBI taxonomy): domain Eukaryota; kingdom Viridiplantae; phylum Streptophyta; class Magnoliopsida; order Poales; family Poaceae; genus Cenchrus; species Cenchrus americanus. The sequence continues at coordinate 15,318,206 of OX387239.1, forward strand.
CGACACCGGGATGCGGGACGGCAGTGCGGCCATGGGGGTCGGCCGGCTGGAGGTAGGGGAGGAAGCTGACGGGTGGGCCACGTCTGCCAGAGAGAGAAGGAGAGAGGAGGGGAGCGGGCGCTGGTGGGCCTGCGTGGGCCGAAAACAGGGATGGGCCGCGGGGGATTGGGTTGGGTTTGCTGTTTTTTTCCTTTTCTTTTTCAAATCCATTTTTAAACCAATTTCAAACCTTTTTAGATTCAAATATTTTACATCTTTTCAAATTCAATTTTAACACAAATTTCTCCAAATATTTTAAAGGCTTTTCACAATTTTTAACAACTTTTCAAACATATTTTAAATTCAAACCTTTACACAAATTTTCACAATTGTCTTTTCACAATTATTTTTTAAGGACTTTTCACAAATATTTTAAGACTTTTAAAACCACACCACAGCCAAAACTCATGCATTCAAACCATGATGCACAAGCACTTATTTCTTCTAAATTATTAAAATGATATTTAAATATTTTTAAGGCCAAATTTATTTGATAATTTAATTAATCCTTGGAAAATAAAATCTAAACACCATGTTGCTTACATTAATTTAGTGATGGAATTTTAGGGTGTTACACCGAGGCTCTCTCGGGAAAACCCGAGAAAGGCATCTTGGTCATATTGCCTAGCAAACAAGCTTCACATGTCTCATGGGATTTAAAATCAAACAAAGTTAAAAGTCCATCATTATGGAGCTTCTTCATGCGCTTTTCACTGATGTGACCCAAATGATAATGCCATATGTAGGTAGGACTCAAATCATTAGGTCGAGACCTTTTAGCACATATGTTACAAATATGTGAATCATCAAGATTTAAAACAAATAAGCCATTCACAATGGATGTACAAGCCACAAACATATTATCCTTAGAGATCACACAACCATTGTTTTCACTCGCAAATGAGTAACCATCCTTCATCAACATGAAAGGGATAAAATGTCTCGACTCAAACTAGGAACAAAATAAAAATTATTCAACTCCATAATAAATCCCAACGATCAAGGCAACAACTCTTGCATTATTGTCCACGTGGAAATCAACTTCTCCTCTTTCCACGCTTCTACTTTTTATCATTCCCTGTGTCGACTGCAAATGTGAGCAACCGATCCGATATCAAATGCCCGAGAATTAATGACAGTATTAGCGAGGAAAATATGATCTGTAACTTAAACATGAAGTGTACTTGAAGTGGAAGTACCCTTGTTTCCCTTGTTCTTCAAAGAAGCTAGGTACAACTTGCAATTTCTTTTCCAATGAACAATTTCCTTGCAATGAAAACATTCAGCATAGGCAGCTGGACTAGCCTTGGGTGCCTGGTTTGGCATTGGCATCTTATCCTTGTCCTTGCCTTTCTTCTTCCAAGAACTGCCCTTCCTTTTAAAGGTCGTCTTGTCTTGGATCACCATCACAATACTGCTACCAGTGCCTTTCTTGATGTCACTCTCTAGTGTCTTTAGCATATGACACAATTCATTCAAGCCCTTCTCTGCCCCATGCATATGGTAGTTCGAGATGAAGTTCCCATAGCTAGGTGGAAGAGAATGAAGTCAGTGGACAACTCTTTGCCCAGTGGGAATCCTAGCTTCTCCAACCCCTGAACATAACAAACCGTTTTGATTACATGTGGTCCTACTGGCGTGCCTTCTGCCAACTTGCACTCCACAAAGGCTTTAGAGACATTGAACCTTTCAGTCCTAACCTATGTGGCAAACATATCATTGAGTGCCACGACCATATCGTGCACATGGACTGACTCAAACTGCATTTGCAAGTCAGGTTCCATACACGCAAGCAGAAGGCAGCCCATTTCAATATCGACATCCCATGCCTTCTTGTAAGCATTCTTTTGATCGAGTGTTGCATTTTCATCAGGCTCCTCTGGTAAAGGGGTGTCTAGAACCTTTTCCTTTTTCTCAACCTTGAGAATAATTCTAAGGTTACAGATCCAATCTATATAGTTTGTTCCATTCAATTTGTCCTTCTCAAGGATCGTACATAAAGAAATTTCCTAACTAGGTGCCATCTACAACAAAATATCCATGACTGAGTAAAATAAAAGAATTTACTCCCACATTGATACTTAGTGATTCAGAATCCACAACTAACAAGTCTACTAGTGAGCTTTTGCGTCACCGCTAGTAAACAAGGTAGATCGGTAATCAACTCTTTTCTAATCATATCACATATGACTCCTATTGTTAGGTGACATCTCTATCTCTAGGCTCCCAACCTTTATGCCCCAAAGTTCTTAACTGTTAAGATGACTTTGATAAGAAAACTAACACTTATGTGTGTAAGTATCCGATACAAACTCGTCTAGTCAAGGAAAACTAGTGGCACCCTAATTTCCTAGGACCACCACAAATTGTACAAGACGTGGGACGGTGGCATGTGTTGGGAGGGCATGTTAACACAAAATTCCAAAGGGATCGTTCTACTCGTAACATCCGATATCAAATTCAAAAAAAAATAATATTGTCGCATGTAAAAGTAGAACAGTAAGAATGAAATTCAAACCGTTGTAACACGGTATGGCCCATTATCACATGGCGATCTCCATCTCCATTAACCTGTACATCATGTTGATCTCCATCTTCATGATCTGTGTGTGCCATCCTCCATGTGATGAGTCCTCGCAGAACTATCTAATGCGTGCTAGTAATGAAAGTTACACAATCGCGTATTAGATCATCACAAATTGGTACACAGACCATTACATTAATTTTGACAATACATGTGGCTCCGGCCGTACTCGTACGCGTGACACGCACGTCACAAAAAATTACGGACATGCATCACATACACATATAGGCCATACCGATCACAAAAACCTGCAAAACAGATTATCACAATACCGACATCCAAACTTAAAAATCCCCAAAAAACATCTTCCAAGCCGAATTTTGCAAAACTAATTTCGCCGAGACCGGCATTGCTGGTTTATCACATGTATAAAATTTTCTATAGATCAATTTTCATACGGAAAACGTCTTCATCCGAGTTAACCATGAAAAGTTATTGTTGTTTTACCGTACACCATGTTTTACGGATTTCCTGGGCCGGTAGCGGATCCAATCCGCCGCCGCCATGCATCCCATGCGACTAGCACTTGACCTAGCTTCAATTCGACCAATCCAATCATCCACCTTCTCGTTGTGACTAGGTTTACGTGTATCACTTAACTCCGATGGCGGAATTCCGACCGATAGGAGTAATTCATTACACAACCATCACGGCAAGAACATGAAGCCGATCAAAACTTTGATCTACATCTGCCTATCACCTTATGCATACATCCCGAATCTAAAACTTAGCAGCTATGGCTCTGGTACGACCGAAGGGATACGGGGTGGCTACGCTAGCGCAAAACAAAATTTTCTACCCCATAAACCAGGAACTACTGCTGTTATAGATCACGAGATTACCACTAGACACGCAGATGCAGCGGAACTGTCTCCATGTAGACGAACGCGTCGAGGGTAGCAGGCAGTACAGTTGCTCACGTCCTTCTTGACCTGCATGTGTGGCTCCTCCGATCCAAGTGCTCCAAATGCAGAACCTCCAAGGTATCCACACGTACGGAGAAGGAAGCGTCGCACGCCGGACTGCTAGGTCCGCGAGTGTGACGAGGAGAGAGCGTTGGCGGCGCGACTGCTCTTGTAAGTCGTGCCTTTTCAGGAGTGGTGTGGTCCATATTTATTGAGAGAAAATACCCCATACCATCGTCCATTAGCAATACGGGACTAATAGATGGTGTACCCCTTCCAACGCTAATGGGCTTTACAACAGTTGTGGCCCATTAGGCCTTTTACACCATAATGGATCAAATCTATCTTAGCCCTCTAATGGATCAAATCTAGTTGGCTCTAGGGCATATTTCCAACAGTACCGGTAGATGATAAATGATAAGATGGAATGAACTACATACTAACCATCTTTCACTTGGACAGAGTAGTTATAAAGCCTTTGCATCTTGTTAAGCTGCTGAGCTGTCTTTCACTTCAAGCTACGTACTAGTTAAAAGACAACCCAAATGTTACTTCACGCTGCACCAGTGAATAGTTTGGCTACACAATCTGAGTTGTTTTAACAAACGCAAGAACTGAACATATATAGCAATGTCAATCCATGAGTGGCAAGAACAAATTTTTCTTCACCAGCATCTAACTCCAACTAAAAAATGCTAATCGAAAGGGTTCAAATAGAGATGCTTCTTCTTCCAGCATTGAAGCTCAGGAATGCGCACGTGTATCGATCAAAGAGTCATTGCAGTTATGCCGATTGTGATTCTTCCGGAGTCCGACGCAAGCATCGTTGACGTCGTCACACTGTTTCTAACCTCAGTTCTCTTGATTCACGACGGCTATCCGAATACTTCTCATCGGAGCTATGTCAGCCGTCGTCATGACCATTTAAGGCATGGTGTGGGTGGCAACACTTCTAAGTTTCGGTGCTGTGAGGGATCCTCTTAATCGACACAATCGCTTCCAGTAGTGCAACTCATTCCAAATTTGTACTGGAAGTGCGCGCAGGACGCTGCAGCCACCATTTGTTTTGCAGGCATAAAAGCAGGTTTAGATGTGTAGACCACAAAGCGGTGATCTAGGAGAAGCATGGTGATCAGCAGCTTAATTGCGGAACTCTAAGCAAGCATTTCACTCATCTGTGCTCATGCTTGCTAGCAAGGGCACGAGACTTGGTTCTCTATATATGTAGCCTATTGTTACATGTCTTCATGTATTTTTGAGAAATGCATTTATAGTCATCAGTTGTGTGTACTGAATAAATAGAGCCAACTGATTTATTTACTAGGGATGAGCAGTTATGTAGTGATAGATAAAGGTGGCCCGGCAGCAACGGGTGCAGATAAAGGCAGTATATGAACCTGTATACTTATGTTCTGTTTGTGAAACAGAGGCCAGGATTATTTGCATCCAGTGAATTTGAATATACAGCACCCGGATCAGTTCAACATTGCCGTCACTGATAAAATCTTGCTACATATCTCTACTACTAAAAATAATGAAGTGGAGAAAAAACTTGGTACGTAAATCATCCGGTAGGATGACCGCGGACGACCCCCCCCCCCCCCCACACACACCCCCTCGCGCCCCCTCCACGCATTCCCATTTTTACCCCTCCGGTCCGGCCTCCTCCTCAGACCCCTGTGACACCGCCCCTCCGCCCACCAGTCTGGTCCTCTGGTGCCAGCGCGCCGCTCTCCGGCTTCCTCGAGCCCCGTCCCTCTGTTGGGTCTCCCCTCAGTCGCCGAGTCGAGCGCCGTCATGCCACTCCGTCCGCCCAGGAGTTCGGGCACCGCCGCGCCGCTCTGTCCGCCCAGGAGTTCGGGCACCGCCGCGCCGCTCCCCACCGCCCTCGACCTCGAGTCCGCCAGTTTTTCGTTGCGTCGTCCCTCCACCGTCGATTCGAGCGCCGGTGTGCTGCTCCCTCCGCCCAAGGAGTTCGGGCACCACTGTGCTACTACCCTCCTCTCACCTTCTCTCCAGCACTTGCCGATCGGATCCCTTCCAAGTGTTTCTTGAGCTCCTGGTGATTTCATTTGTGGATCAATTTCCTAAGTTCCTGGTGATTTCATTTGCCGCCGCCGCATGCGCCTCCTCTCACCGTGATGTCGTCGCACGCCCCTCCTCCTTTCCACTTCCCGCGTTGTTGCCGCCGCCTGCCGATCCTTTTTCCCCGGCGAGGCGGCGACGGCGCCGATCCGTTTTCCCCGGTGACGCCGGTACGAACGTGAATGATGAGGATGGCGATGGCGAATTGGCGATGGGGACGGGGAGCGGTAGCAGCCGCCCCGTTGCGAGCAGTCAGCTGGCCCTGTCGCGAGATGCCACCCCCCTCCCCTGGCAAGCAGCCACCGCAGGAGTCAAAGGTGTCTGACTCATACTGTCGACTACAAGGAACACGCCGACGTCGTCACGGAGCAGGTCAGGTAATACATAGCAGCACACAGATCATCTTCCTCCACAGTACGCCCCTGATCTCGTCCTTCCTCTCATCTTCTCTTAACATCACAAAATCATTGTTGTATTTTTTTTATTGTGCAGCACCCTCCAGTTGGTGCAAAAGCAAGGTGACCAGGTGAACCCATGGTCCATGACGGTAAGATGTTTGATAAAATGCCTTGAAGATATAGCAGTTGCTTTTCAGTTGACTTTTCTAGCAACTTGATCTTTTCTCCAAGAGATATAGACCATTCCATTTTATCAGCTAGATATACTTATTAATTCCCTCTTATGAACTACTCAGGACATATTTTGTGAAGATACCTATTCAAATTTGCTCTCTCTCTTCTGATATCTTTACTTGTACTGAAAATGCACATAATAAATATACATTGCTCAATATTGTTGGTAATGCACAACAATGTACTTTTTGTTGTTTATTTCCTTGATGAACTTCTCACCTCAAAAATGTTCTGATGCAGAATTGATTGGGTTGAAGATATGTAACAGTTTGTAGATTTAACCATATATAATTGATCCATATTATGATCTTAATTCTGAGGTGTTGTGACATGCATAAAAGTAGACTCATCTTTTTAAATTCTGAGGTATTATGATCTTAATTCTGAGGTGTTGTGGAACCTAGGAAAAGCTGATGAATCAAGAGGAAATTAAATATTGGTATCAGCTAGCAAGCAGTCATTTACTTGAGTAAACAGTACTGAAAATGAGGGTGCTATTTGTGGACGAGCTGCTGATATCTTTGTATGCTTCACTCAAGATTAGAAACTTCACTGACATGGTTAAGGTAGAAAGTGATCTTTTCTGATTAAGCTTCATCACACGATGTTTGGAGTCATATATATGGTCTTGGAAATTCATAGTTAAACATCTTTGCATGGGTTTCTTATCCAGTGTGCAGTTTCTTTGTTGAAACTTTTTTAACAATTAGTTTTATATATAATTACATACAAATATCATATTTTGTTATGTTACACTCAGCTGCAATGTTTGATTAGTATCGTCAATGGTTGTTTCCCCTCTAATTTGACTGTTTCAGCCACTATTCTCAGCTAAAATGTCTCGTGATAATTTATGCTTTTATCTCTATTCTCAAGTTGGATTAGTAATGACCTTTTAGCCATGTGACACAGTTTAGATAGTTGTTCAATTGGCTTATTGTGTGTCTTATTCAAAGGTAGTGCCAGTTGCTATTGCTAATCCAAGGAGGCGAGGAACATGTTTGATTACTACCGTCTATCTGTAATGGTGGTGCGAAGTTTTGGCCTTGGCAAGTGTCTATGTTCCTTTCACTGTGGATATGTTGGATTGCACTATATTCTTTTTTGAAATTATTACTATCATTTTCATATTTTTCAAATGGCTATAATAAACATGTTTCTGTTGTCTCCTATAGTTTTGTGGTTTATTAAAGTTCTTAGGTTTAGATTCCTTTTGACTTCTAAATAATGCAATTGAAGCTTCAAATCTTGCTAATGGTTTACTTTATTTAAAAATAATATGTGTTGTTTATGTAACTTTCTGATAGCCAAACATGTGTCGTGGATTCATTTTTTTTTGCGGGTGGTGTGCAGACCTTCTGGAGCTCTGGTCGTTGAGGCAGTCAGGAATGAGGATGAACCTTAGGACTTAGACTTCTTCTAAAGCGGAAGACTTCAGGTCCCGCTTTGGTGCATCCATAAAAAATACTAGTGTCTATCTGACCTACTAGAGAGTGCTTATTGATGAACTGATTTTTGGTACTTCCTCTTTAGCAGCATCTTCCCTTTCCAGTACCGGGATGAGTTATAAGATTATTCTGTCCACTTTTCTCACAGGTGGAGACTCTGAAATGAATATGCATGGCAGTGTTAGAAAGGCATTAAATTTGGAAAACTGAAAAAATCAGGTAAATAGATGACGATATCTACTTGGTTTATTTGTCATTACCGTCTGAAACTCGTAACTTTTTTTTGCGTAGTTTTTTCCCGCTGCTGATGAAATGTGAATCATATGATTCTAAGTCGTACTAATTGGTCTCATATTTTTTGTTACTGGTTATAAATGAGATTTGTCTTGAGTTGTTTCAGAATGTTGTACAAACATAGACGGTAGAATATTGTTTGTGTGCTTGAAGACTTATGTAACTTTTTTTATCTGGTTCAGATGGAAAGAACGCTGAGTTCAGTTGATGTCTCGACAGTAAGGATCATACCTTGATAATACAAAGTTTGACTGTTAAGTTGGCACGAATATGAACAACTGTGCACTTGTCTTTAAAACAATGGTACAGAGTTCCTGCCCTTCGAGTAACAAAATGAGGTATCCCTTAATGGTTATTTTGTTCAAATTAGTATGCCTGTGGCAACGCACAGGCACTTTCCTAGTGTATTCTTAGGATAGACATTTGGAACAACATTATATGAACAACACAGTACTTCCTTTCTCAAAAGAAAAGGAAATCAGTTCCTCCCAAATATATCACTCTTTATCCAAGCTAGGCCATGCATGTCAATGTCTCTCCCTTCGAAATATCCTAAATACATGTCAACTAGAAGCCGACATTGACGCTGATTCTTTAGATGTTACAACTGACAAATGATGACAATACAATCTTTAATTTACAATCCAGTTAACAAAAATATGTTTATGCATATGTCCAATTGTAACTCCAAATATATTTTATACAATGTTGGTATCGAATCTTTAATGTCCCTTGGACGTTGTCCAATTTATGTTTATGAATTGAACCATATGATCATCCATGTTGTGGATGCAGACAATGAATATCACAAACCGCAGGCACCTCATTCTCATAGCCACGCTGATTAGCATCAGTTTGGCAAAAATTTTCGATGGAACATAATATGATAGATATGAGGTGAAAAAAAACAGAGTTGAACACTTGCACCATTAAAATGAGGTGAACAAGAATGATCCTGCTGAGTTGGTTATATTGTCACACCCCGAAATTTCCAATTTCAGGATGTGAATAGAAAGAAAAATTAAATAACCATTTTCTCATAATTTTAAAAATTTTCCAACATTTATTTTCTTTACAGGGAATATAGTATAGGAAAAACATTGTTTGATTTTCTAAATTAAATAAAAAAATGTGTGAGGGTTGCATTCATGTCGATGCATCTTGGTGTTTATTGAGTGCAAAAGGTTTCAAAAATGCGTTTAGGAGCTGTCCAAATCCTTCCGAGAATTTTCCGGATTTTTCTAGAATTTATTCTCATTTTTCCTTGAGTTATTTCTATTTATTAGAAGGCTCTAAAATCTTTTTTATAAGCTCCAAACACTTTATTAGGATAGCTCATGTCCCAATGTGTCTCTAGTAGTTTTCCTGGAATTGTTGGGATTTTCCGAGTATTTTTTCATGCTTTAAATGAATTGTCTAGATTTATCTTTGCACGAGAAAATGAATTCTGGAAATTAAAAAAACCAGAATCCTATCCTCCCGGTTTGGGCCGAGCCCGAAGGCCCGACCTGCACCCGCTCCGGCCCAGCCTGGCCCGCTAAGGCCCATCGGCAAGGGGAGCCCACGGCCTTTACGGCTGGCGCCGCCAATCTTGGCGTGCATGCCACACCCTGATAGCTCCACGCCCTTTAAAGCCGCGGCTTCGAGCTCCCTCGCGCGCCTCGCCCTAACCCAGCCGCCTCTCCTGCGCAGAGCCAGCGCCGCTGGAGCAGCACTGGTCGCCACCCTGCACCACTGTGGCCAACCACCGCCGGCACTGACTTCCACCGATTCGTCGCGACGGAGGATCTACGGGTGAAGCCGACGCCGCCACAAGCATCCACGCATCGAGCAGCGCCTCCTCAACTCCTTCCCGCGGCCGGTGGAGCGCCGGAGCGCCACCTCCGCCGTGAGGCCGAGCCCGCCGGCCAAGCCTACCGCCGGCGGCCACCTCCCCGTCCGCCCCTGTCCAAGGTGAGCCCTCCATCGAAATCCCCTTCAACCCCTCTCCGTTTTTCCCTTCCTACCCGAGCCCCTCGCCCACCATGTCACCGGCGCTGCCATCGGCCAGAGGCCGCCAGGGAGCCCCTATCCTTGCCCTACACGAAGTCCAGAGGAAGGGGAAGGTTGTTTTGCACATGACCTCCTGTGATTCCTGGTAATTCGTAGACCTGTTTTATGTGTCCCAACCAATCTGCAGATAACCCCCTCCAAAGATGCCACTTTCACACATAAAGCCCACCCACGCTCTTTTATAGATCTAACCCTATGTTTTATCCTTTTCACGAGCATTGTGTCTTGTGTCTCGGGTTTCTTCTCAACTAGCCCCTGAAGTCTATAGTTAATTGCAGATAGGTCTTCCAATCTTGTTTATCTCGTAAAATCTTCGTTTTAGCTCCGTTTTAATCCGTTCAAGTTGCGTTAGGATCATAATAATTTAAAACACGCGTTAGTGGTGAGCTTTCATCATGTTTTATTTTCTGAAAATGAAATTAACATTACTTTTTTTAATGTCTAGTTATACATGTCTTTTCCCAAATAAAAGCTATATAGATCTATACACCATTATCATAATCAAATTTAATTTGATTAATGTTTCTATCACATGTTTTGTACATAAAAGCTAATTAGATCTTTATCTCGGTTTTCGTACACCAAATGTTAATTTGTTTAATAGTTAATTAATCTTTTCTAATTAAAACTTGATTGGGCTTTTACATCGGCTTTTATAATAAATGTTAACATGATTAATGCCAATTCCATAATGTTTTTAATAATAATATGATCTACTCGAATTACAAAGTTTCGTTTATATTGTTCATATAGTTTAGTTTTTCTAAAATTAAATGTTTAATCGGTTTAATCAATATATGAATCTTTATTAATAAAACTTGACTAGTTCTTTACATCGGTTTCGTAAATAAAGTTTAATATTCATTAATGTCAACATAGGGTATTTTATTTCTGAAATATCCTTTATATTTGTTTTGTTAAAATGAACCTAGCTCATAGCCTTGTTCTCTTATTTATGCAAAACGTTCGTTAGACGTTCCTTTTCAAGCTCTGTCTCAGTGTGATTCTTTTGTAGAGCTAGTCTTCTTTCAAGCTTCAGATCTTTCCAATCCTATTACTTGCCGCCCAATCATAATTGTCTTTCAGTTCTTTGAGCCAATCTTGTGCAGCTATCTTTTTTAGGATTGGTGTCTCTGTCATCTAGTTGTTTATTCTTCATCCTAGTTCTCTGTCATCTAGCTGTTTTTTCTTCATCCTAGTCTCCCCAGATCCTAGCCTAAGGTTTCTTATGCGCTTGATAGTTCGTTGTTACCCGTCTAGTTCTGTTTCACCATAACCTGTATGTTAGCATGTGTATCACCTGTTACTTGTTTTAACACTAAAATTTGCATGATAATCTTGACTAATTCTTATTCCATTGCTTTTATAAATAAAAGTGATTAGGTTCTAATCCGGTTTTCTTTTATCGTGATGTAATTGGTTAATCTCTATTCATAGCTAGTTTTTCTAAATAAAAGAAGCTTAGTGTTAAACATCGGTTTCCATAATAAAGTTAATATGCCTAATGACATCATAAAAGCCTTTTCAGTATTAAATATGTTTAGTTGAACACGTGACATAAAGTTACTCACCTAGATATCTTATACTTGCTTAATCTTTCTAAAGTAATTGTTAATTTGACATAACTTCTACTCGAATGTTATGAATAAAATATGATTAGGTTTATCGTGATTTCTTTAATTAAATGTAACTTGTTTAATGGTAACATAGAGTATTTCTCTGAAATATTCTTTCACATGATTTCTTAATTAAAATATGCCAAGCACGTAGTCTCTTGTTGTTTGTTAATCATCTCACGATAGTCTCGAGCTTAGTTCTGTTTTCAGCATTTTTGCGCTTGCGTAACCAATAGAACCAAGCTCTATCTCAGTGTGATCTTTCCGATCCTTGCTCAATCTTTCACAACTATCTCCTTAAAGTTAACCAAGCTTTTCTTCCTCTAAGCACCCTTTGTGTTCTTTAGTGATCCATCTAATCGATCTGATCCTTTAGTGCGTTCTTTTAAACCTTTCCTCTCGAGTGGTGTATTGTTCTTAGTTTGTTTGTTTGTCTGCTTTGTATGCTTGTACCCGATGATTGATGCGTTTAGAGTGAACGCCGTTCCAGGAGCTTGGAAGAGCTTGAAGTTGAAGATTCTGAGCAACTACTCTTTGGTTAAAGTCAAGTGTGTCCTTGATCTTTTGTTTTAAGAATTATATTTAATCACTCATTGTATTGCTTGCATTAATTTTGATGGGTTCCTATTAAGGATTACCTAGTCTTTATGATCATTCCTTGTTAACCTGGGTTTACATTTATGTTGGGTAGCTATGCTTAGTTGCTATACCTGGGTTATGGTGGTTTTAATGAACAATAATGATGAATCATGCTATACCTTTATGTTATATCTTTGGATGTTAAATACAAGACCATATGTTTAATCGGAAATGGAGCGACCACCCAGGACAACCGTACAACCACAAGAACTATATGGCTCTGGTCCTGGCCGAGTAATTAGGGAAGTTTTTGTGTGGTCATTACTCGCATAGTAGGTTGGGGACGGAGGAATGCTTTTATGGCTCTTCTATTCCGGAGTGGTGTTGGAACGGAAGTACTCTATGGCTGACCGTCTGTGAATAGAAGTGTGGTACGAAAGATACTACTATGGACTAATACGCACGGGAGGACTCTTTGTAAAGGCCTCGTAGTGTCCCTATGCAATCACACCTCGGTAGTGTGGTATGATGCTTGGCCGGCATCGCATGGTTGGGTCCAAAGTTCTTCGGGACTTTTACACGACTTGTGGGTAAAGATGTACAACCTCTGCAGAGTGTAAAACTAATCGATTAGCCGTGATCACGATCAAGAGCGGCCTGGACCCTCACATGATAAGTGAACTGAAAGATGTACTTAAATTGTTCTCTCTGGTTATGTTTGCCATATGCTTATGGCGTATTTCTTACCATTATGCTTAATGTGGGTTGGTATAAACTTATAATTTATTAGTAATGAGGTGCTAATAAAATTTGACAAACTAAAAATGCTAAATGCTTTGAGCCAGTCCACTATAAAGCCTTTGCATTCATTCCTTCCCCCACACTTGCTGAGTACGACAAGTGCTCACCCTTGCTATAAACAATGTTGCTCAGAAGGAGGAAGCTACTCTGAAGTCTTTTGAAGATCTTGCTGGTGTTAGGCGTACGCAACCCCTAGTCGACTGTGATGTTTGGAGCCTTCGTTTCCAGGATTAAGCGTAAATCTGTAATGATCTTTCTCTATCTTTCTTGATACTGTTTCTGTATACACTTATATGTCACTATATGCATGAAACTTGTTCCTGGCATGCATATAGTTATGCACTTGGTTTTCTTTGGAAAAATAGGTGTGACAGAGTGGTATTAGAGCTATATCGACTGTAGGACGTAAGCCTAGTTAGCAGTGGATGTTTCCTAAGGTCTCTTTTGATCTAAAGTCTATTCTTATCTTATCCTTGACCTCTCTAATGAAAGATCTCACATCTTAGCCAACTTCTAATCTCCATACCATGAATCCTTGTATATTTATCTTCACCCTCCTTTGAACATTTCTTCGATCTCACATGTGCATTCTCTCAAGCAATAACACCCCCTTGATTTATTGGTAGAACTGTTACCCTTAGCATTCTATCTGTTCGCGCAGCTCTCCAACACATCAGCGCTGTTTTAATTTTATCTCGAGCTACAGAACTCCGATTGACATTAAATCAGTTGGGTTAGTTCCAGAATTTCATGGACTAATTTCTGTCCAAAATTCAGCAGTATTCGTTTTGTATCCAGGGAGATACATACGAATTAGTGGAGCATTCAGAATCTGCCAACACTGCTAACATAGCCATCTTGTCTAATTCATATCTTGAGTTCTAAACCTCTGATTAAGGTGATTCCAGCTGGGATGAACTCAGAACTTTGGCCTCATTGATTTGGGAAAAATCCATTATTTATGGATATCCTTGCTGAGAGCTACATCTGATCTATTAGGAGGATACCCTCTAACTTTATTAACAACGTGTAGTGTCGTTCCCTTAGCTATGCCTTGATTGGTGGAGTTCAGTGTTTGCCTGATGATGCTTGGTTTTATGATCTTGATTGATTCGTTTCTTTTAAGTGAGTATTGGTGTATTGGGGGTCTTATATCTGTAATAACATCAGTTGCTTAGTTGAGTTCTTCTTTTGTACCTCCCACCTCCTTGTTTTCCCCCATTCTTTTTACACTACACTTGTTCTCTTCTGATCATATCTTTATCTACCAACCAGATGGAAAACACAGAAGGAGGTAACCAAGGGGAAAGCTATGAGAACAGTGGTGACTATGGATACGACCAAGATGTTTTATCATTTCCACCCTCAGACGATAACTCTGCAGAGTTCATGAAGACTGAGCCACCAATGTTCTCTAGTACCACATACCTCTTAGAAATTGATGACTGGATCAAGACAATTGAAGAGAAGCTAGATATGGTACAATGCAATAATAGAGAGAAAGCTTTGTATGCATCTGGGCAACTTATAGGAGCAGCTTCAGAGTGGTGGAATTCTTACATCAATGGACATGAGCAACCTGAGAGTATTGAGTGGAAGGAATTCAAGGACAAATTTATTTTACACCATACCCCTGTAAGTGCGATGAAGCTCAAAGGGAAGGAGTTCCTTAACTTAAAGCAGGGACAGATGACTGTAACTGAGTATGAGGATAAGTTTATTCAATTATCTCTGTATGCCCCAAGATCGGCTGAAAGTGATAAGAAGAAACGAGAGCATTTCATCAAAAGGTTGAATGAAGACCTTCAAAGTATACTAAGCTTACATGAATATTCCAGTCTGCAAGATGTAATCAATAAAGCCATTGGACTAGAAAGCAAACTACAGGATATTATAAGTAAGAAGAGGAAAAGGGAATATCCAGGGGAAGCCAATAACAATTCTCACCTACATCATATGTCTCAAGCCCAAGATTTTCCGGAGGATCACCATGAAGATGCATATCAAGAATATCCTCATGGTGTCACAGTGCCAGTGATTTATGAGACACCACAGAATCGTCGAAACATTAGGGAAAGTAAAGCTTGTTTCTACTGCGAAGCTGGTGGACAGTTTATCAGCAGGTGCCCGAAGAAACTTATAGATCGTCATTTTAAGAAGGAATGGCGACAACGACACAAGCAAGACAAGACCCCCGATACCTAAGGATGTTAATATAAGTTAGGCTTGGAGAGTTTTTTCTGTAATATGAAAGGAAGAATATTGCTGGAGGATATGAAAAGAGTTTGAAATAAACCCTTGTCTCTTGCAAGCATTTTTCGAATCTCGGGACGAGATTCCTTTTAAGGGGGGTAGATTTGTCACACCCTATCGGTGTTTCAGACCGGCAACCTACCAAGGGGAGTACCCGAGGTAGATGAATGTGGCCTCGCCGAGATCGGTAACTCGAAGGAAGAGACACGTGGCACACAATTTAGACAGGCTCGGGCCGCGAGGTGCGTAATACCCGACATCCTGTATGCTGCGTAGCTCTGGATTGATTGGATGCGATTACAAAATGATGCGTAATGAGAGAGGATGGTCCCTGCCTCGCCTTATATAGTCCGGGAGGCAGGGTTACAGGTCGGTTTAGGGAGAGAGTACTAGTCGTGTACGTCTAGGAGTCCTCTACACAGTACAAGGTATGTATAGCTTCCTATCCGAGTACTTCTCCACCGTAGTCCTTGCACCTCACGCCATCTGGTACCGTGCGGCACAAGTCGGGTAGTCCCAGGGGCCCACCGAGTAGTCGGTCCTGGTACCCACTGAGGTAGTGGGCCCAGGGAGGTCCATACGACAAGCCCCTGAGTACTTTGTAGTCGAGTAGGATAGCTTCAAGTAGTCTTGACGGCCTTGACGAGTAGTCCTCAAGCGTCCCCGAGTACTACAAGTCAAAAGTCCTCAAGAATACTTGAAGCATCCCGAGGTTGTAAGGTACTCCAACTAATCTTTGAGTAATCCTGAAGCCTTCTCGAGTAGTCCCCAAGCGTCCTCGAGTTCTGCTCTTGAAGGTCTTCAACAATACCCGTGTCGTCTTGAAGCCGAAGTTTATATGGAAGTGTGATTGCAAAATTGCACTCCATATGGAGCAGCCCCCGAGCCTTAGGTTGAGTCGTAGACTCTGGCTGAGGGTCAATCTGGAGTTCTGGCAGGATTATCCCGCAAAATCCAGAGAAAAAACCGAAGGACACGTGGCACAGAGCCCCTGAGCCTTGAGTCGAGTACTTCATCTCGAATTGAACGGTCATCTTGTATGTAGAATGTGTCCTGAGTTGCTCTTGAACCTTGTCGCTACCAGGGAATTGATTAGATGTAGTCGAGCCCCCGAGATAAAGCGCATCGACTAGTGAAAGTTGAAAGGTTAGGCGCTGCTGTTGAGTCAGCCGAGTTGAAACATATCCGTCCGGCCATTGAGGAGCTGCCTGTTGACTTATAAATAGAAGCCAAAACCCTTAGGGTTTTTCACCCCACACACTTGCAGCCATTCATAGCAAATCTTGCCTAGAATCCGCCGCCAGTGCACACTGCCACCTCAGTGTAGATCGTAGATCTAGGGGCGCCGCCACAGATAGCCACTACTGCAGCCCCCGAGCGATGCGAGTAAAGACCCGGTGCACTTGGAGAATGAAACCCTCACCATCCAAGAGCTTGAAGACCACTGGAGGGAAGAAGCGATCCCGAGAGGAAGCCGCTAGATCCGCCGTAGGGTCAACGCCGCCGGTGTCTCCCCCGCGTCCAAATCCCAACAAGGAATGGAAGAAATCGAAAGCCAAGACTAAGGACCTGTTGGCATTGCTGAACAGTGGATTTTTCCGGGAGAAGGAGGTCGACATGTGGCGCGCCGCCGCGGGAGATCCATACCTGATGGAGAAGAATCCAGATGAGATCCCGATGTTCACGCGGTTCGTGGAGCGCGGGTTGGCTCTCCTAGCGAGCAACTTCTTCAAGGGGCTCTTAGAGTACTACGGTATTGAGTACCTCAATCTCAACCCCAACGGTATCTTCCATACCTCCGTCTTCATCCATTTTTGCGAAGCTTTCTTGGGGATCAAACCTCACTGGGTACTCTTCCGGAAGTTCTTCCACGTGAAGCCCCAGCCGAGCGCCAACGACCCCCGAGTAGTCGGAGGGACCGGCATCCAGATGCGCGAGGATGCCGCGGAGCAATACCTGGCATACAAGTTGATCGTCTCCAACCAGGATTGGAAGTCGAAATGGTTCTACGTCACCAACCACCACGCGGAGCTGGCGAAGCCCAGCGGGAAGCAGCGAAAGCACCGGCCCTGGTGGAACACCGAGCCGACGATGCAGGAGGGAATCCAGCTACCCGAACTGCTGGCGAAGATTAAGGCTTTGAGGGAAGCCGGGCTGAGGGCCGAGCATGTGGCCTTCAGCTTTATGAAGAGGAGGGTGCAGCCCTGATGGCTCGCGACACCCTCGGCTACCAGTACACCGGCGAGGGCGACTAGTCGCGGATGCCCGGTGACGAGATTGATGACGACGACATCATCGACAGGCTGAGCAGGAACTTTAAGGACATGCTAGCGTACACGCCCTGTCCAGTCCCGGAGTACTCCGCCGCGCGCCCACCGAACCAGGTAAGTAGCCGTACTCAGTGGCGAGTACTGATTATGTAGTAGTAGTCGTGCCCACCCAATGTGCTTGTTGCAGGATAACATAGTGAAGTTTGTCTTCGAGCCGGCTTCGCCTCCCTGACTTGTGGAAATCCCAAAGGAGGGGAAAGGCAAGGCGAAGGAGCGCCGCGAAGTCGGCGAAGGTGACGACACTGTCATCATTGAAGACACATCGGATGAAGATGACGAGGAGACGCTTCAAGAACGATTCTAGCTGCGGTCAAGATCCAGCCGCCCTGGACTGCCCAATGTCCCTCTCATCCAAGATCCTCCAACTAGTTTGGAGGCTAGTTTGCCTGCGCCACCGAGGAGGCCGCGCAACGTGGCACGCAAGCACATGGCCAAGAATCTCAAGGTTACTGAGACCACGTCTCAAGAGGTAAGCTCCTTGAGTAGGGTAGTCGAGTACTTGTTTCTCGTTGTTGTGTGTGCTAACAACAAAATGCCGTTGCTTGCAGGAGATTCCGCCTTCCGATCCCGTAGAGCAAGGAGAGCGTGGGGGAGCCGGCTGAGAGAGCCCGTAGCCCAGCCCCCGTCAGGACAGAAGCCGTGCAGCAGGCGCCGGTTGCGAGGACGGGACCGAGCCGGCCACGGTTCGCGCTACTAAAGAGCCGGCGGCTGCGGAAGCCAAAGAGGAGGCGCTGCGAAGCCGGACTTGTCGGCATCGCCGGCATACTTGGTGCCCCAACCTTGACGGTGGTCGGTCGAGCTTGTAAGTGAAGATCTTTCCCGAGTAGTACATGTAGTTTGGTTGTCGTACTTGGTTGACAACCGGTTGTGTCTTGTGCGGGGAAATCCACGGACTTGACCTGGGAGGAGGATGAACCCAGCGCGGCAGTGGCTGAAGAGGATTCCGCGCAAGGTGCTGTGGAGTCCGCTCCCGCCCCCAAGTAGAGACCGAGGCACCGACCGTGGAAGCTACGCTGCCGGAGGCCAGCATTGTAGAAGGTGAGTACACTGTGCAAACGCGATCTTCCTCAAGGAGTAGTCGTGGCCGCCGAAGAAGACTAATCCACACATCTTCTGTTGACAGGGGCCGAAACCGAGGCAAGTACCATCCCCGAGGCGGTGCCCGTTGAAGGCTTGGCGCCGAAGACTTAAGGAGCCGCCAGAGCAGCCCCCGAGCTGACGGAGGTAGCCAGCGGAGGAGCCCCCGGAGTGACCAGAGAGGAGCGCGACGATGTACTGCCAGAGTCAAACCTGGAAGTGGTCGAATGCTCGCCAGAAAGTCAAGATGCGGAGCCGATCCGTTCGGCACCGATGTATGGGGCCGCCACGAGTAGTCGTGGTGGGATCGAACTCCTGGCGGATGACCTCGTTGACCCAGCGGCAGTAGCACGTCACTTGAGGCGATGTGCCAGGCCGAGCAGTGGATGAAGGTAAGTTGTCGGTACCCTTGAGTAGTCAGTCCGCCATAAATGCTGAGTACCCAAATAACAACTATTGTCTGCTGCAGGATGTCGTGGAGAGATCCCGACAAAAATTTGGCATGCTCCAGGGGTACGGCGATACAGTGCTCCGGGTGGAAGCATTGGAGGAAGAACTCACGAAGGCCCGG
Source organism: Cenchrus americanus (assembly GCA_947561735.1). Classification (NCBI taxonomy): domain Eukaryota; kingdom Viridiplantae; phylum Streptophyta; class Magnoliopsida; order Poales; family Poaceae; genus Cenchrus; species Cenchrus americanus. The sequence goes on from OX387239.1 coordinate 15,337,472, forward strand.
AAGCACTCCGCCATGCTCCAGTACCATAACGAATTCTAGGACATGCAGGCGAAGAGCAACGAGCTGGTGTGGAAGAACAAGTTGCTCCGCAACAAGAACAAAGGTACGGTGCTGTCTTGTCGAGTACCCTTTGGAGATGTCTTGCAGTGGTCTAACCCCGCCTTGTTGGTTGCACAGCTTGAGACCTAGGTCGAGCAACTGAGAGCTTCAGAAGTCGACATGAAGAAACTCTTCTACCAGGAGAAGGAGGCACATGAGGTACTTGATTATGATTATAAGCAGTTGGCTTACGAGTGTGATAAGCACATGGAGCTTCGAATTGCCTTGGACCATGACCTCGTCAACTGCTACCAATCCCTGCAGAAGTTGAACGAAGACTGCGAGAAGTTGCGGGCCCAGCTGGAAGAACTTGAAGAAGCCGCACTTCCCAATGCGAGGCTACTGGTGCCTCATCCGGGCGGGTCGAAGATAGCTCCATTGGTGGACCGGGTGAGAGAAACTCCCAGTCGTCTGGTGACGTACGTCGAGCATTTGGCGAAGTCGATTCCCAATCAAGTCTTGGCATACATGAAGTCATACTTCCCCAAGGCTCCGGTAGACGTAGTCGCGGGCGGACCAGCCGCTAACTGTACTGATGAGTAGTACGCGGAGCTCTTGGAGCAGATGGCACCAATAGTTGAACAAGTCGCCAGGAAGCTGCACCTCCAGTAGTCCTGTAGGGTTAGCTTGCAGCAGTAATTGTGTATAAACAAATTTGTAGTAAACTTGTTTAAGTATGAATGAGAAAACTTTCATAAATCAGTACTCGTTATCACGGGATATGTATGCGGAGTTCTCATCATGGAGTTGTCATGAGTAGTGGTACTCGCTAGTAGACCCGTTGAGGGAAACTCGGTAAGTCGGTTGATAGATAATCGGACTTTATTACCGAGAGAAGTACACCTTGGTGGCCGGGGCCGTTTTACAAGAGTAGTCGCCGGGACCGGAGGCCGCCTACGGCTAAGTGGTGCTAGGGCTTATAGCCTCGTACATCGGTAGATCCGTTAGTAGCCGTATAGGCCGGATCTAGGAGTACATGGTCTCTCGGTAGACCGCTGCTGGAGTCCTTTGTCGCTGTGAGCAGCCCAAGATCTGTTAGTAGCCGTTAACGCTGGATCTTGGAGTACAGTAGTCCTGAGACTAGTGCCTGGACCCGGAGGCCGCTTACAGCAAAGGGGTCTTGGAGTAGTCGTGCAGACTTGAGCCCCCGGGGTAGTCGAGAGACTAGGCGTAGAATCGACAGAGCTGGTCGATATTCCACGAATTGCTGACGTCTTCACCTTCAAGCGTCTGGATGCGGTAGGAGCCTGGTCCGTCACCTTTGCAACTGTGAAGGGACCTTCCCAGGGCGAGCTGAGCTTGTGTAGTCTTTCCGTATTCTGGATGCGGTGGAGGACGAGATCGCCAACGTTGAGGGAGCGTTCCTTGACGTTGCGATCATGGTAGCGTCGGATACCCTCAAGGTACCTTGCTGACTGGACAAGGGTGGCGCAGCGAGCTTCTTCGAGTCCATCGATATCAACTAGTCTGCTATCTTCAGATATGCCTTTGTCATATTGCTCTACTGCTATTGAATCCCACATGACATCGGCGGGGAGAATTGCTTCGGAGCCGTAGACTAGGAAGTGGGTGATTGTTCCGTTGGCTTGGAGGGTTTAGTACGTAACCCCCAGAGCGCATTGGGTAGTTCCTTGATCCACTTGCCCCCTATTGAATCAGTAGCATCGCGCATTCGTTTTTTGAGAGCGTCGAGTACCATCCCATTGGCACGCTCGACTTGTCCATTGGCCCGAGGATGGGCAACTGAGATGTATCGGACGTCGATCCCTGTAACACCCTAAAATTCCATCACTAAATTAATATAAGCAACAAGGTGTTTTAGATTTAATTTTCTAAGGATTAATTAAATTATCAAATAAATTTGGCCTTAAAAATATTTAAATATCATTTTAATAATTTAGAAGCAATAAGTGCTTGTGAATCATGATTTGAATGCATGAGTTTTGGTCGTGGTGTGGTTTTAAAAGTCTTAAAATACTTGTGAAAATTCTTAAAAATAATTGTGAAAAATTTGTGTAAAAGATTTGAATTTAAAAAGAGTTTGAAAAAAGATTTGAAAAGGATTTGAAAAAAAAGAAAAGAAAAAAACAAACCCAACCCACCTCCCTACCCCGCGGCCCATCCCCGCTTTCGGCCCCACGGCCCACCAGCCGCCGCCCCGCTCCCTCTCCCTCATGTGGTCACCGACAGGTGGGGCCCACATGTCGGCCCCTTCTCCTACCTCTAGCCGCCCCCCCATCTCCTCTCGTTTCCTATCGGGGGGTGCCGCCGCCGACCCTCCCCGCGCTCCTCGGCCTCCCCACCTTCAATCAATGTCATCAAGGCGCGGTGAAGCCCCCCCATTCACTCCCCCGCCTTCAATTTTGCCCGTTACTCCAAATCGAGCGCATCCCCTTGATGGCAATCAAGGCCGCCCCCCCCCATGGCCATCAATGGCCATTGCCTTGGCCGCCGGCCTCTCCTCTCCCTTTCCCCTATAAGAGTCGTGCCCGAGCCCCTGCGCGCACTCTTTCCGCAACCGTGGACGCCCCACAGCTCTCATCCACGCGCTAGCACCATCGCCGACCAAGCCGCAGCACCCGCCGCCGCCGAGGTGAAGCGCTCTGCCGCAGCCGTTGTCCTGGCGCCGTTGGTCCCGAACTCACCCTCCTTCCTCTCCCTTGCGCTCACAGGACCTCCAGGACGTCGTCCCCGCCCTCGAAGGCACGCAGCTGAGGCCGCAACCTCCTCCCCGGCGGGCACCCATGATCCCGTCCGCCCCTCTTCACCGCACGTCGATTACACCGCGCCACCGTCGTCAACAACCCCCGGTGAGCTTCGCGCCGTTCTTCTCTTCCTCCCTGTCCAAACCGCGTCGAAAATGGTGCACGGGAGCCCCATTTGGCCCTCCTCCGGCGAGCCGCCGCCGCGCCATCCGCCGGCGCCGCCGCGGGCCGGTCGCCTCCCCGCCGGCCTCGCCCGTGTGCGACCGGGGCCGTCGATCGGCGCGGACGGCCCATATCGAAAGGGGGCATACCCCTTTAGATCGGTCCATCGTGGACCGGTGGACCCGATCCACGGGCGTCGGTCCACGGGCCTTGCATCGGACCCGCGTCGGATCGCGTCGGCCGACCAATCGCAGCCCGCCACGTGGCACCTCCACAGCTCACCCGCCGGCCGCCCGGGCGTTTTTGCAAAAAGGACCTCCAGTTTCCGGAATTCACAACCATGCCCTTCCACCTATAAGAAACCTTTCATTTAGGTCCCTGTTTTTATGATCTAGCCCCTGTTTTCCTTAGATTCTTCCACCAGAGATCCTTTTCACTCTTTTCACACATAAACCCCTCTGTTTATATATGAAATTGTGTATCAAGTCCCTGGTTTCTTGCAGATAAGCCCCTGGAACTCCTGTTTCTTCACAGAAAAGCCCCTGAAACTTGTTTTAGCCATATCTTTTCCGTCCTAACTCCGTTTTAAGCGTTCTTGGTGTCCACGCGACCGTCTTTTCAAGCCCGTTAGTTTTAGAACCTTGTTTTGGCCGAATCTTGGGCGTTTTAGCTCTGTTTCCACTGTTTCAAGTTGCGTTAGGCTCATATCAACTAAAACTACGTGATAGGACAAATGTGGTACATGTTCTTTGTTTTATATTTTATTTAAATATTAAATATGATTAAATCCTATTACACATGCTTTTCTAATTAAAATCTAATTTGAAGTTTAACACGTGTTTTTATACGAAAGTTAATATGGTTAATACTATTTAAATATTTCTTTTAATTAAAAGTTAATTAGATGTATACCTCAGTTTTATAATCAAACTTAATTTGATTAATGATTATGCAATTTGCTTTCTACTAAAATGTAACATAGGCTATATCCCGAGTTTTCTTAATTAAATTTTAATTTGATTAAAATGAATATAAATGTGTTTTTAAATTATAATTTGATTAGAATAACTCGAAATATAAATATAAGCGCCTAGATCCTTTTACATGCTTCTTTTGAATTAAAATGTTTAATTTGCATAAGTTAAACTTGAATATTTATAAATAAAATTGAAGTAGGCTTACATCGTCTTTTAAATACCAATATAACTTGCTTAATTATAAATAGGGTATTTCTCTCGAAATAACCTATAGTATTTTCTACGAAATAACCTATAAACATGATTTTACTTAATTAAAAGATACCAAGAACATAGCTAGCTTTTGTTTGTGATCATCCAAAGCTCTCGATAGCTCCTAGTGCTTTTGTGATCGCTTTCCTAGAGCCAACCCTTTTTCTCTCTTGGTGAATCAACTATGTTCTTACACCTAATCTTTCCTAGCCACCTTTCTTTAATGCTACCTTGTTATCTGTTTCTTCGTCGGATCGGTTTACCTTTGCTTGGTGTATTGTTTTGTTTATTGTATGCTTTCTTGTGTGCTCGTAGACATCGTGCCAGTTTCAAGTGAGCGCCGGTTGAAGTGGATCAAGAGCAAGTGTTTGAAGAAGAAGAACCCTAGTGTTTAAGCAAGGAAGGCAAGTGGACTTCTCCCTCTCGCATATTCTTCTTTGTCCTAAACAATTGCATGATAATTAAGTTTACTTTAAATGTTGTATTGCATAAACTCGATGGGGAAATCACCTTTTTAAGGACATGAATAGACTTTTACCCTCATTACCTTGGACAACCCCTTTTAATAAATGTTTTGGGTAGAAATGCTTAGTTGCTATAACTTGGGATGGATAAAATGAATCTTATGCAATATGATGAATGTTGATCATGATAACTTTGGTGATATACATGTATGTGTGTGCTTATGGTTAATAACAAGATCATATGGTTTAATCGGAACATGGAGAACCACCCGGGAAAACAAAGTGCAACCACGGTCCATATGGCTCGGCTTAGCCAATTAATTAGGTGTGCGATTGTACCGGTGACCTTATACGAGAGGAACAAAGGGGGCTCGGGGGTTGCAGGGGTATAGCCCGGTTCTTTTGGGGTAGCAGCCTTTGCTAAGGTGCTGACCACTAGGGAGGGTTATGGTCCGCCCTGAGCTGTAACTGTCGTGGGTTGTTGGTCTTCTGCATATCTTTGTAAAGGCTTCGTAGTGGACCCCTAGCCACTCACCTCGGAAGTGTTTAAGGGTCTGATCAACCCGGGCGACATGGGGAACACGAATTGTGGGTAAAGTGTACAACCTCTGCGAGTGTAAAGCGATCGATCAGCCGTGCTCACGGTCAAGAGCGGCCTGGACCCTCACATGATTAATAAACTTGAAGATGGAACTAAGCTGTGGTTTCTTGTGGTTTTTGAGAGAAGATGCTTTCCCAAATGCTTAAGTGGGTTGGTATAAACTTACATCTAGTAATTAGGTGCTTGCTAATAAAATTGGACCAACATTAAAATGCTAACCGCAGCAAACTCTTAGCCTATCCTTGATACCCTTGCATCCTTCCCCCACTTGCCGAGCTCCAACCATAAGTGTGCTCACCCTTGCTTACCGGCTATTCGGAAGAGAACAACCGGAGAGGAGTACTTCGGCGACTACGAGGAGTTCGAGGCTTGCATGCCCCCGATCATGTGCTCCGTGGAAGATGAAGATGGAGTTACGTCTTCATAGTTATCGTTTGATCGTTGTAAAGACCTTCGAGTCTAACGTTTGAGTGTAATAAAGATATAATGTAATGGTTTAACTCTTGCACGTTTTTGTTGCTGTTTATTGATATTTCACTCATGACGTCTATCATATGTGTGTATACCTGATCCTGGCGCACATTTGAGATGCATTTGGTTTTCTTTGGAAAATCGGTGTGAAAATCCCGCTTTTCTCGCAGTACTCCTAGAACTCGGTGATTGTTGAAACCGGAGCCCAGTGTCCGTGATGATGCGGTGGGGTAGTCCGTAGCGATGCGGGAGTTCATCCAAGAAGTCGAGTACTCTGTCGGCCTTGGGGCATGTGACCGGTTTGACCTCGATCCACTTGCCTTCCTTGCTTAAACACCGGGGTTCTTCTTCTTCAAACACTTGCTCTTGATCCACTTAAACCGGTCGCTCACTTGAAAGCGGCACGATGTCTACGAGCACACAAGAAAGCATACAATAAACAAAACAATACACCAAGCAAAGGTAAACCGATCCGACGGAAGAAACGGATAACAAGGTAGCATTAAAGAAAGGTGGCTAGGAAAGATTAGGTGTAAGAACATAGTTGATTCACCAAGAGAGAAAAAGGGTTGCCTCGGTTGGGAGAGGCCCAATCATGTCGAGCCCCCAGCAAGCGAAGGGCCAGGTTGGCGGTATGGTGACTGGCTTGTAGGCCGGGATGTCTTTTTGCTTGGTGAAGTATTGGCACCCTTGGCACCGCCTGACGAGTTCTTCGACATCACCCAGAGCTGTGGGCCAGTAGAAAGCTCGTCGGAAGGCCTTGCTGACCAGCGTGCGTGAGGATGCGTTGTTGCCGCAGACGCCATTGTGAATCTTCTCCAAGATGCCCTTGCCTTCTTCCTGAGGGACGCACTTCATGAGTACTCCGGAAGATGCGCGCCGCCTGTAGAGCTTGTCTCCGACTAGGACGTAGGACTTGGCGCGGCGAATGAGTTGCTCGGCCAAGTTCTTGTCCGAGGGAACCTTCTGCTCGCGGATGTAGTCGATGAAGGGTTGCCTCCAGTCCACGTCTATCATCATGACCTCCTGGCTAGCTGGGGGATGTGCTGCATCAGTGGTCGGTGGTGTCGGCTCCGGGATGGATGGCGCATGAAGCTCGTGGACGAAGACACCCGCTGGTACTTGAGCGCGAGTAGAACCAAGCTTGGACAGGACGTCCGCTGCAACATTGTTGTCTCGGATGACGTGTTGGAACTCGAGACCGTAGAACTTATTCTCGAGCTTGCGGCATTCTAGGCGTAGGCGTCCATGTTCTCCTTGTTGCGGTCCCAGGACTTGTTGACTTGGTTGATGACCACTGCGGAGTCGTCGTAGACTAGTAGCCGCTTGATGCCTAGTGAAGCCGCGAGGTGGAGCCTGTGTAGTAGAGCTTCGTACTCGGCTTCTTTGTTTGAGACCTTCCAAAATATCTGCAGGACGTACTTGAGTTGTTCGCCAATTGGAGAAATCAGGAGTGCCCCTGCACCTGCGCCTTCAAGCTTGAGCTAGCCGTTGAAGTACATCACCCAGTGCTCTGAGTGCTCTGGGCGCTCTGGGCGCCCTACCATGGACCTACAGAAGGGTAGGGCGTAGGCCCACGGCTACAAGCGTGCCGCGTGGACGGCAGAGGCCGGCGGGCACACGAGCGAGAAAGGGGGCTTGCTGATTCCAAAAAGAAAAAACAGAAAAAATAAAAGCGGGGGAGGAAATTGCGAAGGGGAAGGCGAGAATGATTACTTGCCTACGGCGGTCGAGGCTCTCGGCGGCGGTCAATTTTTCTGGATCCTGGAGGAGATGGATCTTCGACCTCTGATGTGGTGTTTTGATATGAGATTTGGGTGTCGCGCAGCGCAGCGTAGGCATCCATGTGCCGGGAGGGGCTCGATGCCGCACTAGGAAGGGCTCACTGCCGCCGGGGAGGGACCTCGCGGCGGTTGAGGGGAGAAGGTGGCGGCGGTGGATTTGAGGGAGAGGGGTGGGGTGCGGCTGTGGGGGAGGGTGGCGTCGTGTGGCTGTTACAGAGAGGCGGGGGACGGTGCGCGGCGAAAATCGGAGGAAGGGCTGCGGGACGGCCGGGATGGAGAGGGGATATTGTTAGGGTTGGGAGAAGGTAGGGTTCTTTTATACCGGACGCCGACGCATCGGAACCATTGGATCTCGAGATCGATGGTCCACAACGCCGAATAGAGATAGGTGGTGTGTTTTTTTGGGCCACAGGAATGGGCTGGTGGGGTGTATTTGACTGTGGAAATGGGTCTTTGTCGTGCGTTGAAGTACTTTGGCGCATGGCACAGACCTTTTCTATTTATGTTTGTTTCAATCTCATAATCAGGGTTAGTGTACTAAAATTATCAAGTGGAATTGGAAAATTACCATAAATTCAGATGAGACAATATAAGTGGTATATTGCCTAAATAAAAAAATCTGAATTCAAATTTAAATTTGAACTTTCCTACGGATATAAACTTAATCAAGTGGCTTTCAACACTGAAACTTCTAATGAGATACTTCAGTTTCTAAACACCATCTATGACGACTTGCGCAAAACACTCTATATGATTTATCACAAGATTTACATAGCGAATCATGAGCCACCAATCTCATGATTTTAAAACTTTGTTTACATTTTATACAATTTAAAAACATTGCAACTACAGATGGATTTTAATGATTCGCAAACAAAATATTCAAAACATCATCCAATTTCATGGATAAGATCTTAAAAATGATTCAATTACATGAATATCATTTTTTCAAAAACTTTACTCCATTACTTTATGCACTTGCAGTTCAAATTTGACGTATACAATAAAAATTCTTTAAGTGACACATAATTGTTAAAAATAGTACATTTATCGAGACATGAATAAATTTGAAATATAAAGTACAAAATAATGTCCTTCCCGACCGCCGCCGCCCCTCCGACCACCCCGCCGTCCTTCTGGAGTGCTCGGCCGACCTCCACGATCACCCAGCCGTCGTCCGCAAGGGCCCCGCCCCTTCTCCCCGTGGACCGCCGCCATCTTCCACTAGGGCGCCGCCCCTTCTACCTGTGGACCACCGCCGACCGACGACCTCCTCCCCGAGCGCTGCCACCCCTCTTCCCTACTAGGATGACGTTCTCCTCCCCGCGGGCCGCTTCCCCAACCGCCGGCCAGGAACCGCCGCCGACAGCTCCACCGCCGCCGACAGCGCCGTCGCCGCCTCCGTCGACAGCTCCGCCGCCCCTAATCGCCACCGACACCTCATCTCCTCCCCGCTGGCCATGCATGGAGGCCGAGGATGGGGCTGGCGACGCAGCAATGACCGCCCCGACTCGGTGGGTTTTTTTCAAAATGCAATTACATGTGTTAAAAATGTGGATAAATAAATTGTGGATAAATGCAATTACATGGATTGTGGATAAATAGATTTAAAAATGTTACAAATGGACTATGGATTTAATTTAATTAGTTTTGTTGTATAAATAATTAAATATGGACTATGGATTGTGGATAAATAGATTTATTTTATAAAAATGGATTATGCATTGTGTATAAATAGATGTATTATAAGTATGGACTATGGTTTGGGTCTAATTTTTAAATAGATATATTATATAAAAATTGACTATGGATTTAATTTAATTAGTTTTGTTGTATAAATAACTAAATATGGACTATGGATTGTGGATAAATAGATTTATTTTATAAAAATGGATTATACATTGTATATAAATAGATTTATTGTAAGTATGGACTATGAATTGTGTCTAATTTTTAAGTAGATTTAACATAAAAAAATGGACTATGGATTTAATTTAATTAGTTTTGTTGTATAAATAATTAAATATAGACTATGTATTGTTGTATAAGTATCGACTTTGGATTGTTGTATAACTATGGACTATGGATTATTGTATAAATATGGACTATGGACTTGTAAATTATCTATGATCAATTTTAAAAAATATGGAGGAATTGTAAATTATCTATGATAAAATGTTAATAGTGAACAATCCGGTGAGGATGAATCTAGTGATAGTGGTATAATTGGAGACTATGAAAATCCCTCTGAGTACGAACCAAGCGAACCACGACCTCGTAGGCGTCCCGAAGACGATGATGTTGATTACGAAGCAAATGATAATGAGGTTTGCATGCACATTCACTCAAATTAATGGTTGTTTATTCAATTAAGATATACTTTAAATAGTGTTTTATGTGTAGAACAATGACCGATCCCCGCGACGACGTCGTAGAGCATCTAACATTCATGCCCCAGAGGCAGAAGTCATTTCAGAACCACAACCTTCGGGTACTACTAATTCTAGTAACCTGAAAGGGAAACGTGGTCATAGAAGATGAAACCAGATCCCTGATAGAGAACAACTTGTGATAGAACGGTTGGGCGACAAAGGTGAGCCTGTCGAACCTAAGGGGATAGCTGCTAGGTTTCGGAACATCGTCGGTGCAATTGTCAGAGACCAATTGGCGTCTTGGATCACAACTACTAATTGGAAGACAGTCCCTAAGGCTAAGAAGGATGTATTATGGGCCAAAGTGAAAGAAAAGTTTGTTATCCGGAAAGTACAGAAAATGCAGGTAGAACTTTTGCTGAGGGCCTTTGTGGAAGAGCTCTTAGGAATTGGAGGTCTACACTTGATACTGAATTTGTCCAGAAAGGAAATGATGCTAGGGATGTGTATGGTAACATTCCACTAGCGATCCGGGGAAGAATGCGTAGATCGAAGAAGACGGCGAAGCGTAGCTACGAGCGTCCAACAAAAGGAGAAGACTATGAAAGCTACTGAGAACCCCCATTGCTTGGGTTTAGGAGGATATGCTGCCAAAATGGCAAAATGGAGGAAGGAGGAAGAAGAAAGGAGGGTAGCAGGTTTACCAACTATTTTTGAAGGCATGGATGAGTGTAGCAGGAACTGGATCCTTGCTCGAGTTCCGGCTATAGCAGCTGACGACAATGTTTCATTCCAGAAGCCCTCAACGGAACAAAGATCTTTTCATGCCCAACAGGGAGAACGATATGCTAACCGTCGCGATCGGAACGCCTGAGCACCCTGGCCGTGTTCGAGGGATTTCTTCTACCTTGCCCTGGAGCAAAGCATTTTGTGAACACCGATCAAGTTATAAAAAGCGAGACCGTTATAATTAGAAGCTTGAAGACAAGATGAGAAAAATCGCCAAGCAAGAATTGATAGGCTTCTTCATACAACAATAACAACAAGCTTCGTTGGCCAAGTGCAGAGAATCTAATATCTGGTGGTTCTGGACAGGTTCCTCCAAATTTGATGCTTGCCCAGATCGGAGCCATCCCGACTCCAAGCAGTGTTGGTTCTATTGCTAACGCCAAGCATCCTGTGGATGAAATTGTAGAGGATACACCATACAAGATTGTTATTCCATATGGAAGAAAACTAGATAAGTTTCGAGAAGTTGGGCAGCCATGGCACTAACGGGTCGTGTGTTTCTGAATCCACCACCGCCAGAGTACGCATGGGTTGAAGTTGTCTCGGTTTCTGATGAGTCGTGCGAGATTGATATCCCTACTAAGGATGGGATCGAGCTTCTCGGTGATGCGAGGAACCAATACATACTATGGCATCATCGAGATATCATACTTAATGCATCACCAAGTCCCTTGCAACCTAGCCAAGAACGAGTACTCCCCCCGGGATCCGATGCCGCAATGATCGAGTACACAATGGGTGGGGAACATGGAGGCCGTAACAATGACAACAACATGATGATGACTATGGAGCGGGGAGTTAACAATAATGACAACAACATGCCACAAACTCCTCCGGCATCAGGGGCATCATCATCTACGAAATTGTTCCAAGACCAGAAACTCCTCCATCATCAGGGGCAGGGGCAGGTACATCATCTCCGAAATCCGTTCCAAGACCACAAACTCCTCCGACATCAGGGGCAGGGGCAGGGGCAGGGGCATCATCATCTTCAAAATCTGTTCCAAGACCACCATCTCGTCCGCCAGCAACCAAGACGCCAACAACAATACACCGGATGATAAACTCATATGAACCAAAGACAAAATCATCGATGTTGACTTGTTCTTGAAAGTCTTGAAGAATACACTACTAGGGATGTGCTCAACAATGACAATACCATTTCGTCACAAAAGACTCCGAAAACGTCACAACTAACATTCTATGACGAATTTGTGACGAAAATGGTTTTGTCATTGAATGAGCGTCACTGATTGACCACTATGACGAAACATGATTTTTCGTCACAGATGTGCATTCATTCTGTGACGAAATAGTATGCGTCACAGAATGGTATTCATGCTATGACAAACTGTTTTCGTCATTGAATGAACCTATTTTTTGTCACAAGTCGCCTCCTGTCAAACGGCCAGACGGCGTTTGCCATGCTGGCAGCTGAAGTGGATTGTCACGTGGCAGCAGACGTGGCTATTGACGTGGCAGCTGACGTGGCTATTGGCGTGGCTGCTGACTTGGTTAGCCACGTGCCGGTGACATGGCTGCTTATGTGGCCAGTGACGTGGAAAAATACACGTGTCATTTTTTAAAAGGGCCAGGTGGCATGCTGTGATTAGCCCACGTGTCTACATGATTGGTTTTCAATTTCGTCACAGAACTACTTACAGAATCGTCACATATTAATTTAGGAAATGATCACTGAAATGCCCCAGAATTTCACTGTACATCAGAGAATAAATTCATCACAGACACATAAATTCATCACATAATAAACTGGTTCAGTTTTGCACTTTCATAAACTTGGTTCATAGAACATCAGAGCTAATAATATAAAGTTGGCAAGCACTAGCAACATAAGTTTTTGCCAACAACCAGCAACATAAGTTTTTCCCAACAACGATGCCAAAATAACCAGCAGCACAAGTTTTTTCCAAGCACTAGCAATAAAACCACCTACATAGACCCCTTGCTCAATCAACCAGCAGCTATGTGCAGCGATCAAGTCGAAGAAGCGTTGTTGAGGGACAAGATTCGCTTGAGTAGCGCATTGTTCTCCTCCATTGCCTTGTTGTTTATCTCTGTCACCTTCTTCATCTCCTCCATTTCCCTTTGTGTCCTCTCCAGCCTTTCCTCGGCCTCTTCGGTTCTCTTCTTAAGCTCCTCAAGTTCACCTTGCACAGCAGCCTTAGCTTCAGCTGCTAGCTGTTCCCGAAGCTCTATTTCATTTGATGCTGCTGCTGCTGAGTTGGAGGATGCCACTGGTTTGATGCCAACATTCTTGAGAAAAATGTTTGAGCTATTCTTGGGGAGCACCTGGGACACAACCTGCAAACTGGACACTCCTGTCTCACCTTCAGGAACAGATTCTGCCCTCAAAGCTTCCATTTGTGACTGAAACAACAATGACCCATCATTAGTATCACACGATGTATTTAAAAAAATTAAAACAGCAAGCTGTGTACTAGAGAGGACTTTTGTTCTAGTAAGTTCACCGTATGAAAATTGAAACTGAACATTGGATAACACAACATCAGACTTGTAACATCACATGACACAAGATGTATTTTAAAAAATAAAAACAAGATGTGTACTAGAGAGGTAGGATCGCTAAGACGGACATATCCAGCAATGTAACAGCTCAAGATGTCTTTTTCCAACAATGTAATAGCCATATAACAGCAATATACTAGAGAGGTAGGATCACTAGAGTATGCAACAAGTACAGCAATGCAAGCAGCTAGTAATGTCAAGAAGTCAGGTGTATATCGAAGTACTGGATTAGCAAGTTAAGAATCCATGTTGGCAGACATATTTGACTATATTTGAGAAGCAGATCAAACACCAGAAGCCATTCCAATGAAATCCAATGATACATGAGTGCACTGCAACTAAACTGATTCAAACAGGACATGTTATCCAACTATTCAACAAACTGACACAGATGTGGAGACTTACAATTGCCTCTCTTGCTGCTTCATCAAGACCAATTTTGGAGCTGGTATGGCAGGTCTTGAAGGCCTCCACCACATCGAGTTCTTCATTTTGTTCTGTGCTTGGTTCTGCATTGTTACTCTTCATTTTCTGTTTCATAGAGAATCAATGACAGCAAAGATTTGTCAGATCAAATACAGAATTAAGTTGTTGAGCGCAAATATGTATGAGGTACTGTTTACTTACATATGCATGCAAGTGTGCCACATAGCTGCGAGAACCCGTCCTCTGTTGATACTTGACTTTACTACGATTTTGCTTGTTCTTTTCACTTGTAGCCTACAAATAAGAGAAGAATAGTGCCAGCTGAGATCATAGGTTTGAAATGAGAAGATCCTGCAAACTGAATGTCAAAGAGAATATGAAAGGATACACATACCATGTTCTTTGGATCTTTCCACTTATCAACTAGTTGATTCCACTCATCATCGTCCATGCTGGGAACTGGAGAAACTATCGGAATCTCATTTGCAGGTACACCATCAAAGTATTTCTGCTTGAGCCGGTGACGTATTTGCCGCACCCGAGAGCGTAGCATATCAATGCAAGCTTCCTTTGTGGCCTTGTCTTCATTGTTAATGGCCAAGCGCCCCTAGTCATGTGATAATTCCATAGTTATTTAGTCAATCGAGTAGGTATAGTACATTCGGTAGCTAAGAGCGAAACATTCAATAGGTACATTCAATAGCAAATGAAAACTCTATGTGCTAAGAATTGAAACCCACAGTATATGGCAAGAACCAAAACATTTAGTAGCTAAGTTAAATATTCAGTAGCTATGAACTGAAATATTCAGTATGAATATTCAGTAAATTTGTGATAAGAAACACTCAGTAGGTACATCTTTGTAACTTTGTCCTAAGAAATGAAAACTTAAAGTATGACAGTAACTACAGTTGACCTTCTACCTGCACTTGACCTCATCAGAGAGAGAAGAAAGGAGGAGCAGCAGATTACAGCTATCAACAGATTACAGAAGGGAGAGAAGAAAGGAGGCACTTACAGAGATCTTCGACACATACTCGTCGTAATGTTTGTCATCATTCTTGTAATCTTTCCAATGAGTGAGGATAGGAATCTTTTGTCGAATGACGACACCAGACTCTGATGCAAACTTGGCTGCTTGAACAACATCATTAGGCCTTTTTTTACCTTCATCAATTACTATGGGCAATCTCCTTTTCATAGCTTTTGTCATCTTGTCAAGCTGTGCTCCCTTGGTGGGTGGCCTAGGTTTCCTTGGGGCTCGCTGTGCAGGTGCTACAAAATAGAAATTGCAGCTAAATGCTTTAGTTTCATGCACACTAGCAACAGATATGATATATTTGAATAACAAAAACTATATCTTGCCTTCAGTGCCTTCCTGTACAGCTACATTGTCTTCATCAGCATGTGTCATGTCTTGAGCATCAGCTCCACTGTCATTCTGTGCGGCTGCAATGTCCATACTCTGATGCAAACTTGACAGTTGAAGCCTTTTTGAGGATCTTAATTGGGCCGTAGGATGTTCCGGTGTGAACCTTCGGTGCCCTCACTCTCTTACCGGCCCTACCTCCCGGCGGCATGTTGGGACTGTCTTCTTCTTTGTAGCAAGGGCTTTCCTATACCGTGGAGGAGGCGGGAAAAAAATCAAGTACGTAGTGTGCATCGAGAAAACAAGAGCATACATCAATGAGCTGGTATGAAAGAAAGAACATGTATCTAAAAAGCAAGGGCATATATCTAAAAACCTTAGTGGGTTACGTCGCGCATCGATTCAGTTTCATCATCATCCGTATCTCCTTGATCATCATCATTTTCAAGGAGATAATCCGATGTATCTGAACCTTCACTACATGTTTTCTTGTTTGATGAGGTTTTCCCCTTCTTTGTAGCAGATTGAGGTAGAGAGTTACTAAGATCAGTAGATAGTTTTAGGATTCCAAGCGCTTCAAGCACCCTATCATTCTCCGCCACTTGTTCATCCCGCCTTCTCTCATATTCAGTTTTTTGAGGTTCTTAAAAGAAGAAGCAACAAATTGTGTCTATTAGCTAAGGGATAAGAGGTGACATGTGGTAAAAGCTGATAAATGACAATGATCAGGAACTAAAATTTGTAGGAAGAACACTATATCACAATTTTGTAAACCATAGTACTGAACACATTCATTAATAAGAAAGAGAGTCTCAAGTCGCAATAAAAAGACAATGAAAACTATAATATATTTGCTTTAGGTTGCCTGATCTGCATTTCTGAATTCTCAATTTTTAGTACATCACACTGTGTCAAAAAGCATAATCAATGATACAGCCATCTAAATTCAGAGTACTACTCTGATGCATAGAACTTAATTACTTGATAGATGCGCAAAAGGTTTGTCAGATAAGAGCATTGAAATGGAAAGGGCATCTACATAGAAACAACGAGATACACTTCAATCCAGTTCTTCTAAAAAAAGACCAAGACACCCATGAGCATTGACAATATTGTTTTAGGGAACTATAGCAGGGCACTTTAGTATCTACTCTCTAACACATTGTTTACAGTTGCCAGCAAATGAGCTAATGCATCACTCTATTAATTTCACACACAAAATTCATTAAGGTGCACCATTTTACCCCTGCCAAACTTAATCTCCATTCGATGGCTTCGTAACTAAACTGAATATTATTCAGACAATACTAGATCCACATACTAACTGATCACACAACACTTGATTGAAACAACTGAATACATCAATACGTAAAGGACACAATAGTTTTGCTGACCTTCTTCTTGTTGCGCAGCTCTCTTCCTACCTTGACCCCTCGTTGCCACCATTGGGGTTGTGGGTTAGCTGCAGTTGTAGAACAGGTGCTCGTCAGCGGTGGTCGTCAAAGTGGAAGCGAGAAGAAGACCCGGTACGGTGTACCTTAGTCAACGGGGAAGCGGATGCACTACGGCGGCGACCCAAAATCCGGCGGTTCCGGCGGCGGCGGCGAAGCGGCTCGGCGACGGTGGGGGGCGGTTCCGGCGGTGGCGGCTAGGGTTGAAGAAATGGGGGAGGCCGAGGGGAGTGGGGGGGGGAATGAACGGAGGGAGGACGAGGGAGTGGGGGGGAATGAACGGAGGGATGTCGACGATGATGGAGCTCGTGGGCGGCGAAGCGGCTCGGCGAGGGTGGGGCGGTTCGGCGGTGGCGGCTAGGGTTGAAGAAATGGGGGAGGACGAGGGAGTGGGGGGGAATGAACGGAAGGAGGACGAGGGAGTGGGGGAATGGAAATTTTAGCCGAGTTTTTTTAGCGGAATTTTTTTTTTCGGGACGACGCGGGGAAACGATTTGGCGCGTCTGTATCGTTTTTCCGCGCCTTTGCTTTTCGGGATCACGTTTGGGCTCCCTGTTAAGAAAGTCTGTCTCTCGTAGTTAGCAAATAGACTTGAATAGCGCAATGGTAGAGTGTGCTTGAGTTTCTCCCGGAGAAAAGGTTTCGAACCCCATGGGAGCCGGTATTTTTTTTGTTTTTTTTGTTATTTTCATTTTTTTTGCATAATTTTCAATTAGCATATTATTTCTTTTTGATTATGACATAAAACTT
The DNA here is from genome assembly GCA_947561735.1 of Cenchrus americanus. Taxonomy (NCBI): domain Eukaryota; kingdom Viridiplantae; phylum Streptophyta; class Magnoliopsida; order Poales; family Poaceae; genus Cenchrus; species Cenchrus americanus. The sequence goes on from OX387239.1 coordinate 15,354,691, forward strand.
TTTTCTCATGGCTAATGCACCAAAATGAGGCGTCCATGAAAGTTGTAGATTTTTCTAGCTAGCTTAGGGTATTTTAACATTTATGGTACATTAATTCATCAAGAAATTACAATAATAGGAAAACTTAGTCGAGAAAATTACACGGATAGACATAACATCACTTTTTGTCTCCATAAGCATCCCGGTAAAGTTTCAAATGATTTTGGTGAATTGGTAATATGCATCCCCTAGTAGCATGAACATCACTCACTTAGTGACTAGCCTAAACGTTGAGACATGTATGGCTTCGTGAGATTGTGCATGACCACTTCCTCCGAATGAGATGAAACTTTTTTCTCATGGCTAATGCACCAAAATGAGGCGTCCATGAAAGTTGTAGATTTTTCTAGCTAGCTTAGGGTATTTTAACATTTATGGTACATTAATTCATCAAGAAATTACAATAATAGGAAAACTTAGTCGAGAAAATTACACGAGATAGACATAACATCACTTTTTGTCTCCATAAGCATCCCGGTAAAGTTTCAAATGATTTTGGTGAATTGGTAATATGCATCCCCTAGTAGCATGAACATCACTCACTTAGTGACTAGCCTAAACGTTGAGACATGTATGGCTTCGTGAGATTGTGCATGACCACTTCCTCCGAATGAGATGAAACTTTTTTCTCATGGCTAATGCACCAAAATGAGGCGTCCATGAAAGTTGTAGATTTTTCTAGCTAGCTTAGGGTATTTTAACATTTATGGTACATTAATTCATCAAGAAATTACAATAATAGGAAAACTTAGTCGAGAAAATTACACGGATAGACATAACATCACTTTTTGTCTCCATAAGCATCCCGGTAAAGTTTCAAATGATTTTGGTGAATTGGTAATATGCATCCCCTAGTAGCATGAACATCACTCACTTAGTGACTAGCCTAAACGTTGAGACATGTATGGCTTCGTGAGATTGTGCATGACCACTTCCTCCGAATGAGATGAAACTTTTTTCTCATGGCTAATGCACCAAAATGAGGCGTCCATGAAAGTTGTAGATTTTTCTAGCTAGCTTAGGGTATTTTAACATTTATGGTACATTAATTCATCAAGAAATTACAATAATAGGAAAACTTAGTCGGAAAATTACACGGATAGACATAACATCACTTTTTGTCTCCATAAGCATCCCGGTAAAGTTTCAAATGATTTTGGTGAATTGGTAATATGCATCCCCTAGTAGCATGAACATCACTCACTTAGTGACTAGCCTAAACGTTGAGACATGTATGGCTTCGTGAGATTGTGCATGACCACTTCCTCCGAATGAGATGAAACTTTTTTCTCATGGCTAATGCACCAAAATGAGGCGTCCATGAAAGTTGTAGATTTTTCTAGCTAGCTTAGGGTATTTTAACATTTATGGTACATTAATTCATCAAGAAATTACAATAATAGGAAAACTTAGTCAGAAAATTACACAGATAGACATAACATCACTTTTTGTCTCCATAAGCATCCCGGTAAAGTTTCAAATGATTTTGGTGAATTGGTAATATGCATCCCCTAGTAGCATGAACATCACTCACTTAGTGACTAGCCTAAACGTTGAGACATGTATGGCTTCGTGAGATTGTGCATGACCACTTCCTCCGAATGAGATGAAACTTTTTTCTCATGGCTAATGCACCAAAATGAGGCGTCCATGAAAGTTGTAGATTTTTCTAGCTAGCTTAGGGTATTTTAACATTTATGGTACATTAATTCATCAAGAAATTACAATAATAGGAAAACTTAGTCGAGAAAATTACACGGATAGACATAACATCACTTTTTGTCTCCATAAGCATCCGGTAAAGTTTCAAATGATTTTGGTGAATTGGTAATATGCATCCCCTAGAGATTGTAAGACTGTGAGATTGTGCATGATAAATAAATAAAATAATAATTTATAACAAATGTAATACGATGGTTACAAATGTAAGTGGTGAAAGCAATAATATACTAATACAAAACATGGTAAAAATATGAACATAGAGAAATTAAAAAAACACAAAAAAATGGTAAAAGGACAAAAAAACTTGCTCCCATTGGGTTCGAACCTAGGAGCTGAAGGACATGCCCGATGTGCCCTACCAATGCGCTATTCAAGTGTGTTCGGTACATATCGAGCAAAATTTTGCTTAATGTCGTACATTCACGTTCATTTATTACTTATCGTCCCCGTGTTCCCTTCTGCTGAGCCGCGCCCTTAATCCCCTTTTGCTTCGCCGCCGGCGGCCGGCCCTCCCGCAGCTCCGCTGGCAGGGTGCGGTCCCTCAAATCCTCTCAATCCGGCCGCAATCCGCCGAGGAGAGCAAGGAGGCGCCGTGCCATCGCCGTCTGCCCGCGCCCGTGCCTTCGCTCGCTTCGCCGCCACCGCCGTCTGCCCGCCCCCCGCCCACATCCCGCCGAGGAGAGCAAGGAGGCGCCGTGCCATCGCCGTCTGCCCGCGCCCGTGCCTTCGCTCGCTTCGCCGCCACCGCCGTCTGCCCGCCCCCCGCCCACATCCCGCCGAGGAGAGCAAGGAGGCCCCGTCGCCATCTCCCCATGGAGGCCGGCCGCGGAAGAGCAAGGAGGTGTCCGAGCCGGTTCAAGGGAGCTCGATCCACACTGCTGGCGGCACCAGATGGGGACATGCCCGCTGTTGGATTGCCCCGATTGCGCCTCCACCACAATTTGTTATAAACAGATGTGATTTGGAACACATTTTCCCTCCCCATCCCTTATACTTGTGATTTTAGTGCTAGATGATTCACTAATGCAACAGCTGTACTATCAGTGCTAGAAATGCTTGCAGCAGTTGCCCAAGGTGCTATTGGAATAGCTTGCCGAAGCAACGATGACAAATTGGTAAGGTTACAGTGTCACTAGCGTAGCTATGATAGTCATGTTGTGTCGTTATGCCTGTAGTAATTTTGCATTGAGTTTGCACAAGTCATTGCTGTCAGGTGACGGCATTACTAATAATGTTGTGGATCTGGCCCCTGGTGATAAGGTCAATTGACCATTTTATTGTACAGAATAATAACCATGTTGCCTACTGAATCAAAATGAAGTGATAAACAACTGATAGCGTTATATTGTTACCAATTTCAGGACTGTTGTGGGGAGGCGAACGATGGCTGAGACGGCGCCAAGTGAAGTGTTTCTCAGTTTGGGGCAAACGAATCAAAATGAAGTGGTTGTTAGTTTGGCTTCTCCAACCTGACAGGGAACCATATGGCTTCTCCAACCTGACAGGGAACCATGATGGCGAACATGGATACATAGACTGCAGTTTTGACCTCAAGCATTACTGACTATGTTGTTATTGTACTAGTGCATTATTGAAACAGTCAATGTAACATTTGGGAAGCATTCTGTTTCTTTTGTATGAGGATACCTAATTTCTGATAATGTATATCAGTTTGAATGTTGGACAGCATGTTCTGAATAATGTATATCAGTTTGAATGTTACATTTGGGAAGATGATGTATGAGGATACCAAATTTCTGATAATGTATATCAGTTTGAATGTTGGACAGCATGTTCTGAATCGACAGTGCATATCTGGATGAAAATAAAGAAAGAAAATAAAGAATGAATAATTTTGTAGAGGAACAAATAAAAAGCACAATGACAAACAAACAGAATTATATTCTTGACGGAAAATATAATCGAAATAGAGACATGTCACTGCTCCAGGTAGCACTTAAGTCACAATAGCATAGGTCCAGACTACAAATCTAAACAGTATGACAAGGTAGAAACAAATTTGAGAAAATCACATGCAGCCTATAGACATGACACTGCTCCATACTAGAGATCATCATCCTCATCATCTAGGGACATGTCATCAATGTGATCATTGCCTCCATCACTGTAGTACTGGTCTGCTGTATCATCCTCCTCCTCATCCTCACTTTCTTCGATAATAATATGCTGCTTCTTGCTTTTTATAAGGTGTTCTAAATTTCCATCAATTACAGTAGCTTCTCCACCTTGAATATTCTGCATGATGTCATTATCACCACCTGCTTGCACTACATGTTCAGTATCAGAACCGTAGTCATCCTGATGCACCTCATGACTGGCCTCCTCTTTTTCAGACACATCATACATATTTCTATGTTCAAATTTCTGCACAACTCGCCAATCTTTACCTAAAGATGTGTCTTGCAGATAAAATATCTTTTTCGATTGAGTTGCTAAGATGAAAGGATCAGTCTTGTACCATAATGACTGTACATTAATGGATTTGAAATGTCCATCATCTCGAAGGCCTCTCGTCTTGCCTTCTAGATTGAACCAATCGCATCGAAATAGAACCACCGTCCGACGAACTTGCAGATTCGAGTTATATTCCAACTCGATTACCTCTTTAAGGACTCCATAAAAGTCTACTTCTTTCCCATTATGAGAACCTCCAGTAACGACACCACTGTTTTGTGTCAAAAAGTACTTCTCACGATCCACGGTGCTATACCGCACTCCATTGACCTTACAAGCCGCACAAGTCCTAACTCGCGGATCCGGGCCACATGACAGTGCCCATAGTCCTTCTTTAACCGATTCTGGATTCTCCTTGCGTTTGTTCTCAATCTGTTGCAAAAAAAGCAATCAGTTCACTAGCTACATATGGATACTAATGAATATTACTGAACCTACAAACACAATGTGTAGTGACTTACATGGCGCTTGAACCACTTTGCAAATCCTTTTTCAACCATTCTATCAACATCACTTACACGTTTCGCCACTAGTTCGGCCTTGTACAAGCTGCATGGCAAAGTTAAGTCATAAGAACAATATTTTTGTAAAAAAAAAATCAAACTCAAACATCTAAAACGATACTTACTCCACATATTCCTCAACTTCTTCACAATTGTTAAGCACATACCAAACTAACTTATTCAGGACATCATCATCAATGTGCGGCACCTATCAAATCCAACAAGAGTAACACCATGCTTAAAAACGAGAGATTTCATCGAGCAATGGCATCTCTCCATCAATACCATCACCACGGTTGAATCTAGTGTCAATATCCTCCATATACCTAGAACAAAAGGTCAAGGTGTCACTTGCCACATATGCGTTAGCAATTGATCCTTCCGGCCTACCCCTGTTGCTTACAAAATTCTTCAAAGTGCCTAGCCGCCTTTCTATTGGGTACATCCATCCGTACTGAACAGGTCCTCTAAGCAATGCCTCATCAGGGAGATGGACAGCCAAGTGCACCATGACATCAAAGAAGGCAGGCGGAAAGATTTTCTCAAGCTTGCATAGGATCACTGGAATTTGTTCTTTTAGCCGTTTCACAACATCAATCCGTAGATTTCTACTGCATAGTTCCCTGAAGAAGGTCCCGAGCTCCGCAATTGCTTCATATACATCCTTCCTCACCAGTCCTCTTAGGCCAGCTGGAATGACTCTTTGTAGGAGTATGTGGCAAGAATGTGTTTTCAACTTTCCCTGCAGCTTCGAACCGTCTTCACTTATGTATCTTGCTAGGTTAGCCGCATATCCATCAGGAAACCTGATACCTTTCAGAAACTTGCCGAATGCGATTTTTCGATCCTTCCCTAAGACATATGGAGCGGGTGGAGCAATGAGCCGAGTTGCCATCTTTGTTGCAAGTGCAATTCATGTCTTATGCCCATGTCATACAAATCTAGCCTAGCATTGGTTGTGTCTTTGGTCTTTCCGGTATATTGAGCAATGTGCCAAGAATGTTTTCACATATGTTTTTCTCGATGTGCATCACATCGAGATTATGTGGGATCTTCAAATGTTTCCAGTACGGCAATTTCCACAACCCAGATTTGCGGCTATAAATCTTTGGACCCTCATTGCGCTTCCTTTTATTTCCGGTAATGTCGGGATGCTTCCCGGCTCGACATCTTTCACCTTCTCTAGCTCATGTTCGACCTCCTCCAAAGTGAACTTCCCTGGTGCATCTCTCGTTTTCACGCTTACCATCGAAAGCCAAGCTTCTCCGCCATGCATGTGTCTTGGAAAGGTAACGACGATGTCCAATGTAACATAACTTATTCCTTATTGCCGGGACAACGGATCCTTGTCACAATGAATACATGCATAGTACCCTTTTGTTGTTCGCCGGATAATGTGCTCAACGCTGGAAAATCATGTATACACCATAAGACGGCAAAGACGAAGGTCAAACTTCCTACCGAAACTCGCATCGTATGTGCTCACACCCTTCCATAGATCGAGCAGTTCTTCAATTAGGGGCTCAAGGAACAAATCAAAATCCTTTCCTGGAGATTTTGGACTGGTATGAGTAAAGCCATAAAGCAATTTGTCGGATTCACGCATTCCCATGGTGGGAGATTCGGCGGTGTCGGAAAGCACCGGCCACATGCGTATCGTGTACTCAAGTTGCCAAATGGATTGAATCCATCGGTAGCTAAGGCAAGCCTCATGTTCCTCGGATCGGCTGAAAATGTTTTTTCCCTCCCGTCAAAATCCTTCCATGCTTCCCCATCGACTGGATGGCTCATTACATTGTCAATCGGGGTCCTCACTTCCTTGTGCCATCTTGTTTCTTCAGATGTTCGCTTTGAAGCAAAAATTCTTTTCAGCCTTGGTATAAGTGGAAAATGCCTCAATACCTTGTGTGGAACCCGCTTGGTCCCAGTTCCATCTTGCCATCTAGACTCCTTGCATACCGGGCACACATTCGCTTGAAGATACCTCTTTCGAAACAACACACAATTGTTCTTGCACACATCAATGTTTTCAAATCCAAGGCCCAACTCTTTAAGATACTTCTTGGCCTCATCATATGATTTTGGCGACTCACTTTGAGGATATCCTTCGACAACAACTTCATTATCATGGAAAACGCTGTATTGCCAATTCGATAGCGAGACTTGATATACAACATCCTCACCAGAAAAGAGAATTTTGAATGGCTAGATCCCGGGCTAAGTGACTTCTTCGCATCTTCAAGGACTCTTGCAAACCTTACTTCACCTCCCTCAGCCTCTGCCGCAGCATACAACTCTCCGATCATCTCTGGTACTCCGTGATCCTCATCTTCATCATCGTCGGCCGCGTCGAATTGTATGCCAAAGTCATGATCACTTCCTTGCACCTCCTGCTCAAAATTCTCAATTACTGCAGCATCCGCCGACTCCCCATGATGAATCCACCTGGTGTATGTAGCTGACATTCCATAAATGTGAACATGGTCACTTACATCACCCTGAGACCGCAAAGTTTGATTAAGACAATGACTGCACGGACAAAGTATGTGGCTATCTTTGGGGTATCTTTCACTGACAAATTTCATGAACTCTTCAACTCCTTTCACATAAGCAGGCGTGAACGGTCTGTCAAATATCCATCTTCTATCCATCTAGTTTCACAACACGATAAAAAATTGTACTCAGTCATTAAATTCCCGTAATAAATTCAACAAAATTTAAGAACACACCAAAGACATGACTATATTTAGAAAAAATTTCAAAAACCAATACGAACCTTGAAATTGGCGATCCTCCGCTCACGCGCCACACGCAGCTCTACCCGACAACGCTGCTGCTCTCGTCCCACGAGCGCCGCCGCCGATGCCGATGACGATCTACAGTTTTGGACTTTATGATCAATACATGATAATAATATACTATTATTGTTAAGAAATTTATAAAGAGCATATGTCCAAGCTTCTAGCTAGTTGTGTAATCATTTTTTTCTTCCTTCTAAGTTGTCAGATCATATTATTTTCTTAAAAACATAGTGCAGTTAATTTAGAGAAACAGTTATTAACAGCAAATTAAAAAATTACGATAGCGTCATGCGTCGGCTGTAAATTAGGGATCACAGGAAACAAATATAACTACAATATGGACGTACCCTGATCGGCGTTGTTCTCCTGATCGGCGTCGTTCTGAACGGCCGCCAAGACTCGCGACGTAGATCGGCCGCCAGTACTACGTAACAACCTGATCGACGTTCTCCTCATCTCACGTGTGTACGGGCCCATTAAACCAATTCATAAAAAAAACAAAGTATCACATATTTAATGGATAAAAGAAAAATATGTATCCTATAGACACAAACTGCAGTATGGTCTAGTGGTAGTGGAGCTACTTTTACACCACAAGGTCCCAGGTTCGAATCTCTGTTGGGTCAATATTTTTTGCGCAGAATAAAAAGAGGGCATAGCCGTGTTTTCGGCATAAATAGTAATACATGTATCCTATAGACACAAAATTATGTGTGTTCCGGTGGTAAGGCTCTAAACTATTGAGCAGCGGGTCATGGGTTCGAACTCAATCAAGAGCAATTTTTTTGCAAAAAATAAATGACGCGCCAGGCACCTCAACCGTGGGGGCACGACCTGCTGGTGGGACCACATCGCCGTGGGACCAAAACGCCATGTCCTTCAGGTGCAACAAGAGCCAAAACAATCAATGACGAATTAGATTTTGTTAATGTATGACGATCCTTTCCTTTTCGTCATTGTTCTTATCGCCAAACCTCCGGCACTTGTGATCGATGACGAATCGACGAATTTCGTCATAGAATGTTGCCATCCCGTGACGAATTTTGTACTCGTCACGAGTGAATCGTCATTGATTAACACATTTCTAGTAGTGATAAACCTAAACGGGCTCCATCATCCAGTAAAGAATCACCTAATGTTCAAGTACTCAAGAAGGCACCAGATGAAAAGTCTTTATCACGCACCTCTTTTCAAAAACAAAAGGAGGAGCACATAAGTATGTTTTCGTCGGATGAGGTGCCCGACAAGTATGATCATGGCAAACCATTCTTGTTTAGGTGGCAATTGAACGAAGGGACGTCAGAATTGATGAGGCTGCATACTTGGATCATGCACGCCATGCATCAAGGCATTCACACTATCACCGCCAATCTCCCGAATTGGGTGTTCAGTAGCTCTTTTGAACGGAAGGTTGCAATCGATTTCCCCGATTTGCATGTGATGTTCCATCGTGAAAAACTCGACATCAATCTCGTCACCATTTGGTCCATGTAAGTCAACATCCCTATACGAAATCCAAATCTATTCAATTCCATATGTATTATTATTACCATCCTAAGTAAACTTTTTTGCAGGATGCAAGCGTATGATGAATAGAAGACAAATGGGAGGTGGACGGCAGCATATGTTGAACCGCAACAAGTAAGCAAGTCACAACACACGTTCATAGTGAGGGGTCAACTAAGAAAGCAAATAGAGGAAGAAGCAAAGACACCAAAAGAGAAGGAAGACTTAATAAAGGGTTACGAGAAAGCTAAACTTCACGAGGTGTCTGCATACATTGCAAGGGTCATGAGGAAAAACCAACATAAGGATTCTATCAAGTTTGCTTACAATTTTGAGTAAGATCCTTTAAATAACTATTTCATCATTTGCCTTCATTTTTAGAATATTTATATTAATTATTTTAATTTTATGGAGCGATCATTTCATTTGCTTTCACATGTGTCCGAAGTTGGGAAGCTGTGGGCGGCTTTGACTCATTACACTATTCGAGAGGCTTCTTACAAGAAAATTATTGAGATTATAAGAAAGTAAGATAACTAAGTGCAATATATAATCACTACTGCGTGTATCGGCTATATTTTAAATTGTATTATCCTTAAAAGTGCGTATAGGCTATACATACTCAATGGAGGGGAGCACAAGAAGAAAAAAATTGGTGATACGACATGCCAAATGGGTAAGAACACTTCTGTTGATAAGTACCATTCATTTTTATCAGAGTTGTACACTTCTGTTAATTAGTACCAATTATTTTTTATTTGTTTACAGTGCTACAAACAACCTCCTGTCAGTGTGCTATTTGGATATTATGTGTGCGAGGTTTTGAGAAATAATGGGAGGTACCGGATGATCCTGAAGTCGTAATCCTCTTGTTTGTACACAACTATGTATGTGCTAATTATGGTCCTTATGGTAATGCATAACAATCTTCATTTATTGTGTTTACGTGCAGATGCCTACCATTGAGGGATCATGGGGCATCTTGGTGACAATCAAATCACCAACATTTGTGCAGACATGGCAAGATTCATCCTTCCGAGATTTGCCATGAGGATGGAGAATTCTGCGATAAAGAAGGAGTTTTGACATTAGACGATGCAGAAAGGTTAGGTAGATGGGTATCTTAGGGTTATCTATTATGCACAATGTTTTGTAATGTTACTTATGTATACATTTTTTATTTTAGTTTGGATTATGTGTCTGTGAGACATATATTTGGATTTGGCGGTTAAATACAAATTAAATAATAGTAAATTTAGCATACAAATGCCAGTGTGAAAAAAATAATAGACGAAAATGACAAATTATATACAAATAATAAACAATTATGGGGAATTATATAGGAAATGGGAAAAATGCTTTTTGTGGCGGGCGGTCTAAGCAACCGCCAGCAAAGATGACCTTTGTCTTTGGTGGGCGGCCTAAGCAACCGCCGGACAAATGAAATTTGTCTTTGGCGGGCGACCCGAGAAAACACCAAAGACAAACATTTGTCTTGGCGGGGCTTAAGTAACCGTCGACGATCGATGACTTTTGTCTTTGGCGGTCGTTTAAGTGACCCGCCGGGACAAAGGGCCATTTCTACTGGGTCAAAGTTGTTGGCGGCTGCCGCGCCCGCCAGCAAATACCGGTTTTAGCCGCTAGGACAAATCGTTTGTAGCCTAGTGCTCGTGCCCATGAACTGACAAATGTCATTGGATCTTGATAAAATATCCGAAGCTCGTGAGAAAAATTATAAAGCCTTCAGATAACATAGATTTAGCTCTAGAAAAATAAGAATAAATTCAAGAAAAGATGGAAATGATTTTAGAAGAATATATTCGAGATCTAAACGCCTATTATAACATTTTGCAGTTCAATAAACCTTAGGACACATCTGCGTGAATGCAACACAACTGAACCATTTATTTAATTTAGGAAAACAACCACTAACCTCTCTATACTATATTTCCTACAAAGAAAAATAAATGTTTGAAAAAATTAAAAATTACGAGAAAATTGTTGTTTAATTTTCCTTCCTATTCACATCGTGATACTCGGAAATTTGAAGGCGTGACATTTTAATAACTATTAAAATAGAACGGTCTTTTAAACTTTAGGATGGTATTTGTGCCTTTATCATGGTATACCTTATATACGAACTATATACCTTATATACCTTTTTCGAACACTATTATATGATAGTATTGTGTACGGTAAAAGAGCTCTTCAATTTCTTTCACACGTTACATCTGCTTGAGGAATAATATGCTTATTTTGGGTTGTGTTGCCTAAATATTTTGTTTCTCCGCTGGCACACGTTATTGTCCATGTTTTCCATTCTTATCATCCTATATTTTTCCCCTTTGAAAGTTCAGCGACTCATCCCCGCACCACATCCTTTTAATTGGATAGTGTCATGCATGTCCATCAATGATCAGTTGGTTATTGTCTTTTTGTGGAAGGAAAAAAATATTTTCCACCTTGTACAATTCATTGAATAGTATATCATGGCCCACAATGATCAATTGGTCTGGAGATATTTTTCCTTTGATCCCACACCACATCCTCTGCCAACTAATATATAGACACACCAACATGCTATGCTGCTTCGCAGTTAACATGAAACACGAGGCAGTAGCCATGGCACAGGTACGGTGATGTGGTTTCTCCTTCCTCCGGCACTAGTTGTGATAGTTTCCCATCTGGCGGCTGCAGCTGCCGCTGCTGCTGCCGTCGTATCCAGCGTGGCGGCTCCACCGGTGGCGTTGCCAGGCTGCCGTAGCAAGTGCGGCGACGTGGAGATCCCCTATCCATTCGGCATCGATATCGGCGGTGCTGCTGGTAAATGTTCCTTCCCAAACGCCAGTGGCTTCAGCCTCACCTGTGACGATAGCTTTAACCCTCCGAGGCTATACACCGGCAAAGTCGAGATCACCAGCATTTCGGTGGAGACCGGGGAGATGCGTGTCTTCACCGCCGTTTCTTACATCTGCTACAATGCCTCCGACAGCGTGGAATCCAATTTCGAGAATGGCTTGTTACTCGCCTCGCCGCTTCTGATCTCGCCTACTAAAAATGTCTTCACGGCCATCGGCTGTAGTACACTGGCGATGTTGAAGGGAAATACATATGCTGGAAACAGTATCCTCACTGGATGCATCAGCAGCTGCACGAGCTTGAATACTTCTGCTAGTGACGGAGACCAGTGCACGGGGCTTGGCTGCTGCCAGACCACGTCAATCCCGGGCAACCTTACCAGGATAAAGCTCGATTGGAACCCAGGAAACAAGAATTCTGCATGGCAGTACAGCCCCTGTAACTACGCCTTTGTGGCCGAGAAAGGCTGGTACGTCATGCTTGGACCAAAATACTTTACTACTTGTGTATATATAAAAGTATATAGGTTACAAGCTAAGAAAGATATATCATGCGACAAACAATTCAAGAGCTTTAGAATCTTGTTTACTTTATCCAGGTACAACTTCAAGCGGCAAGACCTTAGTGGCGAGGGAAACCAGATGTTCAGCAACCGGGTGAAGAATGGAGAAAACAGAACCCGGATGGTGCTTGACTGGGCGATCAGGGGTAATGGGTCTTGCCAGTTGGCGTCGGGCTCCACGGATAAACGGATGGCTCCCGCCTGTGCCAGTGACCACAGCTACTGCCTCAATCTCGACGACACGCACGGGGGTGGATACCTATGCAATTGCTCCAAGGGATACACGGGCAATCCCTACATCACCAATGGGTGCACAAGTTAGTTCATTTAATTTTATTTTACAGTATAATGAATAGCTTGTTATATTCACTACGGGAAACAGGGGCTTTGTCGTGCGCCACGAGCGCACGGCAAAGGCCTTAAAACGCACGGCAAACCCTTTGTCGTGCGTTTTTTGTTGGGGTGCACGGCAAAGGGCGCACGGTAGCATTTTGCACGGCGAAGCCCCTTTGCCGTGCGCCGCGCCTGACAACGCACGGTAGACAATCTTTGTCGTGCATTTTTTCACGACGCAAGGCAAACAAAAGCAACTAACGGCACCGGCGTCAAACGGCGTGGAACAACCTTTGCCGTGCGCCGGGAGGAAAACGCACGGCAAACAGGGGTTGTTTGCCGTGCGCCTCCCTGAAAACGCACGGCAAACAACCCCTGTTTGCCGTGCGCCTTCCTGAAAAACGCACGGCAAAGGCACTGTTTTGGCTGTTGGTTTTGGTCACTTTGCCGTGCGTCTTCCAAAAGACGCACGGCAAAGTGACCATTGCAATTTTTTTTTTTGGTTTTCACGTTTAAAAATACCCAAAAATCACAGTAATGTCATATATATATCATAATATTCATCACAGGCATCAACCAAAAACAAAGCAACACCGTGATCTGCGTCTCTGCCATTAAACACATGAAATACATATCTGGGGTACTGAAAATGAGTCGAAGCCGAAGAGCAGAGCAAGGAGCTCAACAAGTACTGATCAAAAGGAATAGCAGCATACACTGATTTTTTTCCCACAACATATCCACTGAAGCATGAAACCAAATACATGAGCACAATCGTCGGGAACCAGTTTTGTGCTAAACAACTCGCAAACAACATTTGTCCCATGCAGGGCAGTAGAATATTGTCAAGAATGTGCAAGAAAAGAAGCACAAGAGGCAAGGTCCTTTGGCAGTGCTCGATGCTTACCTTGTTTGCCCCCTTTACAGCAGCATGCAAAGAATTCTTCGAATGGACGTTTCGGAACAGGAATAAGCTTTCCCACGAAAGCCAATGGCCAGCTGCAGAGAAAGACCAGAACAATAAAGTACAATACGTGGGGAAGAGAACATCTAGAATGTTACAAAAGATCAGCCTAGTAATGTATTAGGGAAACCAGAAGAATTATATCAAGATTTTGCCAAGAGGACACTGTCCCATGAACATGCATTACCTGAAGAAAGCAAGACCTATGGAAACCAACCACAGCTGCCAGCTTAGCTTGACTGTTGATGCAAACTTGCCGAGGAACTCGACAATGAGTGCCTAAATATAAACAGGAGCAAACATGTGAGAACTAAATCAATTTATATCTTTTCTTAAAAAAAGAAATAGTTCCAGAGATTCTACCTGGAGTAGTACTGTTACAGCTACAATGATGATAAAGAGGTGGTTCCCTGAAATGCCCTTAAATATATTCAGCTCATCTGGTTTACGGGAATTGAATTCGTTGAACACCTAAGAAGACAACATTGTACAACATGTCAGACCCTACTGCATTTGTTGTATAGAATTCCAGGATCGTGTTGGGGCGAAAGAAGCAGAAACCTCATTTCTGAACAAAAGCTAAAAGGTTTCACCTGGCAGAGAACAAATGTGTTGAATATGAAGGTACTTTTCACTTTATCTGCATGTGCATGGTCATCATTTTTCAACTGCAAAAATGCAAAATAGACAGGAACTGAACCAATGTTTCATTACATTATCATGATTGTAATCATACTTTTCAGATTTATGTAACTTAAGTGAGCACAAAGTAGATAGGCACTGAACCAAATGTTTCACTGTTTTTTTAGGTCTACGTAATTCATGTCAAGATACATGATGGCAAGAGAAATGAAAAGAAATGAAAACAATCGAATGTAAAAATGTAAATTCAGAGTACTCAATAAATTTGTGAAAAGAAACATGATGGCAAGAGAAATGAAAAAATTTGTGAAAAGAAACATGAACAAGAATGAAGTAAACAGCATGTCGTTAACTGAAAATTCAAAAAGGAAAAACCGATTTGTAGAACAAAAAAATCTGATTTCAATTGCCGACCAAACTGGCCAACATAACAACATCATATAACTTGATACAGGTATAAGCGAGTAAAAAACAATTAAGCACACAAATAAGTAAGCCCTCTCTCTTAAAAAAGACCATAACAAGGTAACAAAATTAGGAAATGCTAAAATGATCGGGAAATCAGTAGAATCACTTTCATCATGTTATCAATCTCAAAAAAAGGCAAAAACAAGTGTAAAAGATGTAGAAAATGGGATGTTTGTTTGCACCTATACCAATACACTTGACTAATAATGCCTATGTATCCAAAGAATGCCATATTCTATTTCCTATATACTATCCATCCCAAATTATTATTATAGGTTTTTATATGTACCTAGATATATATTATATGTAAATGCATAGTATAAACTATGAATCTCAAAATGCCAATTCTATTTAAAAATCATGAAGGACCTAAAGTTTGTAGGACAAATTAAGTGTTTCGAGTCCTCTCGTTTTTTGTTTCAAATTGGAAACAAGATGCTTCACTCAAACATATGTAGTCCATGTGATCTATGATCTATCTTGCCAAACAGACCCTTGGAACCACAAATTGATGCCCTTGTGATGCTCACTTTCTCACATTGAATCTCTAGTAAAGCTAGATATGCTAATATACACTAGTTGCTATCACGAGTTCACCATCACCAACATGTATATGCTAAATAATCGGTTAGAGTTATCTACGGACACGGATGAATACTCACCACGTCGACGCGTCGGCCACCGGGGGAGAGGGCGGCCGGATCCGGCCTCCTCACGCCTTCCGCGGGGGAGCCGGCCTCCTCGCGCGGGATCCGGCCGCCACGGGGCCGGAGGGAGGGGAGGGAAGGGGACGGGGCCGCGGCTCCGGAGGGCCACCGTGTGGGGGCCGCCGGGGGGAGGGGATGCCGCGGCTCCGGAGGGCCACCGCGCACGGGGAGGGGGGAACCACCGCGCATCGCCGCGCCGTGGAGTAGGGAGAGGGGGGGAGGCGCGGGGGAGAGGAGGGAGCCGCCGGCGCGGGGAGGGAGAGGAGGGAGCCGCCGGCGTCGGGGAGGGAGGGAGCCGCCGGTGAGGGTTGGGAGGGAGTGGGGCGGGCGGCGCGGTTTGGGAGGGCGGGGGCGGGCGGCGCGAGGTTGGGAGGCTATACGAGTAGCGGTGGGGCGGGCCGGTCGGCGGCCGTCCGGCCCAATTTGGAATTGCCGTGCGTTTTGGCTCCGCGGCGCACGGCAAACATTCTTTGCCGTGCGCCAGGTGTCCACGGCGCACGGCAAAGTTTTTTTTCATTTATCTTTATTTGAACTTCATAATTGAGGTTAATGTATTAGAATTATCAAATGGAAAAGAAAATTTAGCATAAGTTAAAATGAGATAATATATGTTGTATATTTTCTAAATAAAAAACTTTGAATTGGAATTCAAATTTGAATTTTACTACGCCTACAAAGTGAATCAAGCGGCTTTGCATAATGAAAAATTCAACTTTTGCCTTTGCAATAATGAAAAATTCAAATTTTCGTGAATGCGATATTCAAAATCGGATGAAGCTTTCCATTGTAGTAAAAAACATTTTACAAATAGTTTTTCTTTTAAGTTATTTACTCAAATTTAATGCATGTCTATTTAAATTACTTAATTATAGTTAATTATAGTTATTATACGAAAATTAGCAAATTGATCCAAAAAATATCATAAACTAGCATGACACAATATATGTTGTGTGTCATTTGAGAAAATGTTTTGAAGTCAAAAACCAAGTTTACATTTTACTAAGCCTTCAAACCAAGTTAGGTGACTATAAACACTATGCAACTTGGAGGTAGAGGCTTCGATTTTTAAACAACATGTGTGACGCTTTGTTCAAAACCTTTTTTTACCATTTTCACAACCTTCCCATAGTATATCATGGGCTCTCCACAAATTTGGTGGCTTTCAAACTTTTTTTTGTATTTTATACAATTAAAAAACTTTTCAAATACACGTGGATTACCATTTTTCACGAACAAAATGTATGAAATTTCAAGTACTTTCATGGGTATGACCTTAAAAAGGTATCAATTACATGAATATCATTTTTCGATGAACTATACTCTACTCTTTTACGCACTTGCAGTTCAAATTTGATTTATACAAAAAAAATTCTATCAACAAAAGAAATTCTTTAAAATTAGCAAAAATATAGATATGATCACATGATTGGAATGTAGAGTGCAAAATAATGCACTAATGGAGAGAAAATTAAAAGGTGGTTCGAAAAGTTACTTTTCAAAAATTCTTTGCCGTGCGTTAGCACAAAACGCACGGCAAAGGTACATGTTTGCCGTGCGCCTGGACAAAACGCACGGCAAACTTTGCGTCTTTGCCGTGCGTTTTAGTGTAGCGCACGGCAAAGGGTAACGTCGGCACCGGTGTGAACTTGCAACCGTTAGTGAACAAGGATTGCCGTGCGTCGGTCGTAGGACGCACGGCAAACACAAATGTTTGCCGTGCGTCGGTCAAAAAACGCACGGCAAACAAAGTGATAACCGTGCGTAAATGTGTGCCGTGCGCCTTAGGGAAAACGCACGGCAAAGAATGTCTTTGTCGTGCGCCCGATAAAAATCGCACGGCAAAGTTTTTCACGCACGGCAAAGCTCGGTTTTCCCGTAGTGATTGTTCACTAGACTATACGGTTCTTAATTTGTGTTTAAATATCTGTTTATTTACACGTCAACTTAGTTTTAAGGAGTATATAAAAAGATTGAGTTTTATGGAGTATTTACAAACCACAGAGAGTGAGTTATGATTTTTTATTTTTATTATTATTAGTTGTAATATAAAAACATAGAGGAATTGTTGGCTGTCAAGATAGGGAGGGGATGGGTGATTGTGCAAGAGCACATATAGGTAGGCGTAACACATTTAATTTCCCATCTTGGGTTTTTAAGGTTTTCAAAACTGACACGTAAGTACTCCATGCAAGTGTGTGTGGGCGCGTGTGTGATGGGGGACCCCGACGACGACCTATAAGAACATTCCAAGCCTCCACGGCACCCATGAATTGGACATGATTTATGATAAAGAAAAATTTGACTCCTTGTACCGTAGTGTTAATGCCATGATCAGTAGCTCAAACATACGGAAAAATATAAAAACTGAACGCAACACCGACGTACAGTGCCTGCAAGTTTGGGGGCGGCAGACCTAAACGACTTTAGAACATTCCAAGCCGCCACACTGATTAGACACGTACATGCATGACAAAAACTGGCGCCCGATGAAGGAATATGCACCTTTAAAGTTGTTTATCCTCTGAAGGGAATATCAAAGAGAGACACTGGTGACCCAGTGGCAAAAGTAAAATCGAATACACCTCACATGGTCATAACCACTGATTAATCCATCCCCATCACAAGGTCATATCAAGCTCGAATATACACACCTCGCTCACTATTTTGTGATGTAACACCCCGTCCCATCACATCCCAATGTCCATTTCTGGGTCTTTAACCTTGCATCAACAACTCTCAACCTCACCATAAATTTAGAAGAGATGAATATAGAATAGACTCAAACGGCTCTGTATTAAAAATGGTAACTCTCTGTTTTCCCGAGATTGTGATACATGTGCATGCATGCTACCAACACTTTTGGGGTAGTGAAACCTTTCCTCCGAACCAATGGATGGTGCAAGAGCAAAAAAAATACATCTAGATAGGCATAACACATTCCCAGCTTGGGTTTTTATTTCAAACTGACAGCAACAGCTTTGAAGTCGAGTAAGCAACGAAAAGGAAAATAAGAAGACTGAGTGCAACACCACGCAGTGCATGCAAGTGGTGGAAAAAGACCCAAACGACTTGGAAACATTCCAAGTCGCCACGGGCCCATGAAATGCACCAAATTTTTTGTAATAAAATAAAAACATGTTTGGAACTAATTTCAATACAATACAAGTTCTATTAATTCAATTCACAATAAGTCATGTCCATTACAATACGAGTTCCATTATCATCCGTCGTGATTGTACTAATGGTCTGATTCTACATATGCATAGGAAAATTGGAACGCAACCAATGATATGGTACATGTCACCATGTGAATATGCAGCTTTAAAGTGGTCTATGTTCCAAAGGGTAAAATCAAAGAGAAACTTGGGTTTTCCTATGCAAAATATAAAGTGGCAAAAGTAAAACTGAACCCACCTGACATCTCTTCGAAATGGACTCCGAATGAAGCCTGGTCCTGACAGTTATACACCAACTCCTCAAGTAACAACAGATCAGTTCATCCCCATCACTGGGTTCTGTCATGCTCTAACCTACAGCTTACTCACTATTTTTTCATGTGACATTCCCCTTCCATCACATCTCAGTGGACATTGCTGGGTCATTGACCTTGATAAAAAAAACTCTCAATTCGCCCTGATATTCTGGAAGAGGGGAATATAGAATAGGCCAAAACACTAATCAGGATAACATACAAATTGGTATTGCCCATAATCGAGGACATGGCTATATGTATTATTTTAACTCTGTAGAATGTGTACCTGTGTCCCTCTTAGGATGCAAAAAAGGGATGGCTTCCCATCTGTGAAGCAACCCATAACAATGGCTCTCTATCCAAAATGTTATTTTTCCATTTTCACAAGCTTGTGATACATATGCATGGCAACCCACACCTGGGGATAGTGAAAATTTTCACTCTAGACCAAACGGACCATAGTTTCTCAAGAATTCACATAGCATCATCGAGTAAAGTTTAATAAAAACCAGACATCAAGAGTTTTTTTTAAAAAATTTAGAACATCAAGAGTTGGATATGATGTAAGGTCACGCAAGCTTCACACATCACATGCGCTACCATGTCAAATAGTAGATGCATTATTGGTTCGGGAAGGACGGATTGGCGTAGAACCTAATAGGTAGATTCTCCTCCTGGGCATAGTGTTCAAGAGCTTCCTTTTCTGAAGGACTGATTAGGCGACCAGAGAGGGGGAGTGAATGGGAGCCGATTAAAATTCTTCTCGAAGGAGCTCGAAACTCCAACAAGATGAACCCGCTCGATCGGACACCCAAAATCACACGCTCCGCACTTCTACCTTCCGTTTGCCAAAACCACGTAGCCATTGAAGTGCTACTGGTCCTAGGAACAAACACTACCAGCAGCCTCGACTCCTACATGAACACGACAGCGGAAACAACACGGGAGCCGGCTGACAGGAGGGCGGCGGTCTGACCGGGTATGGGGGGCGGTTAGACCGCCTCCACCTGGTGACCCAGAAATCCCCAAAACTCCTCTTCCGAGCACCAAAACACACCACGGTTTCACCAATAGAGATCTCTGGTCAAGGCCAAGCTAGATACCAGGAAATCTTGGCGAAAACCAAAACCTCACCCAGGCCCAAGGGCCTAGGGGCGGTTAGACCGGCTACCAGGGGTGGTCTAACCTCCTATACCCAGCAACGAACTCCAAGCAAGAACTCCTAGCAAACAGCACGAAAACGACCCAAGATTTCACCTGAACGCTCCTCTGATCAAGGCGAACAAACTCACAGAGGAAAATCCAGCAAAATCAAAATCTTCATCTGGAAGGCCTAGGGCGATTAGACTACCCCCAGGCGGTTAGACCACCCCTTCCAGAATACCTACCCGCGGGTCAAACCTCAACTTCCCATCGCCCGATCTCCCGAATCACACCACGGATTGTAGCGAAACTTCGGGAAACGCTGTGTTACCTCCTAGGCAACCTCTACCTTAGAGGAATCGACCCGAATCGCTCACAATCAAGAGGAATCGACGAAATCGTCTCTCTAGGCCAAGAACTCGAGCAACTCGAAAAACCACCAAATCGAGTCATATTCAAAGGAGATTTGGGGGCAAAGTCACCAGCCAAAGGCGCACAAGGTCCTCATACATGACACCCAACAAAATCCCCAAAAAATCGTCCTCAAAACTCTGTCAAGAAAATCACAACAAAGAGCTCCGAAAATCACCACAAAGAAGGACGGGAAAAGCACCACACAACCTTGAGGAACCACGCCGACCATCTATACATACCATGAAGGTTCGTACAATGTCTAGCTTGCCACCCGATCATCCATCCCACTCTCTATATCTCACATGAAGCTCTCAAGCTAGTCCTAGAAAACTAGAGGAAAATAAGGACGAAAATGAGAAAACAAATGAGCTAGGGTTCCAAGAGTTGGCTGCCATCCATCCCCTCAAGTGTTTATATGGAGGCACCCAAAAGACTAAACTACCCTTACTTAATAACTAGGGATACAAGCCCCTCAAGGGTGAATTTGGAAGACTTTAGATTTTCTTCATCGGACGTATGCCCAGCAACCGCAACCTGCTTAGCCTCGACGCAAGCCTTGCGATCCCGACTCGTGTCCTCCGCTTCGAAGCTTCTCATCGCCAGCGACCAGGGCGATCAAACCGCCCCTCCTGGGTGGTTAGACCGGCCTGGGTGGCCGCACCTCCTCGTCGAGTCTTCGGCTTCGGTTTTGTGGTTCAACCGAGTAACCCAATGGTTTTCTGGTGAACCACTTCAAACACCGCGAACTCAATGTAGCCTCCGCCAATCGCCACTCATGACTCGGCTCCCATGTAGTCTCGGCTCAAGCTTGGTTTGAGGCTGAACCAAGAAACCGTCCGCGACTTCGTCCCGCTATTCTTGTGACCATGCGGCCCGCACTTGACTCCGCTGGCCACTGGGTCCCTCAAACCAAGCCTACTTGTCTTCTCCACACTTGGAGGCCTCACCGGCGACGACCTTTCGTGCTTGTTCTTCACCTGCACAAACACAAGTCAAGCCGCAAACTGCACCTGCTATACTTAGCCAAGAGTCAGTCCACACAACGTTGTCAATCACTCATCACACCAGGAAGCGACCATCCACCGGTTCTCGAACCACACATGGTCCTCCATCTCCCCCTTGATGAGTGCATTGACAACACACAAGATTTGGTAACCAAAGAGAAAAGAAAAGAAAAGAAACGACTAAAAGGAAACATCAACAAGCGATCAAAAGCCAAAGAAAGGCAAAGAACAAGATCACTTGAAGAAGACAAGTCTCGAACCCCTTAGGAAAGGGCAACAGCTCGACACATCTGAGACAAAACCATGCTCAAGCAAAGAGTTGAAACCACCAAACCAAAGCTCGAACAACACAAAGAGCTCCCCCTGCACATATGCAAGCTCCCCCTGAGCCAAAGCAAGCTCCCCCTGAGCCAATGCAGCAATGCAACACAGGAATGCAACAAAGAGCAAAATCCTACACACTTTGCCCAGGACGGTTAGACCGCCTTCACCAGGCGGTTAGACCACCTGCACCAGGCGGTTAGTCCGCCTACCATTCATCTGACCGCCCCGTGTGACCGGCCCTGCACCAAACTGCTCAAAATTTGCCCGAACCAATTGGAACACCTTCCAAATATTCCCAGGGGCCCAAATCATGCACAAACTTCTCCCCCTTGTTGACAATACATGAATCAAGGCAAAATGCGAAAAGTTTCAACATATAGCTTCTCAAATATACAAAATTCATCACAAGGTGCTACACATGTCCAAATGAGCAAGTTAGATACTTTATAGGTTTGTAATGACCTCAACTACATGATCACCAAGTTTCACAACCACTGGACAAGGCTAAAAAAATGATTTGAGCAATTTTGCGAAAATTTACCCTCTCATGAGCAAAAACCTAGATATGAGCAAAACATGTCAAAATAGCAAAGCTACACAAACTTCATGCTATGACAACCATTCTAATCATAAGACCATCATAAACACCCGCAAGCACCTCATGTCATGTCAAAGCCACCGAGCCATGTGCCTACTTCTATATATGAGACTTCTCATTGGTAGGCATCATGCAACGGTTTAGCACCAAAAGCACATTTAAATTAAGCACATATTACATGGGAGCACATTTTCCAAGCATTTTGCATTTCATTTTCAGATTCTCATTTGGTACATGAAATGTCTTTGCGACAAAAAAGAAGTTATGCCCCTCCACAAGATAAAACAAGAGGGCTAAACATTCATGATGGCAAATGAGCCTTTGGCACCATATGATCAAAATAAGCTATCCAACCACAAATTAAGCATAGCCAAGCCACTAAAACATGTCTATATCATATAAAGGCATTTACTCACAAGAGAGCATATATGTGACATTTTTCAAAAACATAGCCATCAACCATGGATTATAAACCAAGATAATCAAGAGCTAAGCCAAACTAACCATATCATACAAAACTAGCTCACATGATCATATATAGCACATCATGGTGAACAATGTATATAGGAGAAGCTTTTCCTAACAAATGCATATGACACAAAATGCATACAACCTAAGATACAAAGATGCCTATGCATCATGTTACATATGACATGCCAAACGCAAGAAAGGCATAAAAGAAAGCTATACATATGATGCAAAGGAGCGCCCACACACCCAACTCAAGAAATCAAACAAACACCAAGCTCCCCCCCCCCCCCGCAAACGAGTGAAAGTTGTTTGATCTAGGGGCTTGGTGAAAATATCGGCTAGTTGGTCATGTATGGGTACATGGATCAAGGTTATCTTCCCTTTCTCTATGTTGTCTCTCAGAAAATGAAACCTCACTTCTATGTGCTTGGTTTTGTAATGGAGCACTAGGTTCTTTGCAACGCTTATGGCACTGGTTCTGTCACATTGAAGTGGGTCATGGGTATACTCCTCACTAAAGTCACTCATGGTGTATGTGATCCAAAGGAGCTGAGAGCAACAACTAGCTGCGGCAACGTACTCTGCCTCGGTAGTGGATTGAGCAACACTCGCCTGTTTGCGGGAATACCAAGACACCAAAGAAGACCCCAAAAACTGGCAAGTCCCATAAGTGGACTTCCTATCCAACCGACACCCGGCAAAATCTGCGTCTAAAAAACCATGAAGCGCCAAAGAAGAAGACGCGGAGTACCAAAGGCCGAAGTCGGGAGTGTGACGCAAGTACCTGAAAATTCACTTTACCGCTTGCTGATGTGAAGTCCTCGGAGACGCTTGAAAATGAGCGCACAGACATACCGAGAATTGGATGTCCGGCCTCGTCGTCGTCAAGTAAAGGAGTGAGCCGATCATGCTCCTGTACTCCTTCTGGTCTACGTGTTCACCTTCCTCATCCGCATCAAGAGCTGTAGTTGTACTCATCGGCGTCGCCATAGCCTTGGAATCGTCCATCTTGAACTTGCGGACAATGTCCTTGGTGTACTTAGCTTGGTGCATAGATGTTCCTTCCTTTGATTGCTTGATTTGTAGCCCGAAAAAAAACTGCAACTCGCCTATCATGCTCATCTCAAATTCCCTGCTCATATCCTCTACAATCCTTGCAACAAGAGAGTTAGACGAGCCACCAAAGACAATATCATCTACGTACACCAGCACAATCAGGATATCTCTGCCCTGCCTGAGCAAAAACAAAGTCTGATCGACCTTTCCCATCTCAAACCCTCGCTGAAACAGGAACCCCCTCAATCTACCATACCAAGCTCTAGGCGCCTGCTTCAACCCATACAACACCTTCCTCAACTTGTACACCCGGTGGGGGGTACTTCTCACTCTCAAACCCCGGTGGTTGCCTCACATACACTTCTTCCTCCAACACACCATTCAAGAAGGCACTCTTCACATCCATTTCGTGCAACTTGAACCCTTTAGCCACGGAAAAGGCTAGAAGGATCCTAATTGCCTCCAATCGGGCTACGGAAGCAAAGTCTCCTCGTAGTCAGTCCCCTCCTTCTAACTGAACCCCTAAGCAATAAACCTTTACTTGATTCTTACCACTTCACCTTTTTGTCCATCTCTGTTCTTCCACACCCATTTTGTCTGAATCGGCTTACACACTGGGGGAGGGTCAACCAAGTCGCAAACCTGATTCCTCTCAAAGTTCTCCATCTCCTCATGCATCGAATTAAACCAATTATGATTAGATAGTCTATGTCCAATGTCTTTGGGATCAAAGGTAGCAACAAATGCAGCATGAGAGAAATGAGAATTGTTTCGAACCCTCGATCGTGTAGTGCGTGCATTCATGTCGCTGATGATCCTCGAAGCTGGGTGATCCACTTGTACTCCTTGGGGAGGTTCTCACCTTGATGCTACCTCCCCCTCACCTGTAGCTTCTCCTCAATCTTGGTTTGTCATCGTAGGTGTGGGAGCCGATTAAAATTCTTCTCGAAGGAGATCGAAACTCCAACAAGATGAACCCGCTCGATCGGACACCCAAAATCACACGCTCTGCAATTCTACCTTCCGTTTGCCAAAACCACGTAGCCACTGAAGTGCTACTGGTCATAGGAACAAACATTACCAGCAGCCTCGACTCCTACATGAACACGACAACCGAAAAAAACACAGGAGCCAGCTGACAGGAGGGGGTGGTCTGACCGGGTATGGAGGGGCGGTTAGACCGCCTCCACTTGGTGACCAAGAAATCCCCCAAAACCCCTCTTCCTAGCACCAAAACACACCACGGTTTCACCAACAGAGATCTCTGGTCAAGGCCAAGCTAGCTACCAGTAAATCTTGGCGAAAACCAAAACCTCACCAAGGGGCCTAGGGGTGGTTAGACCGACTACCAGGGGCGGTTTAACCTCCGGTACCCAGCAACGAACTCCAAGTAAGAACTCCTAGCAAATAGCATGAAAACATCCCAAAATTTCACTTGAACGCTCCTCTGATCAAGGCGAACAAACTCATAGAGGAAAATCCGGTAAAATTAAAACCATCACGTGGAAGGCCCAGGGCGGTTAGACCGCCCCAGGCTGTTAGACCACCCCATATAGAAAACTTACCCGCGGGTCAAACCTAAACTTCCCATCGCCCGATCTCCCGAATCACTCTACGGATTGCAGCGAAACTTCGGGAAAAGCTGGGTTACCTCCTGGGCAGCCTCTAGCTCAAAGCAATCGACCTGAATCGCTCACAATCAAGAGGAATCGAAGAAATCGTGTCTCTAGGCCAAGAACTCGAGCAACTCGAAAAACCACCAAATCGAGTTCGATTCATGGGAGATTTGGCAAAAAAGTCACCAGCCAAAGAGGCACAAGGTCCTCATACGTGACGCCCAACAAAATCCCCAAGAAATCGTCCTCAATACTCCGCCAAGAAAATCACAACAAAGAGCTTCGAAAATCACCACAAAGAAGGACGGGAAAAGCACCACACAACCTTGAGGAACCACACCGAACCATCTATACATACCATGACGGTTCGTACATGGTCTAGCTTGCCACCCGATCATCCATCCCTCTCTCTAGATCTCACATGAAACCCACAAGCTAGTCCTAGAAAACTAGAGGAAAATAAGGACGAACATGAGAAAACAAATGAGCTAGGGTTCCAAGAGTTGGCTGCCATCCATCCCCTCAAATGTTTATATGGAGGCACCTAAAAGACTAAACTACCCTTACTTAATAACAAGGGATACAAGCCCCTCAAGGGCGAATTTGGAAGACTTCAGATTTTCTTCATCGGACGGATGCCCAGCAACCGCAACTTGCTTAGCCTCGACGCAAGCCTTGCGATCCCGACGCGTGTCCTCTGCTCCGAAGCTTCTCGGCGCCAGCGACCAGGGTGGTCAGACCACCCCCCCTGGACGGTTAGACCGGCCAGGCGGTCAGACCGCCCCTCCTGGGCGGTTAGATCAGCCTGGGTGGCCGCACCTCCTCGTTGAGTCTTCGGCCTCGGTTTTGTGGTTCAACTGGGTAGCCCAGTGGTTTTCTGGTGAACCACTGCAAACCCCGTGAACTCGGTGTAGCCTCCGCCAATCGCCACTCATGACTCGGCTCCCACGTAGTCCCGGCTCGAACTTGGTTTTGAGGCTCAACCAAGAAACCATCCACGACTTTGTCCCGCTGTTCTTGCCACCATGCGGCCTGCACTTGACTCCTCTGGCCACCGCGTCCCTCGAACCATGCCTACTTGTCTTCTCCACACCTGGAGGCCTCACCGGCGACGACATTTCGCGCTTGTTCTTCACTTGCACCAACACAAGTCAAGTCGCAACCTGCACCTGCACTACTTAGCCAAGAGTCAGTCCACACAACGTTGTCAACCACTCATCACACCAGGAAGCGACCATCCACCGGTCCTCGAACCACACATGGTCCTCATTTTCTTCCGAGTCGTCTGAGGGTTCTATACATAATAAAACATTTACTGAGCATTGTAACATAACAGTATTGCAAATAAGATGAAGAACATATTGATATAACTATTCCAAACAAGCACCAATGTCTAGGGATTGATTTTAGTGGATCAATCAATTAGGTTCATATATTTCTGATTTTTCCAGAACTAATTATGGTTTTTTGAAGTTTAAATAATTTTATTTTTTTATTTTTCATCTGTATTAAGAGTTCAACTTATTAAGTATGTGAATGTATATGTTTTTGTGCATTATATGCAGATATAGATGAATGTAATAGTACGACGAATCCTTGTGGCATGGAAAGCACGTGCGAGGATATAGACGGTGATTATATTTGCAAATGCAAATTTAATCACAAAGGAAATGGTAAAGATACGCACGGATGTTATCAGTATATATTTCCTCCATATGCTATCGCTGCCGTAGGTGAGTTTCATTAAATAGCACACTCCTCTATAAATCTTCTCAATTAAACTATGTGGACACTTCACTAGGTGTTTTGTAGGTAAACTTATTTAAAAGTAGTATATAATATAGTCAGTTACTATCAGCACAATATGTGAAAAGTACTTTCAAATATAAACTACTATGTGAATTCCCGAACTAGTAGGTGATGAAGGGGTGTAGAATGCCATATATAGGTGGCGGACATGATGTTAGTCATCTTTGATTCATCAAGGGTGCATGATAGACAAACCACCATCACTAATAATGAGTTAAATGTGACAACCAAAGCTGGAATAACTGCATGTTACATGCATTGCATCTCCCATTGATAGTTTCTCTTTTCGATTTCTTGATTCTTCGTATATTATTTAGTTTAACTGAAAACCCTACAAGTCTACATACTGTACATGTTTACTCTTTTTTCACCACTTTCGCAATGCATCATAACAGTAAACGAACTAACAAATCGATTAAATTTTTAAAAAATCATGAATATACACCATCATATCAGAAGCTGTAGTTGGATTTTGTTCATCACGAAATTGACTTATGTGTGTCCTTGGCAAATATATGATAATTAGAAAATTAATCCATCCGTTGTAAATTATTAGCTGTTTTATTCTTTCTCAAGTAAAATTTATCTAAATTTGATAAGACTTATATAGAAATGCATTACCATTAATATCAATATCAAATAAGCACACGACCAGTAGAAGCAGCATGCTCCCTTTATTGAAATTTACTTAGGACAAAACTACAATGAATGTAATTTGGAACATAGGGAGTAAGGGATAACATATATGGAAAAAGTGACATCTTACTATTAGTACTTGTGTACGCTCTCCTTATGAGATTGGCTAATCAATCCAGTAGACTCTAATAATCGTATCCATTGGATCTATTATACAAGTTCTCCAAAAAAATTATCCACCTTCTCCTTTATGATAATCGTCTAAATTAACCCCCTAATTCTATATCTAAATTGTCCATCATGAAAAGGGCTTAACACCGATATTTTAGCAACACATCTAATAAATCTAACCTAAAACTAACCCAATATTTTTAATTTAAATTTGTTTGATCCTTATTCATCTACAAATCCTTATTGTTTTTCAATGATTTGTAATACTTTGTCTCAAAATTGCAATGATATCCTGTGAAATGGATATAATATATGTGTTTGTAGCATTATCTGTTGCAAGCCTTCTTTTGGCACTCCTACTCTGGTCCATTCACAAGGATCGAAAGCGGCGAATGAGGACAGCTTTCTTTGACAAAAATGGGGGTAAAATATTGAAGGGTGCAGCTGACATCAACATATTCACAGAAAAACAGCTGGAAAAGATCACAAACCACTACGCCACTTTATTAGGAAAAGGTGCCTTTGGCATGGTGTTCTTGGGAACCACTGACGACAAGCAGCAAGTTGCAGTAAAACGCTCCATCCTAGAAGTCAAGGAACATCAAGGAAGTGAAAACAATCAGCATGGACAAGACATCGTGAACGAGATCACCTTCCAGTTCAGGAACAGCCACCCAAACCTGGTCCGCCTTGTTGGTTGCTGCTTGGAGACAAATATCCCTGTGTTAGTCTTTGAGTACATTCGCCATGGGAGTCTCTACAACCTGCTTCATGTGGCAACGCATAAGGTGATCCCACTACCGACACGACTCAAGATTGCGATCGGCACCGCAGAAGCTATTGCCTATATCCACTCTCACGGTGATCACGACCGCATTCACGGTGATGTCAAGTCTGCCAACATCCTCCTGGATGATAACCTCACTCCCAAGCTCTCTGACTTTGGATCATCCAAGCTTTTGTCAGCCAACAGGTACGCCAGTGCTGTGGCAGCAGATATGAGCTACGTGGACCCAGTGTATATGAAGACGGAACGTTTTGTGAAGAAGAGTGACGTCTACAGCTTTGGCATGGTGCTCCTCGAGCTGATCACCCGGAAGATGGTCAAGTACGGAAAAGATAGAATCAACAGCCTTCCCATGGACTTTGTCAAGTTTTGCAAGGAGAAGGGCAATGGAAGGGATATGTACGATATTGACATTTTATCTCATGATGGTGCTCAGTGTCAGTTTTGCATGGAGTGCCTTGACAAGATCGGGTCTCTCGCGATCCGATGTCTTAGGGAAGATGTGGATGAGAGACCAACAATGGCAGAGGTCGCGAATGAATTGAAGCAAGCGGCAGAGATAGTGGAAACATGCAAGCAGAAGGCCAACTCAATAGCCTACGACTCATGCTTTCAGGTAATAACAAGTTAAAGGCACATACTTGCGATCTTCAGGAAGAAAGCAATGAAAATATGCTTGGTGGGCTCAAGAAGCTATTGTTACATATTACAAATGTGTTCAATTTTAGCTTCCATCTTGTTACGAATTTATGCACATAGTACTATATTTTTGTTTTATGTATTTGGAATGGTAAGATTATTTTTTCACCTACATTGTAGCACTGTGTAATACTACTTAATCCAGTAGTACATCTATTTTTGTTTGTGAAACATGTTGCAGCGCAAACTTTGCACAATCACAGAAATGAATATATGTATGCAACACTACCCCTAGCTATATATGGGCACCTTTTGAGAGACTGTTGGAATGCATATCCTCAAGATTTGTTAAATCAGTACTGGCGATGGCCATGTTGTCTACCATACCTAAATTATGCTCAGTCCAAATAATATATATAGATGTACACTCCAGTAGAAAATTGTTCTTTAGACCCGGTTGACAAGCCATATCCCTGACGGACTTGTCAAAGCGTTAAGATTATTGTCAAACTGGGACCAGCACTCACAATATCAAACATGCTGCTCAGTTCCCTCTCCTTGTAGCATTCCATTCCTGCAGCAGCCACGCTGGATATTATAGCATCACCAAGAAGTCGCAAGTTGCAAACTATATTATTGCACAGGTTGCTGGTTACAGCAGCGACTGCAACACACGCTAGTAGCACTGCGCACTGATCAACTTGCTATTGTCCACATCAGCATTCTTATTACAGGTTGCAGAAGAGTGCGAGAGCACTCGCGTGATTACTTTGTAGGCATGCATGGAATGCATATCAAGAGATACAGGGCACAGCGATGAGCTAGGTATCAGTAATTAGGTGAGAAAATATTTGGTGAGCATATTCATGTAGGAGCTTTGTTTGAAGATTCGGCAGGAAATGCAGAAGTTGTTGTACTGTAGGTGGCCTGTTGCTGCTGTAGTAGGAACCAAGCACATGCATCCTTTTATTGTTCAGGACAAAATTCACAAATACAAAAGCTGTTTAGTTTGTAACGCAGAGAAAGTCTATGCCTGAGAGGCCCATGTACGTACATGCCTTGATATGATATGTATGTATAGGCAAATTATGAAAGACATATTCCAGACAAAATTTGGTAACTGATCTAGTGCTTACAAAATACCAGGTAAACTTACAAAAGAAGACCTGGCTTTTAGACTGTAAGAAATTTATATCGGGAGTAGGATCCTGTTTAGTTTCCGCGGCAACCCCTTCCGACAAAGATACTACTGGGTTCTAGAGCAAAGATATTGTCATGATAGCAGTGGATAAATGCTGAATCCTTGTCATCCCTGTGCTGATAGTACCACTACTCCTGCCCATGAACACAGGTTATTGAACACTGGCACCTGCTTGAAGGGGGGAAGACTCCATTTTTACATCTTGATCAATCATAAAATTGCATTACTCGAGTTTTTGCAGGAACCTAGTAAAATCACTCATATTAGAAAAAACCTAACTATAAAAATCATTGAATTTTTTCTAGTTTTAGCAGAAAGGCCAGTAGAGCAGTTACTTCTCCAGTTGCATTGTCAATGTAACTGTCTCTTCTTTTGCCTCAAATCGAACTTCAAGGCTACCCCATTAGGATATGTTCTCATGCCGCAATACACAGCTATTCACAGTAGGGTGTGTTTCAATATAATGGTGGCACCGGACGCACATCGGCAGCGCACTGCTATGAGTTGTAGTCAACAACAGTTTAAAACTTTTCCGACTCCTCCCAATCACAGTATCTCTATCCTATCACTTGCTCGTTGCATGGCAAATGAATGACGACTCATGTGGTACAAGATATCCCTTTTATCTGGGCCAAAAAGCTTATCCAGGTGATGTTTTTATTTGCATTCACAACATATTATATTCTCTTTTATGAGGCAAATGGAGTATGACTCCTTGACCAGTAGTGGAGATTCAATACACCCACAAGTAGCTGGGCACCTTGATGACATGGAAACTGAAATTATATCTCTTCCCTGCTCACTTACAGATATCTGCAAGGTCACCAAACTTGCACCTCAATTGCATATATATGTAGAGCCTCTATACATGATTCTATAAGATGACAAAGGCTTCATTCCAGCTTTGTGTAAAAAGGTTAAACCAAATGTACTATGTCTGGGAGACAAAGGCTTATAAGTTGGCTCTACTCTTACTGAACTAGCAGTGTGACACTAAACATGCGTATATGCGTTTATGGGCCATTACTGAGCCCTTCAAATTGGACTGGATGTCACAAAATGGGCAGCGTATAGTAACTGCTTAATCCGTTATGTTTTCTGAGTCGTGCTTGGGAACAACCAAGACGAAAACTGCTTCCACTATGGAAAACACGAATGCACTATGTGAAATACTTCAACAGATAGTGCCATTCAACAATATCTAATTCTTGAGTCTTATGTGATATTCTCTGGTGGTAGCTATTGTATGCCTTGGCTGTAGCACTGAAAGTTGAACGCCATCCTATTTATGGTTTGAAGGGTGATTTGTTTACCAAGATGGTAACAAGTATGTTTTTTATCTGGCGCCCCATCTATACCCTTTTCAAACATATATATGGAGATCTCCGAGACATTGTCCAGGTTTGTGCTAAGGAGATCTCCAGGTTTGTGCTAAGGTGAACGGAAACATGCACTAAATCATTCCAGGTTTTTACCACTGACTACACATGTGATATAACGAACACTCATCACATTTCGTGATTTTTTGACTATATTTCCATTTTATATAATTTGAAAACGATTCGCGGGAAAGTGAGTGGACATGCGATCCGCCGAATTAAAGATGTTTGAATTTTGGCATGTGGACCTAGATTAGGACTAAACTCACACTAAAAAGTAAGAATATCATTTTTCCCGTCACATACATGCACTGTTTTGATGACTTGCAGTTCAAATTCGAAATATGCAGAGAAATTCAAAACAAAGACCAAAATACATAAAATATAGTAAACATTTGTCAAAAATCATACCAAAATTGCAAATCAATCTCTAGGTCATGTACCTTTACCAAAGAAAAAAACTCAAACCCAAAAACAAAAAGAAAATTATTTCTTTGCCGAGGGCACCGGTGGGGCCCTCGGCAAAGAACGGTGTGCGAGCGCGGGCCGTCGGCACGGGCTCCCCGTGTGCCGACGGCCGGGCCGGCGCTTGGCAAAGGCCGGTCAACCGGGTTTTCAACGCGCGATCAACGAGGGGTGCCTTTGACGAGGGATCACTCTTTGCCAACGGCCCCTTGATCCGGCCGTCGGCAAAGGCGTGCGGTTACCCCCCCCCCCCCCCCCGGCCCCGCCGAAACACTTAGCCATTTGCACAACCCATCTCTCCCCCGCGCCCTCCCACCGCCGCCACCGCCACCTCCACCTCCCGCCGCCGCCTCCGCCACCTCCACCTCCCGCCGCCGGCTCGCCCGCCGGCTCGCCGGCCGCCGGCCCGACCCGTCACCGCCTCCCCGTCCTCCTCGCCTCCGCCACCGCCACCTCCCGCCGCCGCGCCCGCACGCAGCACCGTCCGCCGCCCGTCCCATGCCCGCCCCCGCACGCCGCGGCCCCTCCCCCCCCCGCCCGCCCCCCCGCTCGCCGCCGCCCTCCCTCCCCCCGCCCGCCGCCCCCCCCCCCCCCCCCCCTTCCCGCCCTCCCTCCCCTCCGCTGACCACCAACCCGTCCTCCCTCCCCTGCCCGAGAAGAAAACGAAGGGAGAGGAGCAATGGAGTAGGAGTTGGAAGAAAAGGAGAGGGAGGAGAAAGGGATATGAGAAGGAGAGAGAGGAGAAGCCCAGGGACAGCCCCGCCATCGTCGTCCGCCCGAGCAAGGTGAGCCGAAGCAGGAATGTGAGTAGTGGTAGAATGACTAGTGGTTGAATTAGCACTGCCTTGATGAGTTCGATTAGAATGCATATATCACTAGTGATAGAATAACTACTGGTAGAATTGGCACTGTCTTGTTGAGTTCGATTAGAATGCATATCTCTGTTGTCGGCCTTCGTGTCGAATGTTTAATTGCAGGTTTTGACACCTCACCGTGCGGGGGGAGGTGCGCCGAAATTTTGACCTAAGTTGTATTTTCTTTTTTTCGAGAGATGGGCTAGTGGAAGGCAAGCCGGAGTACCTCGACGACCTTGATCTTCTTCGTTGGCGTTGCGGATCTGCCTGCACTGCGGCGCCTTGTCACCGTCAGGCCCTAGGTATGAATAACCCGTCTTCTGGTCGTATGGTCGTAGATCGCGTAACCTAGCTAGGTGTCTCCCGTCCAAAAGAGATACGGCTGGAGGTATGCATTTCTGTGCATACCTCTGACCGTATCTGTTTCGGATTGTCGACGTTCTCTGGACAGCCCGCGGATCCGTAGATGAGTTAGTTTCCATGTCCTGGTCCGATCTGAGGCAGAGTTTTGGCATCACCTCCTGTTGTTCTCTGGATACACAATCTCCATACTCGGACGTGTATCCGGAGAACGAGCGGGGGAGGGTGCTGCCGAAATTCAGCCTCGATCGGATCGGGGCATGGAAACTAACTCATCTACGGATCCGCGGGTGGGATTAGGACCTATCCTCACCTATTAGACAGTAGGATCATGATGTACATGGATTTTATGGTTCGCATTCCTGTATGACAAAGGATGGAGGACCGTCAGTGGATGTACACCGGCCGGAGAAGTAAGCGTGATTTTGACGATGAATGGAAGGATAAGACCAATGGTTTCTTGGAATTTGCGTGGGCCAATTCTCGTGGTCATTTGCTAGTTTGGTGTCCCTGCACAATATGTGACAACAAGAGGAGAGTTAGCAAGGAGGATATGGGCCGACATCTTCTGTACAATGGATTTACCAAAGACTATACCGTGTGGATCTACCATGGTGAAGCACATCGTATGAGAGAGGAGGTGGTGAGACCACGCCTGGAGGGGTGTGATGATGATGCGGGGGTTATAGACATGTTAGAAGATGCTCACCAAGCACTTTTCAATGACAACCGTGATAAGGAGGCGATGGAGGAGGAGGCAAAGTTGTTCTACAAGATGATGGACTCGACAAAGATACCTCTTCATGACCACACCACCGTTTCGCAATTGGACGCCATTGGGCGGTTATTAAGGGTGAAATCCGAGTTAAACATCGATCGAGCAAAGCTTCAATAGGTTGTTGGTCGTTGTTGGCTCCTTGCTTCCAAAGGGCCATTCACTACCAACGTCCATGTACGAGTCAACAACACTCTTCAAAGCACTTATGATGCCGTATGAGCAGATAGATGCCTGTGTGAATGGGTGTGTCCTTTTTAGGAAGGAACATGCGGATGCCACGCACTGTCCAAAGTGCAAATCCTCGAGGTTCGAAGAGGTACCAGCTGGGGATGGTCAGATGAAGCGGACTGATATCGCCCAAAAGATCGTACGGTATCTTCCGTTCGTGCCGAGGATCCAGCGACTTTACATGCCTGAGGAAACTACCAAACAGATGACATGGCATAAGCATGGCATACGATATAGTCCTGACAAGATGGTACATCCATCAGATGGTGAAGCATGGCAGTACTTTGATGGACAACATCCTGAGAAAGCAGCAGAGGCTCGTAATGTACGTGTTGCGCTGGCAACCGATGGGTTCAATCCTTATGGAATGAGTACCGCCCCTTACACATGTTGGCCCGTGTTCGTTGTACCCTTGAATCTCCCCCCGGTGTCGCCTTCCAACGGGACACGATATTCATGTCCTTAATAATTCCTGGACACCCGGGGAGTAATATGGGTGTGTATATGGATCCTTTGTGGGATGAATTGATTAGTGCTTGGGAGGAAGGTGTATGGACATACGACCGAGCTAAAAGGTCATCCTTCAAGATGTATGTTTGGTACCAATACTCTATTCATGACTTCCTGGCGTATGGGTTGTTCTCAGCCTGGTGTCTTCATGGAAAGTTCCTGTGACGCCCCAGGTTTTTAATTACCGTCATTAACGCTAATGACCGGATCAGCCGGGTCAAACCAGTCAAACCCCGGTCAAACCTAGGTCAACCTGGGTCATCACCCGAAAACCTCGCCAACAAACCCCAATGAACCCCTTGACCAAGCCTACACACACCCGTAGTGGACCTTTGGTCAAAGACACAGTCAAACCCCGCTTAAGCGTTGACGTCAGCGAATGTCGTCCGGAACTTTTGCCTCGTTCCCCAAAATTCACCTAAACACTTCAAAATCTACCTTTATGAAAGTTGTCCATCTTGTTGAAGGACACAACTTTCATGTAGATTGGCATTTCAAATTTTGAGTGGAAATTAGTGAAAAACTTGATCGATTGACAGTACCCCCTTCGTTTTCCGAACGGTGCCGACATTCAATATTGGCACGACGTTCCTGCAAAATCCGTTGAGAAAAACACTATATGGCCTTTTTGAAAGTTGTAGAGGGTAGTTAGATCTACAACTTTCCTATTCATTGCCTTGTGCACGTACTTTTATTCAATTTTTTGGAGAAAACTTAAGCTGAACAGGGGCACAGCGACTAGAGCTTGGCCGCGGGTGCGCTCCCGCGCGACGCCGTGTCGCGCGCGCCGACGCCGCGCGCCGGCCACCCGCGCCTCGGCATCCGGGCCATGCGCCGCTCCTTCCCCGTGCCTCACGCACACCGAGAGCCCTCGAATTCACCCCCTCCTCGCGCCGCGCTCCGGCGGGCCGGACGGCAACCATCGGACCGCCGGTCATGCCGCACCGCACGGCCGCGCATCCTACCGAGGCCGGCGCCTACCCCTAGGTACGTCGCGGTCGCTTCGTCGTCACCAGTGCGTGTGCGCGTGCCTCCTTAAGGCCGGGATGCCGCCCCCCCTCGACACACCGACCCCCCCCCCCCCCCCCACTGCCTCATGCCGCGGCCGGCCACCATGGGAGCTCCTCGATGAGCAGCGCCCCCCCCCCTTCTATCCATCACCGTCCAAGCTAACCTACACCTCCCTGGGGACCCGTGGAAGCTTCTCCTACCGCGCATTGCCCAACCCCGGCCCCATCTCGCCGGCATTCCACCACCGCCGCGGCGGCCGCGTCGAGCGCCGCCGAGCACCCCACCGCCGGCCACCTCCACCCCGTCCAAGCACTCAAACTAGCCCCTAGACCCCCTAGGACTCTCCTCCGCCCCCTCCCCGCCGAGAACCCGCGGCGAGCTCGCCGGATTCCAGCAGCCCCCGCCGGCCGGCCGCCCCGAGGGCCACATTGCGAGCATTGAGTTCTTCTCAGGGGCCTAATCGCAAAAGGGTAACTACTATAGTACAACAGATTTGCTGAATCTTGTAAATCACGTAGAAGATCACAGAAAATTCAGAAAAATGTGAAACTAATTTGGTTGGATCCGTGGTGATTTATACTACAACTTTTGTTATTCTGGCCTGAGCTAATTTCTTTTAGTTTTTGCATGAAAAATACAAATGTGAAAACCCTAGATCTGCAATATCTCAAAAACCGTAAGTCCTTTGTAGCTAATTTTGGATATGTTGTGTGTTAGGTCATGACTAGCTCCTATGCC
Organism: Cenchrus americanus; assembly: GCA_947561735.1. Lineage (NCBI taxonomy): Eukaryota > Viridiplantae > Streptophyta > Magnoliopsida > Poales > Poaceae > Cenchrus > Cenchrus americanus. The sequence continues at coordinate 15,391,936 of OX387239.1, forward strand.
AAAAAAATTGCACAAAGTTATCATGTAAATTTTCTTATAAAAATGTTTTTCTATCTCTAGCAGAACTGCATAATGAATTTTCATGTTAAATATATTTATGTTTTCGACCCCAATTTGTGCACACTGTCTTGTAATACCAAAATGCACATATTGTGAATTAATCATGAATTTTGGATTAACAGAAATAATTATTCTTGATTTATGCATGTTTTCCTTTGTAAATTAATAAACCAAGTTCAGTAGAGATTCCATGCAAACATGCTGGTTCTCTAGGCTTGTTTAGGACCAGAGAGCATGCACAAGAAAGTTTGGATCATTTTGATGCTTAATTATTTTTATATGCATTTAAATTGAATCACTAGATAACCTTTGTTGTTTTCCATGATAATTAAATTCCTAGCATCCAACACTTACATGTGGGTCCAATGGACCAGTATAGATGCTAGTAGGCTTAAGAAACACTACTTTAATTGTTGGTAATTTATTGAGTAATAAAAGGCTTAAAAGCCCTTTTAATATTAAAGAGAAGTTAAATAAAGAGAAATCCCTAATTAATTCTTTTTCTTTTTGGAAGTGCTATCTAATTTAATTAAAAGATAATTAATTCTTATTGCTGATAAGGAAATAATTCAAGGATAAAAGTATTAATTATATCTTTACTTGTGAAAGGAAAATGATTAAAAGCTTTCACATGAAATGACAAGTATAAAGAAACCTTTATTAAATTGTGCAATAAAAGAATAACCCATGTACAACCAATAACCTTCCTAAAAGAGAAACACTATCTAGATGCTTGTTATAGGTGTTTAGTGGTTAATACACCCTTCCACTGAATTTTATTGATTAATCCCATGGATAAAAGATATATAGGTCATTACAGGCTTAATAAAGGGGTGAAACCACCAAACCACCCATGTTAACTTGAGTGTGGTTGCAAATCATGTTAAAAAGGTTAAATATGCCTGCCCACTACTGTTGGTGAATTTAAATTAATTTATTTACGTATAAATGTACATAGTCACCATCAAAAAGAATAATTAATAAAGAGTTGCATATTATTCCTTTATGGAAGAGTATGCTGAATGTATTCTTATCTAGGTGAATGTGCCCAACAAATACACCCATTGATTGTCAAAATGGTTCGTGAGTGATTTAAGTAGAAATCATCGAATAAATCTTGCATTTGCATCTTTGTGTAGATCTTTCCGCCAGTAGCCGTACGCTCGTGCCGGAAGGAGGAGGCGAAGGTGCCGACAAAGAGCTGTCGTGCGTGGACGTAGCTCAAGACCTGGACCCAAGTCCAGAAGGGCCCAAGGCCAACCTTGCCAGCGAAGGCAAGCACCGGATCATTAACCCCGTCTTTTAAAATTATGCAATTATGTTTGCTATGATTGTGCATTTACGTTTCAGGAATTGATTTGAAACCCTATATGCATGATCCCTAGGTACCTATGCTCTATCACTTGTGTGCTAGGTCGATAGCTGCCATGCTATAGGACCGATAGCAGTTGAGTGATGTTCGTCACTCGCGAGAATAGGTTCCTATATAGGAATCATAAGATACCCTTAAATGGATCGCTCATGTGGTAAGAGCATGGGATTGGGCTCCGGTCCAGTGGGCATGTGGGCTAAGCTTTTGAACGTACTAAACATATGCCGGGAATGGGACCGGTAAGCCTAGAACCTTAATGAGGCGGCACGGGATCCTACCGTTACTACTCTTGAGAAATCTCCTTACCGGCTAGCTACCGGAAGGGTGGTGTATGGTGACTCCGGGTATCTCGCGGGGTATGCCGGATAGCCTGCACCAGGGACTGTAAGATTCGATCCCAACCCGAAGATTTATGGGGACGGCCTGGGAAGTTGTCCTCGCGGGGACAGCCTACCGTGTGTTTGGGTCTACCTTGCAAGGTTTAAATCAATCGATTGTCGGCCTCTCACCGTTATCCGAGACTGCTTAATCAACTGGCCATGATATCCCGTAATGATGGAACTCGAGAAATATGGTTGGATGAATTAATTGCTTGTCCAATTCTTGATTGAATTAGTTGGCACACTTAGAAATGGTAATCAACTAGAACTTGTGCTAAAAGATTGAAAGTAAGGATCCACTCTTAGTGGCTTTCCAGCAAAAGAAACTCCACAGGCCAAAAGCCCATCATGTCTAGAGGTTGGTGATGTAGTCATCACCCGACGGTCAAGTCTTGCTGAGTATTAGTATACTCAGCCTTGCTTTAAAACTGTTGTTGCAGGTATGATTGACCGGATGGGTGACGACAAGTAAGGACATCACGGATGGCCTCCTGTGATGTTCACCGTTGTGCTAGATTAAATTATTTCCGCTGTATTTTCGAACTCTGAACCTTTACTCCATGTCATGACAATGGTTTGTAATAAAATGTTTAATTCATGTTGTACTCTGGACTCGCCTTCGCGTGACTTTTAATGCATGGGTCGATCCTCTTTTCGATGTCCAAGTGATTTACCGGGCGTTAACCCGGCAACTAACGACAGGATGATACTTTACTATGGCTTAATGACCAAAGTGGATCGGTCTTAGGCGATAGTACGGTATTTTCCTAGGCGGGTTGTCACAGCTGGTATCAGAGCGACTGCATGCACCAGAGTTTAATTAACAACTCTAATCACATAATTTCCGAATAAAATTTGCCAAGATTGTTTGAATTGCAAAACACGTTGGTCCGTTAAGGATAAACTAGACCGAGAGGCCCTAGAGGGAAATTTTTGGTTTCTTTCAGGTGGCTTAGTAATCTATGGTTTATTTTGCTAACTCCCAGCACATTACTTTATGTCAGACTTACTTATTGCACAACCATACTAGTTCATCACGTTTTGCCATACGTGGTGGTTCCACAGGGAAGTCCTGTGAGGGACTAGTGGGACCTATTCCAATGGGTGCCACGTCGCGTTTGAGTCTCGTCACGTTTTGCCATACGTGATGGTACCACGGGAAAGTCCATGAGGGATGAGTGAGGCCTATTCCAATGGGCACTCACGTCGCGTCAGAGTCTTAAATAGGACGCTGTCCATGCAGCGGCTCAACGCATGGGTGCCGTTTCTATAGTGAACAGTAATGTATGTGGACGCTTTCATGAGTGCTGGCATGAAAGGTTCGTTGTGTTCTGTGATCTTCTGCAGGTACACTAACCCCGTTACGTAAGTCGTTAAGTAAGCCTCGACTAATTCTCGACTAGTTATTATAGGGAGACACGTGTATGTGCCGTGCCACCGGCGCTAACTTCGAAATTGGGCTTGGATGCCTTGTGAGGACGAATAGGACGCCTTGCATCATGTTAAAAATCGTGAAAGAACCTAAACTGAACTCACGTCTGTTTCCGTGCTCTCTGAAGTAAATAGTGATGGCGTGTTTTGTTCTACTTAGCATCTTTAGGTGTAAATGTGTTGTCATGCTTAAATTTAATAGATATTGTTGCTTAAATTGTTGTTCTTGCTCAAGAACCTTTCGTCTAGGTGACCCTAACATAGGTTGCTCCAATCTAATCCCGTTCTGCTCGCCCAAGTTCGTAATCATACCTTGGTCTACCGCAAGTTATGCTTGGTAGTCAACCCTGTCTTGACATTCCCCTAGAACCTTTGAACCTTACTTGGTTCAGCACCTTTCTAATTCCTTAGCTCAACCTTGAGTACCCAACTTAAGTTTTATAACCTTGCTAAGTTGCTACGACGATGGAGAAGTGTTGGACTCTGGTTCAAGTTAGGAAGTCGGATGCCGATTGCCAGACCTTGTACCAGTTGGTATGCCTGATCGTTCGAGTCCAGCATACATTGGGTCTAAGTATGCATGGTTACCCCATACCTTGACCTTACCCGTACTCGTGGATCGAGTTACCTTTGTATACTCGCACCCGCCTGATTCTCACTTTTGTCGTATGTCCAGATCGACAACGCTGGCTCTACGTCGGCTGATGTGGAATCATGGACTCGCGTGAACTACCTCGAGGAGGGTGGTTTTCCTGCACTTTTGTGGGACACCCTAAAGGACTTTGGGTACACCACTTATCCAGAGTACTCGACACGTGAGGTCATGACCACAGGCCAACTCCTTCGTTGTGAGGTGAAGGTGAAGATTTCAGCGTGCCCGACCAATCCTGCTTGGGATGAGTGGGAGTGTACGGCACACGGAAGAAACTTGTCCGACACGGTGCAGAAGGCTGCTCTCGAAGCACTCACCACTTTTTGTGGGAAGCACCCGACCGAGATAGCCAACTCTGCAGCTAAAGTCATTCCGGTACCCGAGCGACACATTGCACCGGGTGGTGAACGAGAAACTATCCTCCCAGCCCAGAGCAACGCTCACTATAGCCCTGATCTTGTCACCTCAGTCCGCTTTTCAGAAGCCATGTACGACACCTACCAATGAATGGTGGGAGAAAGTGTATTCTATAGACATCAGATCTATAGATACAAAGTTAAGTAATTAGAGTGTTCAGCTCAAGCGTTGAAGGAAGCCCGAGCAATGATCGCTACTCTCAAGAAGGAAAGGCGCAAGGACAAGGCAAAGATACAAGAGTTAACCGAGATCATACATGAGCATAATTTCTTGTTGCAGGATAACGATCAGTATATGCTTGAACTAGAAAATCAATTGGAAGCTCTAGTCGTTCCACCCCCAGAACCTATCATTTCTGGACCCGCGCAAGAAGAAGAGGTTGAAGATATCCAGGGTGAATCTGGAATGGAGTCTGGACCCGAGTCACCGTAGTCCTTCAGCAGGGAAGATTCCACCCTCGGAGGTTGGTCCATTGGGAATAAAGCTCCGAGTCGTAAGAATGCAGTGTTGAGAGGAATCCTAGTGTGCCATGACCACTTTTGGTCAACTATCGCTGTCGGTTGGACTAGGAACCTTGTCATCGCAGCTAGTCTGCCTTGTAATCCTAAATGTTGTTGGTAATTCTGAAAACTCTCATCGATGTACTGCCTTGATTAAACATCCCTTTCAGCAATGATGTTCGTACGACATCATTTATGTTAAGTTGTGATCAATCAAGATCCGTACTCCACAAATTTTTTTGCCAGTCCAATATCCAATCGATCCCGCAATCCTGAACTTGTTCTTTTCGGTCTTGCTCAAACCTTGTAATTTGAATTAAAATGTTGCTTTTGTGCATGCGCTGCATAGCATATGCATTTGGGAAGCATGGGTATACGAACGTGCATTCGCATGAAACTCCGTACCCCTACGCTACCTCTCTCGTTTGGTGATGTTGTTACCACATAGTCTAAAGTGCCGCGACGGAACCTAGGGTATTGTGTGTGCTGCAGCCACCCGACTGCCACTAGGAGCGCGCTAGGTATCTTGGTTGTGAGATAGCAACTCGTCACACAGATCCCCTCTCTACCTTGATTGCCCTTGCAATCACTGACGCATATGGGTAACCGAGTCATTCTAACGTGCATCATGAGCACCATACCGCACTAGCATATGCATCGCATCAACTTGAAAAGTATTGCACTTTCAAAACAATGAGTTGTTAAAACCTCAAAATTTGCGAAATAAGTAAAGGTGTGAGCAAGATTATTCCTTGAAGTTCCCACTTGAAGTCATCTTTCGTCCAGGAGATTATGGAACTCTGTCATTAGCTTTCCTTTCCTTGTAATGGTCTATTGGAAATCTCTGACAAATTGGTCCCTTGCCATGAATCTCGACGATCTTGCAGCATCAATTCCTTTCCTGCTAGCCAAGCAGAAGTCTTAGACGTAGAAATCCTTTCGAGCAGTCAATGTTCTCGAATAGTCAACATGGAGAAGTCATCCATCGTGTATTCGTTCTTGGTCCGTGCTCTTAACCTTCCAATTCTCAAAAATCAAACAAGGAAGTACGCCCAGGATCGATCGAAGCTTTATGCTACGCTCCTCTGTGTTGCTATCGCAAACATAAAGCGTTGTACACTGAGCTTTTCTTGTTTTGCTCCCCATCACGGTCGATTATTTAGACCGTTGAGCCCCATCGTCATCAGTGTCACGGTCATACAACGCCATGACGTCGCTCTGCCCTCGATTTCCGCAACCATATTCATGACGCCGTAATCGCGTGAGCTGACCTTGTCGAGCTCCGTGTTGTTTACGCCTGATACCCGACTGGGTCAACTGACCGTTACAGCCTCGCAGCGGCTATAAAATGGAACCTTTTACTGGAACCGCCGATACGAAAGCTCCATTTCCATCAGAGATCGGCATTATCACTGTTCCGTTCTTCTTCTAGCTAGCCTGGCTATTTGCCACTAGAGCACCTCTCCCAGCTACTTCGATCTTCCCGAGCAAACTGTTCTCCGTCCTCATTTCCGACGTCCAGAAGGAGCTCGGAGTAGACCGAAAGCATAAATCAATCCAAGTTGCCACCCATGACTCCGTCTTCGGAAGAGCTTGAATCATTTCGCTGGACATTGTTGGGGATGTACCTCTGTATAGTAGGAGGATTATGTCTGCTCTTAGCTGTGCATGTGCACATTCATCGTCCGCTTCCTCATGAACGGCGATGAGGTAGTACGAGGACGCACCTTGTACCTTTTTGTTCCAGCTGCAATCCCGATCAGAAGATGTGTGTGGACAAAGCTTTACCCGTTAATGTTTTGGATGTCCGGTTTGCATTGCTTACCGTGAATGAGTCTCGTAGGATATGTTCGAATTATAAGCTTATGGGTGAGAATCTGAACATGCACTGATTAGGAACTTAAATTTTCAGATGTTCCGACCGGCATGGAATAACCCCAATGATTTTGAAGCATCAGGTAGTGGCGATCCTACGCTACCGCCGCCCACGATGTTGACCGAAGCTTTCGTAGCAGCACATACCGAAGTGTTGTGCCAGCTCCTGCAGACACAACAGCAAATGGTTCAACAACTACAACAAATGCCGCCGATGCAATCGAAGCTTCAACCTTCCAAGCCCTGTTCACCAGAAGTACCCACCCAGAGGGACATAAACACCATTGTCGGCGCAGCTCAACTGCTAGAAGGGCAGAATTCCGTGCTGAATCAGATGGTGTACGATATCATCCAAGGACGTTATGGGAAACCATATCAGAATAATTTGGCAACCAGTCTCTCTCAGTCTTTATCTGCTTCTATGGTCGAACAAGCCCGTTTGTTCAATCTGTTGGAGGAGTATGTTAATCAAGATCAACCCCAAGCCTCCGACTCCATATTACCACCTTCTCGACTGCCGATGGACCTTAGGGCAGAAGAGAGGGCAAGCAAAGGCAGTAAACGAGAACTTTTCGTGATAGATGTAAGTGAGTGGGAAATTACCTGTACGGAGACTTGTCTGTGTGAAGGCAAGCGAAGCTGTAACCCTAGCAAGACTACTCAACTCCCTACTAATGAAACACCTTCGCGAACCTCGAAGAGGGCAAAGAAAAAGGAGAGAAAGAGGCTCCGCCTTATCCAGGAAGCCCAGCAACCGATCTCCGAACTCAACGACCTTCCTCCCCGGTTGTGCTACAATTGTAGACAGCCCGGGCATTTTGCCAATAAGTGCCCGAACCCCAGACAGCAGAAGCCCCAGCAACAGGAGCAGAACCCCGGATCTACCATCAACAACAACAAGCCAAGCCCTCAAGTGGAGCAAAGCCAACTGAATTTCATGGGTAACACCCTATCCCAGAATCATTTCTCACCTCCCCTTGTAATTTCGAATCTCGGGACGAGATTCTTCTTAAGGGGGGTAGGCTGTGACGCCCCAGATTTTTAATTACCGTCATTAACGCAAATGACCGGATCAGCCGGGTCAAACCAGTCAAACCCCGGTCAAACCTAGGTCAACCTGGGTCATCACCCGAAAACCTCGCCAACAAACCCCAATGAACCCCTTGACCAAGCCTACACACACCCGTAGTGCACCTTTGGTCAAAGACACGGTCAAACCCCGCTTAAGCGTTGACGTCAGCGAATGTCGTCCGGAACTTTTGCCGCGTTCCCCTAAACACTTCAAAATCTACCTTTATGAAAGTTGTCCATCTTGTTGAGGGACACAACTTTCATGTAGATTGGCATTTCAAATTTGGGTGGATTCCGGCAGCCCGCGCCGGTCGGCTGCCCCGAGGGCCACATTGCGAGCATTGAGTTCTTCTCAGGGGCCTAATCGCAAAAGGGTAACTACTATAGTACAACAGATTTGCTGAATCTTGTAAATCGCGTAGAAAATCACAGAAAATTCAGAAAAATGTGAAACAAATTTTGTTGGATCCGCGGTAATTTATACTACAACTTTTGTTATTCTGGCCTGAGCTAATTTCTTTTAGTTTTTTCATGAAAAATACAAATGTGAAAACCCTAGATCTGCAATATCTCAAAAACCATAAGTCCTCTGTAGCTAATTTATGGATATGTTGGGTGTTAGGTCATGACTAGCTCCTATGCGAAAACAATTGCACAAATTTATCATGTAAATCTTCTTATAAAAATGTTTTTCTATCTCTGGCAGAACTGCATAATGATTTTTCATGTTAATTATATTTATGTTTTCGACCCCAACTTGTGCACACTGCCTTGTAATACCAAAATGCACATATTGTGAATTAATCATGAATTTTGGATTAATAGAAATAATTATTCTTGATTTATGCATGTTTTCCTTTGTAAATTAATAAACCAAGTTCAGTAGAGATTCCATGCAAACATGCTGATTCTCTAGGCTTGTTTAGGACCAGAGAGCTTGCACAAGAAAGTTTGGATCATTTTGATGCTTAATTATTTTTATATGCATTTAAATTGAATCACTAGATAACCTTTGTTATTTTCCGTGATAATTCAATTCCTAGCATCCAACACTTACATGTGGGTCCAATGGACCAGTATAGATGCTAGTAGGCTTAAGAAACACTGCTTTAATTGTTGGTAATTTATTGACTAATAAAAGGCTTAAAAGCCCTTTTAATATTAAAGAGAAGTTAAATAAAGAGAAATCCCTAATTAATTCTTTTTATTTTTGGAAGTCCTATCTAATTTAATTAAAAGATAATTAATTATTATAGCTGATAAGGAAATAATTCAAGGATAAAAGTATCAATTATATCTTTACTTGTGAAAGGAAAATGATTAAAAGCATTCACATGAAATGACAAGTATAAAGAAACCTTTATTCAATTGTGCAATAAAAGAATAACCCATGTACAACCAATAACCTTCCTAAAAGAGAAACACTATCCAGATGCTTGTTATAGGTGTTTAGTGGTTAATACACCCTTCCACTGAATTTTATTGATTAATCCCATGGATAAAAGATATATAGGTCATTACAGGCTTAATAAAGGGGAGAAACCACCAAACCACCCATGTTAACTTGAGTGTGGTTGCAAATCATGTTAAAAAGGTTAAATATGCCTGCCCACTACTATTGGTGAATTTAAATTAATTTATTTACGTATATATGTACATAGTCACCATCAAAAAGAATAATTAATAAAGAGTTGCATATTATTCCTTTATGGAAGAGTATGCTGAATGTATTCTTATCTAGGTGAATGTGCCCAACAAATACACCCATTGATTGTCAAAATGGTTCGTGAGTGATTTAAGTAGAAATCATCGAATAAATCTTGCATTTGCATCTTCGTGTAGACCTTTCCGCCAGTAGCCGTACGCTCGTGCCGGAAGGAGGAGGCGAAGGTGCCGACAAAGAGCTGCCGTGCGTGGACGTAGCTCAAGACCTGGACCCAAGTCCAGAAGGGCCCAAGGCCAACCTTGCCAGCGAAGGCAAGCACCGGATCATTAACCCCGTCTTTTAAAATTATGCAATTATGTTTGCTATGATTGTGCATTTACGTTTCAGGAATTGATTTGAAACCCTAGATGCATGATCCGTAGGTACCTATGCTCTATCACTAGTATGCTAGGTCGATAGCTGCCATGCTATAGGACCGATAGAAGTCGAGTGATGTTCGTCACTCGCGAGAATAGGTTCCTACATAGAATCATAAGATACCCTTAAATGGATCGCTCATGTGGTAAGAGCATGGGATTGGGCTCCGGTCCAGTGGGCATGTGGGCTAAGCTTTTGAACGTACTAAACATATGCCGGGAATGGGACCGGTAAGCCTAGTACCTTAATGAGGCGGCACGGGATCCTAGCGTTACTACTCTTGAGAAATCTCCTTACCGGCTAGCTACCGGGAAGGGTGGTGTATGGTGACTCCGGGTATCTCGCGGGGTATGCCGGATAGCCCGCACTGGGGATCGTAAGATTCGATCCCAACCCGAAGATTTATGGGGACGGCCCGGGAAGTTGTCCTCGCGGGGACAGCCTACCGTGTGTTTGGGTCTACCTTGCAAGGTTTAAATCAATCGATTGTCGCCTCTCACCGTTATCCGAGACCCGCTTAATCAACTGGCCATGATATCCCATAATGATGGAACTCGAGAAATATGGTTGGATGAATTAATTGCTTGTCCAATTCTTGATTGAATTAGTTGGCACACTTAGAAATGGTAATCAACTAGAACTTGTGCTAAAAGATTGAAAGTAAGGATCCACTCTTAGTGGCTTTCCAGCAAAAGAAACTCCACCGGCCAAAAGCCCATCATGTCTAGAGGTTGGTGATGTAGTCATCACCCGACGGTCAAGTCTTGCTGAGTATTAGTATACTCAGCCTTGCTTTAAAACTGTTGTTGCAGGTATGATTGACCGGATGGGTGACGACAAGTAAGGACATCACGGATGGCCTCCTGTGATGTTCACCGTTGCGCTAGATTAAATTATTTCCGCTGTATTTTCGAACTCTGAACCTTTACTCCATGTCATGAACAATGGTTTGTAATAAAATGTTTAATTCATGTTGTACTCTGGACTCGCCTTCGCGTGAGTTTTAATGCATGGATCGATCCTCTGTTCGATGTCCAAGTGATTTACCGGGCGTTAACCCGGCAACTAACGACAGGATGATACTTTACTATGGCTTAATGACCAAAGTGGATCGGTCTTAGGCGATAGTACGGTATTTTCCTGGGCGGGTTGTCATAGTTCCCGTGCCCAATATGCAAGGAACGTTTGAGGTTCATCTAGTTGCAGAAGGGTGCTAAGTATTCATCGTTCGACCAACATCGTCAGTTCCTACCTCTTGACCATCCATTCAGACAAGATAAGAAGAACTTCAGAAAAGGTGTTGTAGTGACACAACCTCGACCGCAGATGCTGACTGGTGCCGAGGTTCGTGCTCAGGTAGAGGCTCTTGTGGCCAATGAAGGAGATGGTCGTTATGTGGGGTATGGTGAGCAGCATATGTGGAGCCATAAATCGGGCTTACAACGGCTCCCCTATCATGATGACCTTCTTGTGCCACATCACATTGACGTTATGCACACTGAGAAGAATATCGCATAGGCACTTTTTTGCACACTGATGGACACCGAAAAGTCTAAGGATAATCCTAAGGCCAGAGTGGACATTGCAACACTATGTGATAGACCTAAGATAGAGATGAGGCCTCCAGAAGGCCGCAAGAAATGGAGAAGACCCAAGGCCGATTATGTATTGTCCATTGAACAAAGGAGGGAAGTTCTTAAATGGATGAAGACGCTTAGGTTTCCAGATGGGTATGCACATAATGTGAAGAGGGGAGTAAATTAACTACTATGCGAGTAAATGGCATGAAGAGTCACGACTACCATGTATGGATCGAGCGGCTTCTTCCCACGATGGTTCGAGGCTTTGTCCCAGAGAATATATGGCAAGTGCTGGCAGAGTTGAGCTATTTCTTCCGGCAGCTATGTGCGAAGGAGATATCTCGGACCGTATGTAGAGAGTTGGAGAAAGCGGCCACTGTGTTACTATGTAAGTTGGAGAAAATCTTTCCACCTGGATTCTTCTTGCCAATGCAGCATATGATTGTGCACCTTCCATACGAGGTACGCATGAGTGGGCCTGTGCAGTACCATTGGTGCTACCCAATTGAGAGAACTCTGAAGCTCGTACGCAAAAAATGTACAAATAAAGCCAGAATCGAGGCTTCAGTTGCAGAGGCATACATTGTGGAGGAGGTGTCAAACTTCACAGAAAAGTACTATAAAGAGAACCTTTCTAGCGTGCATGATCACCCCCCTCGTTACAATGTCGCGGATAATGGCGAGTAAGTTCGAGGAACTTACTAGGTTCCTGGCGACGTCAGGTGGTATGGCTCTACCACCAGGGCTCCTAGCTCCTATCACTCCGATCGCTCCACAGGTGTCTCCTACGCCGCAAGTTCTCGGTAGTCCTGTGAGTATGATACCAAAGACTTTCTGGTTTTGTGGCTAATCATATCTAACACTTGCAATCTTGTCTCCTTTGTGCAGCCTTTCTCGGCGGGTTCAAATCAGCAGGCTCCAAGTGGCGATCAAGTCCACCACTCGCCCGTCACTCAGATGCCAGCTTTCACACCCTTCCCGCCGCCCGAGCAGTCACCGTAGGCCTGTGGATCTACCATGGACTTGTTTCGATGGACTTGTGGATGTTATGTGGATTTGTGGACTTGTGGACTTGTGTGGATGTGTGAACTTGTGGATGTGTGAAGTATTGTGATGTGTGAACTTGTGGATGTGATATATATGTGATATGTGCTGCTGCATTTGGGTTTGCAGGTGATATATGTGTGTTTGCAGGTGATATGCATTTGGTTGCAATTTGGAAGCAAAAAAAAATAAACAAAGGATGACCGCTTTGCCGAGCGCGGCCGTCGGCAAAGCCACCTTTGCCGAGGGTTTTGCGCAAGTACGCTCGGCACACCTGGGGAAACTGACCCCTTCTCGGGTGTTCCCAGCTGTGCCGAGTGTACTTGCACAGGCACTGCGGCACTCGGGAGCACCCGATCCGGGTCTCCCAGCTGTGCCGAGAGTTGGGTCGTCGGCAAAGATTACCTCTGTGCCGACGGCTTTCCCCAGGCCTAGAGTCCGACCGTCGGCAAAGGGGTTTTGGAAATCCGTCAGTTCGTAACGGTTACTTTTTTCCTCCGACGGCCCGCCGTGGGCTCTCGGCAGAGACTTTGCCGAGGGTCTGGATCTCAGGCTCTCGGCAAAGATCCTTGGCCGAGAAAAAATTTTCCAGGAGTACGGTGCCGAGTGCGGCCGTCGGCAAAGCCTTTGCAGACGGTGAGGCACCCACTGCCATGAGCACACAAGAGTGGCGCCACATTGAAGGCTGCATGCGAACAATTGTATCTCAGCTACTACATATCTTGATGTGTACCCCATTGATACAATCCAAGCTGGACATGTGGAGTGCACTTTGTTGACAACACTGTCTTCCTGTGCCCCTCATTCCCAATTTTGACTAACAAATACATGCTCACAACTACATATGCACGTACAGATATGGGTGGATGGAGAGCCAGCCTCGCACCCCGCGCACCCCGGTGCACCCCGCGCGCCGCCGCTACCACCCCCAGCCCGCCGACGGACCGCTCCGGCCGCCGACGCCCCGCTCTGCGCCCCACCCCCCCAACGGTCCTCGCCGCCGCCCGAGCAGGTTGATTTCTCCTTCTCTCTAAGCCCAGATCCTTCCCCCAAGGCCTCGGGATGTGGTGCTGCTACATCCAACCAAACGCAACACAACAAGCTGCCGCGGACCTTCAAGGAGGTGCTCCTCTCCATGCCCGCGCGTGACGCCTGCCCGGCTGGAGATGGCAGCTGCTCGGTACCTCGACCGGAGTTCTACGATGGCAACCACGCCAGGAAGACGCCCACCTCCACCGCTGTCCCTGTACGGGCGGGCGGAACGAGGGCGACATCACGGGCGGCGGCTAGGCTGCGGCTCAAGGCCATCATCGTCGTCCCCAAAGAAGGTAACTACCAGGCCACCTTTCCGACCATACCCAGAGGCCCCGTGGCCGCGCGCCTCTCCTTCCCGGCAACCACGCCCGTGCCGCCGCCTGCCGGGGGGCGCAGGGGCATGGACGCTCAGGGATGGGAGGCGTACAGGTCCAAGCGCCAAAGGAAGGAGGAGGCCAGACAACGCACCACCCCTCGACGGGTGTCGGTGTTCCGGCGCCTCGGCCACGCCTCGCCGGCTACAAAACCTTTCCACACCCTCTTCCTTGAGCGCACCGCCGGCCGTTGTTTCAAGTGCCTCGCCCCCGACCACAAGGTGCACCAGTGTCGTGATCCCCCACGCTGCATCTCCTGCTTTCGCTCCGGCCACCGCGCTCGCTACTGCAAAACTCCACCTGCTCCACCGCCGCCACCACCACCCCCGTCCCCACAACCCAAACTACGGCCGCAGTCGACGCCCCACCTCCCACCACCTTTTCCTCTTGCCGCGGTGCCCCCAGCTGTGATCGCGGGGCAGCAGCCAACAATGCCGTCCTTCCCAGTCGACTTGGCTCACCGTCCGTCCATCACCCTGGCTTGTGCTCCCGCCACTCCGGAGATCCTCGACAGGGCCTGCGACCTCCAGGAGCGGGCGGTGGTGCTGGTTGGCGAGGGGGAGCAGCCTTCCTGCGCGGAGGTGGCCTGGGCGCTTGGCTTGGCGCTTGGCCATTGGCCTGGATCCGCAGCTTCTCAGCATCTCGCCATACGTTCCCGACTGTTTCATCGTTGAGCTTCCGTCGCCGGCGCACCGCGCGGTGGCCCTTGGTTGGCCGGCCGGGATCCGCATTGGCAACCGCCGCCACCACCTCATGTCGTGGACGCAGGTATCCGTGGAGTCTACGCCGGCAACCCTTTGCTTCAAGGGCGTTCCCCCGCATGGCCGGCAGATCGCCACGGTGGGCTGCCTCCTGCTGCCGGAGACGCTTCTCGAGCGTGTCGACAACAACCCCCTCGAGGAGCGCGAGCGTGGGTGCTTCTCCATCACCGCCTGGACCGACGACCCTGCCTCGATCCCCACCTTCGGGCTCCTACACCTGGAGTGCATCGCCGGACGGCCGGAGACCCACTGGCACCTCGACGGTCTGGGTCGCCCGCGTGGCCGCCGGGAGCGGCGTGGACCGGTCCCCCTCCTCTCCTTCCCGGTTCTGATGCATCTGGACTACGCCGTCGACTACCGCCCCCCTTCGTCGCGCCGTCCCGTCGCCGAGGGGGAGTGGCCCCGGGCATACCAGCTCAAATGGCAGTGTGGTGTGCGCGATGGGGATGCCGGCCCCGTTCCTTTTGGGATGCTGCCCCGTGACCGCTTCATCTACCGGCGTGACCGCTCGCCGCCGCCCAGTGGGAGCTCGGGTTCCACGCAGGACACCGCTTGCTCCGCGTTCCGGCCGGCGTCAGCCGGGGCTGCTGCCGGTGGCGCGACTAGGCCTGACGGGTCGCGTGCTGGCGGCGGTCCGGACTCCGGCGGTGCTGGGCGTCGTCACGCCGTGTCGGCCGGCATGCGTGGCCAGGCGGGCCCAGGGGGCGGGGCTTGTGCCGCAAGGCAGCACGCCACAACCCTCCAAGTTCGCTGGCGACAACGCCCCGTCGCAGGGACCTCTGTCGGTTCGGCTACCGGGGGGGCCTGCCACGCTCCCTGTCAGCATGACGCCGGTGGATGGGGATGCTGGTTTCGAACTTGGCGGCGCGGCTTCGACACCAACACAGCCGGGCCGTCGGTTGGGCCACTTGGGGTCCCCTCTCTTCGACAACGGTGGGACCTGGTTTGTGGAGCCGATGGGCCCTGCTGCGGTTCCCACTGCAGATCTCCTCACGGGGGTTGTTGGGCCGGAGCTTAGTCCACAACCACCTGAGGCCGCCATCCTCGACTGGGCCTCCATGGCCCAGACTGGAGCGGCGGATGAGCCTACACCGGCGGTCCTTGCTGGGCTCCTACCGGCGGGACTGCTGGACTCGCCGCCCGGCTCGCCACCTGCGGGCCAGGTGAACGTTGCGCCTGAGGCGTCTTTGGGTGCAGTGTCGGCCCAGGCTTTACCAAGCGTGCCGGATGCGGAACAGGGCGCCGTCGCGGCTTTCCTGCACCTCAACATCTGCTCGCCAGATCAGCCGCTGCTCCAGCACCCACCTCCCTCGGCAGCACAGGAGGCAGCGCCGGCCGTCCAGGATGCACCGCGGGTCGTCCAAATGGGTCCGGCTGCTCGCGTCCTGGCGCAGCGCCGCTCCAGTCCCCGCCTGGCGGACAAGCCCACGGCCAAGCTCCATTCCATCGCCCGCTGTCAGACTGTCCTCATGAAGAAGCTTGATCTCTTGCCGACAGACCAGTCACCGAAGGAGGACCATAAGCAGCGTCTCGTTGGCTTGTTCAGGGACGGCATGCCGCCACAAGCCTTTGCGGCGGTAGAGGAGCTCCTCTCTGATGTGAATCCCGTGGGGAACGCCGTGGACGCGTGAGGATTGCTGTTGCAGTGTAGTTGATTAACAGTTCCATTATGTATCTTAGGAAAATGAATAAGGGTGATGTGGCCGGGTGGAACCTTGGTAGGGGGCAAGAAGGAGGGTGTGTCTATGCTGTAGTAATGGGAGCAGAAGGAAAATCACTTGCATCGGATGGTGCATCGGCAAGAATGAATGTTGTACACCGTGTTACTCATGAATGAAAGCAGTTGCATAATTTTAAATTGGAATGTGAGAGGACTGAATGGAGGGGCGAGAAGACAGGTGGTGCGAGATATGGCAAGTGATCACCATGCAAAGATAGTGTGTTTACAGGAAACCAAGCTGCAGGCAGTCAGTGACCTTACCATATCTGAAACTCTTGGTAACCAGTTTGTGGGGGGCTATGCAGTTTTGCCAGCAGAGGGGACAAGTGGAGGAATAATCATTGCTTGTTCGGTGGATGAGTTCATCTTGCATGACGTTGTGGTTGGGAATTATATGATTTCAGCAAATGTGATGAACAGGGCTGATGGTACATCTTTCAGTTTAACAGGAGTCTATGGTCCCCAACTAGATGCAGAAAAGGAGGATTTCTTGTCTGAATTATGGTCACTTCGTCCAGCCATGTTGCCACAATGGGTAGTCCTGGGGGATTTCAACCTCATCTACAGGGCCTCTCAGAAGAACAACAACCGCATAAATTTTCGGATGATGAACAGGTTCAAAAGCACGCTGGACACGCTTGACCTGCGAGAGCTACAACTCCATGGTCGCCGTTTTACTTGGTCTAGTGGGACTGCTGAACCTACTCTCACCAAGATTGACCACCTGTTCTACACCGAGCAATGGGAGCTGGAACACCCGAACTGCTACCTGCAGGCTCTCTCGTCATCCATGTCAGACCACTCTCCGCTGCTGTTGTCGTACCTACCGCGACGACAGAAACAGAAGGCCTTCAGGTTCGAAACTTTTTGGACCCGGTTACCAAATTTTTTGGAAGTGGTGCAGCAATCTTGGGGTCGTGGTGTCCATTCGGGGAACAAGATCAGAGTGCTACATATAAAACTTTCGCGGCTAGCCAAGGCACTGATCCGATGGAGCAAGCAACATGTCATGGCACTAAAGCTGAAGGTGGAAATCGCTACTGAGGTGGTTGCACTACTTGACCAAGCCCAGGAGTGCAGGCCACTGTCTGACGCAGAGCTATCCTTAAGGAAAACAGCCAAGGATCGTATTCTTGGGTTCACTGCGCTGAGGCGCATTAAAATCCGGCAACGGTCAAGATTAACATGGGTTAAACTTGGTGATGCAAACAACAGACTGTTCCACCTACGGGCAAACTCCAGGCGACGGAAGAACTTCATTCCTGCCCTCACGGTCCACTCAAGAACTTATACAAGGCACCATGACAAGGCCAACCAGCTCTTCAGCCACTTCTCATCCATCTTCGGCACTAGAACAGAGCGTGCCGCTGCGCTGAATTGGGAACATCTGCAGATTACAGGTCAGGATCTCAGCCACCTAGATGAGAGCATCACTGAAGAGGAAGTGCGTGTAGCAGTTTTTTCAGCACCTTCAGAAAAGGCACCTGGGCCGGATGGATATACTGGGCTATTCTACAAAATCGCCTGGCCGATCATTAAGGACGAAATTATGCAGGCAATCCAACAATTATACTGCTTAAGAGCCAACAATTGCTCCCTAGTCAACTCGGCCAATGTCATCCTCCTTCCCAAGTCTGATGCTGCCACTTGCCCATCCGACTTCCGGCCAATTAGCCTCATGCACAGTGTGGCGAAGATCTTAACCAAAGTTCTTGCAAATCGACTTGCACCCCTGCTGTCCTCGCTGGTATCCCTTGTCAGAGTGCTTTCATCAAAGGGAGGAGTATTCAAGACAATTTCCAGTACATACAGGGGGCGATCAATCATTTTCATCGATCGAAAACGCCAATGTTATTTCTCAAGCTTGATATTGCCAAAGCTTTCGACAGTGTCCGGTGGGAATATTTGCTGGAGGTGCTGCAGCGCATGGGTTTCGGTCAGCGATGGAGGGACCTGCTTTGCGTGCTTTGGGCATGCACAACATCTCGAATCCTCCTAAATGGCGTGCCGGGGAAGCCAATCAAGCATTGCCGTGGACTGCGACAGGGAGACCCCCTCTCTCCAATGTTATTCATCTTGGCAATGGATCCGCTGCAGCGATTACTTGACAAAGCTACTGAACATGGTCTCCTATCCCCCATTGGTGCCGACCCGGTCAGAATGAGAACCAGTCTCTACGCTGACGACGCAGCTTTGTTCATCAGGCCAACGGCGTCTGACATCAGGAATGTGCAGCTAATACTGGCAGCTTTTGGTGAGGCGACTGGGCTCCAGACGAACATGAACAAGTCGGCTATGTACATGATCCAAACTCAGCAAGTGGATATGGAGCAGTTGACACCGCTTTTCAGAGGAACGGTAGATCAACTCCTAACCAAGTATTTGGGACTACCGCTGTACATTGGCAAAACGAGACGGATTAATGAGCAATTGCTGATCGACAAGATTGGTGCACGACTACCAGGCTGGAAGGGGCGCCTACTAACCCGGGCTGGGCGCCTCACTTTGGTAAATTCCGTCCTCACCTCCATCCCGGTGTATCACATGACCTCCTTTCCCCTTTCCAAATGGGCGATCAAGAGGATCGATCGCATTCGCCGTAACTTCCTATGGAAAGGGCATGACGACCCGCGGAGGGGACACTGTCCCGTCAATTGGAGCAGAGTTTGCAGATCTAAGCGACTGGGGGCTAGGCATCAAAGACTTGTCGCTTTTCAACAGGGCACTATGTTTGAGGTGGACGTGGTTTAGATGGAAGGATCCAACCAAGCCATGGGCTGCGATGGATATCAAACTTACTGCAGCAGAGTGGGCATTATTCAGACTATGCACAGTAATCACAGTGGGCAATAAAACCAGTTTTTGGAAGGATCGGTGGCTAAATGGTTGTGCACCGCAAGACATTGCTCCAGAATGCTATAAGCTAGCTTGGCGCAAGAATCATACGGTGGCCGCAGCGCTCCGTACTCGGCGTTGGATGTGTGGGCTTTGTCGGATAAACTCAGAAGAAGGTATGCGACAATTCGTTGATCTTTGGTTACAGATCTCGCAAGTGCGTCTCACCTCTGAGGAGGATTCAATCTCCTGACGCTTCACCCCTGATGGGTGTTACACGGCTGAGTCTGCCTATAACGTCCAGTTCCAGGGGGCTATCAGGGATGGGCCGTGGAACACTGTCTGGAAGGCCAAGGTAGAGACCAAGTGTCACTTTTTCATCTGGCTACTACTGCAGGCGAAGTTGCCGACAGCAGATCGCATCTCCGACCATGGTGGTCCGGCCAACATCAGCTGCCCCCTTTGTTACACAAATGCCGAATCACACTTGCACATGGTGGTGAGGTGTTCCTACTCCAGGGCGGTCTGGCAACACATTGCCACACGTTTCAGCTTCCCGCAGCCGCCTCAGCAGTGCAGAACTTTGCGCCGCTGGTGGCGCTTGGTGCTAAATCAAGGGTCGGCTGACAGGGACAATCATCTGCAGGTGATCATCTACACACTGTGGAACATTTGGAAGGAAAGGTGCAGGAGAGTTTTTCAGCAAATTGGCATCAATGCTGACCAGGTAGCAGCCCTGAGCAGGCAGGATGTCCTCACATACAGAGTAGCCAACTCAACAGTCGAGTAAATACGAAGTTGTTTCTTTTTCCCCTTTTTTCTTGTTGGAACCATTCCATAACTATAGCTTTGCCCCTGGGCATGTAAATTGTATCACTGCTTTTTCTCCTATAATGAAAGGGTAGAACACCTACCGTGTTTTCCTCAAAAAAAAACGTACAGATATGAACTTTGCCTGTTATGTGTTTTGTATGTCACCTTCTATTCATGCATCCTCAAAGGAAATATTAGAAAGCCGACTGAGAGGCTAAAGAGCTTCAGGTGGCTTAGGTTGGTCCGCAAGGTTAAGGAGCATAGTTAGTTTAATTAGCTTCAAATACAAACCACACTCAAAGATTCAACAAAAATTCAATTAAGAAGCAAATCACACTAACATAGATATTGTCCTTAACACTCAAAGCAATTTAATTAATTTTTATTACTAGGAATTTGCAGAGAACACGAGAAGACAGCCTTATGATTATGAGCAAACGTATCAAGCACCGAAATTTTTTGAAATCCACATTTTTTCAAACATTAATATTCCGAGATGTTACATGGAGGCACCAACAGCCACGAGCAAGCGGGAGTGGCGCCACCTTTAAGGCTTGATGTAAACAATTGCATCTCAGCTTCATGTCTTATGTGTACCCCATGGATACAATCCAAGCTGGATCAGTGGAGATGCTCTTTGTTCACACACTGTCTTCCGGTGCCCCTCGTTCCCACTTTAAACTAACATTTGATACCTTTCTATTAACCAGTCGAGAAACAAATACATGTTCACTACTACCTATGCACATACAGATATGAACTTTGCCTCTTATGTGTTCTGTATGTCACCTTCTATTCATGCATCCTCAAAGGATGGACATTTATAGGATACTACATTGCTTATTGGTCCATAACGGGTGGAGCCAGCTGAATTATGTTTTAAGGAGAAGATATATATATAGCACTGATGTGGCAGATAAGGAGTTACCTGATGGCTGCATGGATTAAATCGTGGTAGTGTTTAATTCAAGGTTCAGCACAACAGGACACTAAAATTAAGCATTGTTCAATGTATGGCCGTACGGATCCTATAATCTTTAAAGCTAACTACCATCCATTTTGATAGTCCCTACGACATGGAAGTATATGCTAACCAATTAGGCAATGTTATTTGAAAATATGAGGACCAAATTCTAAGGAAATGCTAAGAATATGACAACCCATGACAGCATAGTGTTTGCATGGCGGAATAAGGCATCCCTTCATATCCAATTCCAACAGTACAAGGCTTGAACACTGAAACACAACACACAACAGGGTTCTATAAAAAACGAAACTGAACATCCTTCAAGCATCTTACTCTCAAAATTCGGATGGCATAGGAGTACCTTGACTGCCCCTTCACCCCAGAACGGTGCGCAGATTTTCATTGGTTCTATCTAAGCTCAACAAGTCATTGGCTGCAACCCTTCCCTCCTGCATTCCTTTTTAGATTAAGGAAACGAGTTCCGGCCTCAACGATTGTGAATCGTCTACAGCCAAGATACATGACAGCAGCATGTGAGCTGCAGGAGTAAACACTCCCCGACACCAAGGGCCACAATCCGGCCCTAAACACACAGCATCCAAAAACTCAACAATGACCACAATACCACCCGAACCAAACGACAGTGAACAACCAAACAAAACATCCAGATACACAGCGATGACAACACTGAGACTCCAACAGACGACAACTAGCTCTCAATACGCTTAAAAGTGTTCCACCCAGACCCATGAAAGAACGCCAGGGCGACGGTCTCCAACTTAAGGCAACCAAACTTCAGAACTTTTCTCCCTTCTTCATTGGAGAGGATAGACCAACTTCTGATCCAGAACACTCCCCTAAAGATCACCTGCAAGATAGATATATAACGTGATTTATTAAAAACCAGATCATTCCTACAGATCCATATAGCCCAACAAAGAGCTGCCATTCCAATCAAAACAAGGTTCCTTTGCTGTTTCGAAAAACTTCTAAGCCAAGGACCAAAAAGGTGTTGCAAATTATTGGGTTTGCTAATCCCAAAAGCCACGGAAACACAACCCCACACAAGCTTAGCCATAGGACATTCAAAAAAGAGATGCTGGATAGTCTCCTGCTCTGTGCAAAAACAGCACCTTGTACATCCTTTCCATCGTCTCTTAACTAAATTGTCTTTAGTAAGTACCACCCCATTTTTAAGAAACCAGAGGAAGATTTTAATCTTCAAAGGTATCTTGGCTTTCCATGTCCAACCATTTGTCCATGTTCCCGTACTTAGAATAATGTCATTGTACAAGTATTTAACCGAAAACTTCTTATTGGCCGTCCAAAGGAAACAATCCTTATGATCCGTAAGAGTCACTGCCATGACCTTGCCCACGAGGGCAGACCAATCCTCCCAATTTTCACCCACTAGCGTACGTCTAAACGAAACATTCAGTGGGGTAGTACTTAGTACTTGGGCCACTGACATATTCTTCCTCCTGACTATCCTATAAAGGTTAGGATACACAGTCATCAAAGGATCTTTTCCTAACCACTTGTCTTCCCAGAACCTAGCTTGGGTTCCATCCTGAACTTTAAACCTACCCCTACGGAGCACAAGGTCCTTAACCTCCATTAAACCTGACCAGAAATGAGAATCCCCAGCCTTTCTGACCGCTTGTGAAAGCGTTTTCCCTTTTAAGTACTTTCTCCTGAGGATTTGCTGCCAAACTCCATCCTCATTGAGTAACTTATAGACCCATTTACTCAGCAAGCATTTGTTCTGGGTATCCAAGTCAATAATGCCCAGACCCCCCACACTTACAGGTTTGTGAAGAATCGACCATTTCGCAAGCCTGTACTTCCTTTTGTGCTCATCACATTGCCAGAAGAACCTGGATCTGTAATAGTCTAACTTCTCCAACACACCTTTAGGTATTCTGAAGAAAGACATCATATACATCGGTAAGCTCGATAATACCGAGTTGATGAGCACCAAACGCCCCCCATAGGATAAGATCTTGCCTTTCCAACTGCTAAGCTTTTTCTGGAACCTCTCCTCAACAACTCTCCAGTCCCTATTAGAGAGTCTACTAGGACTCATAGGAATGCCCAAGTACCTAAAAGGAAATTCCCCCTCCTTACAACCAAACAGCTCCACATATTCCATTGCTCTCTCCTTTGTCTCCCCGAACGGGTAAAGCTCGCTTTTGTGGAAATTGATTTTGAGCCCAGACAGCTCTTCAAAAGCATTGAGCACCAGCCTTAATCCCCTGGCCTTCACCAGGTCGTCCTCCAAAAAGAGGATAGTATCATCCGCATATTGTAAAATCGAGAGGCCGCCCTCCACTAAGTGAGGTACCAACCCATCAATGAAACCCAAACTCTTAGACCGCTCGATTAAAACTGCCAACATGTCTGCAACTATGTTGAACAGAACGGGGGAAAGCGGGTCGCCCTGTCTTAAACCCTTCTTAGTTTGGAAGAAACAGCCCTGCTCATCATTAACCTGCACACAAACGCTCCCTTTCGAGACCACTTTCTCCATCCACTGACACCAAACAGTAGGGAAGCCCCTCATCCTAAGGACTTGGAACAAAAATTCCCAGTTAACCTTATCGTATGCTTTCTCAAAGTCTAGCTTGAGAATAACGCCCTTCTGTTTCCTCCTTTTCATTTCGTGAATGGTTTCATGCAAGACCACCACCCCATCCAAAATATACCTTCCAAGCAGAAAAGCCGATTGCGAAGGTTTCGTAATCCTACCCGCCACCGCCGTTAGCCTGTTCGCCAAGACCTTAGTAAAGATCTTAAAGCTAACATTCAACATGCAGATAGGCCTATATTGCTGTATTTTCTTTACTTCCTTCTCTTTAGGTAAAAGAGTTATTATTCCGAAGTTGAGACAAAACAAAGGTAAACTCCCGCTATGGAAGTCACCGAACATGGCCATTAGGTCATCCTTTATAAGACTCCAAAAAACTTGATAGAACTCAGCTGGGAATCCATCCGGGCACGGGGCCCTATTATGCTTCATTTGAAAAATAGCATCTCGGACTTCCTTTTCCGAAAACATCTTTACAAGCTCATCACTCTCCTCCCCGGTGACTTGAGGAATATCCTCCACCGCCGATTCATCGAATGATAGCCTGCCCCTGTCCGAACAACCAAAGAGCTTCTTGTAATAATTCGTGATGTAACCCTTAAGTTGCTCCTCCCCTTCTACTACTCCATCTTCCTCGCTCAAGTCCGAAGATCCTCGTCTTCCTCCTCTTTCCATTAGATACCATGTGAAAATACCTTGTGTTGCTATCTCCTTTTAGAATTTTGGTTGTCTTTGCCCTTTGAAACCACTTTAATTCTTCTTCTCTCGCAGAGGCCGCGTGAGTCTCTCATGAATACTCGCTTCAAGTCCCATTCTTGCTGACTTAGCAGCTGAGACTCCGCTTTCTTGTCCAACACCTCGGCCTCTCGCAATAGCTCTTGCTTTTCTTTCTTGTAAGCTCCATTCATATTCGTAGCCCATCCTCTCAAGAATTGTCTTAACCTTCTAATCTTATTCTGCCAACGCAGCATCGGAGTACTACCCTTTCTCTCTTTGGTCCAAACCTCAGAAACCATCTCGAAAAACCCCTCCCTCAGCAACCACCCAAGCTCGAACTTGAACGGGGGCTGCTTCTTGGGCTTGACTCCATCTCCCGTACTTAGCGGGGAGAGGAGTGTGATCGAGATTTCCCTGGTAAGGGCCTCCACGGTCGCGAGAGGGAAATTCTGCTCCCACTCGGTACTGACCAACACTCTATCCAACCTCTCATACGTAGGTACCCTACGAGAGTTAGCCCAAGTGAACTTTCGGCCTGATAAGTCGATCTCCCTCAGATCCAAGCTATCAATGACTGCATTAAACAAAAACGGCCATCGCTCCTCAAATCTATCATTGTTCTTTTCCTTACTGTTTCGAATGATATTGAAATCACCCCCAATGCACATCGGCAGCTTCTCATGACTACAAGACTGGACTAGCTCGGTGAGGAACGAATCCTTGAATTCTGGTTGAGCTGCCCCGTACACAGCCACCAGAACCCATTTGAAGTCGCTCACCTTATCCCTCACTCTGAATTTTACAAAAAACTCCCCGTCATCAATACCCCCCACATCCAACTCTTCCAAATTCACTCCCAGAAGAATGCCCCCCGATCGTCCGCGGGGCGCGGTCCAGTGCCACACAAAATTCCTCCCCCCACTAAAATTATTTAGTGTGTCTTGGGAGAAGTCTTTTTTGCCTGTCTCCAAAAGGGCAATAAACGCTAGGTCTTGCTCCTTGGAAGTCTCACACAGGAATCTTGTTTTAGCCAAGTCACTAAGACCTCTGCTATTCCAAAAGATTCCTCTCATTTTGCACCCTTGCTAGAAAAAAAGCCCTCCTAACTTTGCAAGTTTTTTTCAAACACGACTTAGCGTGAAACTTGCCTTTCCGGGTGATGTTATCAAGTTCACCGCTTAGCGGGAAGCTTGACTCATCGAAGACCTCTTCCATCAACTCTCCACACAAGCTCTTTAAAGCCTTCCGTTCAAATTCCTCTACACTCTCACCCTCACTCTCACAATCTTCCCAACCCTCAACACAACCCACTTCCCCAACTTCCCCCCCCGTCCCGAACCCAACAAATCATCCAGAATAAAATCTTTTTCTAAACTAGAATTACCTAAGTTGAAACCTAGTTGTTGCAAACAATCTATCGCTAGGTCTCTATTAACAGAACAAAAAGGATCAGAAGAGGGAATACCTTCAGGTAACTCTAGGTTCCTCCCCGGCCGCCCTCCCCTCAGCTTTAGCCAAGGTGTGCTTGTCCCTAGATCGCTGGAGCCTCGGACTCGCCCCCGACTCGCGCCTTAGAGGCCCCAGGAACCGCCGCTGCCACCTTAAGCCTCTCCTCCATCTCCACCTCCTTATCCTTCTCGGTCAGCTCTCCCTCCTCCAGACCGCCCACCTCCTGCACTCCCTCAACTGTCTCTCCCACCACCTTATCAGCCAACTCCTCGATCACCGTCTTAGCCGCCTTATCTAAAATCTCTTCCGCCCTCGCCTTCAAAAAGACCTCAAACTCATCCCTCGACATATTCTGCACCTGCTCCTTCCAAGAAACAAACCCATCCTCGTCCCCCTTAGCATTCTCAACCACCCCCTCGCCAGCTCCGCTCCCCTCACCCCTCCTCTGCCTTTTAGCAAACCTTCCCGACCCCTCCCCCTCTGCCTGTCGTCCCCCACCAGCAAAACCCTCGCCATCAGACTCCTCCAATTCCACCGGCCACTCAACATCCACCTCTTCACCGGTCTCATCAAAGCCCCTCCTCTCCACCTCAAACTCCAACTCAAAATAGTGATCTCCAATCACCACATCAAGCTGTGTCGGTATCAAACCTGGATTAAGAACCGCCACAAGCACACGACCAAAATCGCTCTTCCTGGTAGTTTCCATGTCAACAATCTTAGTAGAGCCAAGCATAGACCCCACTGCCCATAGGTCTAGGAACTCACAAAGCTCCCTTCTCAGCCCATACACCCTAATCCAAACCTTTGGCAGCAAAAAACCGACCTCCTTCTCCTTCCACTCATCAAACTTCAACCTCGCTCCAACAGGGATACCATCCCCCCTCAAATCAGCACCCCCGAAAGCCACCGCCCTCTGCAACTCAAGCTTCGACGGAAACTTAGCCAAAAAAGAATTCTCCTCATGATCCTTGAGCTCCCAAGCCCACTTTCCTGGAAACAACCTCTCCATCTGCCTCCTCACCTCCTCAACCGGAACACTGCCCCCCTCAACCGTAATGAGCGCCATCCTCGAGTCCTTCTTCGCTCTATGAAGAGGTGGCCTCGGAATGTGGTAGAAACCTAGACCGTGCACCGCATAGCCCACCACATGTGCCACCGGTCTTGGCACCTTCAGGATAGGACACTTGTGATTAACATGATCATTGTGCTTATCACAAAGCACACAGTAAATCTCCGCCTTGCAAGCCGCAGCAAAATGCCGCAATTCAATGCATTGCTCTAATTAGTCAGTGCTGCTGGTTTTCTTAGCAGGTGAGAGATGTTTTGCCCATTC
Source organism: Cenchrus americanus (assembly GCA_947561735.1). NCBI lineage: Eukaryota > Viridiplantae > Streptophyta > Magnoliopsida > Poales > Poaceae > Cenchrus > Cenchrus americanus. Next base: position 15,418,995 of record OX387239.1, read on the forward strand.
TTCTGCGCTAAAGCCTAAAGGTATATAAAAGCTGTAGCTGGTACGATCCCCATGGGCCATGGTAAAGGCTATATATTGTGGTGAGTTTTCACTGTCAAGAAAAGAACAAGCAGGCTTCAATATTTGTGAAAGAAATCGTAGTTTCCTGAGAAAGATGCAAAATTATCTGTTTGGTTTCAATATTTGACCTGGATAAACCCAAGTTATGTTCTGTGCATGCAAGCATATCCGTAGCTCATGCATCACATACAATCATCAGACAGAGTTTCAGAAATTTGTACAAACGGCAGAGCACATACTGTCATACTGTACACATGATCGTCCTCCCAATATATCCTGCTGCTGCTGGCCTCCTCCGCTCACTCTTTCCGGCGAACAGACCCCAACCGGCAACCGCACTTGTGCTTGTGGTACTCTGGCACGTCGTCGTCAGAATACCTATAGTATTCCAAATGGGCCGCCCGTGCCTGGCCCGGCCTTAGCCCGATCTGGCCCGGCCCGATGCGGCCCGGCACTATGTAGGCCCAATGCCTTTTAGTGCCGGGCCGGGCTTGGTGTCGTGCCGAACTGGCGGCCCAGGCCCGGCCCTATGGCCTGTTTTTCGGGCCGGGCCGGCACGGCGCTGAAGATGGCACGACGGGCCACGACCCGGCCCGGCACTATGCACTGCTCCATGGAGGAGCCGCCGTCGGGGTGTCGACGCAGATCCGTGCGGGGAGTCCACCGCCGCCGGGACCCCATTGCATATCCGCGGGTTGGGAATCCGCCGGCACCGGATCTGAGTAGCACAAGCGTTCGTGCGGAGCTCGCAGCGACCGGATCGAGAGGAGATGGGGGTGGGATCGAGATGAGAGCAGGAGGCGGTGGCCGGCGCGGTCTGTGGTCGAAGGCGGCGGCGCGTGGAAGGAGGGGATGGGGGCGGCCGGCTGGAAGCTGGGTGTTGGCCGCCTGGCCTCTCGGTTTGGGGAGCTGCCGAGCCAGAGCGGGTGGGTGGAGAAGAGGAAGGGGCGGTCGGGGTGTCGAGCGCCACAGGGGAGAAACAGAGGGAGGGAGAAGTCTGGGAGAGAGGGGGGGTTGGCCGGTTGGGCCTAGAGCCGGGATAGGGTCGTGCTTTTTCGGGTCGTGCCTCGTGCCGTCGATCGTGCCCGGCCCATTTGGAATACTATAAGAATACCCGGCTCTTCCATGCTCACGTCTCCATCCATCGCTTCACTCTGTCAGCCTACGTCGGCTGCCTTGAGGCTACTACAGTTCATGTTCATTAATTCACCACTGTACGCCGTCTTTATCTTTTTTTTCCTTAAGAAAATTAACTCAAACCCATCGCTTCACTCTGTCAGCCTACGTCGGCTGCCTTGTGGCTACTACAGTTCATGTTAATTAATTCACCACTGTACGCCGTCTTTATCTTTTTTTTCCTTAAGAAAATTAACTCAAACCTTCCCAACAAAGGTAGTACACAAGCACAGAATTGCAGATCCATCGATATTTCCGACACACACACACACATATCCTTCTTATTACTGTATTGAACAACTGGTGATTACAGTAGAAAAGTTCATGCACAGGATAGCAAAAAGGAGGAAGTACAGTAGAGGTTTGCCTGGCAACTACTACTACTCCCCATTTGCTCTGCATTCTTCACGCATGGCAAGCAGAACAGATGGACGAACTAGACAGTTTGTTCATTAATCAGCTGATCTCTAGGGTAGCACCATCCGCCTACGACATTAGCCACTATCTTTATTGTTTGTAATGACTACAGTAGAGATAACCAACGTGACAACTGAGTGGACACTCTTGCCTCCGCCTCCGCCTCCACCGCCACTCTTGTAGCACCATCCGCCGCGCCGCCGCCGCCGTCGCCATCGCCGCCGGTTGTCGCGCCCTCCGTCCCTTCCACAGTTCCACGCACGGCTGACGACGAATGTGATCGTTGGGCTTTGGGTGGGCTTATACTACAGGACGGCTTTGCCAATCCAGCCAGGCTGTCCGAGATTTGGTTAGGCCCAAAAGTGCAGGTGACCGGGCTGGAACTAACAGACACTGTACTGAAGACCCAAAAAAAACTCTAATACGGAGTACATATACTATACCTACGTGCACGATTCCCTGGGATATTCGTAGTTCATTCTTAAACAAAATTCGTATATGTGTACGCCTAACCTACCCATTGACATCCTTTTAGCCTTGTATAAGTCAGAATAAAATATAAATATAATGTTTAGTGAGGATGACATGTTAAAAAAGTTAGGCTAACGAGTGACCATCATCAGTGATAGGCTAATAATAACAAGGTCAAGCTGTTGTAAACCAAAAAAAGCGAGGCACACATGTAGTGTGCCAGCCACTTTCGGCCAACGAGTAGTGAACTTCTATGTGAATTTTCATTTGTAAAGGTTGCCCACCGCGCCTGTCGCACGATGATGCCACCGTCACGGTCATTGTTTATTAGCTGCTGCGCTCGACGTTGTACGGGCGATGTGGCACTAAATAAAGTAATAAACGGAAAAAGAACGTCGTGGGTCAATTACGGGCCTGGCCCAATCTTGGCTGTCCCCGCGCGGCCCACTGCTGGGCCGGTCGTGAACAAATTGAGGTAAACACCTCCTGCTCGAGTTTTCTTTTTAAAAGGCGCCTCCACGGCCGCCAGTGCTGGAGCACATTTTTCTCATCAGTTTCCAGGCACAAATTTCTTCGTCTGCCAGGCATTTCATCTCAGCGACTATCTGCAGAGACTGTGCTTATTGTTGTCGAGGAATTTCCGTAGAGATCGAGGGTATGTGTAGCGCAGCTTACCGAATTAACAAAGTCACCCATTTGCATTGGTTTGGTCTATCCTAGTCACTTATCACCCAGAGATCAGCTGCAGTGACTTGCAGTGGAGAATACTGTTTTCATATTCTGCCTTTGTCCACGTTACCATTTCGATTGTGCATGCATAACAACCCAAGAGTTGTGTTATGAATTCACATTGATCACCCCATATGTGTCTGTGACAAGAGGGGTATTACATTAGACACTCCATGCTGCACTGCAGTGTGTCAACTGTCGACTCTGCTTGGGCCGCATGGCACATGAAGCTATATATGATGAGTGATGACTGCTCTAACAAATGAATTTCCATGGTGCACATGAAGTGAGAAGTGGAGGAATGCAGCTGGTTGGTGGATTTCTTTATTTGCAGATTATTAGGAGTTAGAATTGGCCCGAACATTTTCCATTTTCTAATAAAACAATAGAAGAAAGAAATGCAATACAGATTATTTAAACAAGTAATATTTACACATCTTCACATGTGCATGGATCTCAATTGATGATGTTCTCGAGTATTCTAGGAGGGACGCGCAGAGGGGCCATCCCTCCTCTTTTCCGGTGGTGCAGGGCGGGAGCGGCCACCTCGTCCTACCGGAGTTCTCCTTGACGGCGGCGGCGAGCTGGTGACGATGGAGAAAAGGGCCACCAGATCCGCTGACACCCGGGCCGGATCTGTGTTGACACATTGCCTTCCGGTGCCACCTATTCTTACTTTTAACTAACAGTTGATACCTTTTTAGCAACCAGCCAAGAAACGAATACATGCTCACAACAACCTACGCACGTACAGATATGAACCTGACTCTTTATGTGTCCTCTATGCCACCTTCTATATATGCATACATCCTAGAAGGATGGACATTTGTAGGATGCTACTTTGCTAGCATATAGGTCCATAATGATGTGCCTGATAGGAAGTATATAGTTCATTCAAAGTTACCTGATGGCTGCGTGTTGGGTTCAATCGTGGTTGTGCTTAATTAATGTTTCAGTACAACAGGGACACTAAAATTAAGCATTGTGAAATGTATGGCCGTACATATTCAATCTATGTATGAACTTTAATATGAACTGTCATTGCTCACTATCTAATTTCATAATCGCTGCAAGATGGGAAACCATCCATAGGTTAACCATTAGGCAATCTTGTTCGAAAATATGTACAAATTTCAGACCATGTACGCTGTATCATATTCATCGGCACTTGTCCACTTTAGAATTTGGTCTATGGATAACAAACCCAGGAGTTGAGTTATGAATTCCCATCACCCCTTATGTGTCTGTGACCATGGTGTTAGGACACACTCTCCAAGCTGCGTGTGACACGATGTGAAAACATCAAATAGGTCACACAACATTTGTAACGGCCCCTTAATGCCTGTTACATCCACCCACATCTGTAACGGTCGTTGTTTGGCGTATGTTACCTATAAGCGCCAGGGCCACCCTGGGGTTGGCCTCCACAACGCCTGTTACAATTGTGGACTTCTGATAAAGGCTTCTTAAACGCCCGTTACATAAATTCTTTGTAGCAGATGTTAAAGAGAGCCCGTTACAACTGTTAAGCCTATCGGTAACGGTCTTGAAAAGTCCGTTACTGATCAAGGCCCTATCAGTAACGGGCTGCTTAAGTCCGTTACTGATCGCTGCCGTATTGGTAACGGGCTATAAAGTTCGTTACCGATAATGTCGTACTGGAGACGCATGCTGGTACGATGCGTCTGCTTTGCTGGCACCCAATTGGATGTATCTCATGTCTTAGCACTCGTCTCCTTTGATTGCCACCCAGGGTCGCCTTTTTTTCTCACGTCGGAGAGGCACGATGTTATTGCTCGTCTATGTCTTATCCTTCCGACGCCACTCGCTCTCTCTGCAGACGGCCACTCCTGTTTTGACAACAACACTCGCTCTCTCTCCTCAGTAGGTCACTCACTCGATCTGTGTGCTCAAATGTCCCCGCCGGCCTGTCCCGTTCGCCGCTGCCAGCTGCGCGCGCTCTGAGGATTGATTTTAATTTCTCTCCTCAGAAAGCCGGCACTGCAGCAGGCGGCCTGCCGCATGTGCGACGGCGAAAGGGGGCAACATATGTCGACCGCGCCGTCCTCCGCGTTGTCGCCACGGCCGCGACGCTGCCTTTGATCCTCCTCCTCGCGGCCACGCTCGGCTCGTACAAAGTCCTTGTCGAGGTGGAAATTAATTGCCCCCTTTTATTGAAATTCATCAGTTGTCCTAATCCTCTTGTGTGTGATGAATTATGCTCATTTGTTGTATGGAATGCAGATGGCGTCTGCTGCTCGGGCTTGGATGTACAGACAGCCCCAAGAAGATTAGTAGAATTTCTTAAGTGGGGTCAATGGTTTTATAAATCAGGCAGAGGCGGATATCAGAAACCATGGTAAAGGTCTCCGATATTGATTTCATAGTAACGGGTTCTGTTTTGGTGCCCGTTACCAAAGTTCCCCGTGGGCCCAGAGAAAAAGACATTTTCATGTGACCGGTGACTAGTTGTGGTAATGGTTGTTGTTTGATGCCCGTTACGAATCCTAGTTGTGCTGAGACACACGTGAAATAGACGCGTCTCTTTTCATCGAGACATCGGAGACGCAGTTTCATAAAACGCGTCGCTGGTGTTGAGTTCTAGTAACGGGCTTTGTTTTGGTGCCCGTTACAAAAGTTCTCTGTGGGCCCAGAGAAACAACCATTTCACATGACTGGTGGTTAGTTGTGGTAACAGTATTTGTTCATGCCCATTACTAATATGTTTTATCAGTAACGGGCATCTGCCCATTACCTTTCTTCGCTTATTTGTAACACTTGATCGATAACGGGCGCTTTGTCTGTTACCAAAGGCCATCTATGCCCGTTACCAAAGTGAGTTTTTCACGTAGTGCTAGCAGCAAACAAATGTACCATGGGTCCAAGTACCCTAATTACTCACACACCGTACCATGCGTTTTGTACCCTAAGTACCAAGTACCCTAATTATTCACGCACCGTACCATGGGGTTTGTACCCTAAGTACTCGCGCTCCGTACCATGGGTCTCGTACCCTAAGTACTCGCTCTCCGTACCATGGGTTCTAGTACCCTAAGTACTCAAGTCGATGCTAACAGTCGCCCCAAGCCCACTCCAGTGACACAAGTCAACACTAATAGTCACACCCAAGCCCACTCTGGTGGCACAAGTCGATGGCAATGGGCGCACCTAATGTCCGCTATGGCGACACAAGTCGATTTCTGTAGTCGCAATCTCAAAGCAACTTCAACGGTTGCAATCTTAATCCCGCTTCGGTGGCAATACTACTCGTTTTCTCTTATTTTTCATTTGATTTTGCCTTCTGGGACTGCTTTTCATTTTTTGCATCTTAAGTCCACCCACCTGACACAAAGTTGACTATTGTAGTGGCATCTAATGTCCGCTCCATGCGACAATCTAAGGTCGACTTCTAAAGTAGCATATGTCCGCTCCGCACGGCAACTAAAGTCAACTTCGGTTTTCAAGTCGCATCTAAAGTCCGCTCCGCGCGGCACAAAGTCGACTTCGGTTTTCAAGTCGCATTCTAAAGTCCGCTCTGCCAGCATCTGAAGTCGACTTCGGTTGCATCTAAAGTCCGCTCTGACGACACGACTACTTCTTAAGCTCCACAGCTTGATGCCAAATTACTACTCAGAAACTCTCTAGCTCAGGGGCTGCATTAAAATTATTACTCTAGAACAACTCTAATAGACTTCGCTCACTCTCAAGCCGAGGGCTATACAACAACAAGTACTACTCGATGTGGCTCAAAAGGCTCTCTTATCTCAGGGGCTACACGCTGCAAGTGTATTCGGATGATGTTTTTTGACACTAAAGACCCTTGGATTGATTACCTAATCATTTCAAGGCTCGAGGGATGCTATGCTACACCCATCATTCAATTTTTTCATGACGGGAGATTCGAAATCAAGATTGACCCTCAGCTAGAGTTTGCCACTAAACCTAAGGTTCAGGGGCTACTCCATATGGAGTGTGATTTTGCAATCGCACTTCCATATAATCTCGAGTTCAAGACTGATAAGCTGGACCACCTTCCAGCCTCGTGGCAGTTCAAGTAGTGTTGAAGACTTATCTAAGCAGCACTCAAGGACACTCAAGAAGTACTCGAAGGGGCTTCAAGACTACTTGAACTACTACTCTCAATTACAATGTGCTTGGGGGCTTGTCGCGCATACACTTTGAGTACTCATACAAGAAAGGATGAAGACGAACTCCTATTAGAATTCCCTTGTAATCCTACTAGAGTTCCCCTACAATCCTACTAGGACTCATTCCGTGTAATCCTACTAGGACCCCTACCTTGTACCCAACAAGGAACTCGCCCCCTCGACTATATAAAGGAGGGTCGGGTAACTAGGAGGACAACTCAACTCAACCAACCCAATACCCAAGCACAGTGCGTCATACTTGATCCCCAAACCTGTACAAATCTTGTGTCCCGTGTTCCAGTCTTTACCTTTGAGTTCCAGATCTCATGTTCACGATCCCGCACCTCACAATCTATTACCTTGGATGCCCTTCGTAGGTTTGCCGGTCTAAAAACACCGACAATGTCTTCAAAAAATTCTTATAACTATAGTATTTTCTTGAATTTACATTGTTCTGTTAAATGTTGTGTAAGTGCAATCATGTTCAATCACAATTTACTTTTATCCACATACTTCACAACCAATGTAAACGGTATGACAAATTAAAATAGGAAAGGAGAGTCCACCGACCCAGAGAATGGCTTGCTGCTTGTAACTCCCTCCATGCTTAAATATATACGTGCACGATAATCAGATTATTTTATTTTTAACTCACTATCTTGTCCAAGATAAATGTCATATCAATAACTCCTATATAGGAGCTCCCCACTAGGGAGTTATCTGAACATGCAAGCATGTCACCTCAACAACCCCACTAAGATCATGTCATCCAGTGGTGGGCCACATTGTTTGATCTAGCTAAAAAATGTTATAACTCAAAAATAAAAAAACCAAATTGAATTCTGATTACATCATTGGATTCCTTTTAATAAATCCTTCAAAACAAGATCTCATATGAATATATTTTGATAAAATAACAAATATGCCCATTGATGATAGTTGGTATAGAGTAATGTGAAAAATAAAAAAAGAATGAAAAAGGAAAAGGAAAAGGAAAAAGAAAAAGGAAAAAGAAGAAGGAGAAAGAATAAGAATAAGGGGTGATAGTAATATTCTAACTCATAGATTTCTCCTACATAACAACATAACCCTAAACCCATATTCTTGTAATTAGCAGCCCGAAGCTCCGAACCGCATCCCCTTTCAATCTTCTGGTCGGCGTGTAATTGATGGCCAATGATAAATTAAGTTAGGATGGGATTGTAACCTTCTCCTTTTTTCACAAAATAAATGAGATGACGGTTGATAAATTGAGTTAGGTTGGGATTATAATCTCCTCCTTTTTTCTAAAAAAATTGTGGTTTACATCTATAATAGATTTAATTTTTACCAAATCCTGCAACAACGCGCGGGGTGTTCAAACCGGCGACGAGGTTGCCGAGGTCGTCGAAATTCTCTCTTATGATAAGACGTGCGAGGTTGCCGAAATTCTCCCTTACGATCACTGCATTTTTCTTAATTGCACCCTACCGCTGTCACACTAGATGCTCCATCGCTGTATTGCACCGTGGCCACTGTCCAGTATGTGGTGGCGGCCGCACATCGAGAGCATGAACTGACCAGACTAGAAGTCTATGTGCTTTTTCCGATGCCTCTCACTCACAGGCTGGATGCATATAGAATTGTAAATAAGTGTGCTCCTCTCATGATTGCCTGTATGTTACCCTCTCTGGATATAAAGTATTCATATGGACCTATCATAAGTATGAATGCAGCTAACTGACGTGTGTCAGAAGAGTATTAGTGACATAAAAACGTATCACATTAGTTGTTATGGGTCTGCTCGCTAGTTCGGTCCGTATTGTTCTTTCAGAGCATATCTTTACAAGACTTAAAAGCGGGGCAATTTTCGCCCCCACATTGAGCCACATCATCAACAAAACGAGAGCCGTCGGATCGCGCGTGGATGGCTCGGATTTTCCACATACCAAAAATATTGTTCATGCGGGACCCACAATATGTTTAGGTGGGACCCCCGTGCGGGACACACATGGATTCATCAGATAGTCGCGTGGGACTCACATCAGGTGGGACACACACATTGGTTTGTGGGGCCCACAATTCTATTTCAAATTTTGCTGAAAAATAATTTTATTTGAGCCACCTCTCACGCCGTTTTATGAAAACACCCTCAAGTTTTGAAGGATTGCTAAGAAGGTGTCAATATTACAACACCCTATGTTTATCAAAAAAAATAAATTATTGCCCGACCACTACTTCGATAATTTAGTGAATCCCTCTCAAACTTTACATAACTAAATTTATTTAAGTCACCTCTCAATCAATTTGACGACATCTCCCTCAATCGAGCCACCTCTCAGTTAATTTATGATAATTAACCCGCGATCCAGTCATCGTCCACAAATCCGAGGTTTACATAAATTGACACATGTCCACAAATTTTACATAAAAAGACCCTAAACTTTCTATAAATCTTCCCATAGTCCGAGAATTGCTAAAAGTCCTCCCAAGTTTGTCAAAATCAATCCATGATCCCTGCATTTTAACTAAGAAATACCCTAAAGATTTAATAAATTAGTTCACAGCCTACAATCTTGCAATAATATCCCCAACTATTCTACCAATCACTGGGCTATAGTTCATGGCGCAGAAATGCTGTCAAAAAGAAGTGTTAGGTAGTAGATTTCTAGCACTTCTGTTGAGTCAGAAAGGGTTTCTAAATCTGACGGCACAATTGGACATAACGGTGAACCCTTTGTAAACGGCTCTGGGGAGCCAGGTGTATTCTAAACTGAATTATCCAAGCATTATGAATTCATCCGACTTGTTGGAATGCGCAGAATTATTATAGTTTTCCTGTGTGACTTAGTGTGTGGTTTAAGAATGGGTGGCACCAGTAATGCCCAGCTAATCATGGAAGTGTAAGTACGGTAATACCGCAGGCAGGTCCAAAATAATTTTTCTTTACACTCACAACAACTTAGATTTGTCGAACCTCTACAACTAACTCAAACGTAACGATGCTCTGTTTCTTCTCATCTCAGCCATCCCAGACACCAGGTTGGAGGCTTAGATGTTTTAATCGTGCTATGTGTTTCTAAACTTAATTGCTAATTTGACGTAACTTGTACTTGAATCATTACAAATAAAATACGATTAGGCTTATTTTTTTCTATAATTAAGTATACTTTATTAATTCTAACATAGAGTATTTCTCTAAAATATTTTTTCCACGTGATTTCTCATTAAAACATATGAAGAACATAGTGTCTCGTTGCTTGAAAATAATATTTCGATACTTTGTCTTTTCAACCGTTGTTTCGGTTTTAGCATTCCTTGCGTTTGCGTAGCCATAAAATCGAGCCTCACCTTTACATCAGTCCATCAGAAGTGCTCATAGCTCATAGGGGTAGGGTTTACGTACGTGTATTCATAACTAGTTTTTTTGTTGAATAAAAGATGTTGGAGCTATACAACAGTTTCCATAATAAAGTTAACATGCTTAATGGTATCATAATTGCCTTAATAATATTAATTTGTTCAGTTGAACATCAGATACAAAGTTATTCGCTTAGATGTTTTAATCGTTCTATGTGTTTCTAAACTTAAATGTCAATTTGACATAACTTGTACTTGAATCTTTACAAATAAAATATTATTATGCTTGTCGTGTTTTCTATAATTAAATAGAATTTTCTTAATTCTAAAATAGAATATTTCTCTAAAATGTTCTTTCCACATGATTTCTTATTAAAACATTTGAAACACATAGTCTCTTGTTGCTTGAAAATAATCTTTCGATAGCTTTGTCTTTTCAACCGTTGTTTTGTTTTAGCATTCCGTAAGCATAAAATTGAGCCCGACGAACTTTAAACGTTCTTTTAAACATTTTCGTTTTTATTAGTGTATTGTTCTTAGTTTACTTGTTTGTTTTCTTTGTATGCTTGTCGCCGATGATTGATGTGAGTATAATTAATTTGGCTCAAGAGCTTTGAAGATCAAGAAGTGAAGAGATCCGGAGCAGCAACATTACTTTGGTCAAAGGCAAGTCTGTCCTTGTGCTTCTATCCCAGTAACTTTAGTTAATCACCATTTCATATGCTTTCATTAATTATTGATAGATCCTATTAAGGGTTGCCTTGTCTTTATTACCTATCATTCCTAGGCAACCTGGGTTTATATTTCTGTTGGGTAGCTATGCTTAGTTGCTATAAAATGGGTTACGGTGGTTCTAATGAACAGCATTATTGATAAACTTGACTTACTTTTATGATATTCCTTTGGTTAATACAAGATCACATTGTTTATTTGGAACATGGAGAACCACTAAGGAAAACGGTGCATCCACAAGGACTATATGGCTCTAGTTTTGGTTGTGAATTAGGGAAGTCTTGTGTGGCTAATACTCACATGGTAGCATGGGTATGTTTTTATGGCTCTTCTACTCTAGATAGGCATTGGAACGAAAGTGCTCTTCTATGTCTTACCTAGCCTGCGGCTAGAAGTGTGGTATGAAAGATAGCATTTATGGCATGGTACTATCGAGTATGGACTAATACACATATGAGGACTCTTTGTAAAGGCGTTGTAGCGTCCCTGTGCAATCACACCTCAGTTATTATGGTATAATGTCTGGTCAGCATCGTGTGGTAGGGTTTAAAGTTCTTTTCAAGTTTTAAGCCACTTGTGATGAAACTGTACAACCTCTGTTGAGAGCAACACTAATCGATTAGCTGTGCTCATGACAGCGTCCTGCACCGCCCTAGCCGCCTCCAGCTGAATCCCATTAGAGTCAAGCTCAAGCCAGATTTCGAGGAAAATTGCCCTGCTCTAACCCGCAACCAGACGCCTCCAAAAATTTGGGTCGTGTGATCCCCTCCCTCTACTACACGTCTCGGCAGAGGTTCTATCACAACTACTAGTGAATGAGCATGACCGTTGGCTCTCGAATCACGACCGAGAATGGCCATCACGACATCCAACATGCACGAGGTGTGAGCCTCTAAGAGTCGGTGCTAGAGCCGCTGGAGGCCGCCGAGGCAGAGGATGGCGTGCCCTAGGAGCAATGGCCTGCTCCCGCAACTTGGCCTCGAGCCTTGCATGTGTGACGGTGGCTAGGAGCCACAGCCGTGCCCCATGGTCACAGGGCCACGGTCCCGACCATCGCAACAAACACACCCCACGTGGGATCTCCTTTTGCCTGTGCGCGCGTATAACCGTAGGGCCACTGCGACACTGTCCCTATTGTGTCCATGGTCACCCATGTGGGCATGGATGACGTCGCACGTGCCTCCCCTAAGCCAGTCTCCACTGCGTGCACCGGCTTGCCCCTGCCATGCCGTAGAAAGCGGGAAGGTGCCGCAGAAGCGCGAAGATTTGTAGGCGGTGGGGGTTCCAACGAGGGAGACTAGGGGGGTGTTTGAATCCATGAGCTATTTTTTAGCCCACCCCTTTTTAGCCTAAATAGCTCAAATAGCAACCAAACAGGTGGGCTATTTTAGAGCTATTTGCAACTATCTCACCCAAAATAATTATCCCCAAAATACATGCTAATTGGGCTATTTTTTCTAAGGGCAAGGGGGAGAGAGGGGTAAGAGAGAGGGGTAAGGTCACAAATAGCTCAAATAGCCCTAAGATCCAAACAACTCAAGGGCTATTTCATTATAAAGCTATTTTCTTAAGCTAAACTTTAGCTCTCAAAATAGCTCTAGGCTATTTCTCCAAACATGCCCTAGGTTGTGGTGGAACAGTTTGTGAGCGGAACGTGGGCCTTCACTTTTTTGTTTGGGGGAGGGAGCTTTGTCCCGAACATTTGGGGGACGAGAGAAAACTTCCAAAAACTAGAGAATTATTTACAAGACATTGTCGCAGCTCATTATGAACCCAATATCCCCTATTTAGGGGGTGACCATTGCTGTCAGTCTTACCGTTGACTAAAAATCAAGACAATCACATCGGCCGTACACCGGTTACCGAGTGGCTCATGTCTTTTCTGGCAGTATCAAATGCATATATGTTTTCACCGCATCCACTCATCCAAATGCAAGAATCAATATGTATGTTACAGGACAACAGAGAATAACTCTACCGATATGCAATGGAAGGCATGATTATAGAAACAGTGAAAGCAGACGGCAGAATTTACTGTGTGCTTCTTTATATTATACTATGTGAATACCCCGCGCGTTGCTGCGGGATTATTATTCGATGCACTTGGAAAGAGTAAAGATTTAAACTTTTCTAGATGAAGTAAATTATATTTCACGTTTTTCCTGTGTTGTGAAGGTTAAAAATAATCCTGAAAGGATTGAGTACTGAATGAGGCCGGTCCCGAGCACCACATTTTTTAAAAAAAAATAGCAGCACATTTTTATGAGTTCATACTCTAAAACAATGCAGGAAATGGCATCAAGTGAAAGACGCATACCATCAGTCGAATCTGCAGCCATTGATGGACAGCCGCTCGACCACCGGGAACTCGCTGCCTTCCTCCTTGAGCAACGTTGTGGCCACCAAGCAGGCGCTCAGCTTGACCGACGTTGCGCGGTGGAAGCACGGCACCTCCACGATAGTGCAGCGGTCCTCCGACGGCCACCAAACTGCAAATCTGAACTCCGCCGCCCCAGGCGCACGGCGGCGCAGAACAGCGAGGCGACGACGGCCGGGGAGATTCTGCAGGCGAGGACGTGGAGGAGTACGTCGCCCGCCTCCGCCCTATACATCGGGAAGTGGCCGCCAGCCTACAGATCGATCGGGAAGGGGTCATCGACCTGTAGATCGAGAAGTGGTCGCCAGCTTGCAGATCGTTGTAGCGGAAGGGTGTGGAATAGACCGGGGGCCATTTATGGAGACAGGTAAGGTGGAGGCGATGGGGAGGTGAGGGGGCGCTGGTGGGGAGCCGGCGGGATGGGCGGACGGCGGCGGTGCGGGGGTTCCTGATGGGGTCTGGCGCGAGGTGGATCTGGAGGGTCGCATGGGGAGAGGAGGTGTAACGGTCTTACACTACGCTGGCATCGCGCCGGCGAGCCTCGGACAGATGTTCGGCGCGCGCGAAGGCGGCGACGGCGGCGAGGGAGGAAGAAGGAGCACAGTGGGGGATAGGTTTAGGGTTTTGATTATTGTTCGATGGGTTATTCTGGCTCCTCAGCCGGACTTAAGGTTACAATAACGGCCGATGGGCCGAATGTTACACGGGCTTGGCCCTGCAAGGCACGCAGGCCACATAGCAATACTTGTTGACTACCAGTTCGTTACATGCCCCCCTCCTTAAGATGTAGCTCGTCCTCAAGCTAACAGAGATAAGCATCCAGGCGCACAGGAATTCATATTAGCCAGCGAAATCCGGATACCTGATCTTCAGAGCATTCAGATTCTCCCAGGTCACCCACGATGATGGCAGTGTCTTCTAAGCGATTTGAGCAAAGGGCACGGAAGAATTGCCCACCTTGCGCATACATTTGAGAACAGCTGTGTCTGGAACAATATAGGCATCAGTAGATAAGCAATTGAGCTCTTCATCAGTGCTTACCTCGCCTGATGGCGGTGGTGCTTTCTTCAGTTGCGACACATGTACCACTGGGTGCACACTGCTGGATGGAGGTAGTTGTAACTTGTATGCCACCTCACCAATCGTCTGCAATATCAGATAAGGCCCAAAGAACTTGTTGCTCAATTTCTGATTAGATCTTCGTGCCACTGATGTTTTGTTGTGCTTTGTTGTCTAGAGTACCTGCATTTCCGGGGCGCGCTGGAGTTGATGACTGTCCAACTTTCTGAATATTACTCCTCTGGGGAGTCTGCATTCCACGTTTAGGACAGTTATTAGCATAATGTCCCAACTCGCCACATTTGAAGCATCCATTAGGCTGCACGGGAGTGGTGTTTCTTGCCGGTGCACCCGGGGGTAAGAGCTGGGCGGTTCTGCTGGAAGTTTGGGGTGCGAGGAGTTTGCGGGTTAAATCGTTGAGGCTGCTGGAATGAACGCTTTGTACCGCATATTCTGTGGGTGCTTTCCACCATGTCCTCCAGAGCGGAATGGTGTATTCTGATGGTAGCTGAAGCGTGGGCGGGTATGGCTGCTGGACTGACCCTGGGATTGAAACTTACATTTCTGCTCCCCAAGTCTCTGCGTCTGTTCTCTAGACCAATTGCCTTGTTTAACAGAGTAGCGAAATCTGGAAAGGTATGGCTCTGGAGCTGATAATTCAGTGGTCCTATCAATCCATCAAGGAAGCGTTCTTGCCTTTTTGGGTCTGTGTTGACCTCGTCGGGAGCATAACGAGACAACTGAGTAAATTTGTCAAGGTATTCGTTTACAGACATATTGCCCTGCTTCAGAGCAAGGAACTCTCTCTGCTTTAGCTTCAACACCCCATCAGGGATGTGGTGAGCGCGAAAAGCATCTCTGAACTGCTGCCATGTAATGGTGTTAGGCGCAGGGTGAGCGACTGTGTATGCATCCCACCAATCCGATGCCTGCCCTTCCAGGCGTCCAGAAGCATAAAGGACCATTTCTCGGTCATTACACTGAGCCCTCTCCAACTTTTTGGTAACGGTTTTGAACCAATCATCAGCATCTAGCGGATCGGTTGAGTGGGAGTAGGTGGGAGGCTGGTGGCTCATGAACTCCTTATGCTTGTCTCTCGGAGCGGGTGGTGGTGGTGGAGGTGGTGCTTGCGGCTGATTTTGCTGGGCTTGTATGTTCTGCACTGCGGCAGTGAGGTTCTGAATCAGCTGCATCTGGGCAGCGAAGAATTGCTGGGTAGCGGGATCCATTGCGGGATTGGGCGGGGGAGGTGGCACTGGGTTTTGCTGGTTGGCTATATGTGCCCGAACAACTGGTGGGACGTCCTGTCCTCCTCCTAACCTGGTGTTTACCATCTGATTGTTAGAGAAAGATATTTCAGATAAGAATATTGAACTGATGTATAAAGAAGTAAGTTTGAATTAGGGAATCAGCATGATTTTCTTTTCTGTGACAGATTCGGGTAATCCCGATAAAACAGTTGTATCCCATAGTATCCTTCTTCTAAAACTATGAACTTTTGCCAGGCCGTGTAGAACATATTTGTGAAACTAACCCCACTGGTTTTATCTCATTTGGAAATCCACAACTTGAGATAAAATTCGAACACTGCAGCTGTGTTAGCATGGTTTTACAGATTCTGTTAGCCCCGTTGTTCTGTTTATAACCCTCTGTATATTAATCCTTTAGTGCTGAATTTGGGACAGAAGTTGATCCACAAAATTTGTGAACCAACCCAACTGGATTTAGGTCAATCGGAGTTCTGTAGCTTGAGTTATGATAAAAACATTGCTGTGCTGTCAAGGAGCTGCGCGAACAGATTTTGGATGATTGTTTTGGTTTGATAAGTAAGATAGAAGACAACTTGGAATTGAACCCCAACTAACCATTAACTTAACATGATTTTTCTTGTTGCATTTGTGGCCATCACTACACAATACAACTCACTCACACAAAGATCCAAATCAAAAATGGTTCAATCAACAACTTATTACAATCGTTCGTCCTCGCAGGAACGTCTACCGGAAAAACAAAAAGAGGGTGGATATCCTAGTTCCTATTCCACTGGAGACTAGTGGTTGCTGCTGGAGTGCCGTATCGAAGTCTTTTGCGTGGAGGCGAACAGGAAGGACAAGATGCTTCTGCTTCGTCGGGTGGCTCGCGTCCCCGCCACTGGGCTTCCACCGAGCTATTCTCGCCTGTGCATTCTGTAGCTCCTGATGTGTCCTATCCAACTCTGCTGTCGCTCCCTCCAAGTCTGTGTTAAGAGCTGCCGTCACTCTAGCAAGTATATCAACGCGGCTATCTCGGAAATCCCCCATAGGTACCACGGTGTTTTCTGTACCACTGACTCTGCTGGGGACGAATCGGAAGTCCGTGCCTTCTAAGCGATCGCGGAATGTGTTGCTGATAGACCATAGTGCTCTTCTCGCGGCATCGTTGATAGCAGCTGCTTCTGAGGCAAAATGTGCTGTGCAGGGGTGGATTGTACGGGTCCTCCATCTCCCTGCCTGTGCCGTGGCAACTCTTACATGGACCTCTGTGGTATAATAATCTCTCATCCCCGGCTCTACAAAGTGCTTGGTGATGTACAACGGTCTCACTGCATGCTCTATCTCTTGCAACAATTCCTCCAATAGCTCACAGAATGGAGCGTCCGGGCCGATGTAGGTATGCTCATGATACTCAGCTCTGTGATACCGATGCTCATCACCTTGCTGGTCTCCATTTTCATTGTTATTGTTGTTGTCCTCATTTTGATTATCATTGTTGTCTTCTCCATTGCCCACAGCACTGTTGTCATCCTCCAAACCCTCTATGTCCGCATCTTCTTCTTCTTCTTCACTCTCATCATCTTCTTCACTGGAACTATCTTCACTGCTACTAGAATCATCTCCGGAGTCATCCGGATCATTACCTGCAGCATTTTGTTCAAGTCCTTCTGCCTCTACCACATCTGGTTCTGGCACAGCCTCAACCTCTGGTGGAATTATTATGTCTCCATCTGCATCCACCTCTAGAAAAACTCCATCATATAGCTGTGGATGTTCCTCTGCCCCATCATCCTCAAACACGATTTCCTCTGGATCCTCCTCATCATTTTCTTGATGCTGCACTTCCTGATATCCCTGCTCCACTGCCACCGGCTGTAACTGTACCGGATAGTCTCCAACCTCCTGCTGCATCTCCTCCAGCTGGGCCTCCTCCGGGACTGCTGGGTAGCGTGGAGCCAACTGTCCTGAGGGAAGGCGACCACCGGTGCTCTTGCGGGCAATCTGACGAGTCCTGGCCATCTGTTAAGAGAAAGTGAACTCAGCATAGAGGAAATCAAAATGATGCAGATTTTCAACAAAAGAACAAGAACAAATTAGATTTTTATGCGAAAATAAGGTGGTTTTGAAATATGACAGAATGATCTAGAACATGAATCCTTAAATTTCGTCCATTTCTAACTAAGGCTGCGTTCCTACAGTCAACACTGCTCTGATACCACTCTGTCACACCTGATTTCCGAAGAGGAACCAAGTGCATCTCATATGTGCGCCAGGATCAGTTCACACACATATGATAGACAAAAATGAGTGAAATATCATAAACAGTATTCAAACGTATTTCAGAGTTTAACCACTTATTACACTCATGCGGGAGACTCGAAGGTCTCTAACAACGGAAAACGATAACTACTCGTCGAGTCCTCGTCTTCCGCTCCCATAGGCACTTGACTGGGGGGCCGCAAGCCTCACAGCTCATCGAAGTCGTCATAGAACTCCCCTCCAAAGTTTTCCTCTGAACAGGGATAAGCAAGGCTAAGCACACTTATGGTTGGAGCTCAGCAAGTGGGGGAAAAATGCAAGGTTATCAAGGATAGGCTAAGGTTTTGCAGCGGTTAGCATTTTAATGTTGGTCAAGTTTTAATTAAAGAACACCTCGTTACTAAGTGTAAGTTTGTACCATCCCACTTAAGGAAAACTTAAGTACCAAAACAACCCAAGCTCAATGAGCTTCACCAACCACGATTTATCTCGTCTTTAAGTTTATTAATCATGTGAGGGTCCAAGCCGCTCATGACCATGAGCACGGCTGATCGATCAGTTTTACACTCTGCAGAGGTTTGCACACTTTACCCACAGCTCGCGTAAAAGCACCGAAGAACTTTAAACCCAACCATGCGATGCTGGCCAAGCACCATACCACACTTCCGAGGTGTGATTGCATAGGGACGCTACGAAGCCTTTACAAAGGCATGCAAAAGACTAACGACCCGCATAGTTACAGATCAAGGCGGACCATAACCCTCCCTAGTGGTCAGTACCTTAGCAAAGGCTACTACCCCAAAAGGACCGGGCTATACCCCTGCAACCCGGATCCCCCTCTGCTCCTTTCGGAAAAGGGCCACTAGTACGATCACACACCTAATTATTTGGCTAAGGTCAGAGCCATGTAACACTGTGATTACGCATGTTTTCTTGGGTGGTTCTCCATGTTCCGATTAAATCAGGTGTTCTTGCATTACCCAAAACATTAACTATAAACCATGTATCATTTCCATAAAAGACCCATTTAACCAACCCATGTTAAGCAACTAGCGTTTTCTACCCAAAACTTTATTTAAAAGGGCTAGGTCAAGGATCAGGGTAAAATATCTAGGTAAGTCCTTAAAAAGGTTTTCCCGTCAAATTAATGCAATGATATCATAAAAGTAAACATTATTTATAATGCAATTATATAGGACAAAAAGAGAACATGCAGGGGGAGAAGACCACTTGCCTTCCTCAACTATAGCAAAAACTTCCTCCTCTTCGAACAACTGCTCCTGATCGTCCCCGAGAGGTGGCTCAGATGAAACAGGCACGATATTTCTACGATGCACACATAAAGCATACAATAAATAAAACAGATCACCAATCAATCCTAAAGACTGAAAACATGCTACTAAAGCGACGGGTTCGCTGAGACGATCGTAAGGACTACTAGAACGCTAAAAACGGAGCTATAACGGAGAAGTTAGGCTAAAAACAAGATACAAGGACTAATCTGCGATAAACTAACCTATACAGGGACCTAACAGCAAGAAAACAGGGGCTAAAATGTAATTAAACTTAAAAACAGAAGGTTTAAACTATAAAAAGGGTGTTAAGGGCCCCGGGTAGGGTTTTCTAATAAAACAGGGGCTTAAACATAAATTTCAGGACTGAATTGAGAGGATCTTATAGGGTGGAAGGACCGGCTTGTGAAAATAAAAGAACTGGGGGTCTCTTTAAAGAATTGCCCCCGGTTGACCGTTATCCACGGGTTTGACCCGCGGGTCCAACGGATCAGGGCCGTGGATGGCCGATCCGACGGCCGCCCACGCCCGCACGCGGCCGGGGGCGGCGCTCGCGGCGGCGGCGGCGGCGCGCGGCGGCGCACGGCGGCGGGGTCGCGGCGGCGACCAAAACTAGTGCTCCCGGCCACGAAATCGCGCAGGGAAAGCTTCTACGCGTAGCTGGGAACATCGCGATCTTAACCAAGCGCTCGCACGGGAGAAACAAGCGACGACCGAGGCGCGGCGTCCATGGGGGCGGACGGCCGGTGGCCGGCGAGCGGCGGTGCGCCCTACGGTCGGGTTCAAGTGAAAAGGAGGGCGGGGATATGATCCTTACAGTGGGTAGGAGCTCCGGTGGGCGAGGATTGGGTGGAAAAGGCGGCGGCGGCGGAGATCAACACCGGCGGCCGATCCTCATGGGCGGCGACGGCGAGCTTCGATTGGGGCGCACAGGAGCCTGCGGGTTCGATTGGATACAATAATTAGCTCACACATGCGAAGGAGAAGCGAACGGGAGGGACCAGGGAGCTTCACCGATGGCGGAGGAGCACGGGCAGCGGCAATGGTGTGGCGGCCGGCGGTCCAACACGATGGCGCAAGCGGCTAGGGCACGGGGAGGCGCGTAGGCTTGGTGTGAAGCGAAGGGGGGAGTGCGGGGTGCTCTGGGGGCGCTTAAATAGGCCCGGGGGAGCTCCGGGAGGTGGTTCCCTGGCGGCATGGCCATCAATGGCCACGGCCTTGATGGGGGATTAAGGGGAGGGGAGGATTAAGAGGGGTAACCGTCGATTGAAGAGGGGGAGTGAAGGGGGAACTTCATTGCGGCTTAAAAGCGAGGTTTGAAGGTGCGGGGCGCGGGGAAGACGGCCGGTAACGGCCGACGGCCATGATGGGGCGCGGCTGACCCGCGGCTGAAGGTTGGGGAAAGGCCTGACGGCCGGGCCCCACCTGTCAGCGTCCGCCCGCAAAAGAAAAGGGGGAACGAGGCGGTGCTGGGCCGGCGGGGAAGGCAGGTTGGGCCAACTTGGGCCGACGCGCGCGCGAGGAAAGAAAAAAGAAAAGGCCTCTGGCCTGGGTTGCTTGCGGGCTGAAGTTGGGCCGGCGGGAGAAATGAGAGAGAGGGAGAGGGGAAAAGGATTTCCTTTTTTCTTTTTCCTTTTAAAAAATTCTTTTCAAATTCACTTTTCAAACATTCAAACTTCAAACAAACAAAAATCCATGCAATCGAATCATGATGCACAAACACTTATTATTTCTAAATTATTTTAGTGATGTTTAATTATTTTAAAACCAATTTGTTTATTAATTTATTTATGTCCTTAAAGGAATTAAATCTAGCCGTTTGTTGCTAAGTTAATTTAGTGATGGAGTTTTAGGGTGTTACAGTCCTCAAGCTAACAGAGATAAGCATCCAGGCGCACAGGAATTCATATTAGCCAGCCAAATCCGGATACCTGATCTTCGGAGCATTCAGATTCTCCCAGGTCACCCACGATGATGGCAGTGTCTTCCAAGCGATTTGAGCAAAGGGCACGGAAGAATTGCCCACCTTGCGCATACATTTGAGAACAGCTATGTCTGGAACAATATAGGCATCAGTAGATAAGCAATTGAGCTCTTCATCAGTGCTTACCTCGCCTGATGGCGGTGGTGCTTTCTTCAGTTGCGACACATGTACCACTGGGTGCACACTACTGGATGGAGGTAGTTGTAACTTGTATGCCACCTCACCAATCTTCTGCAATATCAGATAAGGCCCAAAGAACTTGTAGCTCAATTTCTGATTAGATCTTCGTGCCACTGATGTTTGCACATAGGGTTGAAGTTTGAGGTACACCCAATCTCCTACAGCAAATGACCATTCCTGCTTGTGCTTGTCAGCTTGAAACTTCATTCGAGCCTGAGCTCGCAGTAAATTCTGATGGATAAGGTTTGTCATGTCTGCACGATCTTGCAACCACAGGTTGAGATCTGGTATGTTACATGCTGTCTCATGGGAAATACCAAAGTGTCTTGGTGGATACCCATACAGCACCTCAAAGGGAGTTTTGCCATGAGCCGAATTATAATTTGTGTTGTACCAGAATTCAGGCAGACTCGGCCAGTTGGCCCATTTGGCAGGACAAGCATGGGTCATGCACCGTAGATATGTTTCCAAGCATTGGTTGAGTTTTTCAGACTTCCCATCAGTTTGTGGGTGATAGCTAGAACTCATGTTGAGGGTAGTTTCAGCTAGGTGGAAGAGTGTTTGCCAGAAAGTGCTTGTAAAGATTCTATCTCTATCTGTTATAATTTCAGTGGGAAGACCATGCAATTTGTATACTTGATCAAAAAATACTTGGGCTACAGTTGTGGCTGTATATGGATGTGTTAGTGGAAGGAAGTGTGCATATTTGCTGAATTTGTCTATAACTACCAGGATAGAATCATATTTCCTTGATTTTGGTAGGCCTTCTATGAAATCCATACTAATGGTGTACCATGCTTGAGTGGGTACAGGCAATGGTTGCAATAGACCAGGTAACCTAGAATGTTCACTTTTGGATTGCTGGCATACCTGACAGTTGTTGATAAAAGTTGTGACGTCTTGTTTGATCCCTGGCCATGAAAATAGATATTTGACCTTGTTGTATGTTGCTGCAATACCATTGTGGCCTCCAAGGCCGCTATTATGAAGTGCCTGCAGGACTGCATCATGAGCTTGCTCTTGTTTGCCCAACCAGATTTTCCCATGATGTCTGATGACACCATCAGTGAGAGAGTAGCCTTTTATGTTTGGGGAAGAGATACTCAACTCTGCCAATAGCTGCCTTGCTTCAGGATCTTGGTATAGATGTGGAAATGGCCTGCAGCTCTTCTGGGTTGGCTGGTACCGTCCGGACGAGCATCGTGACTTTGTTCTCTTTGCCTTTCTTGTACACAATTCTATATTGCAATCCCATGAGTTTAATAAATGCCTTTTGCTGGAGGCCTTGCTGTAGTTTCTGTTGCCCCAAGTGCACCAGGCTTTGATGGTCGGTTGCAATGACAAACTCCTAATGTTGGAGATATGACTTCCATTTTGTTACTGCCATCATTAGTGCCAAGCACTCCTTCTCATAAGCTGACATGGCCTGAGCTTTAGGTCCTAGAGCTTTGCTGAGGTAGGCTATGGGGTGCCCTTGCTGCATCAACACAGCACCTATAGCTTGATCAGATGCATCTATCTCCAAGACAAATGGCTTAGTGAAATCTGGTAGGGCTAATACAGGTGCTTCCACCAAGGCTGTCTTGAGAGTGTCAAAACTTTCTTGTAGTGCCGGTGTCCACACAAAAGGAGTGTTTTTCTTAAGAAGGTCAGTCAGTGGTCGGCTTATGGCTCCATAGTTCTTTATGAACTTCCTGTAATAGTCTGACAGTCCTAGAAATCCTCTCAACTGCTTATGGTTTGTTGGATTAGGCCAATCTTGTACAGCTTATATCTTAGCAGGGTCTGTTTGCACTCCTTGTTCGCCGATGATGTGCCCTAAGTATTCCAGCTGTGGCTGCGCAAAGGTGCATTTACTCTTTTTGATGAATAACTGATTAGCCCTCAGAATTTGGAAGACCTGTTGTAGGTGGGTCTGGTGTGCTTCCAAGGACTCACTGTAAATCAGTATGTCATCTACAAAAACCAACACATATTTCCTGAGTTGCTCTGCAAATATAGTGTTCATGATGCCCTGGAAGGTAGCTGGAGCATTTGTGAGCCCAAATGGCATGACCTTGAATTGCCAATGGCCATTATGTGTTGTGAATGCTGTTTTGATCTCGTCCTCCTGCAACACTCTAATCTGATGGTAACCCGATCGTAAATCCATCTTGGTGAACCATTTTGCCCCATGGAGCTCATCCAGTAACTCATCAACTACTGGCAGTGGGTATTTGTTCTTGATTGTGATGGCATTGTGATGCTTGTAGTCTACACAAAAACGCCATGTGCCATCCTTCTTCTTAACCAACAACACCAGAGAAGCAAATGGACTGGTGCTAGGCTGGATGATACCCTGCTGCAACATTTGCTTTATCTGTGCCTCTATCTCATCTTTTTGCTCTGGAGAGTAGTGGTAGGGCTTGATGTTGATCGGTTTAACACCCTGGACCAATGGTATGGAATGGTCAAAGCTTTTCTGTGGTGGTAATTGCTGCGGTTCCTGAAACACATCTTCATTGGACTGGAGTAGAGTCTTGATTTCCGCAGGGATGGAAGTGGACTTTCCCTTCTTACATTGATGAGAAAGTTGTATGACCTGAGAAACTGCTCCTTTGTGAACCAAGCCATGTAGCTTTTTTGCTGTCATTTGCTTGCAATGAGCAGTGCAATCCTTGACTCCTTTCAGAGTAATTCTTTTGCCATGGTGACTGAACTTCATCCGCTTCCTTTGCCAATGAACCCACATTGGGCTATGAATTTCCAGCCAATCCATCCCCAACACCATGTCATAAGCTCCCAGAGGTAAGACTCTAACATCAGTTATAAATGTGTGACCCTGTATCCACCAACTTAGTGCTTCAACAGCCAGGTCAGTTGTTAATTTTGCTCCTCCTGCAATTGCCACCTGTACTGCAGGAACCTTCTTCGTAGGAAGCTGTAGCTTGGCCACTACATCCGAGTTAAGGAATGTTCCCGAACTTCTGGAGTCCACCAGGATAAGCACTTCTTGGTGTTTGATCAAACCTTGAAGGCGAATTGTCTTTTTGCCTTCAGTTCCATGGGCCGCCACAAGTGAGAGCTGTAATAACTCCGCATCACTGTCCTCGTCTTCCTCCGACTCTAGTTCCTTATCCTGAGTGAGATCCATTATTTCCCAAAGTTCCTCGAGCACATGCAGGGGCACCTGCTTGGGGCATTTGTGCTGAGGGGAGTATACCTCGCCATACTTCATGCACAGGCCTTTTGCCTTCCTTGCTGCCCTTAATGCCGAGACCCTGTCATCCCACTTAGGTCTGCCCTGCTGTTTGTCCAATATTGGTGTAGGGCTCAACACGCCTTTAGTGGACACCTTCTGTCTGGAGGATTATATGGTATGCCAGGATATCTTGGTTCCCTTGTTCTGCCCATGTGCCGCCTTGAGGCAGCCTCGAGCAACTGTTCCTGCATGAGTGCTAGGGATAACACAACATCAACTGTTCGAGGCCTATGTAATTGTAGTGCATTGCCAATGCTATAATTGAGACCATCAAGGAATTTTTGAACAAAGAACACTTCATCTATGCCCTTGTTGTGAACTAAAACCCTATGTCTGGCTTGTTCAAATCTATTGGCATATTCTAAGACATCAGCGGTCTGTCTAATGGATAACAAATCTTTCATATAGTTTTGGTACAGATCTCGACCGAACTTCTGTTCAACTGCAAAACACAGGTCAGGCCAGCTATCTATCGCGTGGTGTGCATCATAAGTTTGCAGCCACAACTCAGCATTACCCTTAAAGTTGATTGTTGCATAAGGCGCCCAGAGGTGTATGGGTATTTGAAACATGGTGAAGTACTTCTCACATTTGAAACATGGGTCCTACACTACGCTGGCATCGCGCCGGCGAGCCTCGGACAGATGCACGGCGCGCGTGAAGGCGGCGACGGCGGCGAGGGAGTAAGAAGGAGCACAGTGGGGGATAGGTTTAGGGTTTTGATAATTGTTTGATGGGTTCTTCCGGCTCCTCAGCCGGATTTAAGGTTACAATAACGACCGATGGGCCGAATGTTACACGGGCTTGGCCCAGCAAGGCACGCAGGCCACATAGCAATACTTGTTGACTACCAGTTCGTTACAGGAGGGTAGGGGGATTAACTGCAGATGACATCAGCGGATGATGTGGATGCCTGAGAGGCCAGAGAATGGTACCGAAAATAAAGTTTTGTATCATTTGTGTCTCAGGAGGTGAAGGCACATAAGTCACTGCTTTTTTTACCTGACTCTACCTAGTTACATGTCGTTTGCACATATTGATTCATGACGTGAGTAAGATCACGGAGGGAAAAACCAGCAAGTGACACCGGGACTGAAAGGCATCTGGAGAAGTATGTAGAAAACGAAATGCAGAGGAAGAAGTGCACTGTTTCCTGTAAGTTGCGCACTGGGTCCAGAGAATTAGCTGGATCTAAGTTGCGTGCTTCCTCCGTGTTTCTGGACCCGTTTCAAGAGCATCAAATCGAGATCGACGGTGGCATAATATAATTTCATGACATAAAGAACAACTAGAATAAGCGCATCACATATCATGGCAACTAGTGTAAGCACGGCTCGTACACTAGACAGATTAAACTTGCTGATTAAGCAGAACAAAAAGAATAAATTGCAAGTATAATACCTGCTGCTAGTAGATGTAGATGACAACGTGATGGAGAGATTCCCGAAAGCGAAGCTGAGATCGTCCTGGTCGCTGTCACTATCGTCGATGAACAGCGGCGGAAGACTTCGATTAGCCCGACGAAGATGACGTCGGGACGCAGCGCCCCTTGATCAAGTTTTGGGAGCAGTCGCATGAAAAGCGCTTCCCAAAAACTTTATTCGCCTTCTCCCGGTGCAGGATCACAAAGACGACGGTTTCGCAGACCTGCTCGCCCGTTCGCAGGTGCACGCGAACGATCGGGCGGGAGTCTTAGCGGTGGCGGCGCAGCAGTAAGGAGAGGCAAAACTCTTGTTGTTGATTCGGTACGTTTTAGCATGGCCGACCACATGAAACACAATCACGAGTAGGACTCTCAGTTGAGTCCGTTTAGGACTCAGCAAACCAAGAAACCAAAAACTAAAACTGCAAAAGGAGACCGCTCTCCCACAAGGCGAGCAGCCGGATTTCGGCAGACCATTCACGCAGGTGTCGTGCGCCCGCGCCCTTCGCCACGCCCGGCGAGGCGAGGCGAGCAAACGCGCGCGTGTGGACTTCCTTTCTCCTCCTCATACTAGTCTTTAGAAGATGAGAACAACTTCCATATATAAGTTGGTTCCCTCCACCTCCCACTAAAAAGGTGGCACTAAAGGATCCCACTACTCCTTTATGCACTCATATGTATGCGCATTTGAGATTTAATTAGGAATTTATGAATTAATTGTTGGGCCAAGCCAGATAAATTCTAACAATCCCCCATCAGATCTCAGATGCCCATTTAGAGTTTTGTCAGTTCTCACTATTGTTTGATATATTAATGTTTTGGCAGGGACTGCTAAGTTGAACTTCCACCTACACTTATCCACAACTTGAACAATGGACTATGCCTTGAATTGCAAGTTTTGTGCGAACAAGCTTTACTCAAAGCAAAACTAGTACTTGGCAGCCAGTAGCCTTACCCCGTGGGTGGAGGATATACATCATACTCCTTAGTCTCTTCATGAGTTTACTAGAGATCACCTAAGTCTCATAGACTGCGACGTTTAACAGTCAAACTCATATTGGTATGTTCTTTCGAGAATACTCTGTAGGACAGCATCTTCACTTGTTAAAGTCAATAGAACATATTAAGGCATAGTTGCCAGCCTATCTCACAGTGCCTCATTGCTATGAGAGTATTGCATCTTCACATAGAGAGGGTTATCATTATACTCTCCTCAGTTTACCAATAGCTTGTTTTTTCCCAGGTCCTTAGTCACGGGATCTCCGATCAAAAATGTTGGGTTACTACTACTGTAAACTCACATGGGTCTCATACCCATCTCCCTAGATGCAATTTCTATCACATTCCGTGATAGCCCTTTTGTAAATGGATTTGCCAGGTTTTTGTCTGTTTGTATATAAGATACAGTAATAACTCCGGAGTTTCACAACTTTCTGACAGTCTTCAAACGTCTTTTAACGTGTCTTGTTCACTTCGCATTATCCTTAGCACTATACACTTTAGTGATTACTGTCTGATTATCACAGTTCATAAGGATAGTTGGTATTTGTTTTTCAACCACCGGCAAGTCAGACAAGAGCTCACGCAGCCTGGTATGTGCATAACAAAAATCTTATAGCAATGGTGTCTAGCTTCTCATCTCAGGCATTGTCTCACTTATATAATATACATATTCCCTTTACACACACCAAATGGATTGATGCATATAAATCTTAACTATTATTAAGGTGAGGACTGAGGACCATTTCTCCACACTTTTTTGGTTTGGTCTAACTATTCTCATTGACAAGTGGGTCTGACTTTGACTTTACATATGGGCACTAATTATCCCTGTCCTCTTGCGCCCTTCCTGCACGTTTTCCTTTCTCGGAGGACCCTACGTGCCGGCGCAAGCTCTGCCATTGGCCGGCGTGAGCTCCGGTGCATGTCGCCAGCTCCACCAATCTAACGTGGGCGGCCGGGTCGGCAACCTCTGTTATCTGAAGAAGAAGATTACAAACAATGTTGAATCCTTTATTGTCCAAATGTTGAATCCTGTTTGTTTTACTGTTGAATCTTGCTTGCTATATGTTGATTTATATGGTGAAAAATGTTGTATACTGTAAAAAATATAGAATGTTGAATCAAATATTTCTAAATGTTCAAAATTACTTTTTACATGTTGAATTTAGTTGGACCTATTAATTGGGCCTGATGGGCTTCAAAGCCGTGTTGCTTATCAAGCACATAGAAGTTATGTAGCAGCTCCCATCGTTGCCATAGGATCGAGATTCAAACATATCTATGATTGATGGTAAAAACCTTACAAAACATTAATGCTAGAAGGCAAGCTTACAAATCATCCGTGGAACAAACTCATCCGCGGTGGGAGAACAAAGGCAGGTATCTATCCAGCTCACCCGATTTTGACCGATGAGAAGGCACCATTTGATAAGTTTGGATCCATGACATGGAAGCATCGAGGAGTGTCTCCATGACACACTCGGCAAAGACATAGACACCGAGTGCTATAATTAAACACTCGGCAAACGTTTTTCTGTTTTTTCCTTTTTCAAGTTTCTCCTTCTCCTTCTTTTACACAACGTAAAATTAAATTAATATCAATTAATTCAACAATATTTTATTGAATTCACTCAATAGTTGTATTTGATTTTTCTACACATATAATTCAAATATTTAATGCACTTATAGATCAAATTTAATTTATATCAATTAAATTTCTATAATGTCACTTAATACATAAAAATTATGAAACAGGTCCGAAATATTACCAAAAATTACATTAAACAATCTTTGTTCTCTATTGCTTGTACAAAAAGTTTTGTACTCGAATCACAATGCGACCATCACTTTGACACCAAATCCTTTTGAATCTTGCTCAACTCTATGCTTCTTCTTGTAAGATGCTTCGATTTCTAAACATCATATTTGAACACATGTATGCAACACTAACCCTATCTATATATTAGCACCTTTGAGAGACTATGTGGGAATGCATATCCTCATGATTGGTTAAATCAGTTCTGATGATGACCATGTTGCCTAGCACAGGTAAATTACGCTCAGTCCACATAATAATACTAATATATATATAGACACACACACACTACAGTAGAAAATTGTTCTTTAGACACAGATGACAAGCCATCCCTGACGGACAATGTCAAAGCGTTAAGATTATTGTCAAACTCGCACTATGCCAGAAACGATTTGTCCTGGTGGCTAAAACGCATTTATATGGTAGCAGGTGTCCACCAGCATTGTGGATTTTGGAAATTGACTTGAAACAAATAGCAAAAAAAAAATTAGGGGAGGAACCCCACCAGCCACCACCCACATGTCGCAAGTCATGCATTTTTTCGCATGGAATCGTCGCGACACTCCACGGTTGCCGTGATTCAAACCTGTGACCTCCCCTCGCGCGAAGAAGCCTCCTCTACCGCTACACCACACACTCATATGCGTCCATATGCTGTTTTGATTCTACTCATATTATACTACACCGAGTGTAAATCGTTTTTTAGGCACTAAACGAATTCAAATTAAAACCTTGTCAACAACAAAGTTTCATAACTGTCCGAGATCAACAACTTTCACGTTGGGAGTTTTTTCATTTGAGGTCATTTACGAAATTCGAATTTCAAATTTGAGAGATTCAAATTTTGAATTTCACTGACAATATGATTTCAAATTAACAAGTTGCAAACTGCAAAGTTTCCTAACTTCTGACGATCTACTACTTTCATGTTGAGAGTTTCTCCATTTTAGGTCGTTTGAAAAATTCAAATTTTCAAATTTAAAAAATACAGACGTACTTTACTTTAACAAAAGTAATTCAAATAAACAATGGTTCAACTACAAAATTCTATAACTTTTGAAGTTGAACAACTTTTATTTTGGTCATTTGCTCAACCAGAATAGTGGTTGCAACATTTTTCACAAATCTTATACACCTCACACATAGTTTCTTGAAACTATACAAGAGATATAGATTTTGTGAACAAAATTACTACCACTTTGTCAAATGAAGCAACAACCCGAATAAAAATTGTACATCTTGAGAAGTATGGAACTTTGTAGTTTACAACTTTTTATTTGACAACACTTTACTACTTTAAAAGGTGATTGTAGCATCATAAGGGTTGTTCTTACACAGTCTCATTATGTGGAGAAAATTTTGAGTCGTTTTGGCTATAACGACTGCAAGCCAGCTCCAACACCTTATGATGCTAGTAAAATGTTGCAAGCCAGCTCCAACACCTTATGATGCTAGTAAAATGTTGCGGAAAAACAAAAGAATAATGAGCGATCAGCTGAGATACTCCCAGATCACTAGTTCATTAATGTACCTAGCTAGCGCTACTATACCCGACATCGCGTATGCTGTAAGCAAACTGAGTCGATTTGTGTCTAACCCGGGAGATGCTCATTGGGAAGCTCATGAACGGGTAATGCGCTTTCTGAAAGGTACAGTGGACTATGCGATTCACTATACTGGGTATCCTAGGGTACTAGAGGGTTACAGTGATTCGAATTGGATCTCTGATGCAGATGAGATTAAAGGCACGAGTGGATATGTGTTTACACTTGGAGGTGGCGCTGTCTCCTGGAAGTCTTGCAAGCAGACCATCTTAACAAGGTCAACTATGGAGGCAGAACTCACTGCATTAGACACCGCCACAGTTGAGGCTGAATGGCTTCGTGAACTTATGGATTTGCTGGTAGTTGAAAAACCGATACCGACTATCCTCATGAACTGTGATAATCAAACGGTGATTGTCAAGGTGAACAATTCAAAGGACAATATGAAGTCATCCAGGCATGTAAAGAGGCGGCTGAAATCTGTCAGGAAAATGAGAAACTTCGGAGTGATAGCATTGGACTACATCCAAACGGCTAAGAATTTGGCAAATCAATTCACAAAGGGTCTTTCACGTAATGTGATAGACAATGCATCTAGGGAATTGGGCTTGAGACCCGTCAGCGTTATTTAGTAGTGGTAACCTGTCCTATGTGATCGGAGATCCCGTGAATTAGGATAGTGAAACAAACTACTGTTTAACAGAGAGAAAAGAATCTTTGTAAAGGGCTCATTCCAGTAGAGATGCATTTCTCTTCTAAAATTTGTATGGCAGGTTGGTGAAAAACCTTAATGTGATCCGAGTGGCTCAATAAGGAGCAAAGATGTTGGCCTACAGAACATCTTAAAGGATTGCACCTATTTGGGTCTGATTGCTAGTCACAATCTAAGAGATAGGGTGATCTCTAGACACCCATGAAAGGCACGGAGTATGACTTATACGCTCCAACCCGAGGGGATGCTTATAGCAGCCTAGTACTGACAAGGGTCTCTAGTAAAACTTGTTTGCACGAAACTCCCAATTCAAGGCATAGTCCACTGGTCAGTTGCGAATGAGTGTAGCTTTTGCCTCAGGTGGATGTTCAACTTAACAGTCTCCACCATGAAGTCGGTATATCAAAACAAGAGCTGAGAAGAGGACATTTCTTTGTGTACCTTGAAATTCTCGGTGGGGATTGTTGGATTAATTGGGTCTTAGGCCATTTAGTCTCAATTAATTCTAAGAATTAAAAGGTCCACAAATAAATGCTAGGGATTTAATCCCACATTGAAAGTCAAAGAGAATCTTAACCAACTCAAAGGGTGGACCAACGGTGGACCACTTGTGAAGTTGGTAAAAGGAGAAGGGCATGCCACACGCGCGCGCGCTCGCTCGCCTCGCCGGCCGGGCCGTGGCCGTGGCAGTGGGCGAGGCGTGGCGTGGCGGTGATCGTGACCGTGATAAGGTGACACCCTCCTCAGGCAGAGATACACAATTCTCAATCCTAGGTACTCCTGTTTAAGAGGCCTATCTCTTCTCCCTCGGTGTTGCTGCTTTCTGCCATTCCCAACGCAAGCCTTGCGCGCACTCTGCTTGCGTGAGCAGTTGCCTCCGAACCTCGTCTGCCTAGTGATCCTTCTCGGGATAGGCGGCCAATAAGGTTTTTGGGGAGCGTACCCGTACGCGCCTGCTCGCTTCCAGTATGACTATGTCCTCTTAATCATGTGAACGACTACTTCCCGAAGGCCGTTCGTGGGACTCCACTGCATCGACTCGTCACTGCAACGACTTTGTACGGCTACATCGAACAAGGTAGTACTGAAGATTTCTCCAAGCAGTACTCGAGGACACTCAAGAAGTACTCGAAGGGGCTTCAAGACTACTCGAACTACTACTCTCTACTACAACGTGCTTGGGGGCTTGTCGGGCATACACTTCGAGTACTCATACAAGAAAGGATGAAAACGGACTCCTACTAGAATTCCCCTATAATCCTACTAGGATTCCCCTATAATCCTACTAGGACTCATTCTGTGCAATCCTACTAGGACTGCTACCTTGTAACCAACAAGGAACCCGCCCCCTCGACTATATAACGGAGGGTCGGGCAACAAGACAACTCAGCTCAACCAACCAAATACCCAAGCACAAGGCGTCATACTTGATCCCCCAAACAGGACGTAGGGCTCGCTACTCTGGCGGCCCGAACCTATACAAATCTTGTGTCCTGTGTTCCAATCTTTACCTTCGAGTTCCAGGTCTCATGTTCACGATCCCGCACCTCACAATCTACTACCTCGGATACCCCTTGGTAGGTTTGCCGGTCTAAAACACCAACAATGTCTTCAAAAAATTCATATAACTATAGTATTTTCTTGAATTTACATTGTTGTGTTAACTGTTGTGTAAGTGCAATCATGTTCAATCACAATTTACTTTTATCCACATACTTCACAACCAATGTAAATGTTATGACAAATTAAAATAGTAAAGGAGAGTCCACGGACCCAGTGAATGGCTACCTGCTTGTAACTCCCTCCATGCTTAAATATATAACGTGCAGGATAATCAAATTATTTTATTTTTGAAGTCACTGTCTTGTCCAGGATAAATGTCATATCTATAACTCCACTAAGACCATGACACCTCCCTACTAGGGAGTTCTCTGAACATGCAAGCATGCCACTTCAACAGCCCCACTAAGACCATGACATCCCCATTGTTTGAACTACCTAAAAAATGTTATAACTCAAAAATAAAAAAATCAAATTAAATTTTGATCACACCATTGGATTCTTTTTAATAAATCCTTCAGAACAAAATTTCATATGAATATATTTTGATAAAATGACAAATAGGCCCCATTGATGGTAGTTGGTATAGAGTATTGTGAAAAAAAAGAATGAAAAAAGGAAAAGGAAAAGGAAAAAGAAAAAGAAGAAAGAAAAAGAATAAGAGGGTAATAGTAATATTCTAACTCATATATTTCTCCTACATAACAACATAACCCTAAACCCATCTTCTTGCGATTAGCAGCCCGAAGCTCCGAATCGCATCCCCTTTCAATCTTTTGGTCAGCGTGTGATTGATGGCCAATGATAAATTAAGTTAGGATGGGACTGTAATCTCGTCCTTTTTTAACAAAATTAATAAGATGACTGATGATAATTTGAGTTACGATGGGATTGTAATCTCCTGCTTTTTTATGAAAGAAAATAGTGGTTTACATCTATAATAGATTTAATTTTGACAAAATCCCGCAACAACGCACGGGGTGTTCAAATCTGGATCAAAGAATTAACAACAGCGGTGTTGAGGTTGCCGATGTCGTCGAAATTCTCTCTTATGATAAGACGTGCGAGATTGCCGAAATTGTGGCTCACGGTCAATGCATTTTTCTTAATTGCACCGTACCGCAGTCATACCAGATGCTCCATCACTGTATTGCACCGTGGCAAGTGTCCAGTATGTGGTGGCGGCCGCACATCGAGAGCATGAACTGACAAGAGTTGAAGTCTACGTGCTTTTTCCGATGCCTCTCACTCACAGGCTGGATGCATATAGAATTGTAAATAAGTGTGCTCCTCTCATGATTGCCTGTATGTTACCCTCTCTGGATATAAAGTATTCATATGGACCTATCATAAGTATGAATGCAGCTAACTGACGTGTGTCAGAAGAGTATTAGTGACATAAAAACGTATCACATTAGTTGTTATGGGTCTGCTCACTAGTTCGGTCCGTATTGTTCTTTCAGAGCATATCTTTACAAGACCTAAAAGCGGGGCAATTTTCGCCCCCACATTGAGCCACATCATCAACAAAACGAGAGCCGTCGGATCGCGCGTGGATGGCTCGGATTTTCCACATACCAAAAATATTGTTCATGCGGGACCCACAATATGTTTAGGTGGGACCCCCGTGCGGGACACACATGGATTCATCAGATAGTCGCGTGGGACTCACATCAGGTGGGACACACACATTGGTTTGTGGGGCCCACAATTCTATTTCAAATTTTGCTGAAAAATAATTTTATTTGAGCCACCTCTCACGCCGTTTTATGAAAACACCCTCAAGTTTTGAAGGATTGCTAAGAAGGTGTCAATATTACAACACCCTATGTTTATCAAAAAAAATAAATTATTGCCCGACCACTACTTCGATAATTTAGTGAATCCCTCTCAAACTTTACATAACTAAATTTATTTAAGTCACCTCTCAATCAATTTGACGACATCTCCCTCAATCGAGCCACCTCTCAGTTAATTTATGATAATTAACCCGCGATCCAGTCATCGTCCACAAATCCGAGGTTTACATAAATTGACACATGTCCACAAATTTTACATAAAAAGACCCTAAACTTTCTATAAATCTTCCCATAGTCCGAGAATTGCTAAAAGTCCTCCCAAGTTTGTCAAAATCAATCCATGATCCCTGCATTTTAACTAAGAAATACCCTAAAGATTTAATAAATTAGTTCACAGCCTACAATCTTGCAATAATATCCCCAACTATTCTACCAATCACTGGGCTATAGTTCATGGCGCAGAAATGCTGTCAAAAAGAAGTGTTAGGTAGTAGATTTCTAGCACTTCTGTTGAGTCAGAAAGGGTTTCTAAATCTGACGGCACAATTGGACATAACGGTGAACCCTTTGTAAACGGCTCTGCGGAGCCAGGTGTATTCTAAACTCAATTATCCAAGCATTATGAATTCATCCGACTTGTTGGAATGCGCAGAATTATTATAGTTTTCCTGTGTGACTTAGTGTGTGGTTTAAGAATGGGTGGCACCAGTAATGCCCAGCTAATCATGGAAGTGTAAGTACGGTAATACCGCAGGCAGGTCCAAAATAATTTTTCTTTACACTCACAACAACTTAGATTTGTCGAACCTCGGATCGGATACGCACGGATACGAATTCGGATGTCACTATTTACCACATTTTATTTCGAATTCGGATACGAATACGAATACTATCGAATACGAATACAAAACGGATATTTCGAATTCGGATTCACATTCGAATACTTACTCGATTTACAGCATAGAGTCATAATGACAATCAATTTCATTTGTCGATGGTTTTATAATTGATCAAATCATGTTACAAGTAGAGAGTAAATTATGATCATTATACATAATAGATATCTTATTGCAAACAAAATATTAATTAGTTAATTCATTAATTAATATATGACATAAATATAAAATAAGTAATTTTGTAACTATATAAACATCTTTTATAAGTAAAAAAGTACATAAATACATTCACATCAAAGTAATGTTGCTGCTCCGGATCTCTTCACTTCTTGATATTCAAAGCTCTTGAGCCAAATTAATTATATTCACATCAATCATCGGCGACAAGCATACAAAGAAAACAAACAAGTAAACTAAGAACAATACACTCATAAAAACGAAAATGTTTAAAAGAACGTTTAAAGTTCGTCGGGCTCAATTTTATGCTTACGGAATGCTAAAACAAAACAACAGTTGAAAAGACAAAGCTATCGAAAGATTATTTTCAAGCAACAAGAGACTATGTGTTTCAAATGTTTTAATAAGAAATCATGTGGAAAGAACATTTTAGAGAAATAATCTATTTTAGAATTAAGAAAATTCTATTTAATTATAGAAAACACGACAAGCATAATAATATTTTATTTGTAAAGATTCAAGTACAAGTTATGTCAAATTGACATTTAAGCTTAGAAACACATAGAACGATTAAAACATCTAAGCGAATAACTTTGTATCTCATGTCCAACTGAACAAATTAATATTATTAAGGCAATTATGATGCCATTAAGTATGTTAACTTTATCATGGAAACTGTTGTATAGCTCTAACATGTTTTATTCAACAAAAAAAACTAGTTATGAATACACGTACCTAAACCCTACCCCTATGAGCTATGAGCACTTCTGATGGACTTATTTAAAGGTGAGGCTCGATTTTATGGCTACGCAAACGCAAGGAATGCTAAAAACGAAACAACGGTTGAAAAAAAGCATCGAAATATTATTTTCAAGCAACGAGAGACTATGTGCTTCATATGTTTTCATAAGAAATCACGTGGAACAAAAATATTTTAGAGAAATACTCTATGTTAGAATTAAGAAGGTATACTTAATTATAGAAAGAAATAAGCCTAATCTTATTTTATTTTTAATGATTCAAGTACAAGTTACGTCAAATTAGCAATTATGTTTAGAAACTTAATTGCTAAACTTAATTGCTAATTTGACGTAACTTGTACTTGAGTCATTACAAATAAAATACGATTAGGCTTATTTTTTTCTATAATTAAGTATACTTTATTAATTCTAACATAGAGTATTTCTCTAAAATATTTTTCCACGTGATTTCTTATTAAAACATGTGAAGAACATAGTGTCTCGTTGCTTGAAAATAATATTTCGATACTTTGTCTTTTCAACCGTTGTTTCGGTTTTAGCGCTCCTTGCGTTTGCGTAGCCATAAAATCGAGCCTCACCTTTACATCAGTCCATCAGAAGTGCTCATAGCTCATAGGGGTAGGGTTTACGTACGTGTATTCATAACTTGTTTTTTTGTAGAATAAAAGATGTTAGAGCTATACAACAGTTTCCATAATAAAGTTAACATGCTTAATGGTATCATAATTTCCCTAATAATATTAATGTGTTCAGTTGAACATGAGATACAAAGTTATTCGCTTAGATGTTTTAATGGTCCTATGTGTTTCTAAACTTAAATGTCAATTTGACATAACTTGTACTTGAATCTTTACAAATAAAATATTATTATGCTTGTCGTGTTTTCTATAATTAAATAGAATTTTCTTAATTCTAAAATAGAATATTTCTCTAAAATGTTCTTTCCTCATGATTTCTTATTAAAACATTTGAAACACATAGTCTCTTGTTGCTTGAAAATAATCTTTCGATAGCTTTGTCTTTTCAACTGTTGTTTTGTTTTAGCATTCCGTAAGCATAAAATTGAGCCCGACGAACTTTAAACGTTCTTTTAAACATTTTCGTTTTTATGAGTGTATTGTTCTTAGTTTACTTGTTTGTTTTCTTTGTATGCTTGTCGCCGATGATTGATGTGAGTATAATTAATTTGGCTCAAGAGCTTTGAAGATCAAGAAGTGAAGAGATCCGGAGCAGCAACATTACTTTGGTCAAAGGCAAGTGTGTCCTTGTGCTTCTATCCCAGTAACTTTAGTTAATCACCATTTCATATGCTTTCATTAATTATTGATAGATCCTATTAAGGGTTGCCTTGTCTTTATTACCTATCATTCCTAGGCAACCTGGGTTTATATTTCTGTTGGGTAGCTATGCTTAGTTGCTATAAAATGGGTTACGGTGGTTCTAATGAACAGCATTATTGATAAACTTGACTTACTTTTATGATATTCCTTTGGTTAATACAAGATCACATTGTTTATTTGGAACATGGAGAACCACTAAGGAAAACGGTGCATCCACAAGGACTATATGGCTCTAGTTTTGGTTGTGTAATTAGGGAAGTCTTGTGTGGCTAATACTCACATGGTAGCATGGGTATGTTTTTATGGCTCTTCTACTCTAGATAGGCATTGGAACGAAAGTGCTCTTCTATGTCTTACCTAGCCTGCGGCTAGAAGTGTGGTATGAAAGATAGCATTTATGGCATGGTACTATCGAGTATGGACTAATACACATATGAGGACTCTTTGTAAAGGCGTTGTAGCGTCCCTGTGCAATCACACCTCAGTTATTATGGTATAATGTCTGGTCAGCATCGTGTGGTAGGGTTTAAAGTTCTTTTCAAGTTTTAAGCCACTTGTGATGAAACTGTACAACCTCTGTTGAGAGCAACACTAATCGATTAGCTGTGCTCATGACAGCGTCCTGCACCGCCCTAGCCGCCTCCAGCTGAATCCCATTAGAGTCAAGCTCAAGCCAGATTTCGAGGAAAATTGCCCTGCTCTAACCCGCAACCAGACGCCTCCAAAAATTTGGGTCGTGTGATCCCCTCCCTCTACTACACGTCTCGGCAGAGGTTCTATCACAACTACTAGTGAATGAGCATGACCGTTGGCTCTCGAATCACGACCGAGAATGGCCATCACGACATCCAACATGCACGAGGTGTGAGCCTCTAAGAGTCGGTGCTAGAGCCGCTGGAGGCCGCCGAGGCAGAGGATGGCGTGCCCTAGGAGCAATGGCCTGCTCCCGCAACTTGGCCTCGAGCCTTGCATGTGTGACGGTGGCTAGGAGCCACAGCCGTGCCCCATGGTCACAGGGCCACGGTCCCGACCATCGCAACAAACACACCCCACGTGGGATCTCCTTTTGCCTGTGCGCGCATATAACCGTAGGGCCACTGCGACACTGTCCCTATTGTGTCCATGGTCACCCATGTGGGCATGGATGACGTCGCACGTGCCTCCCCTAAGCCAGTCTCCACTGCGTGCACCGGCTTGCCCCTGCCATGCCGTAGAAAGCGGGAAGGTGCCGCAGAAGCGCGAAGATTTGTAGGCGGTGGGGTTCCAATGAGGGAGACTAGGTTGTGGTGGAACAGTTTGTGAGCGGAACGTGGGCCTTCACTTTTTTGTTTGGGGGAGGGAGCTTTGTCCCGAACATTTGGGGGACGAGAGAAAACTTCCAAAAACTAGAGAATTATTTACAAGACATTGTCGCAGCTCATTATGAACCCAATATCCCCTATTTTATTGGTTGAGGAGGGTTTAGGGGTGACCGTTGCGGTCAGTCTTACTGAGTGGCTCATGTCTTTTCTGGCAATATCAAATGCATATATATTTTCACCGCATCCACTCATCGAAATGCGAGAATCAATATGTACGTTACAGGACAACAGAGAATAAGGGCCTGTTTGGGAGCACTCTGCTCCACCAAATTTGACTCCACTCAAAAAAAATACCCAAACACCTCAACTAACACTGCTCCACTCAATCTAAAATCAACTCCACTCCACCTTTTTTTTTGGAGCTCCTCATGAGGTACTCCACCAATTTTTGGAGCTAGCAGAGTTGGGGAAAATTACCCACCATGCCACCGGTTACACAGGAAAAAACGGTTCGCATCTCCTTCGCGTTGACCATCCTCCCGCGACCCATCCCCAATCTCCCGTCTCGCCTCCCCTGGCGGCTCCAACCCTAGCACCGCCCCCTGCTTCTCCCTGCGCCGCCCCTCACTTGGACCGGCGGCGTCGCCGGTAAAATGGAGGGGGGAGGAGATCCTCCGCCAAGGGCTGCCCCCAAGGTGCCTAATATCGCTGCCCAAGCCCACGCCGCGCAGCTCCAGTTAATGGCCATGGCTTCCCGTCCTGCTGCTGCCCATGGCGGCCATGGAGGACCCAGCTGTGGATCCGTCCTCGTTTTGGGTGGCGGCGGCAGGGTATCTGCGAAAGGCACTGCAAGGCAGGGGAGGGGACGTGGGCGAGGACAGGGAGACAGCGCTGTCCAAGGCAACAGGCCGTCGTTGGGCAGCCGCCACGCCGCCGCCGGCCAAGGGGACGGTGTCCAGCACGCCGCCGCCGGCGACACAAGCCAATCGTTTCGCCTACCGCGTCCTACAACGGTGTTGTTTCTACTCCTAAATAACATCCATTAATTTTTAGTTTAGCTTGATGTCCTGCATGCTTTGTCATGTTTTACGATTCTTGAAATTGAAATGGGCGGATCTTGTTTTATGGTTCTTGCCTGTGTGTAAACATCCATAGTTTGTTCCTACTACTCCAGTCCTCGTGTGTTTTTCTATAGTTCGTGTATTAGGATTTTGTTAAATTTGGACTAACAACAAGTAGCCAGAGCCGTGAAGAAACTGGTAATACTGCGCGGGATTGGTGATGATACGCCAAACACTTTGTGAGATCAATGCAGCAGCAATTATGTAGTACACCTTACTTTCAAGCCATATATCAATTCACTGTCAATTCTATAAGCAGTGTTTGTAAAACAGATATCAGAAGAGCTGGGATGTGGATGAGAGTCACATTATCAATCAAGTCAATACAGACGTTTTACAAGTGATAGTATATCCATTAATGTTTTAATAAGTAGTATAAAAAACAAAGAAACCTTGCCTTTTCTTCGCTCCTTTTCACGCACTGTGGTGGTGGATTTCTCCCTCTTTTTTCCTGCATCCTCTTTCAGCCTGTTCCTTGCCTCTGAAGTTTGGTATGGGTTCTGCTGCGCCTGCTAGAGGCTAAAGCCATGCTCTCCATAGAATGAGAATGGAGGCATGGTTTTGGAATGTGGTTTGGTGGTGATGAGAGCAATTTCTTTTACCTTTTCTTTTCATGGAAAAGGTAGGAGTTTACTTCCTCGCGAAAATGTTCGGAAAACAAACAAGGGAGTTTAGCTTTGGGCTTTGGCTAGTGTTAGTTGTAGTGTGCGTGCATCATCTCATCCTCATGTACCAGTCCTGTTGTGTGATTCTGGTCACGGTATATTCTATTCTCTGATCCTTGTGCTCTCCAAGTAGGATCTCTAATTAATCTGCTTTTCCGTTTTGCACAAAGTGATTATATTATCTATCAGTATTGTTATTATTTGAACAAATAAAATGAAATCAGCAGGAGATAATATTATCTCAAAGAAGTACCTCAGCTCCATGTCACCCACCTTTCTTTTTATTTTTATTTTATTTCTCCACACATGCAGAGGAGAAGAGATTTTTGTTTCTAATACTGGAGTCCAGTATTGTATGGAACAACCTTGTTCATTAGTGTGCATAGTTTGTTCCTGCAAGTGCAATTGAAGTTCAGACAAGAGATCACTTGTAGCTTAATTAGATCTGCCAGCAACCATTTCTTGTTGTTATTTTGGTTCCGTTCAGATATCTTGCCTTGTTCTGTCATGAACTTTCATTTTTGTGGTGTTGTGGCCACTGATATGACTAATGTTGATCCTCAGTCTGCAACTACTGGACGTGTGCGAGCTCAGGGAGGCAGTGTTGGCCACGGCGATGGGCTACCGCTGGGCAGCTGCTACGACGCCAGCGGTCAGGGGGACGGTAGCCAGCATGACGCCGCCGGCAACCCAAACCAATCATTTCGCCCACCGCGTCCTACAGCGACCATTCAAACAAAAAAGAAAGGGATTGAGGTATTGTAATTCTTCCATGATGGGGATTGGTTAGTTCACTGATTTGATATATGGATAATTAGCATTATTAGCTGCAACCTTGTGTGTTTGATTGCACAATGTAACACTGCTGGGAGACTCACCATATCATCGTCAAGTGCATCTGTATATGACATCCAACAATTTATTATATGACGACCAGGGTGATGGTGGCCAGCACAACACCGGCGGCGACCCAAGCCAGTCGTTTTACCCACTGCATCCTACATCGACCATTCAAACAAAAGAGAAAGGGACTGAGGTATTTATCTGAATTTCGCACTATGTACTGCTCTGAATGCCTGATTGGCCTACTGTTGGGATATTTGCCATTTTAACTAGTGCTAATATACTGTCAAGCTTGAGTGGCAACGACTTACATATGCATATATTGAGACTTCTGTATCTCGGATGCAGCCACTTAATTTGTCTGTATATGAAACCCAATCCGTATACTGTGCACAGCTCTGCTGGCTGAGACGCTGGGTGCATAAACTTTTCAACTGATCCTATCATTGTTACTTGGTCAACTTTGCGTAGCACAGCTGTTAAACCTACCACCCACCCTTTTTTCAATGCTTGTGTGTGTCCCCCGCCCCCCGCCCCCGCGCCTGGGCTGCTTCGGTGCTTGCAGTTGCAGTGTGCAGCTGGTTGTCTGCCTGTCTGGTCGGTCGTGGGTCCCTACCGCTTGGCAACTCGACCTGCGGCTTTGTTTATTTATAAATTGAAGCCTGATTATATAGCATGGAACAAATTGATGAGACGACAAACTGGAATAGGATTTGATCATGCTAAAGGTGTGGTTGTAATGGATGATGAATGGTGGAGAAAGGCAAAGAAGGTGAGGATGAAGAAATTTCAGCAGCATTTATAACAGCTTATTTGTTCAGTTATCAATTACTATTTATGGCTTATTAACACATCTTTTGTTAATTCTATTTTAATAGGATATCCCTGGATGTGGCAAGTTTAGGAAGAAACCATTGCAAAATCTAGAACAGCTTAAGATTATGTTTTCTGACATCGTTAATGATGAATCTGATCATTGGAATCCAATGAATCAAAACCCTGTCATACCTAAGGAGATACAAGGTAACTTGGGAGATGATGATGAAGAGATTGAAGAAGCTACATGGCTGCAGAAAATGATGATGAAGAGATTGAAGAAAGCCACATGGCTATTGGTGATGAGGTAGTTTCTCCGTCTATGGGAAATGCAAAGAGAAGAGGTCGGGTTGTTCTTGACAAAGTGAGGAAACAAAAGACAAAAACCTCACTTGTTATTCAAGAACAACTCACTAAGATTGCTGATTTAGCCTCCTCTTTTACATCAAAAAAATCACGTGAAGTGACTGTGCAACAGATAATGGATCTAGTTTTGGATTGTGGGGCAGATTATGGTACTAATGAGCACTTCATTGCAACGGAGTTATTTGTCAAAAAGGACCAGAGGGACATGTTCTTGACCTTTCCAACTAAAGAGATTAGGTTTAATTGGCTTAGGAGAAAGTATCATGCCAAGTATGGACATTGATCCATACTTGTTATGTGTTAATTTCCAGTTTGATCTTTTATGTACCGGAGATGATGTAATGTTATTTGGCTTATGAGATGATGTAATATTATTTGGCTCTAATGGCTAATACTATTGGATTTTTCTAGTACTGTGATAATTCCCTATGGTTGATGATTATTGCTCTTACTTGATGTTCCATATGGTTTTTCATACTTGTTTAACTATGGTCTTTCTATTGGTCTCATGACTGATATTTCTTTTTTTGTACAGGTGGCTGAAAGTGGCACTGAATCTGATAACTCATCTGAAAGCGAGAGCGAGGAGTTTTGGAAATTAGTTAGCTCTGCTACCCAAATCACCGAAGTCTTATGTAATTTTTTTTATTTTTTAATCCTTTTTAATCTAATTTATTAAAAATAACCCGGGCCCAACTAAAATTGCAAAAAGTAGCCCTTTTGGTCGCGCCAGGCCGCGTGGCGTGACTCCTCATTGAGTCGCGCCACATGCCCTGGCGCGACCCAGGCGCCACGTCGGCCTGGCACGCGCCGGCGTTGCTGAGTTGGTGAGTGAGTCGCGCCATGGCATGTGGTGCGACTCAATGAGGAGTCGCGCCGCGCGGCCTGGCGCGACTCACTCAACATACAGGGGGCCGCCGGGCCCCTTTTCTTTCTTCCTCCTCCTTTCTTTCTCCCAAACAGAGCTCCCTCCCTTCTCCCATGGCGTCGCCCCCCTCCGCCCCCCTCTAGATCCACTCCATCCCTCACCCGTTTTGAAGAGGAAAGTGTGGGAAATTGCTCATGGAAGGTAACTCCTCCATTCTAACCAATTAGTTTTCGCGGATTCCATCATTTTCGTTGGATTTGAGGTGGTTAGGTTTAGTGAATGATTTGAGATAGATAGCATGATTGAGTACAAATCGAGTATGATTTAGTGTAGTGTATCGTTCAAGTGACCGATGTTAACCTCTTCTTATCGTCTAGTTTCTCTTGCATGGTAGGATTTCATCATTTCCATGTTGGATAGTGTAGATGCTATTGATATGTGAGATGAGTGTTGGTATAATCAATTTAATTTGTGGTTGTGTGTAGATGGATCGTTTAGTACGTATATTTTCGGGTGGCATAGTTGATGACAATGGGGAGTTTAAAAGCATGAGGCAACAAGTAGCAAGATTTGATAGTCCTCCAACATTTGAAGATATTAAAACCCGAGTGAGTACTTTGTTCAAGGTTGGTAATGAGGGGGAGGAATTAAGAATTCATGGAAGGTTTGACTCCGGTGAGAAAAGAAGTCACTATGTGATGATGCCTATTAATTGTGGCGATGATTGGTTATTTTACAAAGAGTG
Organism: Cenchrus americanus; assembly: GCA_947561735.1. Taxonomy (NCBI): domain Eukaryota; kingdom Viridiplantae; phylum Streptophyta; class Magnoliopsida; order Poales; family Poaceae; genus Cenchrus; species Cenchrus americanus. Next base: position 15,463,467 of record OX387239.1, read on the forward strand.
TGTGAAAGAATCTCAAGTTCGTTGTGCTGAGTTAGTTGTTGATGTTCACTCTCCGGTTGATTCACCGCATAATGATGAGCCCATGGAACACTTAACTCAGGAAGATATGGTACCACACAATGAGGTTCATGATAATGAGGATGATGAAGAAGGTGGTGATGATGAGGAATGTTCTTATGGTTCAGATGGGGAAGATGACTTTGATAGATGTGGGTTGAATAATAATTTTGGTGAGTATCAGGATGATGAGGAAGAAGATGGGGATGATATATTTGTGAGCTCTGAAGAAGAAGAAGAAGAACCAACTCCAGTTAGCCAACCAACCCCAACTCCACTTAGGCAACCAACCCAACCAACACATATGGCTCGAGCAAATCCTATACGCCAATTTAGTTCTTTGGGTGAAGAGACTCCATTATTTGGTGAGAGGGTAGATGAGGTGTCTAGAGGGTCGGTGTACACTCTATCTGGATTTCGAGGCCAGAATTCACTCAAACAGAGTTGAGGCAACTGGAAGCTGTACATGTTGATGTACCTGAAGTTTCCGTTTTCCATTCGGTTCTGAGGAAGGCATATTGTGATTCAGGGTTACATCTTAGTGAAGTAGATCCCGACAGTGGTGAATTGTTTATAACCAAGGGAATGCAATTTGATAACTTGGAAGAATTAAAGTTTTTCTTAAGGGATTACTCGGTGCGGCACCATAGGCCATATAATGTGATTCATTCATCGGCCAAAACAAGATACACGGTTGCTTGCCAACAAGATTGTGCTTGGAAGGTGTGGGCGCGTCCACTTCCTGATGATAGGAACAAATGGAGAATCACAAGAGTTGTCCAACCTCATACATGTGGGATGTCGGAAGTGGAACAAGAACATTCTCAATGCACGGCTCGTTACATTTCTAGACGGATTGCTGGCATGGTTTATAAGGATCCCGATGTTTCTATAGCTGCCCTCATTGAGTCCATCAAAGCTTTCAGCAACTACACGGTGAATTATGGAAAGGCCTGGAGAGGTAAGAAGCATGCAATATCCATGTTGTGGGGTGATTGGAAGGATGCTTACGGTAGGGTGCCAAAAATCCTACAAGCAATAACACACTTCAACCCGGGTACGAAGTGGTGCACTCATACTACGGGAAAGGAGGAGCTCCACAAAGGTGTAATGAAGCCAGTAATGGAGCTGGTGTATTGGTGTTTCCCCCAATGTGTAGAGGCATTCAAGCATTGCAGACCGGTGATATGTGTCGATGGCACATTCTTATCTGGAAAGTACAGGGGTGTTTTGTTGATCGCCACTGGTGTTGATGGTGAGGATAGATTGGTACCCCTTGCATTTGCGTTAGCTGAAAGTGAGAATATTGACAGCTGGTCTTGGTTTTTGCATTTGGTCCGTCGGGACGTTGTGGGACGTCTCAGGAAGGTGTGCATAGTTTCAGACCGCCATCAAGGAATACTAAGTGCGGTTGAGGATTACATGGAAGGGTACGAACCTGTCGTGAGTCGTTGGTGCATGCGACACTTTGCAGCGAACATATGGCATAGGCAAGCTAACAAGAAAGTTAGAGAGCAGCTAAAATCGGTGTGTGCAGCCAAAGCCGAGAGGACGTTTAATATTAGACTAGAGAAACTAAAACAATAATGAATCCGGAAGCAAAAGAGTGGTTGGAGGACCAGATGGTCAATAAACATAAGTGGGCCAACGCATTTGATGAAGGTGGTTGGAGATATGGTGTGAACAATACAAATCTTTCGGAAGTGCTCAACAAGGTCCTCAAAGGCATTCGGCTATTGTGGAGTACACTTTCTACAAGATCAATTCATATTTTGTGCATAGGTGGAAAAAAGCAAAAGTGCAAATAGAAAGAGGGTTACGTGGGATGAATATTTTTGGTAAAGCCGCAAAGAAGTACTTAAACGAGCAAGGTAAAAAAGCTGCGAGCATGAGGGCTGAGTTGTTTGATCCCACATTGTATGTGTACTCAGTGAGGACAGCTTCCGCTTTGAATGTTGGAGGTGAGATGACGGGCGGACGCATATATAAGGTGGACCTCTCCGGAGTGTCTTGCACTTGTTGTATACCTCGGTTGCTACATGTTCCATGCTCTCATATGATTGCTTGCATGCCTTTGTTAGAGGGGTGTCTTGGCTAGCACCAGCGTACACGACACAATTGTATTCTAAGATTCAGTATTGAAGACATGGGCGGCTCGTTTTGAGCCAATACTAGACGAGACACATTGGCCTGAGTACAATGGTCCTGACTACGTCCCAGATGACGAGAAGAGGAAACTTGGTGTGGGAAGGAGGAAGAAAAAGCGATTACGCAATGAGATGGACCAAACATGTGGGTACGATAGGGATATTTACGGTGCTGGGGAGTTTGACCAAGAAAAGTCGAAGATCCGATGTAGTGTCTGCCACGAGGAGGGTCATCGGAAGGAACGACATAAACAATCTAGTGGAAGCGGGCATACGGTAGCTACTTAGGATTTCATGTCCCTATTTCTTAATTATGCAAATAACATTTTTTCATTTCCTTTTGTATAAATAATCTGATGAAATTTTATGTTTTTTCAGGCAAATGGCGGCGAGCAAAGGCAGGCGTGATGATCCCGTCCCACCACCTCTTCCGGTTCCTATGTGTCATTGTGGCATTCCAGCACAAGTGAAGCAATCAAGGGATGAGGCAACAGCTGGAAGGGCGTTCTACACATGTGCAAGAAAGTGGATACTAAATGAAGATGGCGGCCCAAGTCAATACAACATGGCACCTTGCTTTTTCCACCAGTGGATTGATGGACCGGAAAAATTTGACCCTAGGATCCGATTATTTCCGTGGATAGAATCGGTGGTGCAACCATATCATGAGTTCAGACGGTGGGTGCCACCACCACCAAATCCACCAGAAATGACATTCCAAGAAAAACAAGAGGCGGGATGCAAGCGTGTTAGCAACCCTCTCGTTGTGTCATTGTGGGAGGCCAAGCAAGTTGCAACTTCCGATCTTGACCTTCCTGATAAATTCACACCATTCTTTCGGTGCAACCAAAGAACACATGTAAGCATCATTGCTCTTCCCGACAAATTCATTGTGCTCGATATTTTGATATATAGAGGACTTTATTGAATTTGTTGTGCAGGATGGATGGCCCCAATGTGATTTTCAAGAGGACATATACGGGCCGAAGTCTCATTGGCCGTCAGAAGAAGACATGCAAGCATTCGAGAGTGGGGAGAAGCCATGGCCATGTGATGAGCCTTGCAGGCCTCGTTGCAAGTGTGGAATACTTGCTCGAAAGGGAGTGGTTCCATCTGAGCTTGGATATGGTTGGTTTTGTGGTAACTCGTACGGAGATTATTGGGTAAAGTCACATTCCTAACTTTTTTATCCATTTGTTGTGCCCACTTAAATGGTTGTGTTGCCTAAAAATTGACATTAATTTTGTAGGAGGGGAGAACATGTGATTGGGAGAGCTTTGCAAGGAGGGAAGCACTGCGTCTACATTTGGGGCAATGTTCCGGGTATTTGAAAATCAAGGAAACAGCCAAGAGGAAAAATAAATTAAGAGAAAAATACGATGTCCCAATTCCATCGGATAAAGAGTTGTTTAGACAAATTGCAAAGGATAAACTTGCTAGAGAGGAGGGATGTTCACAAACTAGTGTTGGAGAGGGCATTAGAGAGGGCCTCATTGAATTTTGGAGGCGGAGTAGGATGAATTATCCACCACCCCTAAGTGCGAGTGAGAGGAGGAGGAAGAGGTTGAGGGAGGAGGAAGAGGAGAAGGAGAGAAGAGGGACATGCATGCGTAACTTGAGGGAAAAGTGGCGTCGTGATTGGAGTGAGTTTGATCCATCAAGGATATTTGCAAAGGATTCCATAGCCGAGTGGTTCCAAATGGCGGAAGCAAAGAAAAGAGGGATTAATTTGAAGTTGGCTGGAATTGAGGCAAAAATGGCACAATTGCAGGCAACGAAAGCTCTTGTGAGAAAATTGCCAAAATTTACAACACAAAAAAAGTGTAGCAACAATGTAGAGGAAATTGTGGATGCGACTACCAAATTTCAATGGGAGGCGATAAAGAGACTTGCTACCAAGGCGCAAGAGGTGGAGGACAAGGGCAAGGCGCAAGAGGTGGAGGACAAGGCCAAGGTGCAAGAGGTGGATGACAAGGACAAGGGCAAAACCAATGTGATTGAGGTGGAGGACGACGATTGGGGTGACAATGAACTATTGTTTGATTTTGAGTCAGAGTAGTGAACTTGTGATGTGTACGTCGTCAATTATTGTAATGAACTTATGCCGTGGACCTTATGGAACGTTTGAAAACTGTGGCTTAAGAACATGTTGATTCTTTGATGTATTTTAACTATTTTTGATCTAGTGGAACCCAGTCAAAAAAGAACCGAGTCAAAAAACTTAGCCAATTTTTCGAACTGCGCTTATCTGGAAAATGACCTGCTGGAAAACTGGCCTTGGCTCCTCACTGGCGCGACTGCTTTATGAGTCGCTCCAGGGTGCATGGCGCGACTCATGAAGCAGTCGCGCCAGTGAGGAGCCAATGCCAGTTTCCCAGCAGGTCAAATGGCGACCAAGAATCGCGCCAAGTGACATGGCGCGACTCAAACTTGAGTCGCGCCATGTCTCCTGGCGCGGCTCGTGAAGCAGTCGCGCCAACGCAATTCCAAAACCAGTACAACACTTCTATGGAGTGTGGGAATTTGGCAAAGTCTGGGAGTTCTTTTGTGTGTTCGAAATTCGCTAAATTATAGCCGTTTTTTTTGGAGTGAGTTCAAGAAAACGACCACAAATATTTACAAGATTTAGAAACACCAATTCACACATAAGTTAACACATATATACATCGATCACAAACCGTCATAGTTCAATTCGACTCAAACACCAAACCTACATAATTCTACGATGTTCGGCCACAAGCCACAAGGCACATAGTTCGATCACAAGCCACATAGTTCGACCACAAGACACAAAGTTCAACCACAAACCACATAGTTCGACCACAAGCCTAAGGGAACGTTCAACCACTCAAACCAGGCACAAGCCTAAGGATGCGGAGTGTAGACTTTCTTCGCCTTTCGAACCCGCCCAGGTTGCGTGTCAACGACATTATGGCTGCCCACATCCGCTCGATCCTGCCTCCCACGCCGCTTCGGTTCAGTTTCTTGTGTGGCAACAGGAGCACCGGCAAGTTGAGAGGACCCAATCTCAGTTGCTTCAATGTAAGAGGGATCTCCCGGCTCGCTGTCTACACTGGCCTCGGACTCGGTTTCCGGCTCTGGGGTACGTGGAGGGGATCTAATTACAATCCCCGGTGCACGACGACGAGATCCTCCTACAACAACCATATTTGCATCATTGATGTACCTAACCATATTTTTTAAAAAAAGACAAACCTACAACTACCAAGGCCACACACCTGAAGTTGATGCACTTTGTGCTCGTCTCGTGGATCTTTGTGCGGACTGTGAAGCTGCAGCAACATGTCTGGGTCCTGGTGCCGGTCTTGCCAAGCAATTCAACTTGAACGCCGCTTTTCTACATCCCCGTCTAATCCTCTGTAAAGTACCATAACCAAATTGAGCATTCATCCATAACAAGCACAAAACTCCTGCAGAAAAAGGATATTACATGCACAAAACTCCTCAACACACCGGCCTCCTCCGGAGATCCGATCGGGACAGCCAAAGCTTGCTCCGCTTCATTAGGAAATCTTCCTAGTTGTTGCCCCTACATGTGGTTAATAAATTAACATTATGTCACAATACCAAGTGAAATTCCAAACTAGTGAAAAGAGTGACATCACTTACAATATAATCCTCGAAGGGACCACGCTCTGGCTGCCTCCCACGTCTAGTGATTTCGTCGTACTCGAGCAAAACATCTTCCGGATCTGAAGGTAGATCCTCAATGTACTCTTCATCCATTGCAACCCTTAACTTTAAGCGGGTGTTTTGTTTTCGCCAATCCAAGTACTCATTGAACAGACCGTCACGGTGTCGTGCCCCCCATGCACTATGTTGTTCGCTCTCGCATTCCATGCATTGACCGCGTGGATGTGATGCTCCAGCCAATTCTTGGCACCCCTTTGCTTGCGACGGTCAGTTCTGCAGTTACAGTAATTAATCATAGTGAGTAAATTCCTAGACAACCAACAATTTGAAGGGTATGAAACAAATGAAAAGTACATACTCGTGGAGGCTGTGGCTAGTGTTGTAGTAATCTGGAGGGTAGTTTTGAAGATGCCCAAATTGCCGTTGCACTCTACGTGGCAGATGGTACTCCACAACATAGAAGCAAATCAAAGGGCAAATGTTACGCTAATAATCTTCATCAATTGTGCACATCGGGCTAAAATCTCCCTCAACAATCTCATTCCTTATATATGGCTGCCAAGTAACCTAGATACACATATTGATTTATCTAAGCAAATGTTGTAACATATATAAGCAGTCCTTAAGAAAGAAAGGAGTAGTGGTGAAGTGTATCACTTACATGACTTGGTTGAAGGCAGTCCATGGCGTTGGTGTAGTCTGTGTAGCGCCGTCCTGGGTTCCCATGGACCCTTGCAATGTTGGTCCAAAGATACCCGACAGTGGCCAAGGGAACCTTGCCGTCATATGGCAAATCCTACAACATAGTGTCAAATCTAAATAAGAACTCAAACGGACAAATGCTTAAGAACATTAGAGATGCAAATTACATACACCAAATGTGTAGCGCTCTGGCCGACCAATTGGAAGCCGCTCCCACATCCACAACTAGAGAAGGTAAGCACACCCGCCAAGATTAGCATTAGGACCACTTCTCCTGCATGAATCACACATCTGCCGACACAACCATGCCAGAGTCGCACTCGCCCAACTATAAGTTGCAATGCCATCCCATTCTTGCCCGATGATTGGTATCCACATCCAAGATATTGTATTCCCGCTAGAATCGAGAAAAAGAAATCCACCCACCATATGCCACAACCATGCACGAGCATGCATCTGAATCTGGAGGGCATTAGCATGTTGTGGTGGCCGATGACCAAAGTGCTAGGCCAACCAAGAGGAATTCACTCTAGTGGTTTTCCTATCTTTCACACCTTCTTGCGGTTCATCTGGCCGCACTCCTAACAATGCCTTGATAATATCCCTCCAATCTTGTGGGTTTATGTGACCAGTCACAGCATACCCGTCAACACGAAGGCCAAAGAGCATGGCAACATCCTCCAATGTGACAGTAATCTCACCACAGGGAAGGTGGAAGCTATGTGTCTCGAGCCTCCACCGATCCACTAGCGCAGTCAAAGCAGCATTGTCCATCTTCGGGAGCCCAGTCTTGATCAATGTGGCAAGAGGGAGGAAACCCGATCGACGAATGAAAGGTGTGTACCTATCATCCCATTGTAGAGGAGTGTGAGTACGGGGTCGCAAAGGCTTCAAAACCTACAAAAAATATCACATCCACAAAAATTGATTAGTACACGACAATCCAATTTCAATCCATCCATCATCAAATTAACAAGTGCTTCTAATCCTACCTCCAAACGCTCTTCAAGCTTTCGCCCACGGTGATTGTCATCGTAGTACTTCTCAAGGAGTGGATACCTTGGGTGGTACTACTCTTGTTGAGCCATGGTCCTAAATGAAGAAAATAATATTTATAACCCACCTAAAAATTGCATGCATATGTGAAGTAAAATTAAAATTCATAAGAAAAGCTAGCGAAGAAAATAAGCACCAAGATATATACTACTATCTCAAACATGCATCAACTTGTGAAGGAAATATTTCAATCTCCAACATACATACACATAGTGAAAGAATTACTAGTGAAAAAACTACTAAGTCGTGACTAAAGCTAGTACCATCACTTGCATTTCAAACATCAGTCAAAGGAAAGTAAGTATTGATTTATTCAATTGCAAATCAAATTTCATTCAAAATACAATAGACTAGTGAAAGGTAAGTAAAGAAATACTAGTGAAAAATAAATACTACTACTCAAAGGTAAGTAACGAAATACTAGTGAAAATACTACTCAAAGCTAGTACTACTAATAAAACCTACTACATGAGCCTACATTGCAATTTCATTCGTTCATAGTGCTCAACATTACTTCAACATCTACACCACCAAAATCCATCGAAACCGAAGCATGCATTGCAAACTACACGATAGATCGGTGTTACAATCAACCAATGCATCGATACAAACCAACTAATAGTGACCGATTCGTACTCAATTCACCATTGGAGCCACATAGTCAACAAACCCTAGCAATGGCTAAACCCTAGGTAAACAACCAAATCGAGAAAAACTAGCCGGTTTAAGTGGAGGAGGTACCTTCAATGAGTGATTTCCCACCCAATTCCACTGGAATCAGGTGGAGGAGGAGGCGGATCCAGAGGGGGAGGCGGCGGGGCGACGGCAAGGGCTGCGGCTCGGTTGGGAAGAAAAGAACGGAGGGATGAAGAAGAAGGGGTCGGCGGCCCCGGGGATATTAAGTGAGTCGCGCCACGCCGCCTGGCGCGACTCGGTCGCGCCGGGGGCATGTGGCGCGACTCACTCGCCACCTCGGCCGGTTGCCGGCGCGCGCCCGGCCGACGTGGCGCCCGGGTCGCGCCAGGGCATGTGGTGCGACTCAATGAGGAGTCGCGCCACGCGGCCTGGCGCGACCAAAAGGGCTACTTTTTGCAATTTTAGTTGGGCCCGGGTTATTTTTAATAAATTAGATTAAAAAGGATTAAAAAATAAAAAAAATTCAAGTCTATGTTGATATGTACCTTGAAAAAAATCCAACAAGGACATCAATCCTAAGTGGCATGGGCTGGTTGCTAGAGACATTGAGGACTCCGGGTGAGTCCCATACACAACTGAGGATGAACACAACAATTTTCTTAGACCTGCATGATCTGTTGGTAGCTAGTTATGGTCTCAAGCCATCCATGCATATGAGTACTTATGAGATGCTAGCTATTTTTCTCTTCATATGTGGTGGAAATGAGTCCAATAGGAGAACCCAGAATAGGTTTAAACACTCAGGAGAAACCATTAGTAGAAAATTTAATGAGGTTCTAGATTCTTTGATGGCTATGGCACATGACTTCATTCGACCAAAAGATCCCAACTTTCGAGCTATTCATAAGAGGATAAGAGATGATAAAAGAGCATATCCTCATTTCAAAGATTGTATTGGTGCTCTAGATGGAACTCACATCCGTGTGTCACTTTCACCTGAGCGACAAGTTAGATGTATTGGAAAAACTGGAATTCCCACTCAAAATGTGCTAGCTGTTTGTGACTTTGACATGTGTTTCACTTATGTGGCAACGGGTCAACCAGGAGCTATGCATGACACAAGTGTGTTATACAATGCCATAAGTGTGGATAAGGAATTTTTCCCTCATCCTCCACGAGGTAACACAATGGTATATGCTCTCTGTTTCTTCTAGTTATTCATGTGGTACTGTAATTCATAAATAATTGCATCATGCTCTTTATGTGTAGGCAAATATTATGTTGTTGATGCGGGGTATCCTAATCGTCCCGGTTATCTTGCTCCCTACACGGGTGAAAGATATCATTTACCAGAATGGCATAGAGGTATGGAACCACAGACCCCAATGGAAAAGTTTAATCGGGTTCACTCATCTATCCGTAATATTATTGAGAGATCATTTGGATCGCTCAAAATGAAGTGGCATATTCTATACAAGATGCCATCCTACCCAATGCACAAGCAAAAAATGATTGTGGTGGCTACAATGGTCCTTCATAATTTCATCCGTGAGCATGGAGGTGAGGATCCTGACATTGCTAGGTTTGATCGGGAGCCTAATTTCATTCCTACAATACCAGAATGGTTTAACAAATATGCAGTTCCTCCATGGGCTTCAGATGGGTCAACTTTCTACAGGAATGCTAGATCTATGGATGAATTCCGTGATGCCATAGCTACTGATTTAGCAAATTCTTGGCGCTAGATTTGAATGTAATAATGATTTTGTAATTGGTGGCACCTTAATTATTTTTGTAAGCTGTGATGATATATTATTGTTTTTTTATTTTCATATGCGGCCAGACATGTAATATGCAAGTTAATTATTTTCTTTTTCTTATGTTTGTGATATGATTGAAAAGTTGAATGCGGTCAGACATGCAATAGGCCATGCATGCAATGGGCAAGTTTTTTAACACATGCAATAGGCAAGTTTTTTTTATGTTTGTGACGGGCTGCTATGGTATTGTACGTGAAGTGACTGACGGGTTCCCATCAAACAGATAGTAGAGAATAGGAAGAGGTGGCTGGGGGTATTGTTATGCTATGGTAGTCATGTCTTCTTTCTTTTTATGATGGTGGAAAAGGTGGAGTGGAGCAAAATTATTACCCAAACAGGGCTCATTATAAGAGGTTGAGTGGAATGGAGTTGATGGAGTGGACTGGCTATTTTGGGAGTGGAGTGCTTCCAAACAGGCCCTAACTCTACCGATATGCAATGGAAGGCATGATTATAGAAACAGTGAGAGCAGGCGGCAGAATTTATTGTGTGCGTCTTTATATTATATTTGAGATTTTGAGTCTCAGGAGGTGAAGGCACATAAGCCACTGCTTTTTTTTTGCCTGACTCTACCTAGTTACATGTCGTTTCCACTTGTAGCTTTGTGTTTGCTTCCCATGCAGTGCCCAGCGCTACTTGCGGTTGTATCATGACGTGAGTAAGATCACGGAGGGAAAAACCAGCAAGTGACAACGGGACTGAGAGGCATCTGGAGAAGTATATATGTAGAAAACGAAATGCAGAGGAAGAAGTGCACTGTTTCCTGTAAGTTACGCACTGGGTCCAGAGAATTAGCTGCATCTAAGTTGCGAGCTTCCTCCGTGTTTCTGGACCCGTTTCAAGAGCTGCAAATCGAGATCGACGGTGGCGTCACCCGAAGCGTTTCTCCGGTGGGAGCTCAATCTTTCATTCTGATTGATGGTGACGATTAGCGCTTGGAACCAGGAAGGCCCGTGCCAGTACAACAACCTTCCGGCAGCCGCCAACTCCTCTGTCGTCGAGTTAGTGCCATGAGTTGTGCAACTAGATTCTCACCTGCCTCTGGGTGTAAAGAAAATGAAACATGGTGAAGCTGCTCCTGTACAAAAAACTGAAATTGTTAACAAATTAGGTAATTTCCAGATTAAAACCATAATATAATTCACGACATAAAGAACAACTAGAATAAGCGCATCACATATCATGGCAACTAGTGTCAGCACAGCTCGTACACTAGACAGATTAAACTTGCTGATTAAGCAGAACAAAAAGAATAGATTGCAAGCATAATACCTGCTGCTAGTAGATGTGCCATGCGTTGTGCAACTGCATTCTCACCTGCCTTTGGGTGTAAAAAAAATGAAACATGGTGAAGCGGCTCCTGTAAAAAAAACTGAAGTTGCCCAATCTTGAGAAGAAGCAGCAGGTTGCCCAAAAACTGAAGTGGGCTCGCTAGCTTTTTTTTTTCCTTCATCACTAGCCTTCACTTGCTTTGGTTGCCTGTGTGCAACCCAACCTGATCAGCAAACAGTAGGATTGTTATTATAAAACATCTACTGTGTCATTCTTTCGTCAGTTATATATTTTGCTACCAGGTGTCTTTTCAAAAACTGAAGAACATATGATCCAGCAGATTCATGAACCAACCACTTACCTATTATTAAGGTGAGGACTGAGGACCGCTTCTCCACACTTTTTTGATTTGGTCCAACTGTTCTCATTGACAAGTGGGTCTGACTTTGACTTTACATATGCGCACTAAGTGTCCCTGTCCTCTTACGCCCTCCCTGCACGTTTTCCTATCTCACGAGGACCCTACGTGTCGGCGCAAGCTCCGCCATTGGCCGTCGTGACCTCCGGTGCTTGTCGCCAGCTCCACCAACCTAACGTCAGCGGCCGCGTTGGCAACCTCTGTTATATGAAGAAGAAGATGACAAAAAATGTTGAATATTCCTTTATTGTCCAAATGTTGAATCTTGTTTGTTTTAGTGCTGAATCTTGCTTCCTTTATTGGGCCTGATGGGCTTTAAAGCTGTGTTGCTTCCTTTGTCTTACAAATCATCCGTGGAACAAACTCATTGGAAGGAGTGCGAGCGAGAGTGAGGGTGGGAGAAGAGATGGGATGCCTTCCGCGGTGGGAGAACAAATCCAGGTATCTATCCAGCTCACCCGATTTTGACCGATGAGAAGGCAGCATTTGATAAGTTTGGATCGATGACATGGAAGCATCGATGAGTGTCAACATTACACACTCGGCAAAGACATAGACACCGAGTGTCATAATTAAACACTCGGCAAACGTTTTTTTTTCCTTTTTCAAGTTTCTCCTTCTTCTCCTTCGTTTACACAACGTAAAATTAAATTATTATCAATTAATTCAACAATATTTTATTGAATTCACTCAATAATATGTATTTGATTTTTCTACACATATAATTCAACTATTTAATGCACTTATAGCTCAAATTTAATTCATATCAATTAAATTTCTATAATGTCACGTGACACATTAAAATTATGAAACGGGTCCAAAATATTACAAAAAATCACATTAAACAATCTTTGTTCTCTATTGCTTGCACGAAAAGTTTTATACTCAAATCACAATTCGACCATCATTTTGACTCCAAATCTTATTGAAACCTGCTCAACTCTAAGATTCTTCGTGTGAGATGCTTCGATTTCTAAACATCATATTTGAAAACATGTATGCAACTCTACCCCTAGCTATATATTAGCACCTTCGAGAGACTATGTTGGAATGCATATCCTCAAGATTGGTTAAATCAGTACTGACGATGGCCATGTTGCCTACCACAAGTAAATTACGCTCAGATAATAATAATAATAATAATAATAATATATATATTTTTATATATATATATATATATATATATATATATATATATATATATATATATATATATATATATATATATATATATATATATATATATATATATATATATATATATATATATATATATATATATATATATATAGACACACACACACACAAACGTACACTCCAGTAGAAAATTGTTCTTTAGACAAAGATGACAAGCCATCCCTGACGGACAATGTCAAAGTGTTAATATTATTGTCAAACCGGCACTACGCTAGAAACGATTTGTCATGGCAGCTAAAATGCCTTTATATGGTAGCGGGTGTCCCCCAACACTATGGATTTTGGAAATCGACGGATTTTGGAAATCGACTCCAAACAAATAGCGAAAAAATTTTTTACGGGAGGAACCCCACCAGCCACCACCCACTTGTCGCAAGTCGTGCATTTTTCGCATAGAATCGTCGCGACGCTCCACGATTGTCGTGGTTCAAACCTGTGACCTCCCCCTCGCGCGAAGCCTCCTCTACCACTACACCACAACATCTACATGAATTTTTCACCAATCTGAATACAAAACAGCTACGGAGGGGGCAAGAGAAGACCAAACAACTAGAGTGGTATCATGCTAGGAATGGCTATAGGTTGCAAACCTTGTTTTCGGATGGGAGTTTCACACTAGAACAACCCTAGTTGCACATCTAGATAGCATGTTCTAGTTTATCTTTGTGTAAAATTAGTGAAGCCATAGGTTAAGTTCTTAAGTTGCCTAATTCAGCCCCCTCTTAGGCTAACGAGAATCCGATTCCTTACATATAGTCAAATTATAAAAGAGGTATTACAAACATAATTTGGAAACGGATCTAGTGTTTACAAAATACCACGTTAGCATAGAAATAGGATCATAAAATCTAGCAAATTTATGCATCAGAAATAGGATCAAATGTTTAGTTTCTATGACAACTTTTCCAGCAAAGATACTACTGGGTTCTAAAGCAAAGATATTGCCATGATAGTAGTGGATAAATGCTGAATCCGTGTAACCTCTGTGCCGATGGTACCACTACTCTACCCATGAAGGCAAGTTTTTTTCATAAACCTCAGAAATTGAACACTGGCACCTACTTGAAGGGGGGAAACTCCGTTTTTCAATTTCATCAATCATAAAAATCCGATTACTTGAGTTTTAGCAGGACCCTATTAAAATCACTCATATTGGGATTAAACTAACTACAAAAATAATGGAAATTGGTTCTAGTTGCACTGTAAGCAACAGTCTCGTCTCTTGACTAAAATTGAAGTTCAAGACGACCCATTAGGATCCCTTTTCACACCGCAGCACAGCTATTCACAGCAGCATGTGTTCCAATGGTTGCAGGCAGACGCACGTCGATAATATGCAGTGCTCTGAAATGGGTGTGTTTGGTAGAGCTGTGGGTTTTGCAAAAGCTGTTGTGAGATGCTGGAAAATGAGGTGTGAGAAAAATAGAAGACCATTTGGTAAAGTGACTATGGTTTTGAAATAGACGCACATGTCATCTATACCCACATTTCTCACTTTATTCCCAATAATGTCACTGACGAGTGGACCCCACTTATCTGCTTCTTCTTCCTATGCATACACAGAGAGGACGGAGGAGAGGCCGCAGGGAGGGACGCCAGCAACGTGGAGGAGGTTGAGTGGATCATGCGGGGGCCAGAGTGGCTACTAGCACAAGAGTAGGGCGGTGGCAACGAAGCAGGCGCGACCATCTGGGCTCGCTGTTGGGGAATTCAGGAAAACCCGTCACCCTCGAAACGTCGAGTCTAACGGAATTCTCAAAGTATGTTTTTCAGGAGCAGGGAGTTCGCGAATCTAGGAAGTCTGGGACCTGCGAAGTCTCGAATTCGCGAATGTGCAGAGTTCGGGAACCTTGATTCGGTGAAGAGGCGGAGTCATGAACATGCGGAAGCCCGGAATCTCAACTGTTGATGGTCCGAACTTCGGAGATTTGCCGATTCGGGAATCTGGTGAAGACTATGTTCGGGACTCAGGCGCAAGGACACGCACGAACCTGCTGGGAAGCAAAAGCCACTTCGGGAATCTGTTGAAGATCTAATTCAGGAATTTCGGGCGAAGACAATCACGAATCACGGGAGAAGCAAAGTCAAAGTTGTAGTCCCAAAAAGTCCGGGTTTAGAGTGTGAACTAGTGGCAGACTTGTAAATGTGTAAGGGGGGAAAAGACATTCTTGTGTGTGTTCACATTAGGAATATTCTCCGAGCCCGAGGGTGTTATCGGAATGTAAAAGTCCCTTCGTCTCCCTATAAAAGGGGGCGCGAGGGCACGTGTAAACGGATTCAGACTTTTTTGGGACTTGTGCTATTTGCAAGGGGAATTTCAGTCTCTTTGCGCCCTAACTGTGCTATTGAACGTGTTGAGAACTGTCACTTGTGTTAGGGTAGTATTCCGAATTTTTCGGGTACCCCCAACATTGGCGCCCATCGTGTTCCAGCCGAAAAGAAACTCACGATGCCACCTCAGAAGAAGTCAAAGAAGACTGCTCCGATGCAGGCCAACCAGGAGGATCGCCATCTCACACAGGGGAACAAAAATTCGTTTGTTCCCGAATCCTCGAACGTAACAGACCAGCAGCGAAGAGAGAAGCTCGAAGCCCTCATGAAGGCGAGAGCAGAAAAAACGGCTCACATCCAAGAACAACCTGCGAACGGCAAGAGCACGAGAATGTTGATGCTAATGATGATTCCATAGACGAGAGAGCTAGCCATGGTACACCAAAAGATACAACGGTACAACGAGAAAGACAAAGAAAAGTTCGCGGCTCGGTTGCGGGCGAAGAGGAAAATCTGCGAAAAGCCGGAGCGGTTGAACAAAGCAAAAGAACAAATACAGGCAATTCAGAGAGAAATTGACGAAATGAAAGAGCAAGAGAACAGCTCCCTGTGGCAAGAAACACCGCAGCAGAACCCCGCGCCTGCAAGAGAATCCCCGAAGGAAAACTTCTTCGCGGGAAACGGAGTCTCACACTTCGTGGATTCTGAATCACCACTGTCAATAGGGCTGCAAACAGCACCTTGGCCGCCGAAGTTCAAGCCAGTCTCTCTTCCCAAGTACAACGGTTTCGGAAACTCCAGGCAGTTTCTCATGAGATACGAGTCAGCTGTGAATTCGGCGGGAGGAGATGATGTTGCACTCGCCAAATCCTTCATCATAGCTTGCGAAGGACCGATCTCGAATTGGTACTCATTGCTGCCTCCACACTCGATCTACGAGTGGGTAGATCTCAAAACAAAGTTCATGCAAGCGTTTCGGATGTTCCATGACACAACGGCCCGAAGCCTCGGATTTGTATAACGCAAGCGGAAGGACGGGGGAACCACGCTGCGAAATTTCGTGAGAAGATTCATGCAACGAGAGGTCTCGGATCCCCGACGGCGATGACAAGACAACGATCAAGACGCGATCAAGGGTCTCACCCCGGGGCCAACGGCTTCCCACCTCACAAGAAAGAAGCACGAGACGGTTGAAGAATTATTTCGGGAATTGGAGGATTACATCTGTCGATGATGACCACCGCAAGAGAGTAGCCGAACGAAACGAGGCAAGACAGGGCGGCAGAGATATGACCTGGAGGGCACCACCCCAGCATCCACGAAATGTAAACAGTGTTGGAAATCCTCAGCAACAACAAGAAAGCAGGCCAAGTGCCAGGGGAGGATTCAGTCAAAGAGGAAGGGGGAGAGGAAGAGGAACCCCAAACCTTCCGAACCACAACCCAAGAGATCCCCACTTCTATTGCCAGTATCATGGAAGAGGCCACAGCACCGAAGGGTGCCCCCGAGACAAAAAAGAACATGGCACGAATCCAACAAGAGAAGACGCGATGAGCATCGCATCCTCGATGCCAACCCGGTTTCGACCGAACTTCGGCCGCCGCGGTTCGCGAGTTCGCGATCAAGCTGCGTACCGGTTCGGCAATTTCCACAATCGCAATCGGCATGGCGACCTTCACAGCAATTCTTCCCTCAGTCGCAAGCAATACAGTCGATCCAGCAGCCACAACCCATTCGGGAAATCTTGCCACCGCCTCCAGAAAGCTCATCAAGGCCTCAGTCAAGTTCGGGACCTCAGAACTCCAAAGCATTGCCATCGTTCGGGACTATCATGCCAATCACAGGTGGATCTGCCATGGAGTTTGAAACAAAGAAGCAGCGAAGCAACTACTTCAGATCTGTGAATACCATCATCAATGATGGTCCGGTACCCGCCGGAGTGGGCGAAGGTGCCAATCACCTTTACAGAAGAAGATTTCAGGCTGAAATCCGCGATCCACAATGATGCCATGGTGATTGAAGTCAACATTCTTTGGATGGGTCATAGGAAAAATCTTGGTGGACAATGGGAGTTCGGCGGACATCCTATTCACGAAAACATTCGAGAAAATGAATGCGAGTCGGCACATGTTGGACCCACCGAGTACCCATTACGGGGGTTCGGCGGGAAGCCCATCAAGCCGGTTGGAAAAATATCACTCCCGGTTTCTTTCGAGAGATCTTGAGAATGCCGAGAGCGAGAACCTCACCTTTGATGTGGTTGACATATATCACCGTATCTTGCGATCTTCGGCGGTGGTTTCATGAACAAGTTCGATCTTGTCATAAGGCAACGGTTCCTATGCATGAAGATGCTGCGCCCAAAGGGGTTATCACGGTATTCGGCAATCAACAAGAGGCCGGGAACATAGAAAAGGGCCACACGCCCGGTCAAACGAACGTGTATCGGTGAAAGCTGAAGAGAGAAAGGAAACCTATGAAGAGCCGAAGCGGGACAAAGAGAAAAATAACATAGCCGCGAGAAGATGAAACAAAGAGAGTGTATACGGGACGACATGCCCGACGGAAGCGGTCATAATAGGGGCGAACCTCGGCGCCGAAGAGGATGATGAACTCATACGATTTACGAACGGAAACAAGGATGTTTTTGCATGGTCGGCCAAAGATTTGCAAGGCGTTGACGAGAGACATAATCCAACATGTCCTCGAAACGAGATGACAAGATACCACCCAAGAAGCAAAAACTTCGGAAAATGTCGACGAAAAGGTCAAGGCGGTGGAAGCGGAAGTTCGAGAGATTACGGGATGCCCAAGTGATCGGAGAAGTCAAGTACCCGGTCACGGTTAGCCAACACCGTGCCGGTCAAGAAGAAAAATGGCAAATGGAGAATGTGTATCGACTTCACCGATTTGAACAAGGCGTGCAAGAAGGACGATTTTCCCTTGGAAAGGGTAGACAAAATCGTGGATGATGCGACCAACGGTGAGATGCTTTCGCTCCTGGACATGTTCTCTGCGGGTATCATCAAATCGAGTTCGCAAAGAATACGAAGAGAAGACAAGATTCATCACTCCTTTCGGAACATTTTGTTTCGTAAGAATGCCGGAGGGGTGAAGAATGCGGGGTGCACGTTTTCAAGAATGATAGCAATAGTCTTTGCACCGGGCGGATTCGGAGAAATATCTTGGCATACGTGGATGACATAGTCGTCAAAAGTATTCAGAGAAAAGACCATATCAGTGATCTGGCAGAAACGTTCGCGAACTTGAGGATGGCAAACTTGAAGCTAAACCCAGAAAAATGTGTGTTCGGAATTCACAAGGGGAAAGTTCTTGGATGCCTAGTTTCAACGGAAGGCATTGAAGCAAACCCTGACAAGATAAAGGCTCTGATGGAAATGCAAGAGCCGGCCCTCGGTGAAAGATGTTCGAGAAGTTGACGGGGAGAGTGGCGGCCCTCAACGAGATTCATCCCCGAGGCTGCGAGAAGAAGTTTGCCATTCTACCAAGTTCTCGAAGTGCCAAGAAATTCCGGTGGTCCGAACCTCGGAAGCGGGCTTTTCGCGGGCGAAGGACTACTTGTCCGGCATGACCAAGCTCTGTCCTCCCGAGCCAAAATCGCCGCTTCGCCGTATGTGTACGCATCAAATTCGGCGGTAAGCGCGGTCTTTGGTACGGGGAAAAGGAAGAAGAAGGAAAGGCCGAGGCAAATTCTGTATATTTCGCCTCCGAGGCATTGTACGGTTCCAAGGTTTTCTATTCGGCTGGAGAAGATCGTGTATGCGGTCATCATGGCGACAAGAAAGCTAAGACACTACTTCGAGGGCCACGAGAATAAGAGTTATCACCAACCAACCGTTAAGTGACCTGTTCGCAAACAAGGAGGCATCTACCCGAATTATCAAGTGGGGTGCTGAACTCTCCGAGTATGTGGTGGATTTCGAAAGAAGAAGTGCAATAAAATCGCAAGTCCTGGCAGATTTTGTCGTGGACTGGACCTCACCTACTCAGAATCTGGAGGAAAATATGCCCGAACCTTGGGTAGTGCAGTGTGATGGAGCATGGTGTTACAAGGGGGTTGGAATTTCGGCTGTTGTAACATCACCGACGGGCGTGGTCATAAGATATGCAGCACGGCTCGTATTCGCGAACAATGAATACTCCACGAACAATACAACGGAGTACGAAGCTCTCTCCGCTGGCATTGAGAAAAATGAAAGCCTTGGGGCAGCGAGACCTTCATAATCGAACGGATTCGAAAGTAATCCGGGAACACATCGAGAAGGAAAGCGAGGCCGGGAATCCGAGTTCTCATGAAATATCTTGAAAAAGTCGAGAGAAATGGAAAGACACTTCGAGAGGATATTCGATCCGAAGCACATCCCAAGGGATGATAACAATGAGGCGGATAAGGTGGCGAAGGCGGGCCCGGAAATCAAGAGCTACCACCGGATGTGTTCTTCGAAATCATCGAGAGAACCTTCCATCAAAGATTCAAGAACTCAAATCGTGAATATGGTGGAAATTCAGGTGGAGAGCGAGAAATAATGGCCTACCTAAGGGGACATTACGAACCACAAGATGGAACTTGGAAGAGAAAAGGTTGAGGCAAAGGGCTCGGGGCTACACGGTGGTAAATGGAGAATTGTACAAATCGGGAGTCAGCGAGCCTTGGCTACGCTGCATCACCTCCGAAAAAGGTCGTGAACTCCTAAAAGAAATTCACAGTGGATTTTGTGGGGCACACATAGGCACCAGGGCTTTGGCTGGCAAGGCAATAAAACAAGGATTCTATTGGCCAACCATAAACATCGACGCCAAGATGTTGGTTCGGCAATGTGAAGCATGCCAGAAGACGGGAAATCAGCAGAATCTGCCTTCAATGCCAGTTCATTTAATTCCTCCAACCTGGCCTCTGCAAAGATGGGGCATGGGCCTAGTAGGCCCGTTGCCAACGGCTCAGGGTAATTGCCGATTCACGGCTGTAGCGGTCGACTATTTCACGAAGTGGGTAGAAGCAAAACCACTCGCGAACATCACAGCAGCAACAGTTCAGAAATTCTTTTGGCGAACATAGTACGCGGGGTTCGGAGTACCTAGAGAGGCGACGGTTGATAATGGCAAACGGTTTGACTGCTACACCTTCAAAGAGTATTGCGGAACCCTAGGCACACAAGCAAAATTTTCGTCGGTTTATCATCCACGGTCCAATGGAGCGAGTTGAAAGAGCCAATGGCACGATTTTTTCGGGAATCAAGAAATGTTTATTTGATCAGAAAAAGAGAAAATGGGTGGATGAACTTCCAAAGGTGATGCGGTCTCACAACACCACGGTTTCAAGGGCAACGGGTTTCACACCTTTTCGCATACTCTTCGGGACCGAGGCTATGACACCGAGAGGAGATCAAGAATGAAAGCATGAGAGTCTTGAAAGGAAAAGAGATAGAGGAAATTGACAAGAAGGTGGAGAAAGACATGATAGAGGCGACAATCCTCGAAGCGAGCGAGAAAACATTGAGAAATACCGAGAGAGAGACAAGGGCATGGAGAGACAAAAAGGTGGTCCGGAAGGACATCAAAACCGGTGATCTTGTCTTGAAAAGAAAGAAAAATTGGGAGAACCCAGGAAAGCTTCATGAGTCATGGGAAGGGCCTTACATAGCTAAGGAAACAAATATGCCAGGGGCTTTTCGCCTGATGGAGCAAACTGGCGAAGAGTTGCCGTATTCGTGGAATGCCGACAGCCTAAAGAGGTATTATCCATGAAAATTCTAGTTGTACATAAGTGTAGTAGATAGCAGTTTTTCAATTTTCGTAAGTTTACACTGTAGGAAAATAAAAGCCCGAGTCACGTGTCTATAAGTGACTTCGGAAAAAATTAGTTTTATGTCTTAATCGTAGTTCTAGAATAAGAAGGACCGTACTCTTTTCCTTGCAAAGGGGGCTCTAAATCAAGAGGCAAGGTTTTTAACGAGGCGGATCCCGTGTAAATACTCTTTCTGATATATATATGAAAAGAGTCTTCCCCCAAATTGCATGTTTCGTATTTTGTGTCTCGAAAATTCCATCGTGAAAAAAGAAGTGGTACGTGAAAAAGGCTTCGTGATAGCCAGAATTCCATCGTGAAAAAAGAAGCGGTTCGTGAGAAAGGCTCCCCGATAGCCGAAATTCCATCGTGAAAAAAGAAGTGGTTCGTGAAAAAGGCTTCGTGATAGCCAGAATTCCATCATGAAAAAATAAGTGGTTCGTGAGAAAGGCTCCCTGATAGCCGGAAATTCCATCGTGAAAAAAGAAGTGGTTCGTGAAAAAGGCTTCGTGATAGCCAGAATTCCATCGTAACAAAATAAGTGGTTCGTGAGAAAGGCTCCCTGATAGCCGGAAATTCCATCGTGAAAAAAGAAGTGGTTCGTGAAAAAGGCTTCGTGATAGCCAGAATTCCATCGTGAAAAAATAAGTGGTTCGTGAGAAAGGCTCCCTGATAGCCGTAAATTCCATCGTGAAAAAAGAAGTGATTCGTGAAAAATGCTTCGTGATAGCCAGAATTCCATCATGAAAAAAGAAGCGGTTCGTGAGAAAGGCTCCCCGATAGCCGAAATTCCATCGTGAAAAAAGAAAAAGTTCATGAGAAAGGGCTTCCTGATAGCCGAAATTCCATCGTGAAAAAAGAAAAGTTCATGAAAAAGGCTCAAGGATAGCCAAAATCCCATCCATCAAGGGATTCCCACCAAAGAGGCATGAGACAACAACAAGTTGTGGCCAAGAAAATCCCATCCATCAAGGGATTCCCACCAAAGAGGCCTGAGACAACAACAAGTTGTGGCCAAGTAAATCCCATCCACGAAGGGATTCCCATCAAAAATTTGTACGAAGATTTCGAGAAAATAAATGCCTAAGGGGTTACCCGTAGGTTTTTTATGTAGTAAGGATTGTTGAAAGTTATTTGAACTTCATCATTCTAAGAAAAGGGCAAGGGACTAGTTCGGGAATCGCAGAACGCCTTGGTTGAAGCAGCGAGAGTTCTTTGTATCAACCGGGCAAGTACGCACTGTCGGGTCAAGTCCACAAAATTCGAAACAAATTTTGTCGACTTGCGCAGTAGCAATCGAGATTCACAAAAGCTAAGGAAGAATTCTCCTAGAAAGACATGCTAGAAATTCGAGAATAGTAAGATTCGTGAAATCACCATCTAGTTTTAATGCGAAACGGCAAGGTGGGGGAGGGTGACGTTTTTTCAAGAAAAAACATTCATTGCCTTATTCGCATAAAAACTCCCGAATAGTTCCTCGATAATTACAACAATCAGTACGAAACTTAGAATGAAAGTTCTACTACATGTCCTGGTTTACAAACGTTGTTGTCAGCCATATCGCTAGCATAGGCGAAGTCAGATGAACCGGCTAAGGGGCTAAGGGGCTCCGTCTTCGGAATTCTCGTGGATCGCGAAGTAGAGGACGCAGAACGACTCTTTTTACGAAGCAAGAAAAATGAAGAGAGATCAAAACAACCTATAGAAAATTTAAGCGAGGCCTCAAGCCAAAAATCGGAAAAATCTTGCTCAGGATGTGCTTGTTTGAATAGACGCCACGCTTCACCACTAACGAACATTCTATCCCGATGAATTCACAGTGGTAGCATGTCCTGCGCAGGCCCAGCTTGCAGGACCTGCGCAGGTTAAAATATACAAAACATCTGTTCAGAAAAGTTTGATGAATCTACACGAATGTACAGCCAATCTCCAATTCACACAAAAGTTCGAACATGTCGTTTAATTCGTAACATCCACCTTCGGCGAATCTTCTTCTTGTTCGGGGACTTGTCCACCGTCGTTGCCATCATCACTGCTGCTACTGCTGCTGCTGCCGCCTGAGCCGTCCTCGCCGGATCCACCCGAACTCTCCCCGGAAGTCGATTCTTCGGGGGATGCGGCGGCGCATTCTCGCTCCTCCTTTTCTCTCAGCTGTGAAAGGAAGAGAAGAGTAAGGAAAGCCTAAGAAACTGGAACACCTGCGACGAACATAAGTCACGAAATCGAGCAAAAAGAAACTACCTCGTCAAGCTTTGCCCGCGCAACAGTCTTAGCCATATCCGCCCCGCCAACCATCCAGAATTCCTTCGCGAATTTCAACTTTATAGCCACAATGTCAGGGTTGTCTTGAAGTATCGTATCGCTGGTAACGCTTGGGAACTGAGAAAGATTCGCGCGAAACTTTGCCAGGTCCACACAGTCGTAATCGTGAAGGACCTTGGGAATACTCTCCACAGAAAAAGATACGGCGAAGTTGCGGCACCGAGAGATCACTTCGGGAAGAGCCTTGAATTCCTCCTCAAGCCAATCCATGAAATCGGGGATATCAATGTCATGCGGGGAGAGGGGCCGGACGAACACCGTACTCATTCAGGGACTTCTGGTACTCAGCATAAAGCAATTTCAGCTTCCCCAAAATTTCCGAAATGTTTTTCTTCGAAGCTTCACCTTGCTCTACCAGCGCCTTCTCAAGATCCACGATCTTCCGATCCTTTGAGCTTAGTGACTTAGCGAGGCTGGCATTGTTGGTGCGAAGATCTTCAGCGATTTTCGCGACTCGCTCTTGCTTTTGCCGAAGTTTTTCGATTACTCTCAGATCATCTTCATGAGATTTCCGAATTTTCTCGAGATCCTTTTTCGATTCCTCAAGCGCAGCTTCGGCTACATTCTTTTCATCCTGACTTCTTTTCAGAGCCTCTGCCAGCTCAGACACCTTCGTCTCAAGTTCCAGAGTCGTGGATTTCGCGAGGGTGAAGTTGCGCTCCAGCTCTTTCGACTTCTGAGAAAGTTCTTCATTAATCTTCACCTGTTCAGAAAGCCGGTCTACGGCAACCTTCCCGAGCATCGAGTACTTGAGGGCATAGTCTTCATGAAATCGTGCAAGCTTTGAAGGCGAATACGAATGTAACGATTCTTGAATTCGCGAAGATCAAGAGAAAGTCTCGGACTAAGACTCAACGAATGGGGAAACGTATGAAAAGATAGTAAGAAAGGACGAACCTTCTTTAGAGAACCGCCGCATGGTAACTTGTTTGCTTGAACCCGAAGAAGTTTTCCCTCGAGGCGAAGGAGCGGTTTCGGAGACAGAGAGGGGCCTTCTCTCGGAGCCTTGAGCGGCCTCTTCGGGTCGTTCGGGCGCTTCTTCCCCTGTTTCATCAACAATGGCGGACGATTTCCATAGAGTTAAAAACTTGGACGTCTTGCCCCCGACGCCACTTGTCTCGAAACCAACACGCAACAGCTTGCCGCGATAAGACGTACCAAAACTTTTGTTGAAAGCGGCCAAGGAAGGAGAAGGCGCTTGGTCTTCGGGGACGACCTCCCGAACTTCGACCAAAGGAACATTTTCGGAAGAATGTCCCTCCCTTTGGATAGTACGTTCAAGATCACGGGAAAAATCGGAGGAGACTTGATCAGCGGCAGTGACATCAGCAACAGGAGTTTCGGCAGCAGCAGGAGACTCAGTATGAACAGCAACTTCAGTAGCAACAGCTGACTTCTCAGCAGCAGCAGGGGATGCCTCTTGTTGGACTTTGGGAGCAACATCTGAAAAGGAATCGATGTCGACGAACTCATTTTCGGAACCAGCAGGACAAATGTCTCGAAAGTTAAATAATGGCCAGAGGAAAACACCTTTGGGACTTCTTCGCAGCGTTCTTCAATTTTTTGCGGCTCATCTGGGCAAGCCCTGAAGCAGCCTGGAGTTCAGCTTCTGAGGTTTGAGGTTCGGAGGTCCTTCGTTTACGCTTCGACGACTCGAGTGATCTGGTCCTTGAAGGCTTCACTCCCGAAGACGTTCCCTCAGTGGCAGGTGACGAGTTTCGCTTCGACGACCTGATTCGAGGAGCGTTGATAGGCGCGGCTGAGCAGCTGGCAACAGCGATGGCGGGAACTTTCAACTTGGGACCAGGTCTTCGAGAGCTAAAAAATTTATCACCACAAACTTCCGAAAAGATGCGGTTGATTTTCTTCTTGTGCTTCACCAGAGCTTTGTATGCCTTATACTCATTCATCGTATATTCGCCCACCATAACATTCACTCTTTTTTCCACTTCATCCATGAAGTCCTTAGCGCTCTGGCTTTCGCGAAGCTTGATCCCGAACTTCGGAAAAGGCACCTCCTGATCGGCCCAGTTGACATTATAATACACGAGCTCGGCAGGGGCCCAACCGTTCGAGATAGGCCAGATTCGCGCGGCGACAAATTCTTCGATAATATCACGGCCGCCAAGTATTGTACTGGCCAGATGAAATTCACTCTCGCAATTCCTGATTCCCAGGGCTTGCTGGTTGTACTTCCCTACATTCACTGCGGCGAGGGGCGCGATCGGGCATGACAGCTTCGGCACATTGACTTTCAAGTAAAACCAGTACGACTTCCAATCGTCGGAAAGGTTAGACTTGCAGCAAGGAGAAATCTGGATTCGGGTAATCCCTTGTCGGGTGTTCTGGTGTCGTGTATTGAAGGTACAGCATGCGTGCTGGCTGTGGTAGAACTGCCCGTCTTCACCTTTCACAACCTCTGGAATAATCACCAGTTCGTAAAACCTGGTGAAGGCGTCGATGGTAGGACTGCGGCCGAAGGTCTTCGGGAATCCGGATAAACTTCGATACTTCGAGGAAGGACGTTGGGGTAGGCGGTGGATCTTCACCGAGAATGCATCAAGAATTCTTTGGTAGGACTGGGTCACAAGGGAACCGCAGCCCACAGATGAAGAAGTCCCGAAAAACCACAATTTCTCCGGCCTTGGGAGTGGGAATTACTTCATCAAGCGGGGCACGCCCGACGCCAGGAGAGAAGAATCCGGCCTTCTCGTACTCGCGAATAACGTTGCTCGTCACCTTCGACTCTCCGAAGGCGAGCGAGGGCGGCAGTGGGCCAGAAGTCCTCAGCATGACGAGATCGTCTACGCCAGCGTCCACATCCCCGACGTCTTCGCCGCCATCGGACCCAACCTCTCCGTCTTCGCGACTTCGGGAACCGCTGGGTGAACCAACATCTTCGGCCGGTGCAGCACGATCTGCACTTTCGGCAGCTTGATCGAGTGGGAGACCGGCAGCGATCAACTCTTCAGTAGTCATGGGTCTAGCTGTACTTCTAATGCGAGCCACCTAACAAATGTGAGCATTCAGACAGTTTAGACTAATAGTCGAAAATAAACTAGGAAAATCGTAATATTACTACACCAAAGTTTAACGAACTAACGAAACAACAAAGCAAACATAAAGGAATACCTTAGAAAAGCGCGAACAAGGCCTGGAGTTCGCAAGTTTTCTAGCAGAGAAAGCTAGTCCCGCGAAGGAAGGAAAATATGAGAATCGTGAAAGGCGCGAGAGCAGTAAAAATTTTTTTAACGAGCGCGGCCCGCTATTTATAGGGCCGGGGGAGGGGTAGTTTCGCGAAGTGCGCCTCGATTTAACCGCCTTTGGCTCCCACGGGTGACGCGTGTCCCCTCCGACGTTCCGAGGGTGACGTTTTTTACTAAATTTCCGAAAGGTTCGTGGAATCGGATCGTCGGAGTCAACCCGCTTCCCCGAGGGGCTAGTGTTGGGGAATTCGGGAAAACCCGTCACCCTCGAAACGTCGAGTCTAACGGAATTCTCAAAGTATGTTTTTCGGGAGCGGGGAGTTCGCGAATCTAGGAAGTCCGGGACTGCGAAGTCTCGGGTCGCGAATGTGCGAGTTCGGGAACCTTGATTCGGTGAAGAGGCGGAGTCATGAACATGCGGAAGCCGGAATCTCAAGCGTTGATGGTCCGAACTTCGGAGATTTGCCGATTCGGGAATGCGGTGAAGACTGCGGTCGGGACTCGGGCGCAAGGACACGCACGAACCTGCCGGGAAGCAAAAGCCACTTCGGGAATCTGTTGAAGATCTAATTCAGGAATTTCGGGTGAAGACATTCACGAATCACGGGAGAAGCAAAGTCAAAGTTGTAGTCCCAAAAAGTCCGGGTTTAGAGTGTGAACTAGTGGCAGACTTGTAAATGTGTAAGGGGGGAAAAGACATTCTTGTGTGTGTTCACATTAGGAATATTCTCTGAGCCCGAGGGTGTTATCGGAATGTAAAAGTCCCTTCGTCTCCCTATAAAAGGGGGCGCGAGGGCACGTGTAAACGGATTCAGACTTTTTTGGGACTTGTGCTATTTGCAAGGGGAATTTCAGTCTCTTTGCGCCCTAATTGTGCTATTGAACGTGTTGAGAACTGTCACTTGTGTTAGGGTAGTATTCCGAATTTTTCGGGTACCCCCAACACTCGCCAGAGGATCTTACCATCTTGGATCCTCGGTGGACCTCGCCACCACGGCTTGGGTGCCACGGAGCCCACCTGCGATCGACGGTGGTGCTCGTGCCACACATAGCAGCCACACCTAGCCGTGAAGCTCGTGCCCCCTCACTCACATGACAAAGCTCACCCCCCGCGACCAGGACGACGGAGTTCAGGCCGGCGGATCGAAGGATCTAGCGGTCCCGCTGCCGGCGGTGAAGCCCACACTCGATGGCAAAGCTTGCATCCTCGCGGCCAACATTGGAGCCCGCACCCATGCGATGGAGCTCGCGCCGACAGCGAAGCTCGCGACCCTGCGCCCGATGGTAGAGTCCGCACTAGTGCGGGGGGAGAGCTCGGGCCCGCAGCAGTGTTCCACTCGACGGAGCAAATTACACAAAAGCTGCTTTTGGCTGACAGCTAACCCCTTTGTTTGGACTTTTGACTTTTGGTAAAAGAAAAAGCAGGTAAAAGCCCAACCAAAGCCACCCAAAATATAACAGTGTTTTTGACTTTTCCGATGCCTCTCAAACACAGATTCATAGTATCTCTTTCCTATCACCTGCTCGTGGCCTAGCAAAAGGGAGCACATACTCCCTACCATGATCACTTATGTGGTACATGTGTGCCTTTTATCCCAGATGTTTTTATTTGCATTCACATTTTTTAGACAGAGGTGCTAAACAAAATAATATTCTCCGTTGGGCGAATGGAGTATGACCGCTTTAGTGTCACACCCGATTTTCCATAGAAAACCGAATGCATCTCATATGTGTGTCAGGATCACAATTTCACACATATGATAGACTCATGAGTGTAATATCACAAAACATTGCTCAAAACGTACAGAAAAAGGTTTATTAACTTTTATTACACTCACGATGGTTGACACAAAGGTCTTTACACGAACATCGATAACTATTAAGACGCGACTCCATCTTCATCTTCCACAGGCTTCTGACTGGTTGATCGCATCCTCAGAACTCCTCGTAGTCGGTGAAGTGCTCCACTCCAGGGTTCTTCTCTGAACAGCGTAAGCAAGGATGAGTACACTTATGGTTGGTACTCAGCAAGGCCACAAAAATAACCGGAAAGCAATATTAATCCATCTTTAAGTTCAATTAATCATGTGAGGGTCCAGGCCGCTCTTGACCGTGAGCACGGGCGATCAATCGGTTTTACACTGCGAGAGGTTGCACACTTTTCCCACGGTTCGCGTAAAAGTTCCAAAGAACTTTGAACCCAACCACGCATGTCTTGATCGAGCACAATAACACACTTCCGAGGTGTGATTGCATAGGGACGCTACGAAGCCTTTACAAAGATATGCAAAAGCATCAACAACCCACGACGATTCTGACTCGGGGCGGACCATAACCCTCCCTAGTGGTCGGCACCTTAGCAAAGGCTGCTACCCCAAAAGAACCGGGCTATACCCCCGCAACCCGGAGCCCCCCGTGTTCCTTTCGGATAGGGCCGTCAACACAATCACACACCTAATTAATTGGCTAAGCCGAGCCATATGGATTTGTGGTTGCCTTTGTTTTCCTGGGTGGTTCTCCATGTTCCAATTAACTTATAGTGTTCTTGATTAAAGCATAGGTAGAAGAGTGGTTAGGGTCACTTGCCTTTCTCCAACGATAAGCTACTTTCCTTATCTGCAAAGCTCTGCACTTGAACTTCCTCGAACGGCGCGTTGGCTACGATCATGCAAGAAAACATACAATAAATAAAACAATACATCAAACATTACCAAAAGACTAAAACAAGCTTTTAGAAATGATGGGCTCGGAGAGACGATCGCGTGGACATCAAGAACGCGTAAAACGGAGCTAGGATGAAAGAGATATGGCTGAAACAAGATTCAGGGGCTAAATTGTAAAAGAACTGGAAGTTTAGGGGGTTTTCTGCAAGATTTCAGGGACCTAAACATAAATATGTGTGAAACTAGAAGGTTTTAGATGCAAAAGGACAAAGCTTAGACCTCGGATGGAAAACCTAAGGAGCTCAAGGGCTTAACCGAGAAAAACTGGACCTAACTGCAAGGGTTTTTGGAGGTGGAAGGGTATTTATGTAATATTAAAAACCGCAGGGTCCTTTTTGCAAAAAAACCTGGGCGGCCGGCGGGTGAGCTGTGCTGGCGACGCGTGGCGGCTCGCTATTGGCTGGCTGGCGCAAGCGTGACGTAAGCATGACGCAAGGTCTGTGGACCGGCGCGGTGGACCCGGTCCACCGGTCCACCGTGGACCAAACCAAGGGTTACGAACCCCTTTTAATCTGGGCCGTCCGCCGGATCGGGCGGCTGCAGTGGCATGTGGGCGACGGGCGGCGGCGGCGAGACGGCGGCGGCGGCGGCGCGGCGGCGGCGGGCGGCGGGGCTCGCGGAGAGGAGCCAAGATGGCCTCCCGGGCACCAAATTGCACGGGGAAAACTACCGAGAAGAAAGAGGGGAGCAAGGGGAACTCACCGGTGAACTTGAACGAGGAGGAAGGAGCGCCGGGGAGGTAGATCGGCGGCGAGGGGGCGGCGGTGGCGGCGGTGCTCGGCGTGGCGGCGGCCGCGGTGAGGGAGGAGAGGAAGGGAGGGGCGCGGGGTGGAGAGGAAGCTCGGACTCGCATTTTATAGGGCGGAGGGGGGGAAGTGGAGAGGGCGGCGGAGGCGGTGGCGGCGAGGTCGGTCGCGCGGCGCCATTAATGGCGGCTCGGTGCGGTGGCGGCGGTTAGGGGAGGGGAAGGGGTAGAGGCGGTGGGGGGGGGGCGGCGTGAATGCGGCGGCGCACTAAAGGGGGAGGAGGCGGACGGGCGCGGGGACGGGGAGGCGGCGCGCGGGGTGCGGGAGGCCGGCGGTGGCGCGGGGGGGGGAAGAAGGGGGGCGGGCGGCCGGAGGTGGAAGACGGCCCGACGGGTGGGCCGCGGGAGGCCGGGGGTCTGTCTAGTAGGTTAGTTTTGTTTTTTTTCTTTTTCTTTTCCTTTTCTTACCAAATTCAAATTCAAATCTTTTTCATCTTTTCGAATTGAAATTTTAACACAAATTTATTCAAATATTTTAAGACTTTTAGAAAACTTTTTCAAACATTTTTTAAATTCAAACTTTCAACCTCTTTTCATTTTTTTTAATTCAAACTTTTATTCCAATTTTTACAAACTTTTTCACAATTATTTTTAAGGACTTTTCACAAATATATTTTTTTAAGACTTTTAAAATCATACCACAAACAAAACTCATGCATTTCAACATGATGCACAGACACTTGTTTGATTCTAATTATTAAATGATGTTTAATTTAATTAAAGGCAAATTTATTTATTCAAATTTATTAAATCCTTAGAAAATAAAACTAAACCATGTTGCTAACAATATTTTATTGTGATGGAATTTTCGGGTGTTACAAATCCTACCCCCTTAAAAAGAATCTCGTCCCGAGATTCGGAGGGATCGGGAAACAAGAGGAGATACAAGATGTCTTGAAAGATGACGGTTTTCTATCACGAGCTTGTTCACTTCTCCTTCTTCTTCGGGCTTGCAGCGGCAAACTCAATCCTATCTCCTTGCGGGGTAGTTAAGAGCACCGACTTCTTGGCACACAAAATGATTCCATCATGCTTGCTTAACCAATCCATACCAAGGATCACATCTATCCCACTTGATGTTAGAATCACTAAGTCCGCTTCAAAATCTATCTCTCCGATCTTAAGATTGACTGTGGGCATACATAGGTGGATTTCATTTCACCGTTTGGGGAACTAATTAGCAAATGTGTCTTCATGGAA
Source organism: Cenchrus americanus (assembly GCA_947561735.1). Taxonomy (NCBI): domain Eukaryota; kingdom Viridiplantae; phylum Streptophyta; class Magnoliopsida; order Poales; family Poaceae; genus Cenchrus; species Cenchrus americanus. Next base: position 15,494,759 of record OX387239.1, read on the forward strand.
CTCTTGGGTACATCATGCTTTGTCACGAATCGTTCGGTAATGAATGAATGTGATGCCCGGAATCAAATAAAGCTGTTGCGGGTACGAGTTGATAAGAAACGTACCAAGCACAACATCTTTGTCTCCTTGAGCTTCTTCGGTACCGTCACATGGTTCACCCTACCATGCATATTGTTCTGTTGACCTCTGTTATCTCTGCGGGGTGTTTGCATATTGCGGCGAGGGCAAATGCGGCATAGTGTCCCAATTCTCCGCGGTTGAAGCATCCTTTGGGGTGGGCGGGAGTAGTGTTCCTTGCTTGGTGCACCGAGCGATTTTGATGAGGATTTGGAGCTGTGGTGTCATAGGGTTGGATTCTTCGGGTTCATCAAACGAACGATAGAACGGTTGATTCCGTCCATGGCTTTCGCCTTGTGTGTTAGAACGAAGCGAGAGTCTTGCGATGAGTTGTAACGAGGGCGGGTGTTACTGCTAGATTGACCTTGAGGTTGAAACTTGCGCTTCTGTTCATGAAGTTCCTTGTGTTTATTCTCCAAGCCTATAGCCTTATTGAGCAACATCTGAAAGTTAAGAAATGTGTGGCTCTGCAACTGATAGTTAAGTGGCCCTATCAAACCATCGAGAAAGCGTTCTTGTCTCTTTGCATCCGTGTTGACTTCGTCTGGTGCATAGCGGGACAAATAAGTAAACTGATCCAGATACTCACTAACTGTCATGTTGCCTTGCTTTAGAGCTAGAAATTCCTTCTTCTTCAGCTTTTTCACACCAGCTGGGATATGATGTGTACGAAAACTTTCCTGGAACTCCTGCCAGGTAATGGTGTCGGCAGCAGCATGTGCGACGGTGTAAGCATCCCACCAATCAGAGGCCGCACCTTCCCGGACGTCCTGAGGCATACAAAACCTTCTCACGGTCATTACATTGAGTGATATTCAGCATCTTGTTGATGGTCTTGAGCCAATCATCGGCATCGAGGGGATCTACAGAATGAGAGTAAGTGGGCGGGTTGTGACTCATGAATTCTCTATGCTTGTTCACTGGTGGTGGAGGTGGTGGGGGTCCTTGAGGTGGAGGCTGGTTCTGCTGTGCCTGTAGATTCTGGACAGTGGCGGTGAGGTTCTGAATTAATTGCATTTGTTCCGTAAAGAAGCTGCCGCATCGTGGGATCCATTGCTAATTTTTGTGGTGAAGGAGGGAACTTGATTCGGTGATTGATGACGAACGGAATATCCTGTCCGACTTCGACTCGATGTTTACCATTTGATTGTTAGAGAGAAGTTTTCCGATAGGAGGTTGAATTGATAAAGGTGCATCAGAGAAAAGGGGCTAAGATTCAAATTTTAACTTTAATTATTTTATTGATGTATTTGTGGCCATCACTCCACAAAAACATTTCAATCATGTCAAAGATCCAAATCATGCATGTTTTCAATCAACAAGCATTCACATCGCACGTCCTCACAAGAACGGCTCTATTGAAACGAAACTGATAGAAGGGGTAGGCATCCTAAGAATCTATCCTATAAAACACGTGTGGTAGTTCAAGGTGGAAGAACAAGAATCAGATTCAGTGTAGAAGAAAACAAAAGATTTGAAAAGAATAAAGAATAAAATATTTTTTTATGCGTAAATAAGATATTTTGAATGCTGGAAAGGCTTTCTAGATAAAGGGTCCTTAATATCGACCATTTCTATCCGAGGTCGCGTCCTACGATCGGCAATGCTACGATACCACTCTGTCACACCCGATTTTCCGTAGAAAACCGAATGCATCTCATATGTGTGCCGGGATCACAATTTCACACATATGATAGACTCATGAGTGTAATATCACAAAACATTGCTCAAAACGTACAGAAAAAGGTTTATTAACTTTTATTACACTCACGATGGTTGACACAAAGGTCTTTACACGAACATCGATAACTATTAAGACGCGACTCCATCTTCATCTTCCACAGGCTTCTGACTGGTTGATCGCATCCTCGAACTCCTCGTAGTCGGTGAAGTGCTCCACTCCAGGGTTCTTCTCTGCGAACGGCGTAAGCAAGGATGAGTACACTTATGGTTGGTACTCGGCAAGGCCACAAAAATAACCAGGAAAGCAATATTAATCCATCTTTAAGTTCAATTAATCATGTGAGGGTCCGGGCCGCTCTTGACCGTGAGCACGAATGTCGATCAATCGGTTTTACACTGCTGAGAGGTTGCACACTTTTCCCACAGTTCGCGTAAAAGTTCCAAAGAACTTTGAACCCAACCACGCATGTGCTGATCAGGCACAATAACACACTTCCGAGGTGTGATTGCATAGGGACGCTACGAAGCCTTTACAAAGATATGCAAAAGCATCAACAACCCACGACGATTCTGGCTCAGGGCGGACCATAACCCTCCCTAGTGGTCAGCACCTTAGCAAAGGCTGCTACCCCAAAAGAACCGGGCTATACCCCTGCAACCCGGAGCCCCCTGTGTTCCTTTCGGATAGGGTCGTCAACACAATCACACACCTAATTAATTGGCTAAGCCAGAGCCATATGGACTGTGGTTGCACTGTTTTCCTGGGTGGTTCTCCATGTTCCGATTAACTTATAGTGTTCTTGATTAAAGCATAGGTAGAAGGGTGGTTAGGGTCACTTGCCTTTCTCCAACGATAAGCTACTTTCCTTATCTGCAAAGCTCTGCACTTGAACTTCCTCGAACGGCGCATTGGCTACGATCATGCAAGAAAACATACAATAAATAAAACAATACATCAAACATTACCAAAAGACTAAAACAAGCTTTTAGAAATGACGGGCTCGGAGAGACGATCGCGTGGACATCAAGAACGCGTAAAACGGAGCTAGGATGAAAAAGATATGGGCCGAAACAAGATTCGGGGGCTAAATTGTAAAAGAACTGGAAGTTTAGGGGGTTTTCTGCAAGATTTCAGGGACCTAAACATAAATATGTGTGAAACTAGAAGGTTTTAGATGCAAAAGGACAAAGCTTAGACCTCGGATGGAAAACCTAAGGAGCTCAAGGGCTTAACCGAGAAAAACTGGACCTAACTGCAAGGGTTTTTGGAGGTGGAAGGGTATTTATGTAATATTAAAAACCGCAGGGTCCTTTTTGCAAAAAAAAACCTGGGCGGCCGGCGGGTGAGCTGTGCTGGCGACGCGTGGCGGCTCGCTATTGGCTGGCTGGCGCAAGCGTGACGTAAGCATGACGCAAGGTGCGTGTGGACCGCGCGGTGGACCGGTCCCCACCGGTCCACGCGTGGACCAAACCAAGGGTTACGAACCCCTTTTAATGCGGGACGTCCGCCGGATCGGGGGCGGCGGCGGTGGCATGTGGGCGACGGGCGGCGGCGGCGGACGGGCGGCGGCGGCGGCGCGGCGGCGCCGGGCGGCGGGGCTCGCCGGAGAGGAGCCAAGATGGCCTCCCGGGCACCAAATTGCACGGGAAAACTACCAGAAGAAAGAGGGGAGCAAGGGGAACTCACCGGTGAACTTGAACAGGAGGAAGGAGCGCCGAGGAGGTAGATCGGCGGCGAGGGGCGGCGGTGGCGGCGGTGCTCCGGCGTGGCGGCGCTGCGGTGAGGGAGGAGAGGAAGGGAGGGGCGTGGGGTGGAGAGGAAGCTCGGGCTCGCATTTTATAGGGCGGAGGGGGGAAGTGGAGAGGGCGGCCGAGGCGGTGGCGGCGAGGTCGGTGGCGCGGCGCCATTAATGGCGGCTCGGTGCGGTGGCGGCGGTTAGGGGAGGGGAAGGGGTAGAGGCGGTGGGGGGGGCGGCGTGAATGCGGCGGCGCACTAAAGGGGGAGGAGGCGGACGGGCGCGGGGACGGGGAGGCGGCGCCGGGGTGCGGGGAGACCGGCGGTGGCGCGGGGGGGAAGAAGGGGGGGGGCGGCCGGCCAGAGGTGGAAGACAGCCCCGACAGGTGGGCCGCGGGAGCTGGGCTGTCTAGTAGGTTAGTTTTGTTTTTTTTCTTTTTCTTTTCCTTTTCTTACCAAATTCAAATTCAAATCTTTTTCATCTTTTCGAATTGAAATTTTAACACAAATTTATTCAAATATTTTAAGACTTTTAGAAAACTTTTTCAAACATTTTTTAAATTCAAACTTTCAACCTCTTTTCATTTTTTTTTAATTCAAACTTTTATTCCAATTTTTACAAATTTTTTCACAATTATTTTTAAGGACTTTTCACAAATATATTTTTTTAAGACTTTTAAAATCATACCACAAACAAAACTCATGCATTTCAACATGATGCACAGACACTTGTTTGATTCTAATTATTAAATGATGTTTAATTTAATTAAAGGCAAATTTATTTATTCAAATTTATTAAATCCTTAGAAAATAAAACTAAACCATGTTGCTAACAATATTTTATTGTGATGGAATTTTCGGGTGTTACAAATCCTACCCCCTTAAAAAGAATCTCGTCCCGAGATTCGGAGGGATCGGGAAACAAGAGGAGATACAAGATGTCTTGAAAGATGACGGTTTTCTATCACGAGCTTGTTCACTTCTCCTTCTTCTTCGGGCTTGCAGCGGCAAACTCAATCCTATCTCCTTGCGGGGTAGTTAAGAGCACCGACTTCTTGGCACACAAAATGATTCCATCATGCTTGCTTAACCAATCCATACCAAGGATCACATCTATCCCACTTGATGTTAGAATCACTAAGTCTGCTTCAAAATCTATCTCTCCGATCTTAAGATTGACCTGTGGGCATACATAGGTGGATTTCATTTCACCGTTTGGGGAACTAATTAGCAAATGTGTCTTCATGGAACTCTTGGGTACATCATGCTTTGTCACGAATCGTTCAGTAATGAATGAATGTGATGCCCGGAATCAAATAAAGCTGTTGCGGGTACGAGTTGATAAGAAACGTACCAAGCACAACATCTTTGTCTCCTTGAGCTTCTTCGATTGTCACATGGTTCACCCTACCATGCATATTGTTCTGTTGACCTCTGTTATCTCTGCGGGGTGTTTGCATATTGCGGCGAGGGCAAATGCGGCATAGTGTCCCAATTCTCCGCGGTTGAAGCATCCTTCGGGGTGAGCCGGAGTAGTGTTCCTTACTGGTGCACCTGAGCGATTTTGATGAGGATTTGGAGCCTGTGGTGTCATAGGGTTGGATTCTTCGGGTTCATCAAACGAACGATAGAACGGTTGATTCTGTCCATGGCTTCTGCCTTGTGTGTTAGAACGAAACTGAGAGTCTTGCGATGAGTTGTAACGAGGGCGGGTGTTACTGCTAGATTGACCTTGAGGTTGAAACTTGCGCTTCTGTTCATGAAGTTCCTTGTGTTTATTCTCCAAGCCTATAGCCTTATTGAGCAACATGCGAAAGTTAAGAAATGTGTGGCTCGCAAGGCGATAGTTAAGTGGCCCTATCAAACCATCGAGAAAGCGTTCTTGTCTCTTTGCATCCGTGTTGACTTCGTCTGGTGCATAGCGGGACAAATAAGTAAACTGATCCAGATACTCACTAACTGTCATGTTGCCTTGCTTTAGAGCTAGAAATTCCTTCTTCTTCAGCTTTTTCACACCAGCTGGGATATGATGTGTACGAAAACTTTCCTGGAACTCCTGCCAGGTAATGGTGTCGGCAGCAGCATGTGCGACGGTGTAAGCATCCCACCAATCAGAGGCTGCACCTTCCAGACGTCCTGAGGCATACAAAACCTTCTCACGATCATTACATTGAGTGATATTCAGCATCTTGTTGATGGTCTTGAGCCAATCATCGGCATCGAGGGGATCTACAGAATGAGAGTAAGTGGGCGGGTTGTGACTCATGAATTCTCTATGCTTGTTCACTGGTGGTGGAGGTGGTGGAGGTCCTTGAGGTGGAGGTCGGTTCCTGCCGTGCTGTAGATTCTGGACAGTGGCGGTGAGGTTCTGAATTAATTGCATTTGTTCCGTAAAGAACTGCTGCATCGTGGGATCCATTGCTAATTTTTGTGGTGAAGGAGGGAACTTGATTCAGCTGATTGATGACGAACGGAATATCCTGTCCAGCTTCTGACCTGATGTTTACCATTTGATTGTTAGAGAGAAGTTTTCCGATAGGAGGTTGAATTGATAAAGGTGCATCAGAGAAAAGGGGCTAAGATTCAAATTTTAACTTTAATTATTTTATTGATGTATTTGTGGCCATCACTCCACAAAAACATTTCAATCATGTCAAAGATCCAAATCATGCATGTTTTCAATCAACAAGCATTCACATCGCACGTCCTCACAAGAACGGCTCTATTGAAACGAAACTGATAGAAGGGGTAGGCATCCTAAGAATCTATCCTATAAAACACGTGTGGTAGTTCAAGGTGGAAGAACAAGAATCTTGTAGAAGAAAACAAAAGATTTGAAAAGAATAAAGAATAAAATATTTTTTTATGCGTAAATAAGATATTTTGAATGCTGGAAAGGCTTTCTAGATAAAGAGTCCTTAATATCGACCATTTCTATCTGAGGCTGCGTCCTACAGTCAGCAATGCTCTGATACCACTCTGTCACACCCGATTTTCCGTAGAAAACCGAATGCATCTCATATGTGTGCCAGGATCACAATTTCACACATATGATAGACTCATGAGTGTAATATCACAAAACATTGCTCAAAACGTACAGAAAAAGGTTTATTAACTTTTATTACACTCACGATGGTTGACACAAAGGTCTTTACACGAACATCGATAACTATTAAGACGCGACTCCATCTTCATCTTCCACGGGCTTCGGCGGTTGATCGCATCCTCAGAACTCCTCGTAGTCGGTGAAGTGCTCCACTCCAGGGTTCTTCTCTGAACAGCGTAAGCAAGGATGAGTACACTTATGGTTGGTACTCAGCAAGGCCACAAAAATAACCGGAAAGCAATATTAATCCATCTTTAAGTTCAATTAATCATGTGAGGGTCCAGGCCGCTCTTGACCGTGAGCACGGCTGATCAATCAGTTTTACACTGCGAGAGGTTGCACACTTTTCCCACGGTTCGCGTAAAAGTTCCAAAGAACTTTGAACCCAACCACGCATGTCTGATCGAGCACAATAACACACTTCCGAGGTGTGATTGCATAGGGACGCTACGAAGCCTTTACAAAGATATGCAAAAGCATCAACAACCCACGACGATTCTGACTCGGGGCGGACCATAACCCTCCCTAGTGGTCGGCACCTTAGCAAAGGCGCTACCCCAAAAGAACCGGGCTATACCCCCGCAACCGGAGCCCCTTGTGTTCCTTTCGGATAGGGTCGTCAACACAATCACACACCTAATTAATTGGCTAAGCCGAGCCATATGGACGTGGTTGCACTTGTTTTCCGGGTGGTTCTCCATGTTCCAATTAACTTATAGTGTTCTTGATTAAAGCATAGGTAGAAGGGTGGTTAGGGTCACTTGCCTTTCTCCAACGATAAGCTACTTTCCTTATACGCAAAGCTCTGCACTTGAACTTCCTCGAACGGCGCATTGGCTACGATCATGCAAGAAAACATACAATAAATAAAACAATACATCAAACATTACCAAAAGACTAAAACAAGCTTTTAGAAATGACGGGCTCGGAGAGACGATCGCGTGGACATCAAGAACGCGTAAAACGGAGCTAGGATGAAAAAGATATGGCTGAAACAAGATTCAGGGGCTAAATTGTAAAAGAACTGGAAGTTTAGGGGGTTTTCTGCAAGATTTCAGGGACCTAAACATAAATATGTGTGAAACTAGAAGGTTTTAGATGCAAAAGGACAAAGCTTGGACCTCGGATGGAAAACCTAAGGAGCTCAAGGGCTTAACCGAGAAAAACTGGACCTAACTGCAAGGGTTTTTGGAGGTGGAAGGGTATTTATGTAATATTAAAAACCGCAGGGTCCTTTTTGCAAAAAAAACCTGGGCGGCCTGCGGGTGAGCTGTGCTGGCGACGCGTGGCGGCTCGCTATTGGCTGGCTGGCGCAAGCGTGACGTAAGCATGACGCAAGGTCTGTGGACCGGCGCGGTGGACCCGGTCCACCGGTCCACCGTGGACCAAACCAAGGGTTACGAACCCGTTTTAATCTGGGCCGTCCGCCGGATCGGGGCGGCGCGTAGTGGCATGTGGGCGACGGGCGGCGGCGGCGGCACCGGCGGCGGCGGCGGCGGCGGACGGGCGGCGGCGGCGCGCGCGCGGCGCCGGGCGGCGGGGCTCGCCGGAGAGGAGCCAAGATGGCCTCCCGGGCACCAAATTGCACGGGAAAACTACCAGAAGAAAGAGGGGAGCAAGGGGAACTCACCGGTGAACTTGAACAGGAGGAAGGAGCGCCGAGGAGGTAGATCGGCGGCGAGGGGCGGCGGTGGCGGCGGTGCTCGGCGTGGCGGCGCCGCGGTGAGGGAGGAGAGGAAGGGAGGGGCGCGGGGTGGAGAGGAAGCTCGGGCTCGCATTTTATAGGGGCGGAGGGGGGGGGAAGTGGAGAGGGCGGCCGAGGCGGTGGCGGCGAGGTCGGTGGCGCCGGCGCCATTAATGGCGGCTCGGGGCGGTGGCGGCGGTTAGGGGAGGGGAAGGGGTAGAGGCGGTGGGGGGGGCGGCGTGAATGCGGCGGCGCACCTAAAGGGGGAGGAGGCGGACGGGCGCGGGGACCGGGGAGGCGGCGCCGGGGTGCGGGAGACCGGCGGTGGCGCGGGGGAAGAAGGGGGGGCGGCCGGCCAGAGGTGGAAGACAGCCCCGACAGGTGGGCCCCACCTGTCGGTGGCTGTGTGAGAGAGAGAGGGAGGGAGGCGGGAGGAGCGGGCCGCGTGGGCCTAATGCGGAGCTGGGCCGCGGCGGGAAGGAGAGGTGGGCCGCGGGAGCTGGGCTGGCTAGTAGGTTAGTTTTGTTTTTTTTCTTTTTCTTTTCCTTTTCTTACCAAATTCAAATTCAAATCTTTTTCATCTTTTCGAATTGAAATTTTAACACAAATTTATTCAAATATTTTAAGACTTTTAGAAAACTTTTTCAAACATTTTTTTAAATTCAAACTTTCAACCTCTTTTCATTTTTTTTAATTCAAACTTTTATTCCAATTTTTACAAACTTTTTCACAATTATTTTTAAGGACTTTTCACAAATATATTTTTTAAGACTTTTAAAATCATACCACAAACAAAACTCATGCATTTCAACATGATGCACAGACACTTGTTTGATTCTAATTATTAAATGATGTTTAATTTAATTAAAGGCAAATTTATTTATTCAAATTTATTAAATCCTTAGAAAATAAAACTAAACCATGTTGCTAACAATATTTTATTGTGATGGAATTTTCGGGTGTTACATTTAGCAATTGTGGAGACTCAATACATCAACAAATATTTGGTCACCTTGACGACATGGATACTTAAGCTGCTGATAAAACAATTTCACCACGGCTTTCTCGCTTCCCTGCTTAAATTTGCACAACACTTGTATAATTACCAATATATTGAGCATATGCAAACAACTATTTTCTGTAACAAATTAATGAATAATATAAATCAAATCATATGTTGCATTCATACTGATGCATTTGTTTTTTATTTGATTCAATCCTTCGGACTCGGGTTCGAATTTATTTGAATTCAGATAATTTTATGTGAACAGAAATTTAAACCCCTCTTCTTTTATCCTTATCCTCTGTTTCTTCTTTACATTTGAATTCTGATAATTTGATTTGAACAGAAATATGAAACCCTTTTGTTTTATTATCCTTATCCTCTCTCTCTTCTTTACCCATTCGCAACAAGAAAACTAAGCTTGTGCAGTTTATTTTTATTGGGAGAAACCGAAGTGATTATTGCGTACCTGTTTTGGGTCGTGGGAACAACCGAGAGGAAACCCGCATCCAGCAAAGTCGTGGGAACCACTTTCCAAGTGCCACTCATTCCCTAACAGTTCATACCTTGTCAGCAACCAGCCAAGCAACAAATACATCGCAACTTCCTATGCATGGATATGAACTTGCTTGCCTCTCTCTGAATGGATGGGCATTTATATAGATAAATGCTACAATTGCTTCTTGGTCCATAATGTACGATGGTACCAGATGATTTATGTTTCAAGGAGAAGCTATGTAGTATAGCAATGATGTGGTGGCAGATAAGGCCAGTCTCAATGGGGGTTTCAAAGGTGTGTCATGCACATTTAATATGGTGACACCTCAGCAAAAAAGGAATTTGTGCATGAAATGGGTAGGAGAGAGAGTAAAATCGTTTCATCACGGTGAAACGAGTCAGCGCCGTTTCCAAGACCTCGGTATCGCGGTGAAACCCCCGTTGAGGGCGAATTCGTTTCATTCGTCGATCCCGTGCGCCCGCCGCCGCTCCGCGAGCTCGGAGCTCAGGGATTTCGCGCGCGCGCGCGATTCTTCCGCGCCCAACTCTTCTTCCCGCCTCCTCCTCCCTCCTCTTTCTCCCCACCCGCGCCCGGCTCTTCTTCCCGTCTGCTCCTCCCGGTTCTTCTTCACCTAGGGTTCCGGCGGTAGATCGAGGTGCCATGGATCCGCCGTCAGGTGACGATTCACGGCGGCGCGGCTCCGGCAAAGTTGGGAAAACGCGCGGGAAGCAGCTGAGGCTCAAGAGAACGGCGGCCCCTGCTCCATCACCGCATCCAGGTTCCCCTTCCCCGCCGCCTCCCACCCCGCCGCCGCCGATTTCGACTGCTGCTGGCTCCAATCCGTCCCCTGCTGCGCCAAATCCGAGCCACCTTGGTGTTTCTTCGTCCTCTGCTGCCCCGACGATGAGCATGGCTGCACGGCCGCCTCAAGGTGCAGGGTGGGGCGCCATGTCCCCCAATTTTCCATTCTGTGGAGACCAACAAGGCACTGGTTCATGGTATTTTTCTGTTTCCCCCCGTTGCTATGTAGTTCATTTGGTACTCCATGGTTTGATATGCTTGCTGATGAGTACTGGATGTAGTTCATGGTTTGATATGGTTGCTGATGAGTACTGGTTCATGTAATTGTAGAATATAATTGTAGAATAGCAGCTGATACTCCATGGTTTGATATGCTTTACAATGAACATCTGCCTTGCTTTGTTGATCAAGTAAGGATGCCATGTTGGATGCCATCCAGTACTCCAGGCTGATAGAATATAATTGTAGAATAGCAGCTGTAGAATAGCAGCTGATACTCCATGTTACAATGAATAGCAGCTGTAGAATATAATTGTAGAATAGCAGCTGATATAATTGTAGTTCATGGTTTGATATGCTTTATAATTGTAGAATAGCAGCTGATACTGGTTCATGTAATTGTAGAATATAATTGTAGAACAGTGAATCAGCAAACACATAATATGATAATACTATAAAATTTCTTATCAATGATGGTGAAAACTATGATTTTAGAGTTGGATGCCATGTTTGTTGATCAAGTTGTGTAGGTAATGGGATTTATTATCTTGTGTTTTCAGGCTATATCCTCCAGGCGGGTTTGTCAATTTTGTTCAAAATTATCAACCTATGCCACAACAGAATGGTGAAAACTTCCATTGGGTTGGTCAAAACTTGTCATTCAACCCGATTCCTACACCACCTCCCCGAGGTACAAAAGAAGCCGCTGCAAACAACGTAGTGAACATTGAGGAAGATGAAGCTGAAAACAGTGGTGCAAACAAGGCATCAACGGTGAACCATAAAAGATACTGGACTCATGAAGAGGAAGAGAGACTGGTAATACCCTTGGTTCAGTTGTTTACACTGCGTAGATCATTGTTCATTGTTCAATGCTCACATTTGTTGTTTATGCAGGCTAGTGCTTGGTTGAATGCCTCTAAAGATCCAATTCATGGAAATGACAAGAAAGGCGACACATTTTGGAAAGAAGTCACTAATTTGTATCACAGTAAAGGGGAAGGCAAGCGTAGAAGAGAAATAAACCAATTGAAGGTTCACTGGTCACGCCTCAAGTCAGCGATCAGTGATTTCAATGACTATTGGACTAAAGCATGTCAAATGAATACAAGTGGATATTCAGATGACATGCTGGAGAAAGAGGCACAGAAAATGTATGTGAATAGATTTGGAAAGCCTTTTGCATTGGTCCATTGGTGGAAGATACTAAAAGATGAGCCTAAATGGTGTGCTCAGTTTGAGTCAGAGAAAGACAAGACTGAAGCACATGACATTCCAGAAGAACAGAAGCGTCCCATTGGTAGGGGAAGTGCAAAGGCAGAGCGTGATGGAAAAAATAAGAAGGCAAAAGTCAAGGATGAAATTGTGAATCTTGGAGACACTGTTGAAAAACTTGTGAAAGTACAGGAAGCTAGGAAGATGGACCTTGATAAGGTCTCGGAAGCACAGTTGCAGATATCTAATGCAAATTTGAAGGCTGCAAAGGAGGAAAAGGAAGCCAAGATGTATGAGGTGTACAATACCCTGCTGCTAAAAGATACAAGTAACATGTCTGAGGCTCAGAAGGCTAATCATGAGAGAGCAACACTCAAGTTACAAGAAAAGCTATTTGGTGACTCAGGTCAGTATACTTGTCTGAATGCTGCTATTTTTAGTGTGAAAACAAAACAACCATTGTAGTGTGAATGCTGCTATTTTAAGTGTGAATATAAAACAGTTATTGCAGTGTGAATGCTGCTATTTTAAGTGTGAAAACAAAACAGCTATTGCAGTGTGAATGCTGCTATTTTAAGTGTGAAAACAAAACAGCTATTGCAGTGTGAATGCTGCTATTTTAAGTGTGAAAACAAAACAGTTATTGCAGTGTGAATGCTGCTATTTTTAGTGTGAAAACACAACAGTGTGAAAACACCCTATCTTTCAGTGGTGGAGGTCGACTATAGTGTGAAAACACAGCAGCTTCCTCCTATATATATGCACAGCAGCTCGACAATCTCTCATCATTTCCTGGTGGACCTTGACAATCTCTCATCCTTTCCTGGTGGAGCTCCACAATCTCCTTTCTGTTGAGGTTGGCATTCTCCTTTCCTGGTGGAGCTCGACAGTCTCCTTTCTTGTGAGGTCGGCATTCTTCTCTGCTATTCCATTTAGGTGATCATCTTTGTTCCATCATCTTCCTCATCTCTCTATATTTTCTTATGCATAGATGTCTGAGGATAATGACAGCCCTGTCGGCAGTCACAAACCTCTGAATCTGCTGGATGAATTTCTCGCTCAGGATCAGATCATAGATGAAGTTGTCAGTCAAGCCACAAAGGTCATACAGTCCACTGTTCAAGGCCTTGCAACTGAGGCTTCAGACCACCGATCCAATCCCAGGAGGCACATCAAGAGGCCAAGAGAGGAAGCACATCAACAGCTGGTGAATGATTATTTCTCAGAGAATCCTCTGTACCCTTCCAACATTTTCCGCCGACGATTTCGTATGTCTAGGCCACTTTTTCAACGAATTGTTGATTCCTTGGGGCAATGGAATGATTATTTTACTCAAAGAGTAGATGCTGCTAATCGTCAAGGGCTCAGTCCACTTCAAAAGTGTACTGCAGCTATTCGCCAATTGGCTAATGGTAGTTCTGCTGATGAACTAGATGAATACTTGAAGATAGCTGAGACAACTTCAATGGAGGCATTGAAGATGTTTGTGAAAGGTGTTAGAGAAGTATTTGGTGAGAGATACCTTAGGCGCCCAACTGTGGAAGACACTGAACGTCTACTTAAACTTGGTGAGAAAAGAGGGTTTCCCGGTATGTTTGGCAGCATTGACTGCGTGCATTGGCGATGGGAGAGATGCCCAGTAGCATGGAAGGGTCAGTCAATGAGTAAATCGTGGGTTAATCGTGCTAGTGTTTAATTAACACCTGGACATCAACTCCCTAAGAAAAAGTAAGCTAGTCAATGACACCTCCTTTGATCCACGATGGCGATCCCAGGCAATAGTCCTTGGAGGTATATCAGCCATCAAAAGCAGCTTGGAGGCACCAAAATCCATCAACATGGAGGTGTTGTGCCACATTTGACCCCACGGCCGAACGGAGGTTTCCCGGTGCCACTCATTCCAATTTCCGATCACTAACAGTTGATACATAATTAGCCCCCAGCTGACATAAGGAACAATTGCATACTCACAATTTTTCCTTTGTATATGTGAAGAGTTCACTTGTCTCTTTGTAGGCTACAACCATACATGGATATGAATTGCCCACTCTGTCTTTTAGCTTCTATGCATGTATCCTGAAAGGATGGACAATTGTATGTGCTACTTAGCTTCTTGGTTCAGGAGAAGTTACGCATAACAATTGATACCTTATTACTAGCAACCAACTATATATATACATAGCCATACGGACTATAAACAACAACTTTCTATAAATATTTCACTTCACTCTCATTAGGGTTGCTTACATGTACAAGCATGGTTGTGTACCTGCCACTCTAACATATATTGTTGTATTTGTGCTCCATAACCACAAAGGAAAGACACATATGCCTTCTAATGATTAAGTCCATGTGCTGCTCTTTCAGTTAGCAATAGTCGAGGTCAACAAAACGTCACCTTGAAGGCTGGACGCGAACAATATGTAGAACCTCAGTTATATTTCTTCGTGCTTACCACGATGGATAAAATCCAAGCAGGAGCCGTGGAGATGCTCTTTGTTAACACGCTGTTTTCCGGTTCCACTCATTCCCACTTCTGATCACTAACAGGCTCAACCGGCAAGCAGGAGCCCGATGGGCCAGCGAGCGCGAGCCCGATGGGCCGGCTAGCAAATTAAGCCCCATAGCACAAAGAGGAAGCAGTCATGGTTCATCAATTAGGAGTTCGATAGCACAACCACACCTCCATATTTAAGCTGTGCTACCCCCTTCTCATGTTTGAGTGTGGGAGTAAACGTCGTATTGTGCGACGCCGCTGGAAATAACACTAATGGGCCGGTGCAAAGGAATACAATGCCAACCGGCCAGCCCAAACCGTCTGTTAACATAGCGAGTCATCTCCGATCCCCAATCCCCTCGAAGCTTCAGAAATTCCCCATCCTCCATCGGAGGCTCCGACGCATCCACTTCAACATGGCCACAGGAGTGAGCCATTTGAAGTTACTAATTTAAGCTTATTGGCTGCTGTAGAAACTGCCATTGCGCTAGAAGGTTCAGCAGCTGAAGGATCTCTATGACGATTTGCGTGAGGAGATCGAGAGCATAGGCCTGCAAGTAGATGGAGCTCATGAAGGCATGGAAATGGCCCTGACAGAATTCATGGACGATGTAGGTGGCAAGTTAGATGTGATGGAGAAGAAGATCTCTAAGCTTTATGCCAAAGTCTTCCAGAAGTAGTAAATAATGGCAACATCTAAGTCATGACTACAGTGTCAATGCAAGAATAAATTGGCTCTTAACACGCCAAACAAAAAACGACTAAGTATTAGTTGAAAAACTCATCATCTTGGGCATCTTGAACTATTAGTGCAACAATTCCATCATCAATGTACGTGTCATATGCATCATGTTCATCATCAACATCAAATACGTCATCGTCTGGTTCATCAATCGCCTCGGCCCGAACCTGATTAACAACTGAGACATCGCCGGTTGTGTCTTCCTTGTCTGATCTAGACCAATTTGTCAAATCCTGGTGTTCACCGAGCAAATTAATACCTTCAATACCCACAGCAACTGAGTCCTCAACATCTAATTCAGGCATGGCAAACAAGTTCCTTGGTTTCATTGAAGTAACACTACTCCAACCCGGTTTGTTCACTCATATTAGCAACTAGCCAAGCAACAAATACAGACTCACATCTTATCTCCTCCTCTCACTCACATCTCTCTCTTTTCGATCTCTACTCCACGTGGCGCAGCGGAGGCGGCCCGGAGGCGCGCGTGTGCATTGCGGCCTGACGACGGCGCACGGGCACGACTCGGAGAGGTGGCCCCCTCTGGCCGGGGGCACACGGCCCGAGGCTGCGGGCGTGACGAAGGTAGCTCGGAGGCGCGGTGGAGGCGACCCGGACCGCCAAATGCGGACACGACCGGAGGTGTGTGGGCGCCGCGGCCTGCTGACGGCGTGCAGGCGCGATGTGGGGAGGCGCGTTGGACTGCAGGCATGGTGGCCCACTCGGCCAGCCGGAGGCCAGCGGGACTCTCGTTTTTTTAACATGTCACTCTGTTTCTCTCATGAATCAGTGAATCTTTGTCGTTGAATCTGTGACCGTCGGACGCCCATTCTGCCCCGCACCGCGCGCCACCGCCCGCCCACCTAGCAGCTCGGCCCCCTCCTATTCCGTTTCATCGATTAGTCTCCAAGCACCCTCTCTGCACAAACTCGGCAACTGCTGAGTTGCTCGTCCGATCTCGATGCGGCACAAGCTCCTCGGCGACGCCTTAATATCTCCTTCAGGAGGGCTTTGGTCGATAACAATCTTAGAGAATGGCTTGGTTTAGTGGCACAGATCTCATAGCTGCATCTCACGGAAGGCTCCGGTTTTTTAAATGGAACCTAACCAAGTCCGGCTTGTTCACCGTCCGGTCTTTGTATCACCATCTTAGTGATACACATCCACCCTTTCAGCATCGGAGGATCTGGAAGATGAGGATTCTACTAAAAATAAAGATCTTTCTCTAGTTTATACAAAGGGGTTGTTCTAACCAAAGACAATCTGGCTAGGAAAAATTGGAAAGGTAGCCAGAAATGCATGAGTTGTAACATGAATGAGAATATCCAACACCTCTCCCTTCACTACCCCTTTGCTAAAACGATTTGGAGAATCTTCTTCGCTACAAATCTGAACCAACCAAGATCTATTAGCCATTTGTTTGGTACTTGGCTTAATAATCAACCTAAGAACATGAAAGGTTTGATCTGGGTGGGCACAGCTGCGTTGTGCTGGGCTATCTGGTGCTGCCGGAACGATGTAATTTTCAACAAAACCAAAACTAACTCTATCATGCAGGTTATTTTCAGGGGAGCATAGTGGTTACGCTCCTGGGCCCAGCTTCAGCGTGATGAGCAAGCCAAGGACACCCTGACCCTGCTGAGCAAGAAGTTGGAGGTTATTACTCTTGAGATTTCAAACAGAGGGTGGAAGCACTTGTATCGTTTGCTTTAGTCCTTGTATCTTCCCAAGACTTTGGTTTGCTGTGTTTTATACCAATTTTGGTCTGTAATAATTTGTTGTGTACATCTATGGATGTAGAGGCCGGATTTTGTAATCCCTTATTAAAAAAACAATGTCATGACTATCTATGCGTTGTCGTTGAGAACGTCTCAGAAGATATTCCTCGTTGCCTCTCATTCTTAATTAAACTACACACTATGGCCTGCTCAATGTCAAGGACAGTACGTAGAGCTAAATAGTTGGTGGCAGTGAGTGTACAAGCAGCAGTCTCCAGGAAACAGGAATGGAGAGGGAAACGCAAAGAGATGTGACCTGGCCATGAACGTAGATTGCTTTATATACATGGAATGCATATAAATAGATACAGGGCACAAAGACGAGGTATCAGGAAATGAGCTCTTTTACGGTACACAATACCACTCAATAAGTACGTTGGTATAATCGGTTTTTTCTGTTTTTTATTATGGGTAAAATAGTAATTTGCTCAATGTATTTTCTTTGGAAAAAATTTCCCGCTGCCAAGGTTACATAAAAAGACTTGATTTCATATATTACAACAACATGATTTTGTATATTTCCGATAATACCCATGTACTACCCATACCACCTATGAATATCACTCATACCACGCTAAAAAAACCGGTTGTACGTAATTATTCTCAACCGTCAGATCCTTACATATAGGTCCTTTTATATTACATACGAGTCCTTTTCAACCGGTGGTACAGGGTGGTATTGTGTACCTCATCAAGAATTAGGTGAGCAAAATATTTGGGCAGCAGGATATTCACATGTAGGAGTTTTGTATCAAGATTCAGCCAGAAATGCAAAAGTTTCTATATGTTCTGAGGTGCACTAGATGATCTGGCCGTTGCTTTCCTCAAAGAAATAAAAAAGGAGGCCGGCGGCTTCTGTAGTCAAATTATGAAAGAGCTACCAAAATGTCTCCAAAGCTGACGTATATTTTTTGCATTTTGGTCCCTTTTGATTAAGAATTCTACATTTGGACCCCATGGGGAAGAATCCAAAAAATGGACCCATAGCACGGCGCCACAAGCCACGACATCGTTGTAGAGAAGCACGACGCCATGCCCCTTCGCGTCGTGGTTTGTGGCGTCGTTCTATGACACGTCGATGCCACCATCATCCGAAAACACCTAAAAAAATCACGGCGCCAAAAGGCACCGCACCGTTGTATAACAGCACGGCGCCAAGGTGTAGCGAACATGGCCTCATATGCCATTAGTTTGAGTTTGATTTTGGTCAATCATGACAGCATGATCAATGGGACTAACCATATTATTTAGCATGTCTTTGTAGACATTTATAGGTCCCAAGGATTGCAAAATACCACATGCCAAATTGAGAATAAAAAACGAGAAAGAAAAGAAAAAGAAAGGACACCGTCGGATGAACCGACGGTACCTAGATAGCAAGCGTCGGTGCAATCATCGGACGAGTTGGTACACTGGGTGAAAACTAAGGCACCGTCGGATGAACCGAGAGTCCATTTTCTAGTAGTATCGGACGAGTTGCAGAGGAGGAGCAGCAAAGACAGTAGCACCGGATGATCCGACGGTCTGAGTGAGGACACTGTCGGTCTATCCGACGCTCAGGTTGAATCAAGACAGAGACGCGCCAAGACGAAGTCTTCAACACCGGATGAACCGACGCCTTGGTCAAGGGGAAGCGTCGGTCTATCCGACGGTTGCGTGAAAGCTAACAGAGACGACTTGGCCGCGGGATCTTCAACACCGGATGAACCAACGCACCGTCGGTGTAATGCGTCAAAGCAATTGTGTTAGTGGATCTTCAACGGCTAAGTGACGTGGAGGGCACCGGATGAACCGACGCCCATCGGTTCATCCGACGCTACCTTTTTCAGTGATCGTTAGCCAACGGCTCTTTGGATGCCTTGAGCTATTTATACCCCCTCCACTCACCCATTTGAAGTTGCTGGATTGTGTGGAAGTGCATAGCAGTTCACGACACCTACAAGATCATATCCAATCCATCCAAGTGCTTAATTGCTCATCCTTATACTTGGATATGCTTTGTGTATGTGCTTAGTGCTAGGCTTAGCTTAGAGCTGAGTAAGCGCAAGGTTGTGCCAACCTTGTGAGGTGATACTTGAGTGAATCAAGTTGTACAAGGTTCGTCGGAAGCCTTGGGGCCTAAGTGGCTCACCGGCAATGGTCATCGAACCTCTGACTTGGTGTTGAGTGGCGAGGACACTTTGTGCGGGGGACGTGGAGACCACCTTCCTTGGTGGACAAGCTCCTTAGAGGAGGCGGCATCGAGGTGACCAAGGGAGCTTGGCAAGTGCCTAACTGGCTAGCCTTTGTGGAGAGTCAAGTGGTTCTCTTGGGAGAGACTTGGTGACCGGGGAGCAATACTCTTGTGTGAGTGCTTCAACAACGTGGACTAGGGGTGGCTTAGTGCCTACCGATACCACGAGATAAATTGCTTGTCAAGAGTTTGCTTCCTCTCGTCCCCTTTACGTTTCCGCATTTACTCTATTGCAATCTTTGCTTGCCTTTACTTTCCTAGAGTAGTATCATGCTAGGATTGGCTATAGGTTGCAAACCTTGTTTTGGGATGGGATGGGAGTTTCACACTATAACAACCCTAGTTGCACATCTAGATAGTATGTTCTAGTTTATCTTTGTGTAAAAATTGTGAAGCCATATGTTAAGTTTTTAGATTGCCTAATTCACCCCCTCCCCCTCTTAGGATAACAAGCATCCGATTCCTTACAAGTGGTATCAGAGCCAGGACTCACTTCCTTCAAAGGAAACGCCAATTCGATTGGTAAATTGTGAAAACCGGCTCATTGGAACGGTTAGGTTTCACCGCCTAGAGAGTTGCTCTATATAGGAATGAAAGGGGTGGATACCTTAGGTTTGGCTTCACATTTCGATGGCACGGGCTATCCTCGGTGGAAGGTTCTCATGGAGGCCTATCTCCAAGCAAAGGACCTCGATGTTTGGAGAGTCACCGATGAGGGCATGAGAAATGGTACTAAGAAGGAAAAACAATTTCATGTGATTGCTAAGGGTATCATTTTGTCCTCACTAGATGTAGGCATTTTCAACAGAGTTTTTAACTGTGAAAATGCTCATGAGCTATGGAAAACCATCAAGGAGCAAAATGAGGGTTCAAAAGAAGTTGCTAATGAACGCTACGGTTGTCTCCTTGAGGAATTCAATAGTTTGAAGCAACTTGCAAATGAAAATGCCGAATCAATGTACTCACTCCTAAATGTGCTCGTCAATGAGATTAATGCTTTAGGTGTGAAGAACATCACGGACTTGAACATCAACCGCAAGATCCTTCAAAGTCTTCGGAAGCCCTATTATGACTTAGTGAAGGCAATCATCTATGAGAAGAAGCTCGAAGATTTGAAGCCATCTCATATCTTGAGAAAGATCATGGCACATGAGCTTCAAATCATGCCCAAGTCCAAGAAGGCACCACAAGAAAAGCCCCAAGAACCATCTTCTCCAACTACAAGCCATGCCCTCTCAAGACAACAGGAGAAGATGTTGAGTAGAATGGCTACTCATGGAAGCTCAAGCGAGGATGATGGTGATGATGGTGACGATGAAGATTCCTCAAGTGATGAAGAGGTTGAATCCATGGTGGTAGAGTACGTGAAGAAGATCTTCAAGTATGTGAAGAAAGTCAACGTGTACGGCTACAACGTCCACTTGAGAGAAGGGCGTCATCATTAACACATCAAGATCACCAAGATCGAGCACAAGCCCAAGAAGAAAGTGGTCAAGGAGAGGAGACCAAGGCAAGAAGCAATTATCGCTGTCCGTAAGTGGACAAGTGGTGGAGAATCATGTTCTTCTGGCTCAAGTGATGAATCAAGAAAGAACTTCACCACCCGCTTCATGCAAGGTCCTTCATCATCACTACACATGTGCCTTATGGCCAAAGGTATGGAAAGCGATGTAAGTGATGACGAATCCAACACCACCTCTCTTGATGATCTTGTTGAGCTAGTCCAAGAGAAAAAGTAATGCTTAAGAAACAAGCTAATGAAATTAAAGAACTCAATGCTCTCAATGATCTTAGTGCACCTTTGCTACAAAGTTGTGAAGATTCAAGTCTAAAATCCAAGCTTGCAAGTTGGACATGTGTTGCCCAAGTTCCCCGGTTGAGGTAATGGAAACTAGTACCTATATCTTGTATCATTGTAGCTCCATTGCCTTGTTTAGGTTGCATTTGTTGCAATGTTTACATATGGTAGGTTGCTTGTGTCTTGTGCTAACCCATGAGCAACCTACATGGTTTGATTAGTGTGTAGGAAAGCTACACTTGTTCTTTCATGGTGGATGTTTTCATATATATCTCTTTGCATCATGAGCAAGCTATAGGGTTAGCTTCCCTTTTGTTGTCATAATCAATGTGCATACATTTGGTTGGTGATTCAAACACTACATGCACACATTTAGGGGGAGCTCTATGGTTTGGTTATGGGACTAAGATTGTTTCAAGCTTATTTTATGTAGTCCCTTGGCGATACGTTCCGGTGCGGTAATTCATTTTAAGAGAATGCTATTTCACTCTCAATGTGATCTAACATCTCTAAAAGAGTGAATATAGCAATATGAGCTTCATGCTATTGAGTCATGTCCTTACGAGCTTATGTCTCTATATAAGTTCAAAGGCAATGTACTCATACATTCCTAATCCTTGTGGTACCCCGAGTGTCTTCTTTGCAAGCTTCTTTCAAGTGGTGTCACCTCAAGTGATATCATTTCCAAGTGGCTCATCTCAATGTGGTGCCAACAAGGTAAAGAGGATCATCCCTCGGAGGTATGCAATTATCAAAAGACTACAAGTGATATCTACAAGTGGTAATGTGACAAGAACCCATTTGTCTTATCTCTTGTCCTTTAAGCTACCTCCTTGCATGATATGCTCTAAGCCTCCTTGTCTTACAAGTGGTTTGTACTTGTGCACTTGATTTTCACATTATAATTTTGTGCACAGATTTAGGGGGAGCTTAGTTTGTATCATGCTAGTCTCATGAGCTGGTGATCCACCTTAGTTATTCTTACATGTGGTATCTTCATTGATATCATACATATGGATCATGGTTCATGCGGCTTTCTCCCTTGTATTTAACATTTCTCTTTGAGCTATGTTTGCTAGGACTTTCTAGTTTCCTTGGACTCCTTTTGTTTTGGACTTTTTGGAGATTTTATTCCAAAGGAGAAAATGTGGGACCAAAGCAAGCTAAGTGGTTCCAAAGTGGGAAGAGGCAAGCTACGAGTAAACATAGGAAGAGAAGATCAAAAAAGGGGAAGTTTGATCCGGGGGGAGTTTTGGATGATGGTAAGCATCCAAGCAAGTGTAAGTGGTTCTAATTTCATCAATTTTTGCAAATATATACTTTCTTTGGTTGTGTTGTCATAAATCACCAAAAAGGGGGAGATTCTAGCGAACATGGCCTCATATGCCATTAGTTCGAGTTTGATTTTGGTGATTCATGACAACATGATCAATAGGACTAACCATATTGTTTAGCATGTATTTGTAGAAATTTATAGGTCCCAAGGATGCCAAAATACCACATGCCAAATTGAGAAGATAGTCTATTTTTCAAGGGTCAAAAATGAGAAAGAAAAGAAAAAGAAAGGACACTGTCGGATGAACCGACGGTACCTAGATAGCAAGCGTCGGTGCAATCGTCGAACGAGTTGGTACACTTGGTGAAAACTAAGGCACCGTCGGATGAACCGACGATCCATTTTCTAGTAGCGTCGGACGAGTTGCAGAGGAGGAGCAGCGAAGACAGTAGCACCGAATGATTTGACAGTCTGAGTGAGGACACCATCGGTCTATCCGACGCTCAGGTTGAATCAAGACATAGATGCGCCTAGACGAAGTCTTCAGCACCGGATGAACCGATGCCTTGGTAAAGGGGAAGCGTCGATCTATCTGACGGTCGCGTCAAAGCTAACAGAGACGACTTGGTCGCGGGGTCTTCAACACCGGATGAACCGACGCACCGTCGGTGTAATGCGTCGAGCAGTTGTGTCAGTGGATCTTCAACGGCTAAGTGGCGTGGAGGGCACCTGATGAACCGACACCCTGAAAAAGCATAGCATCGGTTCATCCGACGCTACGTTTTTCAGTGATTGTTAGCCAACGGCTCTTTGGATGCCTTGGGCTATTTATACCCCATCCACTCACCCATTTGAGGTTGCTGGATTGTGTGGAAGTGCAGAGGAGTTCAAGACACCTAGAAGATCATATCCAATCCATCAAAGTGCTTAATTTCTCATCCTTAGACTTGCATATGCTTTGTGTATGTGCTTATTGCTAGGCTTAGCTTCGAGCTAAGTGAGTGCAAGGTTGTGCCAATCAAGTTGTACAAGGTTCGCCGGAAGCCTTGGGGCCTAAGTGGCTCACCGGCAATTGTCATCGACCCTCCGACTTGGTGTGGAGCGGCGAGGACACTTTGTGCGGGGACGTGGAGACCCCCTTCCTTGGTGGAGAAGCTCCTTAGTGGAGGCGGCATCAAGGTGACCAAGGGAGTTTGGCAAGTGCCTAAGTCGCTAGACTTTGTGGCGAGCCAAGTGGTGCTCTTGGGAGAGACTTGGTGACCGGGAAGCAATACTCTTGTGTGAGTGTTTCATCAACATGTACTAGGGGTGGCTTAGTGCCTACCGATACCACGGGATAAATCGCATGTCAAGAGTTTGCTTCCTCTCATCCCCTTTACGTTTCCACATTTTACTCTATTGCAATTTTTGCTTGCCTTTACTTTCCTAGAGTGATATCATGCTAGGATTGGCTATAGGTTGCAAACCTTGTTTTGGGATGGGAGTTTCACACTAGAACAACCCTAGTTGCACATCTAGATAGTATGTTCTAGTTTATCTTTGTGTAAAAATATTGAAGCCATAGGTTAAGTTTTTAGATTGCCTAATTCACCATCTCCACCTCTTATGCTAACGAGCATCCGATTCCTTACACAAGGGGCATGGCACCGTGCTATTATACAACGGGCCCGTGGCTTTTGGCGCCGTGCTATGGGTCCATTTTTTAAATTCTTTCCCCCAGGGTCCATATGTAGAATTATTACTTAAAAATGTCCAAAATGTAAAAATTATACAAAGCTGACCTACTTCTTGCAAATACCAGGTAAGCATAGAAAAGAAGACATGGTTACTAATATCTCCATTCAATGGGAAAGAACCTTTTCACAACTCTAATGCTGACACAGGAAAGCAACAGTTCTGTGCATTTCAGCAAGTCTAACAAACACTGTTGAACATCATGCTCCTATCATTTTTTTTTGAACAAAGGTGGATTTTTAAAGCCTTTAGTCCCGGTTGGTTCAACCGGGACTAAAGGGGGGCCTTTTGTCTCTGAACTTTAGTCCCAGTTGGACTTGAGAGACCTATACCCCTCTCCAACCGGGACTAAAGCCCCTCTCCGTACCAGTGATGGTCGCAACATGGGGGGAGGAGGGAGGATGCTCGTTGATGTTTGAATGTTGCAAGCAACATGCTCGCAATGGCTAGCGACATGCTCGCAACATTGCTTGTAAGATTTTACGATTCGACGGCTGATGACCGAGCATCTTAAATTCTGGCGGCTGCGGACCCGTCTGATGGCTAGCGCCCGGAACGGACGTCCGGACGCTAGCATTTCTAGGTGACATGGTTTTCGTAACAATATATGCTATTTTTGTTTTCTGTGGACAAGTACTGTCAGTAGAGCTTCTACATATACATATATGTAAATAAATAAGTTTTAGGATGCTTGTAATTAATGTGAGCCATCCACCTTATTATTATCCAACTAAATTAGATGGTGAAAAAAAATTATGCCAGAAATAAGTGAAGGTAACATTAACTTTGATTGCGACCGACAACGCAAGTACGGTACACTACGGGAAAACCGAAGAATGTTGTGCGTTAAAATGTTTGTCGTGCGCTTTTCATCGGGCGCACAGCAAACATCATGTTTGCCGTGCGTTTCCCGAAGGACGCACGGCAAACAATAATGCACGGTTTACATATACTTTGCCGTGTGTTTTTAGAATGACGCACGGCAACTACAAACCTTTGCCGTGCGTTTTCCTAGGGACGCACGACAATACTTCCGCGCTAACGTTTGACCGTCCGGACCGAGCTGACCGGGCCGACGGAGTTGATGGGCGTCAACCTTTGCCGTGCGCCTTGGAAAAGCGCACGGCAAAGACAACAAGTTTGCCGTGCGTTTTTGTATGGCGCACGGCAAAGTTATACCATTGCCGTGTGTTTTTGTAAGGCGCACGGCAATGAATTTTTAAAAAATGAGTTTTCGCACCTTCTTCAATTTTTCCTCCACAAGTACATTATTTTGCACTCTATATTTCAATTATGCAATCATATCTTTCTTTTTGCTAATTTAACGAATTGTTTTGATTGATATGATTTTTTCGTATAGATCAAATTTGAACTGCAAGTGCATAAAATAATAAAGTATAGTTTGTGGAAAAATGTTATTTGTGTAATTGATACCTTTTTAGGACCTTACGCGTGAAAGTACTTGAAATTTTAAACAATTTGTTCGCGAGGAATGAAAAAATATGTATATTTGAAATGTTTTTTAAATTGTATTAAATGCAAATGAAGTTTGAAAGTTATGAGACTTCTTGAGAGCTCATGATATAGTATAGGAAGGGCGCACTCAGTTTGCTGTTGTGCACAGCAGGATTCTTATTACAGGCGTCGTTGTTGTGAACATCTCAAAAGATTTTCTTCGTTGCCTCCCATTCTAAATTAAAATACACACTATGGCCTGCTCAATGTCAAGGATAGTACGTAGAGCTAAACAGTTGGTGGCAGTGAGTGTACAAGCAGCAGTCTCAAGGAAAAAGGATTGGTGAGGGAAACGTGACCTGGCCATGAACGCAGATTGCTTTATATACCTGGAATGCATATAAATAGATGCAGGGCACAAAGATGAGGGGTATTGGGAAGATTCAGCAAGAAATGCAAAAGCTGACGTATGTTCAGAGGTGCACTAGGTGGCTTCCTCAAACAAATAAAAAGGTGGCTTCTGTAGTCAAATTATGAAAGAGCTACTAAAATGTCTCGAAAACTGACCTAGTTCTTGCAAATACCACGTAAGCATAGAAAAACCTTTTTCATAAATCTAATGTTGTTACAGGAAAGCAACAGTTCTGTGCACATTTCAGCAAGTCTAACTAACTCAGTTGAACATTTTGAATATATACTTACTGCCGTGCATGTTGTTTGGGGTTGGTGCCCATCATGCTCCTATATTTTTTTTGTGAACAGAAGTGGATTTTTTCACTACAAGAAACTATTTAATGCGTGACGTAACCATTCTGTCACGGATTAAATAAAATTACGTCGCAAATCAGCATCCGCGACGATTTACATTTTCGTGGTGGAATGAGCGTCATTGATTAAATCTCTCGGCGTTCCCTTAATAAACGTCGCGATCCGTGACGTTTTTGAATCGTCACGGAGCAGCCCACGGCCCATGCAGCCCAACCCATGGCTCACTATCCGTGACAAAATAAAATCGCCACGGATTGCTCCTGACTTGGATGATGACGTGGTGCCTACGTGGATGATGACATGGCGCCTACGTGAACAATGATGTGGCACCTACATGGATGATGACGTGGCGCCTACTTGGACGATGACGTGGCTGCCTACGTGGACAATGACGTGGCAACCTACATGGACGATGACGTGGCTACCTACGTGGATGATGACGTGGACGCTGACGTGGCTGCCTACATGGACGATGATGTGGCAGTTGATGTGGCAATGTTGACGTCATCACCAAGGTAGCCCAACAAGACCAACCCACCAGATTTCAACCATTTTTCCAGCCCATTTACTGAATAGTAACAAATTTTAGCCCAATCAATACGAAAAATTATAGCACAAAATTAATAGTAACCAATTTCCGACCCACAAATGGTAGCATCACATATATAATTTAATTCAGAATTACATCAAACTGATCACACACATTTTGCTAATCTATCATCACTAGCAGTGCAGCATAGCATATGAGGTCTCTTTTAATTTTAACTACTTGTTAGGGGCTGCAGCTGATACTACTTTTCATGCAATTGCTCATCTGCAGGTCCACCAGCCTGTGTGCCTTGATCATCCATCAGCATCTGAAATGCATAAAAAGCAATCAACAGTGGAAAAGAACATATTGTGAAACTGATATATCTAAATAATAAATTCAAGTGTCTCAATATCTGATTTAGAAATCTGGATATGACAACAGCTATTTGCTATGTACAGTAAGCATTAGTTTAAGACTTGGAGCTTCACTTAGTACAACTTCAATTAAATTTTTGGATCTTTAGATCACACAACAAGAAATTAGAGTGGCGAAGTAAGATATCTGACATCCTGTACACGACATTAGTCGAAGCATCACCCAAAGCAGTGTTTAGCATCACACAAACTCATTGATGACGGGCAGAGTAAAGCTCCAAAGAATGAACAAAGGCAGATTAAATACTCGCAGCACTATGGCGGGATAGAGACATTTCATATGTACTATTTCAAGCTGCTACCTATACCGTCCCTGCACCAAAACGATTGTATGCACTTAAGAGTATGCTACAGGTAGCTGAGAAACCATTGCTCGCAACAGCATTCGAGTTGACGAAAATCAGTATAATAAAATTATAAATCACTTTGAAAAAAATACCCATCTTGTATACAAATAGAACTGAATAAGTCCAAGCCACCTATCTCTAACATAGTCAGAAAATCAGCCATGATATGGTAGTAATAATGCAAGTAGCTAATCGTGCAAGAATAAGTAAGAGAATTGAATTAATTTACAAAAATTAGCCAGTTGATAAAGAAAGCACATGTTTTCCTTGATAGCAGATTTGAGCACTGTGGTGCTTCTGGCCTTGAAACAGTTACTTGATAACACATTTCTAACATGAAAACTAGGTATTGTTGATACTAAATTAGAATACCAGATATCAATAGCAAAAAAATTTCAGACGGAATTAATCTGAAGAAACTGAAGCACTCAAAGAACATTTAACAAACATAACTTTTCTTCAACTATCTTTGAGATGAGAGGGAGCCTCTATCAAAATAAAATAGAAGCAGTAGATACCGGCTTAAGTGATCCAAATTAAGGTTAAGATTATCACCATGTTAACTGATATACTTTGAGAAAAATGATCATTGGCTACAGCTTTGTTATTATTGGAAACCACTACCACATCAATATTTCAACATGCTTCTAAATCTGTTGTGAACTTGAATTGGGAATGAGGAAAACTTTGTTAAGCAATTAGAAAAGATTAGCAAGCACCACTACTGATAGAAGCTAAACAGCAAGGAAAGGTTACTGTGCTAAGCTACTCAAAATAAAACGAGCATGCTGCTGGTCGAACAAGCAAAGGCACAATTAAATAAACTGTTAGGCAACCGGGATTACTACAAACTAAGGAATAAACAATTAATAAACTAAAGTTGCAAAGACAGTTTCCTGTTGCATGAAAGGGATGTTTCAATATTCTGAACCATAAAGCCACAGCTGCTAGATTAAACTGAATGCATTTACCAAGCAAGGGGATTAACTAAAGCTCATCTGATGGAATGAAGGAAACCTCAATAGTTCATACACGACAACAGGAAAGTAATATTTCAGATTCAAGATTAATTCACATTAGCTTAACTGATGTGGTCATTGCTCACCTGAGAGAAAAGCTGAGCATATTGCTACGTTCCACCTGCAGCTGCCTCGACCTCCCGGGTCCTTAGCAGTTAGCACACGACGACATCATGACGAACTGCATCCAAGTCCCAACTCCCAATTGTAACAATTCGGTGCGTTCCTCGTTCCACACCCCACACGAAGGCACCCAAGGCCCTGGTTGATGCATAACACAACCTTAGTCATGGGACCAATAAGAGCACTAAAACTCGTTCACCTGAATTTCTAATCAACTTGCCCCAGCAGCATTTGAATTAACACAAGAAGAAGTTGACTTGGTAGCCCTCTACATTCATACAATTAAGCTGCTTAAAAAGTACTAGCCCGCAATTGACATGTTTCGAGAGAATACCCGCAAAGATTTAGGGGGAGCTTAGTTTGTATCATGCTAGTCTCATGAGCTGGTGATCCACCTTAGTTATTCTTACATGTGGTATCTTCATTGATATCATACATATGGATCATGGTTCATGCAGCTTTCTCCCTTGTATTTAACATTTCTCTTTGAGCTATGTTTGCTAGGACTTGCTAGTTTCCTTGGAGCCCTTTTGTTTTGGACTTTTTGGAGATTTTATTCCAAAGGGGGAGAATGTGGGACCAAAGCAACCTAAGTGGTTCCAAAGTGGGAAGAGGCAAGCTACGAGTGAACATAGGAAGAGAAGATCTAAAAAGGGGAAGTTTGATCCAGGGGGAGTTTTGGATGATGGTAAGCATCCAAGCAAGTGTAAGTGGTTCTAATTTCATCAATTTTTGCAAATATATACTTTCTTTGGTTGTGTTGTCATAAATCACCAAAAAGGGGGAGATTCTAGCGAACATGGCCTCATATGCCATTAGTTCGAGTTTGATTTTGGTGATTCATGACAACATGATCAATAGGACTAACCATATTGTTTAGCATGTATTTGTAGAAATTTATAGGTCCCAAGGATGCCAAAATACCACATGCCAAATTGAGAAGATAGTCTATTTTTCAAGGGTCAAAAATGAGAAAGAAAAGAAAAAGAAAGGACACTGTCGGATGAACCGACGGTACCTAGATAGCAAGCGTCGGTGCAATCGTCGAACGAGTTGGTACACTTGGTGAAAACTAAGGCACCGTCGGATGAACCGACAGTCCATTTTCTAGTAGCGTCGGACGAGTTGCAGAGGAGGAGCAGCGAAGACAGTAGCACCGAATGATTTGACAGTCTGAGTGAGGACACCATCGGTCTATCCGACGCTCAGGTTGAATCAAGACATAGATGCGCCTAGACGAAGTCTTCAGCACCGGATGAACCGATGCCTTGGTAAAGGGGAAGCGTCGATCTATCTGACGGTCGCGTCAAAGCTAACAGAGACGACTTGGTCGCGGGGTCTTCAACACCGGATGAACCGACGCACCGTCGGTGTAATGCGTCGAGCAGTTGTGTCAGTGGATCTTCAACGGCTAAGTGGCGTGGAGGGCACCTGATGAACCGACACCCTGAAAAAGCATAGCATCGGTTCATCCGACGCTACGTTTTTCAGTGATTGTTAGCCAACGGCTCTTTGGATGCCTTGGGCTATTTATACCCCATCCACTCACCCATTTGAGGTTGCTGGATTGTGTGGAAGTGCAGAGGAGTTCAAGACACCTAGAAGATCATATCCAATCCATCAAAGTGCTTAATTTCTCATCCTTAGACTTGCATATGCTTTGTGTATGTGCTTATTGCTAGGCTTAGCTTCGAGCTAAGTGAGTGCAAGGTTGTGCCAATCAAGTTGTACAAGGTTCGCCGGAAGCCTTGGGGCCTAAGTGGCTCACCGGCAATTGTCATCGACCCTCCGACTTGGTGTGGAGCGGCGAGGACACTTTGTGCGGGGACGTGGAGACCCCCTTCCTTGGTGGAGAAGCTCCTTAGTGGAGGCGGCATCAAGGTGACCAAGGGAGTTTGGCAAGTGCCTAAGTCGCTAGACTTTGTGGCGAGCCAAGTGGTGCTCTTGGGAGAGACTTGGTGACCGGGAAGCAATACTCTTGTGTGAGTGTTTCATCAACATGTACTAGGGGTGGCTTAGTGCCTACCGATACCACGGGATAAATCGCATGTCAAGAGTTTGCTTCCTCTCATCCCCTTTACGTTTCCACATTTTACTCTATTGCAATTTTTGCTTGCCTTTACTTTCCTAGAGTGATATCATGCTAGGATTGGCTATAGGTTGCAAACCTTGTTTTGGGATGGGAGTTTCACACTAGAACAACCCTAGTTGCACATCTAGATAGTATGTTCTAGTTTATCTTTGTGTAAAAATATTGAAGCCATAGGTTAAGTTTTTAGATTGCCTAATTCACCATCTCCACCTCTTATGCTAACGAGCATCCGATTCCTTACACAAGGGGCATGGCACCGTGCTATTATACAACGGGCCCGTGGCTTTTGGCGCCGTGCTATGGGTCCATTTTTTAAATTCTTTCCCCCAGGGTCCATATGTAGAATTATTACTTAAAAATGTCCAAAATGTAAAAATTATACAAAGCTGACCTACTTCTTGCAAATACCAGGTAAGCATAGAAAAGAAGACATGGTTACTAATATCTCCATTCAATGGGAAAGAACCTTTTCACAACTCTAATGTTGACACGGGAAAGCAACGGTTCTGTGCATTTCAGCAAGTCTAACAAACACCGTTGAACATCATGCTCCTATCATTTTTTTTGTGAACAAAGGTGGATTTTTAAAGCCTTTAGTCCCGGTTGGTTCAACCGGGACTAAAGGGGGGGCCTTTTGTCTGCGAACTTTAGTCCCGAGTTGGACTTGAGAGACCTATACCCCTCTCCAACCGGGACTAAAGCCCCTCTCCGTACCAGTGATGGTCGCAACATGGGGGGAGGAGGGAGGATGCTCGTTGATGTTTGAATGTTGCAAGCAACATGCTCGCAATGGCTAGCGACATGCTCGCAACATTGCTTGTAAGATTTTACGATTCGACGGCTGATGGCCGAGCATCTTAAAATCCGGCGGCTGCGGACCCGTCTGATGGCTAGCGCCCGGAACGGACGTCCGGACGCTAGCATTTCTAGGTGACATGGTTTTCGTAACAATATATGCTATTTTTGTTTTCTGTGGACAAGTACTGTCAGTAGAGCTTCTACATATACATATATGTAAATAAATAAGTTTTAGGATGCTTGTAATTAATGTGAGCCATCCACCTTATTATTATCCAACTAAATTAGATGGTGAAAAAAAAATTATGCCAGAAATAAGTGAAGGTAACATTAACTTTGATTGCGACCGACACTGCAGTACGGTACACTACGGGAAAACCGAAGAATGTTGTGCGTTAAAATGTTTGTCGTGCGCTTTTCATCGGGCGCACAGCAAACATCATGTTTGCCGTGCGTTTCCCGAAGGACGCACGGCAAACAATAATGCACGGTTTACATATACTTTGCCGTGTGTTTTTAGAATGACGCACGGCAACTACAAACCTTTGCCGTGCATTTTCCTAGGGACGCACGGCAATACTTCCGCGCTGACGTTTGCCCGTCCTAACCGAGCTGACCAGCTGACGGAGTTGATGGGCGTCAACCTTTGCCATGCGCCTTGGAAAAGCGCACGGCAAAGACAACAAGTTTGCCGTGCGTTTTTGTATGGCGCACGACAAAGTTATACCATTGCCGTGCGTTTTTGTAAGGCGCACGGCAATGGATTTTTAAAAAATGACTTTTCGCACCTTCTTTCAATTTTTTCTCCACAAGTACATTATTTTGCACTCTATATTTCAATTATGCAATCATATCTTTCTTTTTGCTAATTTAACGAATTGTTTTGATTGATATGATTTTTTTCGTATAGATCAAATTTGAACTGCAAGTGCATAAAATAATAAAGTATAGTTTGTGGAAAAATGTTATTTGTGTAATTGATACCTTTTTAGGACCTTACGCGTGAAAGTACTTGAAATTTTAAACAATTTGTTCGCGAGGAATGAAAAAATATGTATATTTGAAATGTTTTTTAAATTGTATTAAATGCAAATGAAGTTTGAAAGTTATGAGACTTCTTGAGAGCTCATGATATAGTATAGGAAGGGCGCACTCAGTTTGCTGTTGTGCACAGCAGGATTCTTATTACAGGCGTCGTTGTTGTGAACATCTCAAAAGATTTTCTTCGTTGCCTCCCATTCTAAATTAAAATACACACTATGGCCTGCTCAATGTCAAGGATAGTACGTAGAGCTAAACAGTTGGTGGCAGTGAGTGTACAAGCAGCAGTCTCAAGGAAAAAGGATTGGTGAGGGAAACGTGACCTGGCCATGAACGCAGATTGCTTTATATACCTGGAATGCATATAAATAGATGCAGGGCACAAAGATGAGGGGTATTGGGAAGATTCAGCAAGAAATGCAAAAGCTGACGTATGTTCAGAGGTGCACTAGGTGGCTTCCTCAAACAAATAAAAAGGTGGCTTCTGTAGTCAAATTATGAAAGAGCTACTAAAATGTCTCGAAAACTGACCTAGTTCTTGCAAATACCACGTAAGCATAGAAAAACCTTTTTCATAAATCTAATGTTGTTACAGGAAAGCAACAGTTCTGTGCACATTTCAGCAAGTCTAACTAACTCAGTTGAACATTTTGAATATATACTTACTGCCGTGCATGTTGTTTGGGGTTGGTGCCCATCATGCTCCTATATTTTTTTTGTGAACAGAAGTGGATTTTTTCACTACAAGAAACTATTTAATCTGTGACGTAACCATTCTGTCACGGATTAAATAAAATTCGTCGCAAATCAGCATCCGCGACGATTTACATTTTCGTGGTGGAATGAGCGTCATTGATTAAATCTCTCGACGTTCCCTTAATAAACGTCGCGATCCGTGACGTATCTGAATCGTCACGGAGCAGCCCACGGCCCATGCAGCCCAACCCATGGCTCACTATCCGTGACAAAATAAAATCGCCACGGATTGCTCCTGACTTGGATGATGACGTGGTGCCTACGTGGATGATGACATGGCGCCTACGTGAACAATGATGTGGCACCTACATGGATGATGACGTGGCGCCTACTTGGACGATGACGTGGCTGCCTACGTGGACAATGACGTGGCAACCTACGTGGACGATGACGTGGCTACCTACGTGGACGCTGACGTGGCTGCCTATGTGGACGCTGACGTGGCTGCCTAGATGGACGATGATGTGGCAGTTGATGTGGCAATGTTGACGTCATCACCAAGGTAGCCCAACAAGACCAGCCCACCAGATTTCAACCATTTTTCCAGCCCATTTATTCAATAGTAACAAATTTTAGCCCAATCAATACCAAAAATTATAGCACAAAATTAATAGTAACAATTTCCGGCCCACAAATGGTAGCATCACATATATAATTTAATTTAGAATTACATCAAACTGATCACACACATTTTGCTAATCTATCATCACTAGCAGTGCAGCATAGCATATGAGGTCTCTTTTAATTTTAACTGCTTGTTAGGGGCTGCAGCTGATACTACTTTTCATGCAATTGCTCATCCGCGGGTCCACCAGCCTGTGTGCCTTGATCATCCATCAGCATCTGAAATGCATAAAAAGCAATCAACAGTGGAAAAGTAGAACATATTGTAAAACTGATATATCTAAATAATAAATTCAAGTGTCTCAATATCTGATTCAGAAACCTGGATATGACAACAGCTATTTGCTAAGTACAGTAAGCATTGGTTTAAGACTTGGAGCTTCACTTAGTACAACTTCAATTAAATTTTTGGATCTTTAGATCACACAACAAGAAATTAGAGTGGCGAAGGAAGATATCTGACATCCTGTACACGACATTAGTCGAAGCATCACCCAAAGCAGTGTTTAGCATCACACAAACTCGTTGATGACGGGCAGAGTAAAGCTCCAAAGAATGAACAAAGGCAGATTAAATACTCGCAGCACTATGGCGGGATAGAGACATTTCATATGTACTATTTCAAGCTGCTACCTATACCGTCCCTGCACCAAAACGATTGTATGCACTTAAGAGTATGCTACAGGTAGTTGAGAAACCATTACTCGCAACAGCTGTTGGGCAAAGTTAATTATATTAATAAGTAAATGCATTCAAGTTGACGAAAATCAGTATAATAAAATTATAAATCACTTTGAAAAAATACCCATCTTGTATACAAATGGAACTGAATAAGTCCAAGCCACCTATATCTAACATAGTCAGAAAATCAGCCATGATATGGTAGTAATAATGCAAGTAGCTAATCGTGCAAGAATAAGTAAGAGAATTGAATTAATTTACAAAAATTAGCCAGTTGATAAAGAAAGCACATGTTTTCCTTGATAGCAGATTTGAGCACTGTGGTGCTTCTGGCCTTGAAACAGTTACTTCATAACACACTTCTAACATGAAAACTAGGTATTGTTGATACTAAATTAGAATACCAGATACCAATAGCAAAAAAATTTCAGACGGAATTAATCTGAAGAAACTGAAGCACTCAAAGAACATTTAACAAACATAACTTTTCTTCAACTATCTTTGAGATGAGAGGGAGCCTCTATCAAAATAAAATAGAAGCAGTAGATACCGGCTTAAGTGATCCAAATTAAGGTTAAGATTATCACCATGTTAACTGATATACTTTGAGAAAAATGATCATTGGCTACAGCTTTGTTATTATTGGAAACCACTACCACATCAATATTTCAACATGCTTCTAAATCTGTTGTGAACTTGAATTGGGAATGAGGAAAACTTTGTTAAGCAATTAGAAAAGATTAGCAAGCACCACTACTGATAGAAGCTAAACAGCAAGGAAAGGTTACTGTGCTAAGCTACTCAAAATAAAACGAGCATGCTGCTGGTCGAACAAGCAAAGGCACAATTAAATAAACTGTTAGGCAACCGGGATTACTACAAACTAAGGAATAAACAATTAATAAACTAAAGTTGCAAAGACAGTTTCCTGTTGCATGAAAGGGATGTTTCAATATTCTGAACCATAAAGCCACAGCTGCTAGATTAAACTGAATGCATTTACCAAGCAAGGGGATTAACTAAAGCTCATCTGATGGAATGAAGGAAACCTCAATAGTTCATACACGACAACAGGAAAGTAATATTTCAGATTCAAGATTAATTCACATTAGCTTAACTGATGTGGTCATTGCTCACCTGAGAGAAAAGCTGAGCATATTGCTACGTTCCACCTGCAGCTGCCTCGACCTCCCAGGTCCTTAGCAGTTAGCACACGACGACATCATGACGAACTGCATCCAAGTCCCAACTCCCAATTGTAACAATTCGGTGCGTTCCTCGTTCCACACCCCACACGAAGGCACCCAAGGCCCTGGTTGATGCATAACACAACCTTAGTCATGGGACCAATAAGAGCACTAAAACTCGTTCACCTGAATTTCTAATCAACTTGCCCCAGCAGCATTTGAATTAACACAAGAAGAAGTTGACTTGGTAGCCCTCTACATTCATACAATTAAGCTGCTTAAAAAGTACTAGCCTGCAATTGACATGTTTCGAGAGAATACCCGCAAAGATTTAGGGGGAGCTTAGTTTGTATCATGCTAGTCTCATGAGCTGGTGATCCACCTTAGTTATTCTTACATGTGGTATCTTCATTGATATCATACATATGGATCATGGTTCATGCAGCTTTCTCCCTTGTATTTAACATTTCTCTTTGAGCTATGTTTGCTAGGACTTGCTAGTTTCCTTGGAGCCCTTTTGTTTTGGACTTTTTGGAGATTTTATTCCAAAGGGGGAGAATGTGGGACCAAAGCAACCTAAGTGGTTCCAAAGTGGGAAGAGGCAAGCTACGAGTGAACATAGGAAGAGAAGATCTAAAAAGGGGAAGTTTGATCCAGGGGGAGTTTTGGATGATGGTAAGCATCCAAGCAAGTGTAAGTGGTTCTAATTTCATCAATTTTTGCAAATATATACTTTCTTTGGTTGTGTTGTCATAAATCACCAAAAAGGGGGAGATTCTAGCGAACATGGCCTCATATGCCATTAGTTCGAGTTTGATTTTGGTGATTCATGACAACATGATCAATAGGACTAACCATATTGTTTAGCATGTATTTGTAGAAATTTATAGGTCCCAAGGATGCCAAAATACCACATGCCAAATTGAGAAGATAGTCTATTTTTCAAGGGTCAAAAATGAGAAAGAAAAGAAAAAGAAAGGACACTGTCGGATGAACCGACGGTACCTAGATAGCAAGCGTCGGTGCAATCGTCGAACGAGTTGGTACACTTGGTGAAAACTAAGGCACCGTCGGATGAACCGACAGTCCATTTTCTAGTAGCGTCGGACGAGTTGCGGAGGAGGAGCGGCGAAGACGGTAGCACCGAATGATTTGACGATCGAGTGAGGACACCATCGGTCTATCCGACGCTCGGGTTGAATCAAGACATAGATGCGCCTAGACGAAGTCTTCAAAGACCGGATGAACCGATGCCTTGGTAAAGGGGAAGCGTCGATCTATCCGACGGTCGCGTCAAAGCTAACGAGAGACGACTTGGTCGCGGGGTCTTCAACACCGGATGAACCGACGCACCGTCGGTGTAATGCGTCGAGCGTTGTGTCGGTGGATCTTCAACGGCTAAGTGGCGTGGAGGGCACCGATGAACCGACACCCGAAAAAGCATAGCATCGGTTCATCCGACGCTACGTTTTTCGGTGATTGTTAGCCAACGGCTCTTTGGATGCCTTGGGCTATTTATACCCCATCCACTCACCCATTTGAGGTTGCTTTGGATTGTGTGGAAGTGCGAGAGGAGTTCAAGACACCTAGAAGATCATATCCAATCCATCAAAGTGCTTAATTTCTCATCCTTAGACTTGCATATGCTTTGTGTATGTGCTTATTGCTAGGCTTAGCTTCGAGCTAAGTGAGTGCAAGGTTGTGCCAATCAAGTTGTACAAGGTTCGCCGGAAGCCTTGGGGCCTAAGTGGCTCACCGGCAATTGTCATCGACCCTCCGACTTGGTGTGGAGCGGCGAGGACACTTTGTGCGGGGACGTGGAGACCCCCTTCCTTGGTGGAGAAGCTCCTTAGTGGAGGCGGCATCAAGGTGACCAAGGGAGTTTGGCAAGTGCCTAAGTCGCTAGACTTTGTGGCGAGCCAAGTGGTGCTCTTGGGAGAGACTTGGTGACCGGGAAGCAATACTCTTGTGTGAGTGTTTCATCAACATGTACTAGGGGTGGCTTAGTGCCTACCGATACCACGGGATAAATCGCATGTCAAGAGTTTGCTTCCTCTCATCCCCTTTACGTTTCCACATTTTACTCTATTGCAATTTTTGCTTGCCTTTACTTTCCTAGAGTGATATCATGCTAGGATTGGCTATAGGTTGCAAACCTTGTTTTGGGATGGGAGTTTCACACTAGAACAACCCTAGTTGCACATCTAGATAGTATGTTCTAGTTTATCTTTGTGTAAAAATATTGAAGCCATAGGTTAAGTTTTTAGATTGCCTAATTCACCATCTCCACCTCTTATGCTAACGAGCATCCGATTCCTTACACAAGGGGCATGGCACCGTGCTATTATACAACGGGCCCGTGGCTTTTGGCGCCGTGCTATGGGTCCATTTTTTAAATTCTTTCCCCCAGGGTCCATATGTAGAATTATTACTTAAAAATGTCCAAAATGTAAAAATTATACAAAGCTGACCTACTTCTTGCAAATACCAGGTAAGCATAGAAAAGAAGACATGGTTACTAATATCTCCATTCAATGGGAAAGAACCTTTTCACAACTCTAATGTTGACACAGGAAAGCAACAGTTCTGTGCATTTCAGCAAGTCTAACAAACACTGTTGAACATCATGCTCCTATCATTTTTTTTGTGAACAAAGGTGGATTTTTAAAGCCTTTAGTCCCGGTTGGTTCAACCGGGACTAAAGGGGGGGCCTTTTGTCTCTGAACTTTAGTCCCAGTTGGACTTGAGAGACCTATACCCCTCTCCAACCGGGACTAAAGCCCCTCTCCGTACCAGTGATGGTCGCAACATGGGGGGAGGAGGGAGGATGCTCGTTGATGTTTGAATGTTGCAAGCAACATGCTCGCAATGGCTAGCGACATGCTCGCAACATTGCTTGTAAGATTTTACGATTCGACGGCTGATGACCGAGCATCTTAAATTCTGGCGGCTGCGGACCCGTCTGATGGCTAGCGCCCGGAACGGACGTCCGGACGCTAGCATTTCTAGGTGACATGGTTTTCGTAACAATATATGCTATTTTTGTTTTTCTGTGGACAAGTACTGTCAGAGAGCTTCTACATATACATATATGTAAATAAATAAGTTTTAGGATGCTTGTAATTAATGTGAGCCATCCACCTTATTATTATCCAACTAAATTAGATGGTGAAAAAAAATTATGCCAGAAATAAGTGAAGGTAACATTAACTTTGATTGCGACCGACACCGCAGATACGGTACACTACGGGAAAACCGAAGAATGTTGTGCGTTAAAATGTTTGTCGTGCGCTTTTCATCGGGCGCACAGCAAACATCATGTTTGCCGTGCGTTTCCCGAAGGACGCACGGCAAACAATAATGCACGGTTTACATATACTTTGCCGTGTGTTTTTAGAATGACGCACGGCAACTACAAACCTTTGCCGTGCGTTTTCCTAGGGACGCACGACAATACTTCCGCGCTAACGTTTGACCGTCCGGACCGAGCTGACCAGCTGACAGAGTTGATGGGCGTCAACCTTTGCCGTGCGCCTTGGAAAAGCGCACGGCAAAGACAACAAGTTTGCCGTGCGTTTTTGTATGGCGCACGGCAAAGTTATACCATTGCCGTGTGTTTTTGTAAGGCGCACGGCAATGAATTTTTAAAAAATGAGTTTTCGCACCTTCTTCAATTTTTCCTCCACAAGTACATTATTTTGCACTCTATATTTCAATTATGCAATCATATCTTTCTTTTTGCTAATTTAACGAATTGTTTTGATTGATATGATTTTTTCGTATAGATCAAATTTGAACTGCAAGTGCATAAAATAATAAAGTATAGTTTGTGGAAAAATGTTATTTGTGTAATTGATACCTTTTTAGGACCTTACGCGTGAAAGTACTTGAAATTTTAAACAATTTGTTCGCGAGGAATGAAAAAATATGTATATTTGAAATGTTTTTTAAATTGTATTAAATGCAAATGAAGTTTGAAAGTTATGAGACTTCTTGAGAGCTCATGATATAGTATAGGAAGGGCGCACTCAGTTTGCTGTTGTGCACAGCAGGATTCTTATTACAGGCGTCGTTGTTGTGAACATCTCAAAAGATTTTCTTCGTTGCCTCCCATTCTAAATTAAAATACACACTATGGCCTGCTCAATGTCAAGGATAGTACGTAGAGCTAAACAGTTGGTGGCAGTGAGTGTACAAGCAGCAGTCTCAAGGAAAAAGGATTGGTGAGGGAAACGTGACCTGGCCATGAACGCAGATTGCTTTATATACCTGGAATGCATATAAATAGATGCAGGGCACAAAGATGAGGGGTATTGGGAAGATTCAGCAAGAAATGCAAAAGCTGACGTATGTTCAGAGGTGCACTAGGTGGCTTCCTCAAACAAATAAAAAGGTGGCTTCTGTAGTCAAATTATGAAAGAGCTACTAAAATGTCTCGAAAACTGACCTAGTTCTTGCAAATACCACGTAAGCATAGAAAAACCTTTTTCATAAATCTAATGTTGTTACAGGAAAGCAACAGTTCTGTGCACATTTCAGCAAGTCTAACTAACTCAGTTGAACATTTTGAATATATACTTACTGCCGTGCATGTTGTTTGGGGTTGGTGCCCATCATGCTCCTATATTTTTTTTGTGAACAGAAGTGGATTTTTTCACTACAAGAAACTATTTAATCTGTGACGTAACCATTCTGTCACGGATTAAATAAAATTCGTCGCAAATCAGCATCCGCGACGATTTACATTTTCGTGGTGGAATGAGCGTCATTGATTAAATCTCTCGGCGTTCCCTTAATAAACGTCGCGATCCGTGACGTTTTTGAATCGTCACGGAGCAGCCCACGGCCCATGCAGCCCAACCCATGGCTCACTATCCGTGACAAAATAAAATCGCCACGGATTGCTCCTGACTTGGATGATGACGTGGTGCCTACGTGGATGATGACATGGCGCCTACGTGAACAATGATGTGGCACCTACATGGATGATGACGTGGCGCCTACTTGGACGATGACGTGGCTGCCTACGTGGACAATGACGTGGCAACCTACATGGACGATGCCGTGGCTACCTACGTGGATGATGATGTGGCTGCCTGTGTGGACGCTGACGTGGCTGCCTAAATGGACGATGATGTGGCAGTTGATGTGGCAATGTTGACGTCATCACCAAGGTAACCCAACAAGACCAGCCCACCAGATTTCAACCATTTTTCCAGCCCATTTATTCAATAGTAACAAATTTTAGCCCGATCAATACCAAAAATTATAGCACAAAATTAATAGTAACAATTTCCGGCCCACAAATGGTAGCATCACATATATAATTTAATTTAGAATTACATCAAACTGATCACACACATTTTGCTAATCTATCATCACTAGCAGTGCAGCATAGCATATGAGGTCTCTTTTAATTTTAACTGCTTGTTAGGGGCTGCAGCTGATACTACTTTTCATGCAATTGCTCATCTGCAGGTCCACCAGCCTGTGTGCCTTGATCATCCATCAGCATCTGAAATGCATAAAAAGCAATCAACAGTGGAAAAAACATATTGTGAAACTGATATATCTAAATAATAAATTCAAGTGTCTCAATATCTGATTCAAAAATCTGGATATGACAACAGCTATTTGCTAAGTACAGTAAGCATTGGTTTAAGACTTGGAGCTCCACTTAGTACAACTTCAATTAAATTTTTGGATCTTTAGATCAGACAACAAGAAATTACAGTGGCGGAGGAAGATATCTGACATCCTGTACACGACATTAGTCGAAACATCACCCAAAGCAGTGTTTAGCATCACACAAACTCGTTGATGACGGGCAGAGTAAATCTCCAAAGAATGAACAAAGGCAGATTAAATACTCGCAGCACTATGGCGGGACAGAGACATTTCATATGTACTATTTCAAGCTGCTACCTATACCGTCCCTGCACCAAAACGATTGTATGCACTTAAGAGTATGCTACAGGTAGCTGAGAAACCATTGCTCGCAACAGCTGTTGGGCAAAGTTAATTATATTAATAAGTAAATGCATTCGAGTTGACGAAAATCAGTATAATAAAATTATAAATCACTTTGAAAAAAATACCCATCTTGTATACAAATGGAACTGAATAAGTCCAAGCCACTTATCTCTAACATAGTCAGAAAATCAGCCATGATATGGTAGTAATAATGCAAGTAGCTAATCGTGCAAGAATAAGTATGAGAATTGAATTGATTTACAAAAATTAGCCAGTTGATAAAGAAAGCACATGTTTTCCTTGATAGCAGATTTGAGCACTGTGGTGCTTCTGGCCTTGAAACAGTTACTTCATAACACATTTCTAACATGAAAACTAGGTATTGTTGATACTAAATTAGAATACCAGATATCAATAGCAAAAAAATTTCAGACGGAATTAATCTGAAGAAACTGAAGCACTCAAAGAACATTTAACAAACATAACTTTTCTTCAACTATCTTTGAGATGAGAGGGAGCCTCTATCAAAATAAAATAGAAGCAGTAGATACCGGCTTAAGTGATCCAAATTAAGGTTAAGATTATCACCATGTTAACTGATATACTTTGAGAAAAATGATCATTGGCTACAGCTTTGTTATTATTGGAAACCACTACCACATCAATATTTCAACATGCTTCTAAATCTGTTGTGAACTTGAATTGGGAATGAGGAAAACTTTGTTAAGCAATTAGAAAAGATTAGCAAGCACCACTACTGATAGAAGCTAAACAGCAAGGAAAGGTTACTGTGCTAAGCTACTCAAAGTAAAACGTGCATGCTGTTGGTCGAACAAGCAAAGGCACAATTAAATAAACTGTTAGGCAACCGGGGTTACTAAAAACTAAGGAATAAACAATTAATAATCTATAGTTGCAAAGACAGTTTCCTGTTGCATGAAAGGGATGTTTCAATATTTTGAACCATAAAGCCCAAGCTGCTAGATTAAACTGAATGCATTTACCAAGCAAGAGGATTAACTAAAGCTCATCTGATGGAATGAAGGAAACCTCAATAGTTCATACACGACAACAGGAAAGTAATATTTCAGATTCAAGATTAATTCACATTAGCTTAACTGATGTGGTCATTGCTCACCTGAGAGAAAAGCTGAGCATATTGCTACGTTCCACCTGCAGCTGCCTCGACCTCCCAGGTCCTTAGCAGTTAGCACACGACGACATCATGACGAACTGCATCCAAGTCCCAACTCCCAATTGTAACAATTCGGTGCGTTCCTCGTTCCACACCCCACACGAAGGCACCCAAGGCCCTGGTTGATGCATAACACAACCTTAGTCATGGGACCAATAAGAGCACTAAAACTCGTTCACCTGAATTTCTAATCAACTTGCCCCAGCAGCATTTGAATTAACACAGGAAGCAGTTGACTTGGTAGCCCTCTACATTCATACAATTAACCTGCTTAAAAAGTACTAGCCTGCAATTGACATGTTTCAGAGAATACTTGCAAAGATTTTCAAATGTTTAAACCATTGGCCTAGCGTCATTACATCTAACGACCCTTATTGCAGCACAGGCCTGGCCCTCTCACATTGCAAGCAGGGCAGCGGCTTAGACGGTCACAGCTATTGGTGCAAGGAGGAGGAAAAAGGTGGCTCACCAGGGCATGTTTGTCTTTTGCACAATGCGTCGAGCAGGTGGTGGGCGTAAGACAGAACCCACCTCTTCTCCTCATTAGCATGGGCTGAAGCCTGCAAAAGGAAACAAAAGGCAATGTTAATCCTTCCTGCACTGCTGCATGCAGGAGCTTCAGATACAAAGCTAGCAATCAGTATCGCAGATTCACACTACTCAGGAGGCGCAGATTTTAAACAAGCAAGCCGTGGGTATAAGCTGAAACAGTCATGAATCATTGTTTTGGAGGGACAGCAGCTAGCAGAGTTGACGAATCCATTCATAACAGGACGAGTACAGAACTAGTAGTAGTAGAAGAAGGATTAGGAAAGGAACTGCTAGGGGATATGATACGAAGGTGACGAGAAGAAGGCAGAGCGATCCGTTCATACGGGCGGCAGGGGCAGCGCTCTGTACCATCAACCAACCAGCAAAACCAATCTCCCGGAACCCAACACCCATACCTCACGCATGCTGCCGGGAAATCCGGACGGGACCGGGCCGCCGCTCGCTCCTCCCTCGCGAGATCTCCGCAATCCCCACCGACTCACCCGCCCCCGGCCCCCGCCGCCCCCGGCTCGCTCGCTCGCTCACCGGTCGGTCGCGCGAGCATGCGGCGAAAAAAAAGAAGAGGTGAGGCCCCGCACCCGGGCAGCCACGAGGAGCTCGTTCGCGGCGGCGGCAACGGCGGTGGAGTGGACCCGGCCACGGTCGCGGTCCACCCGCTGCTCGTGCCGCTACAGCGCGAAGCCCCGCAGCTTCCGCAGCGACGACTTCATCTCCGTCGGTGGAGAGGATGATGCAGGAGCAGCGCTCGAGGGAGGCGAAGAAGGCGGAGGAGACGCTCGCCCCGACCCAGGTCGCCCGGCTCTCCATGGCCACCGCCGGCGATCCGGTTGCTAGGGTTCGGCGGGGG
This sequence comes from Cenchrus americanus, assembly GCA_947561735.1. Lineage (NCBI taxonomy): Eukaryota > Viridiplantae > Streptophyta > Magnoliopsida > Poales > Poaceae > Cenchrus > Cenchrus americanus. The sequence goes on from OX387239.1 coordinate 15,539,300, forward strand.
GGGGGGGGGGCACGGACCTTGGGCGGCGGCGCGCGCCGATCCGGCGGGATTCGCCGCCGCGGGGTCCATCGGGGAGCCGGCGGGATCTGGGCCGGCGGTGGGGGCGGCTAGGGTTTGGAGGAGCGGGGGGAGGATGGGGATTGGGATGAGAGGGGCGGTGGATCTGCAGGGAGGTGATGGCAGGGGAGGTATTTGAACGAGTGGTGGTGTGGAAATTAACAGTGTGCCCTCGAATGAATTTGGTGCAGGTAGAAATCCATGGGTATTACTGTCAATTTATGTGGGAATTTTCGTTCCGCAGCGCGCGCGGCTTGGCTGGGCGCCCGCTCAGTTTTGATTTTTTTTTTTGAAAGGTTTTAGAAGTTCAAAGAGGCTGACGCATGGGTCCAATGTCAATTTCTCTGAATTAAACTTTGCATTCTTCAAATACCTAACTACTCGAGTCCAAAAAATTCAACGTAAAATTTTTCTGGGAAGATAAAAATATAGATACAATATAAGACATGTATTGCCCTCTGATTTTCTATGGTTTCATCACAACTCAAAAAGAAAAACAACCCAAATTGAATGGTTCCACTAATTTTAGAGCCCTCAAAACAGCACATAAAAATTCATAAAAAATATCAAAAAATCGTCATTGGTTTTTAAGTATTTTAATAAAATAACATTGATCACTATTATGTAACAAATATTGAACTTAAATACCTAAAACTTATCAAAAAATTATGTAACTTGGCATTGAATCATTTTATGGATGTAAAAGTTTGACAAAAAAGTTTAATAAGATTTTGTGAAAATTGGAATATACATTGTTAGTAAACTTGATAGTTCATCACATTGTTTAATAGAACTCAACTTAAACTTCAACGTTTGTACACACTCAAGTACTTTTTTACCCCATGTACACCTTAAATTTTGACGAAACCTCAACCTTAATATCCTACTAGTATTTGGAGATTTAGATTTCCAATTATCATGCGAAAAAGTTGTTTTTCCATTTTTTCTAAAACTCAAACTTGTACTAGTCACCTTGATGTAAAATAATGATAACAATACTTAATTTTGTTCAAAACATTCTACAAATTGACATGAAACCATATTTTAAGTGTATAATGCTCCTATAAAAAATTCAGATGGTTTTGATAAAGTGAGATTATAGATGTTCACAAATAGGACACAATACTTACATAGTTTCCTACAATTGAAAACAAACTTTGAGATTTGAACAACTAATAACGTGACCGAACTTGTATGCACCTCAATTTTTGACACCATCTCATGTTGACCATAACATTAGAAAATATTAAGTTATATTAGCAATTATTATGAAAAAACATGTTTTTTATATTCTCTTTTTAGTTGGAAAAGATATGTTGTATGAAAAGCAATCAAGAAATAGTAATTAAGATACAAACAAATGACACTGAGTAAAACATCTTGATTTTAGAAAAAATTAGGAAAAAGAATCAACCGATTTGGAGTTCGTATGAGGAAGAAAAACAGTTTACAAGTTTTATCCAAAGATTAAAAACAGAAATTGCACTTGCTATGAACTGAGATGAACAAGTGTGTTTTCTCTTTTTAATCTTTGACTAAAACTTGTAACTAGTTTTTCTGCCTCATACTAACTCCAAATTCGATGATTCTTTTTTCTAAAATTTTCTAAAATCATTCTCTACCACGATCTGCAACTTTAACAAATGAAAAATGTTTTCAACACCAGTTTATTAGGGGTAATTCAAACTTACATCTCGAAGTTACATCATCATAATTCAAATAATATCATAATATGCTCTAATGGTTCTACGAATTGACGTGGTAACATAATTGGGGTCCATAAACTTGTGATCAAACTTTCAAATGATTCCGGTAACAGCGGAACCTACGTTGTTTAGAAATGGATACATGTCTCACATAGTTTCATGAAACATTACTTGAACATTGAAGTGTATCATACCTTTCAAATTTTTCGAATCCATATGCATTTCAAACTTTACCATAACCTTGTGTTTAGCATAACATTAGTTAATATGAAGTTATGTTACCATTTCTTATTGAAAATTATCTTTTATTTATTCTCTTTCGGCACAAGAAAAGAAGTTGTATGAAAAAGATAAATGTAATAGCAATTAATATGAAAACAAGCAATATTAAATTAAAGATTGCGATTTTACAAAAAATCAGAAAAAAGAATCAATGAATTTGGAGTTACTATGACCGAGAAACACTAGTTTCAAATTTTAATTGTAGATTAAAAAGAAAAAACGATGGGGGAAACGAGCTCACGGTGCGCCACGTGGTCCCTGCGAAGCAACTCGACCAATCCAATACTGCCACGTGGTCCCAAAGCTCCGGCAGTCGATATATGAAATGTTTATTGCCACTTTATATCGTCAACAATAGCATAGCACAGTGGTAAGGTGCTACAATCTTATCTCCACAACCTGTGTTCGAATCCCACCAACACCACATTTTTTGCATTTGGGTTAATTATAAAGGTCTGCTACAGTTGGGCCAAAAATGGCGCTTGCGGCCCATATTAATGTGGTGTGCACTGGGCTAGTGCTGGGCCAATGTGGCACAAATGGCCCAGACTGCAGCTTCTGGGTAGATAGGTTCAAAGGCATTTAAATGTTAGACATAGTCACAAATACAGTGGTAGCCCAATGGTAGGAGTGCTCGGGTTGAAGTGTGAGGTTTGGGGTTCGAGTCCCCTGGGCTGTAGGTTTTCATTTTTTACGAGGAACTCATGCCTTGGGTGAAGTGGCGCTTAAATGGCAGTAAGGTGGGGCCTAGATGCTTGTGTGGCAGTGAGGTGGCGCCTGGGTGAGGTGGCGCCTGCGTGGCAGTGTGGTGGGCCCTTGGCGCTCACGTGGTGGTGAGGTGGCGCCTGGGTGAGGTGGGCCTCGGGCGCTCGCGTGGTGGTGACGTGGCGCCTGGGTGAGGTGGCGCCTGCGTGGCAGTGTGGTGGGCCCTGGGCGCTCAGGTGGTGGTGACGTGGCGCCTGGGTGAGGTGGCGCCTGTGTGGCAGTGAGGTGGGCCCCTGGCGCTCACGTGGTGGTGACGTGGCGCCTGCGTGGCAGTGTGGTGGGCCCTTGGCGCTCACGTGGTGGTGAGGTGGCGCCTGGGTGAGGTGGCGCCTGCGTGGCATTGAGGTGGGCCCTGGCGCTCACGTGGTGGTGACGTGGCGCCTGGGTGAGGTGGCGCCTGCGTGGCAGTGTGGTGGCCCCTGGCGCTCACGTGGTGGTGACGTGGCGCCTAGGTGAGGTGGCGCCTGCGTGGCAGTGAGGTGGGACCGGGCGCTCACGTGGTGGTGACGTGGCGCTTGCCTGGCAGTGAGGTGGGCCCCTGGCGCTCGCGTGGTGGTGAGGTGGCGCACGGGTGAGGTGGCGCTCGCGTGGCGGTGTGGTGGGCCCCGGCGCTCCCGTGGTGGTGACGTGGCGCTTGGGTGAGGTGGCGCTCGCGTGACGGTGAGGTGGGCCCCCGGCGCTCGCGTGGTGGTGACGTGGCGCCTGGGTGAGGTGGCGCCTGCGTGGCAGTGTGGTGGGCCCTTGGCGCCTGGGTGAGGTGGCGCCTGCGTGGCAGTGAGGTGGGCTCTGGGCGCTCACGTGGTGGTGACGTGACGCTTGGGTGAGGTGGCGCCTGCGTGGCAGTGTGGGTGGGTCCTAGGTGCTGGTGAGGTGGCTGTTTTTTAGGGATCGCGACGAATCTGCTAAAACGTCACGGTGTTGTGGGCCGTATTGCGACGAATTTAACAAATCGTCGTGATGGTTTGGGCTTCAATATCCATCGATGCAGGTCCGTGACGAAAAATATGAATACGTCGTAGAATCGCGACAAACTAAACAAATCGTCGCAGTGTTTGTGACGAAAAAAGGAATACGTCGTAGTATCGCGACGAATTTAACAAATCGTCACAGTGTTTTGGGCTTCAATGCACATCCGTGACGAAAAAAAGAAATACGTCGTAGAATCGCGACGAATTAAAGAAATCGTCGCAGTGTTTTGGGTTGCAGTGCACATTCGTGACGTTTTCTGAAAACGTCGCGGAGAAAGCGTCACAGATTAAATAGTTTCTTGTAGTGTTTTTAACCATGTTGAGGTTATAATCTCCACTCACAAGGTGTGAAATAAACTCTGGAGTTATTTTTTCTGTAGCTACACTGCTGATGACAACCCCGCCCGCCCTACAAGCACTCATGAGCTTGAGCAAAGACATTTTGAAGTCGGCCTCTCGGTGCTCCTTAGCAAGCCGAGGTGTGTTCTGTTCTTCAATGTCAAGTTCAAAGCTTTACATTTATTTTGACAATATGATTCCATTTGAACCTATAATTCACTAGAACCTGTGAACATACATGTGAGCAACAGGTCTCCATCGTTTTGTTCTATACTTGATATATAGTCTGTGTCTGCCCACTGGATGGTTGATGCTTTCACTCAAAACTGCTTGACGCTTATCTTACAAAAGATTATTAATTTGTATCTTGGGAACATATGTGTTTATGGATTACAAATATGATCCATTTTAGTTTCTGCGAGGCACTGGGTAAATGCTGAAATTTGATTTGTAAGCTCTCTGTTATGCTGGCAACTGGCGTACATAAAGTTTTGTTCACAAAACCGTTGGACCCATGTGAATCTTGCTTGGCGGAATAAATAGACCCATGGTTGTTTGGGCTGGGCATGAGTGAAATAGGCTGGGAAGGCCCAATTCGGGGGGAGTTTTCAGGTCGAGTCCACGAGATACACAAGTACTTGTAGGTCGGTTTGCAGGTTAGTAGACTTAGTACCACATCCGGCTGGATTAGCAGGCGCGCGTCCTCAGGGGTGTATAAAACTAGGCGTCCTCAGCTAGGAAACTCACGTCGGTGAAAAGGATGCCGGCGACCCCTGCCATGGCAAACCGGCAGTGCACGAGCTCGGCCTGAACATACCACTTCAAGCTCGCCGGTTCCCCCGCGAGCCGCAGGGGATCGAAGCCGTAGTCACCCGGTAGCCTGCAATCACCGATCATTGATGCACTTCTTCACCCGCAGAAAAAAAAGGCTGTCGCAGACCAGAGAATCAGAGTTTCAGATCACCGACGTGCCGTCGAGGTGAGCAGGCGGGTCCAGCCCGGGCAGCCAGGTCGCGCGCTGGGCGCTGCTGGCTCGGACGACGACCCTAGCTCTCGGCAACGGCGCACGGTGTTGGAAATTTAGCCAGATTAACGATTCATTTAATCCAGAAAATTGAAAGTAATAGCATACTAGTGACAAAATTCATGAACATATGTGATCTAACATAATATTCAGATATGTAGACAATATTAACTACAGGCTACAGCAAGGATTCGAAAGAGGTTATACCCAGAGGCATTCAAGCCGGCGCTAGTCGACATAGCGCTTGTTGATGTAGTCGTCCCGCTCGATGCCGTGCAGAAAGGTTGCAGTGCCGATTCGCGCTCCCTTCCCTTGCGTGAAGAGGAAGACGACCCAGAAGTAGCACGTAGAAGACGTCACGGTGCGAGTAGACGTGTCAAAAACGCTCCCCAAAAACGTGATCGCTGGTCTTCAGCCGAGCAGATGAACTCGACGCCGACAAACGTTCCGAAGGCTCCTACTCTCCCACAGACATGTGCGCGCAAGCCATGGGACGGGAAGATTTGGCTTGCAACGAAGTTGTATATTGTCACCGAACTTCACGGGTAAGTCAAGAGACGGGAGGAGAAGAGACGTCGGCGACTGGAGTTTAAGTGCTCAAGCACTTAAGGGCACTGACGGGATAAAGTGTCTGTGCACTTACGGGATCTCTCGAGTTAAAGAGGGATAGTGCGCCATCAAAAAGGAAGTAAACTTCCGTAATTGATGTGTGGTAAAACCTTTCCCTTTCCCGTCCCCACACGACACGCACGCCGCCGCCTGCTCGCCTCGCCACACCACGCCCACGGCCCGGCCCGGCCCGGCCGGCCGGCGGTGGCGGCGGCAGCGCTTGCGCACGCGTGTGGCATCGTTGTGTCCTTTTCTCAATTTTTCAATATAGACGGAATAATCTGCAGCATATAAATCGTGTCCAGACCGCGTCAATAATCATGCCCGTATTATTTATTTTAAACCAACGAGATATTAGGATTATTAATCATTTAAATGGGCCCAGCCCAATAAATAATCCAACAATCCCCACCAATCTCTAGGGTTTAAGTAAATAATCTCAAGTATCACAACTTTGATGTACCAGAGTTTCAACGGAGGCTATGAAGTTGAACTTCCGTCTAGAACAATGAATCCACTCACTCACAACTGAGCAATGGACTTTATCCTTGAATTGACAGTTTTGCGTGAGAATGAGCTTCAACAAAGTTCATATCATGGTACAAGACTGCTACAAACATTTCCTTTGTCTTGAAACATATGAGTCATACTTTCTGAGCCTTTCATTAGTATCTAGAGATTTCCCACATCTCATAGACTGTGACTAGCAGTCGAACTCATATAGGTATGTACCTTTGAGGATGTTCTATAGGACAACATCCCCGCTTTAGTAAGTCACTCGGGTCACATTAAGGACTTATCCAACCTGCTATACAGAATAGGAGAAATAGCGCATCTCCAATGAGTTTGAACTTTAGTCAAGGGGTTTCTACCTCAGTCAACCACTAGCTTGTTTCACCATTCTACTTCACGGGATCTCCGGTCACATAGAATAGGTTACCACTATGGTGTGACTTCAGGTGGGTCATAAGCCCAACATATCCATGAAACAGCGCCACCTCCAAGTGAGAAAACATATCCACTTGTGGCATAAATCTCATCAGCATTAGAAATCCAGTTGGCATCACAATAACCTTCAAGTACCCTAGGATATCCGGCATAGTGAATTCCATAGATCATGGTTCCTTTTAGATAGCGTAATACTCTTTCAAGAGCTTGCCAATGATCCTCTCCTGGGTTTGAAACAAATCGACTCAATTTGCTCACAGCATAGGAGATATCAGGCCTCGTTGCGCTAGCTAAATACATAAGTGAGCCAATTATTTGAGAATATCTCAATTGATCTTGTGCAATTCTCCGATTCTTTCTCAAAGACATGCTTGGGTCATAAGGAGTTGGAGCAGGTGAGCACTCGCTATAACCAAAGTGATTCAACACCTTTTCCACACATTGGTTTTGCACAAGAGAAATCCCACCATTTCCTTCTTCTCTATGTAGCTTTATGTTAAGAATAACATCAGCCACACCCAATTCTTTCATCTCAAAGTTATTAGATAGAAAGTCTTTTACTTCTTTGATCCCATTCTCATTGTTACCAAATATTAGAATATCATCTACATATAAGCACAAATCACACCTTCACCACCACCAAACCGATAATATACACATTTATCAGCTTCATTCACAATAAAGCCTGCTGATGTTAGAGTTTTATCAAATTTCTCATGCCACTGTTTAGGTGCTTGCTTTAGGCCATACAAAGATTTTAATAATTTGCACATCTTTCCCTCTTGACCTTTTGCTATAAACCCATCAGGCTGATCCATATAGATCTCTTCCTCAAGCTCTCCATTTAAGAAAGTTGTCTTAACGTCCATTTGATGAACGAAAAGACCATGTGAGGCAGCCAAGGATAGTAGCACTCGAATAGTTGTAAGACGGGCTACATGTGAATAAGTATCAAAATAATCTTCCCCTTCTTTCTGAGTATAGCCTTTTGCAACAAGCCTCGCTTTGTACATCTCAATAGTACCATCAGGCCTGAGTTTCTTTCTGAAAACCCATTTACATCCTACAGGTTTGCACCCATAAGGAAGGTCAACCACCTCCCAAGTACCATTTGACATTATGGAATCCATCTCACATTGAACCGCTTCGGTCCATAAGTCCGCGTCAGGAGAAGAATAAGCTTCTTCTATGGTTTTGGGGGTGTCATCCACAAGGTATATGATATAGTCATCGCCAAAGGATTTTGCAACCCTACGCCTCTTACTCTTTCGAGTGACTATACCATTATCCTCCTCAGGAATATTCCCATGAGATTCATCATCAACAATATTTTCAGGTTCACGTGTCTCAAGAGATACAGAATCATGACTAGAAGTGCTAGGTACATTTTTCATGGGAAATTCATCTTCAAAAAATGTAGCATCTCTCGATTCCATGATTGTGCCTTCCACCATATCAGGCACTTAGGAATTAATAATTAAAAATCTATAGCCCACGCTGTGAATGGCATAGCCGAGAAAGACACAATCAACGGTTTTGGGTCCAAGCTATCGCTTTTTGTTAATTGGCACATTCACCTTTGCCAAACAACCCCATGTCCGTAGATATGAGAGATTTAATCTCTTTTTCTCCCATTCCTCGAATGGTGTGACTTCTTTATTCTTTGTGGGCACTCGGTTTAGAACATGACATGTTGTCAATATTGCTTCACCCCACCATTCCATAGATAGTCCCGCAGTTTCTAACATGGCGTTAACCAAATCTGTTGGAGTGCGGTTCTTTCTCTCGGCAATCCCGTTGGACTGTGGGGAGTATGGCGGTGTTCTCTCATGAATTATATTGTGCTCCGCACAAGACTCAGAAAAGTCATTTGAGAAGTATTCTCCTCCGCGATCGGAGAACAACCTTTTATTTTTCTCTCAAGTTGATTTTCTACCTCGGCCTTACAGATTTTAAAATAATTTAGTGCTTCATCCTTTGATTTTAACAAATATATGTAGCAAAATCTAGTGCAATCATCTATAAATGTCATGAAATATCTTTTGCCACCTTTAGTCAACTCACCATTCATCTCACATAAATCAAAATGAATTAATTCTAGAGCTGCCAAGTTCCTCACCGCAGTAGCTTTGTGAGGCTTGCGAAGTTGTTTCGATTCAATGCACACATGGCACTTAGAATTTTTTACTAAATTAAATTTCAGGATTAAATGTAAACCAACTAAGCGAGACATGAACCAAAATTAATATGACATAACCGCAAATCCCACATATTCGCCTCATCATGATTAATATGGTTCACATACTTAACATCACTCTCACATAGAGACAAGCGGAATAAGCCTCCACTCTCAGAGCCTTTCCCAATGAAAGTTCCAAACTTCGACAAGACAAATTTATTCGACTCAAAAACTAGTTTATAACCATCATGGCAAAGCAAAGAGCCACTAATCAAGTTCTTCCTTATTGAGGGGACATGTTGTACGTTTTTCAGCTGCACGGTCTTTCCCGAAGTAAGCTTCAGATCGACCGTACCAACACCACGAACAGAAGCATGAGCTCGGTTTCCCGTCAACAAGGAGGCAGCCCGCCCGACCTGATAAGAAGAAAACAAGGATTTATCAGCACATACATGTATATTGGGTCCTGTATCAACCCACCAATCAGGTGAATTAAAAACTGAAAGAACTGTATGGAATAAATTACCATACCACGAGGTTCCTCCTTTAGCCCTAACCATGTTCATTGACTTCTTCTGATTTGGCTTCCACTTTGCATCTGGGCAATCTCTAGGAAAATGTCCAGGCTTACCACAAGTGAAGCAGTTGCCTTTCTCCTTGTCCTTTTTATTCTTCTTGGAAGAAGTAGTGTTCTTTGGTTTCACATCTTGCTGGTTTTTGTTCTTCTGTGGGTTAGGATGATTCTTTTGCACCACATGTGCGCTAGAACCACCCGCTGCAACTTTCTTTCCCTTGACATATTTTGCCCTTGCCTTATCTTCCACATCAAGAGTACCAATGAGTTGATCAACATCAAACTCCTGTCTCTTGTGTTTGAGAGAGGTTGCAAATTTTGTCCAAGAAGGTGGCAATTTTACAATCATGCATCTAGCCACAAACTTGTCAGGGAGTTCACAGCCATGCATCTCGAGATCTTTCACCAGCACTTGTATTTCATTAGCCTGTTCCACTACCAAGCGGTCATCGACCATTCGATAGTCATGAAACTGCTCCGTGACATACAACTCAGAGCCGGCGTCAGATGCTCCATAGCGTACCTCAAGTGCATCCCACATATCATTACCAAACTTCAGAGGCACATATGCATCAACTATGGTGTCCTCAAGCACGCTCAGTAGTCCTGCTCTTAACCACACATCAGCATAAGGGAACGCATTATCATCCTTAGGAGTATGCGGACCTACAGCTCTAGGTTCGACCACATAGAAGCAGTGCATGTAGGTCATCCATAATATGCACCTCTGGCGCCATCTCTTGTAATTAGTGCCATCAAAAACATTAGGTTTCAGCATGCTCGCAAAGCCAGTACTCGTAAAAGGCCTATCACATTTTTGGATTGTTTGAAATTTAGCCAAATTAATGAGTAATTTAATCTAGAAAATTGTACGTAATAGCATACTAGTGACAATATTCATGAACATATGTGATCTAACAGAATATTCAAATATGTAGACAATATTAACTACAGCAAGGACTCAAAAAAGGATTTACCCAGAGGCATTCAAGCCGGCGCTAGTCGACATAGAGCTTTTTGATGAAGTCGTCCCGCTCGATGCCGTGCAGAAAGGTTGCAGTGCCGATCCTCGCTCCCTTCCCTTGCGTGAAGAGGAAGATGACCGAGAAGTAGCACGTTGAAGATGTCACGGTACGAGTAGACGTGTCGAAGACACTCCCCAAAAACGTGATCGCCGGTATTCACCTGAGCAGATCAAATCGACGCCGATGAATGTTCCGGAGGCTCCTACCCTCCCACAGACATGTGCGCGCAAGCCATGGGACCGGAAGATTTGTCTTGCAGCGAAGTTGTATATTGTCACCGAACCAATCCTGACGGGGCTACATATAGGACTTCACGGGTAAGTCAAGAGACGGGAAGAGAAGAGATGCCGACGACTGGTGTTTAAGTGCGCAAGCATTTAAGGGCACTCACGGGTTAAAGTGCATGTGCACTTACGGGATCTCTCGAGTTAAAGCGGGATAGTGCGGCATCAAAAGGGAAGTAAACTTCCATAATTGATGTGTGGTAAAACCTTTCCCTTTCCCGACACGCACGCGGCTGCCGCCGCGCCTCGCCACAGCCCCGTCCTGGCCGGCGGCGGCGATGGCACGCGCGCGCGTGTGACATCGTTGTGTCCTTTTCTCAATTTCTCAATATAGACGGAATAATCTCCAGCATATAAATCGAGCCCAGACCACGTCAATAATCATGCCAGTATTATTTTATTTTAAACCAAAGAGATATTAAGATTATTAATCATTTAAATGGGCCAAGCCCAATAAATAATCCAACACATGGCGTGCGGGCACGCTACTCCTGCTTGAAGGGGAAAAGGACTCCGTTGTTTTAACTAGATCAATCACAAAATAAGGTTACTCAAGTTTTAGTACAACCAATTAAAATCACTCATATCGAATGCTTTAAAAACTGTTGTAGTTTTAGCAGAAAGACCAGTAGAGCACGTCACTCAACAGTTTTTTTAGACAATGGATTACATAATCCGGCCTCTACATACAGGGATGTACACTGCCAAAGAGTACAGACCAAAGCTGGTTCAAAGATACAGCAAACCAAAGTGAAAACAAGATCCATAGACTAAAGCAAACGATATAAGTGCTTCCACCCTCTATTAGAAATATCTAGAGCAACCACTTCCAATCTCCTGCTCAGCATAATGAGGGTGTCCTTGGCTTGCTCATCACGCTGGAACTGGGACCAGGAGCGTAGCCAGTATGCTCCCCTGAAAATAACGTGCATGATGGAGTTAGTTTTCAATTTGTTGAAAATTTACATCATTCCGGAATGGCCAGATAGCCCAGCACAGCGCAGCTACAACCACCCATATCAAACCTTTCAGTTGACTGCCAGTGGCTACAATCTCTTCCCTTGCGGTATTGCCTCATTTTGAAGTTCAAGGCCACCCCGTTAGGATCGATCCCTTCTCAAGCGGCAACCCCATTCACAGCAGTCTGTGTTCCAATGGTGGCATGCAGCGGACGCATGTCGACAGCGTGCAGTGCTCTGACAGGAAATGGAACTATTGAAGGGCTTTCCACTTTTCCGATGCCTCTCAGTCACAGTATCTCCAAGCTATGACCTGCTGGTTGCATAGCAAATGGGTACACATACTCCCTACCATGAACACACATGTGCTACGTGATGTCCCTTTTATCCGGGCCGCAAATTAGAGCTTATCAGGGGATGTTTTTATTTGCATTCACGTCTTTTGGAAAGAGTCGCTAAATTAAATTATGTTCTCTTTTATTAGGTGAATGGAATATGACGGTTGTACCAAATTGTGGATACTCAATACATCCACAAGTAGCTGGGCACCTTGATGACATGGAAATTGAAGTTGCTGCTAAAATAATGTCACCACAGCTTTTCTATCTTCCCTGCTCACTTACAAATATCTGCATGGTCACCAAATTAACTTGCTTCCCAGTTGATATGTAACACAGTATATTTGGTTCTATAAGATGGAAGCCGGCAACCTAAGGAAAACAATCTCGGCGAAATTTCGGCGAAAAATCTGAAATATCGCTGTTACCGGCTGTAACAACCTAATTTAGACTTTTGAAGTTCAAATAAAAATTTGCTTAGCAACCATGGTTCTCGCTGAAGGCATATAAGGTGTTTGTGCTTTTCTAGACATTTAATCATTTTTGTTAATTAAATAATGAAACATAGGAGTTCACTGTTGCATACATGCTGGAGCATTTTATTTTTGGTTGGTTGGATTCAAAGTTGCGTTTGAATCTTGTTTGAATCTCTTGTTTCGAAAATAGGAAAAACCTTCTTTTTTCTCTTCTTCCTTTTCTGTGCAGCCCAACAACCAAGTCCGGCCGTGCTCCCTTGTCTTCCCATCGCCGGCCGCTTCGCCTCCCTTCGCGCGCCGCGGCCCAGTTAGTTTCCGGTACAGCGCAGCCCAGCCGCGCGCTGCTGCCGCAGTGGCCGACGGGCGGGCCCCGCCCTTCATCCCCACCCCCGCGCCGCACCCGCGCCGCTCCCGAGCCGGAGTCGGGCTTGCCCCGGCGTTCGTGCAGCACGCGCCCTGTCCCGCAGGCCCGCATGCCTAGGTGGCTCCACCTTAGGGTTTTTCTTGCGGTTAGGTCCTGTTTTCTTCGTTTTAGCCCAGAAAGTTTAGTTTTCTTTACAGTTTAGTCCCTAATTTTATTTTAGTCGTATCTTAGTCGTTTTAGCTATGTTTTAGCGTTCTTTATGTCCACGCGATCGTCTCGACGAGTAGAACAGTTTTATGCCTCTGTTTTGTTCTGTCAGTGCTGTTTGGTGATTGTTTATGAATTTATTCTATTGTATGCTTGTATGTGAATGTGTGGAGCGTAGAGTGCGAACAGTTCGAGGACTTTGTTGTCGTTGAAGACTTTCAAGACCCTGAGCAGTTTCCGGAGCTGGTAGAAGGAATGTCCTTCCTGCATTCCCGATGATCCTATTACAACATGCATTTCAATTACAGCGTTATTTGTTCTTGCTTTGCATTAAATTGAAGGGGTCCTACTATTAAGGTTTGACTAGCTTTGTTTATCCTATGCCTTTATCAACTTAGGCTTACTTTATGTTGGGTAGCACTTGCTAGAGCGTTACCTTGGTTTCGGGTGGTTTAATGAACATTTATCAATCTGGCTTTACTTCTGTTATTTTTCATGTAATGCAAGAACACTTTATGCCTGTTAATCGGAACATGGAGCGACCACCCAGGAAAACAGTATAACCACAAGACATATGGCTCTGTTTTGGCTGAATAACTAGAAAACTTGGTGTTAGGTATGCTTTTACCTGAAAGGGGTTGGGGGCTGACGGTAGATGGCGTATAGACCTGCTCTAGCGTGGAGTTGGGCTTGGCTAAGACACGGTACTCGCCAGGGAGCTTTATACACTACGCTCATTAGGTAACCTAGCGGGCAGCCTGCACCTGGGGATCTTCGTAAAGGCCTCGTAGCGTCCCTATGCAGCCACACCTTGGTAGTGTGGTATTGTGCCTACTTTTGCACAGCATGGTTGGGTCTAAAACTCTTTGAGTTTTTACGCGACTTATAGGTAAAGATGTACAACCTCTGCAGAGTGTAAAATTGACTAGTTAGCCGTGCCCACGGCCAAGGGCGGCGTGGACCCTCACATGAGTAATTTATGAAAGATGGAACTTTTAAACTTGTGCATTGCATTCTATGGTTCTGTTACACTTGTTATTTGGGTTTGGTATATACTTTCACTTGATAGTAACAGCTGCTTAATAAAATTTGATCTGCTAAAATGCTGACTTGCTTTATAACCATCAGCTTCCACCATAAAGCCTTGCATGTTGTTACAGAGCTTTTCCCTTGTTGAGTATGACATGTGCTCATGCTTGTTGTTTCTATATTTCATCTACACTACCCGGCTGCTACTCAGATGGACGTTTTGAGCATTTCCCTGGAGAGTTTGATGAGTTTTAGGCGCTCGTTCTCCAGTCAGCTCCCTGTGGAGGACTTCTACGTGTGTTTCTTTTCCGTTGTTAGCTACTCGAACGATTGTTAGAATGAGACTTTCGGTCATGTAATAAATGTTTAATACTCTCTTTACTATTTACACTTTTTGGTATTCACTGAGTCGATGCATGTGTGTAACTTGATCCTGGCGCACATGTATTCTTGCATTCGGATTTGCCCTTAACTCCGGGTGTGACAAAGTGGTACCAGAGCCGTGTTGACTGTAGGACGTTAGCCTAGTTAGAACTGGTCGAAAACTAAGGATTATATAATATTAGAAGCCACACATTGCTTAGTTTGCTTTATTCTGTTTATTATATCTATTCTTGGTTTAATCTCATCCTTGATTGCCTTTTGTTATCTAAACTTTATCTTGTCACATCTAGTAATCAGCACCTGTCTCAACTCTCTTAGATGGTTCGCCGACTGAAGACCACTCGTGCTGGTGCTTACCGCTTTCCACGGTACCTGGAGGACCAAGACTTCTACTGCTACTCCACGGAGAGTGATGTGCACAATGGAGTCACTGAGGAGAAAAGTGGAGCGAACTTTGCTTCAGTGCAAGCTTCACCACCCGCTTCAGTCATTGAGCTGTCAGATGATGAGCCAGAAGAGGAGCCAGCTGAAGATCTAGAGCAAGGAGGTGACCCAGATAACCACTCAGATCCTAAAGACTCAGATCCGGAGGATGGAGGTGCTGATGATCAACCCGGTGCCTGAGAAGTGGGAGGTGATCATCTGTCACCATGATGGAGGGCATGCACGCTTTCCGTCCAAGCTAAGGAGGCTTTTCCAACGTCTCCATCTACATGTGACTATCGACTACGTTGGGCTAAAGAGGACACATCCTGATTATCCAACGCAGTGGGAGGTGTCAGTGCGCATTTTGGAGGATGATCCACAGGAGGGCGGACAGTACAAGGTTACTGTTCACCATGCTTTAGCCACCAGGGCTACCTTCGCTGCAGGGAGGGATGATGCTGCTAGAAGGGCTCTTTCTGCATGGTGTCATGAAGAGGCTCACCATCTCAATGACACTGTGTGGGGTGACTTTCCCCGTCGACGTGCTAGAGCTGTGGGCAGCATGATTCCAATGGCTAACACAAACTTGGGACCACGCTATGCAACTCAAGTGGGACTTGTACGTAGCAGCTCTCAACACCAACCTTGACGACACCAACATGGAGCTGCAAGACCTCCGTGATCAGCAAGATGAAGATCGGAGGGAGATCAAAAGGCTTAAGGCAATGATCGCGGGGCAGGATGAGGAAGAGGTGCAGGAAGATGAAGAAAGATGGCCAGAAATGTCATCACGACCCAGGAGGACAAGCTATGGGTCACTTAGATCCCGCACTCGGATCATTTGGCCTTAGGTGCTAGGTGTTTTTTATCTCCAGTTATAGAGTCTGTAATCATTAGAACAACACGTTGGATCGGTGTGTTAGCTAGTGGTGTGTTTGGATGCTTGATTTGTGAACATTCGTGAGTTGGATCTTTGTGTGATTGCAGTGTGTTCTGGATTAATGCCACAATGACATTGGTTTAGTAATAAAGCTTGGTTAGTGGGTTTAAGTTCTGTTCTAATCATCTTTTATTTTGCAAATTCGTAATTCTTCATCCATCATATTTTATCTATCATGAGGAATATCTTAGTGCAAAAATGTGTTCACGTCACTCCCTGACACAGGTGAAGTGTTTTATTTTTATCTCGAGCTACAGAACTCCAAATATAGTAAAACCAGTTGTGTTAGTTCAAAAATTGTATATATGATTTTCTTTAAAAAATTCAGAATTATCCAATATATATTCTTGGAGCTATGGACAAAACACTAAGCCATCTCAATCTGTCAAATCCAGCTGACACAGCTGACTTCATTATTTTATATCTCAAGTTCTAGACCTCCGATTGAGGCAAATCCAATTGCGTTAGTTCAGTAACTTGATGCACTATATCTCCAGAACAATTCGTGATTTTTGGTTACCAGTACAGTGAGATATCTCTGTTCCTTTCCAGCTATCAGAATATGTCTTAATCTGGAAGTCTGCATTGTTTATCTTTTTAGCTTTTCTATCACTGTCATAATCTAAATCAATGTTTCTAACGCTCAGATGGTAAACACCAGGTCCAGATCAGAAGTTGATCAGCCTTCAGTGATACGCCAAGGATGAGGCAGCAGCTCAGGCAGTGCACCACAACCGGCACAAATGGATCCGGCCATGCAGCAGTTTTTCCAAAACCAGATGCAGCTCCTGGAGAACCTGACCAACAATGTGGCCAATCTGCATGCCCAAGTCAACAACCCCCCTCAGCCACCATAGCAGCAGGCGCCCATGAACAAGCACATGGAGTTCATGAGCCATCGTTTGTCAGTGTTCACCCATGCTGCAGATCCGCTGGATGCTGACGACTGGTTGAAGACTGTGGGCAAGATGCTCACTACAGCTCAGTGTGATGACAGGGAGAAGGTCCTATTTGCTGCAGGACGACTCCAGGGGTCAGCAGGAGCATGGTGGGATACTTACGTTACTTCCCATGCTACGCTAGACGCCATTACCTGGCAGGAGTTCACCAACAGCTTCAGGAGCCTCCACATTCCTGCAGGGGGAATGTCAGTGGCAAAGTTCCGGGACAAGTTCATCAAGTTGTCTCGCTATGCACCAGAGGAGGTGGCAGATGATCCAAAGAAGCAGGAGTGCTTCATGGAGGGATTGGTTGGACCGCTTCGATACCAGCTGATGTCTCACACCTTTCCATCCTTCCAGCACCTGCTAGACAAAGACATCTTCTTGGAGTCCATGCGCAGAGAGCTGGGGGAGCTGAAGAGCAAGACCACCACTCTGGGACAGTCTGGGAGCAACGTTCGTCCCCGCTTTACCTCACCGCTGGGAGCTCCGTTCCATCCAGGTTGCCCGACAGGGGGTTATGGCCAGCAGCAGCATTACCAGTACCAGCCATAGCAGCACCAGCAGTTTCAGCACTCCGCCCAGCAGTTCCAGCGCCCAGGGCCGTAGACTCCACACCCTGCATACCAGCAGAACCGTCCGATGACTCCCGTTGGCACGCCCGTGAGGCCCAGTGCACCTCACACCCCCGCGGGCAACAACTACTTTAAATGTGCTGAGGTCGGGCATTATGCTAATGTCTGTTCTAAGAGGCACCCTCCGAGAACTCTTGTGTAGAACCAGCAGATGCAGCAGATGAGGAATGGGAACCAGACCCCGCAGAGCAACAAGGGACAATAAAGTTTGGCACGTGGCAGGGTGAATCATGTTAGTGCTGAGACCGCTCAGGAGAATACACAAGTAGTGTTTGGTATGTTATTTGTCAACTCCATCCCCGCATCGGTCTTATTTGATTCTGGATCATCTCATTCTTTTATATCTGCTCAATTTGTGGCCAAACATAGTATACCCATGTGTCCCATGAAACAAACAATGCTAGTTAAATCACCAGGGGGAAATGAAAGCTTTATACATGTGTCCAAATGTTAGTCTAAAGATCATGGAAGCAGACTTTTGGGCAAGGTTGATAGTTCTGGAATCAAAGGATCTTGATGTTATTCTGGGTATAGATTGGTTGGGTATGCATGAGGCGACAATTCAGTGTGCTGAGAGGACAGTTCTTCTTACTGGTTCTAAAGGAGAGAAGGTTGAGCTTGTGGCTGATCCACCGTCAGATGCAGGAGGTTCTGTGCAGCAGTTGGATGGCAAGTCTTTGGAGGATATCAGGGTGGTCTGTGTGTATCTAGATGTGTTTCTAGAGGAGTTACCAGGTGTGCCACCTGATCGTGATGTTGAGTTTGTTATTGATCTATTGCTTGGTACTGCTCCTATTTCTAAACGTCCATATAGAACGTCTAGTACTCAACTGTTAGAACTTAAGAAACATATTAAAGAATTGTTGGAAAAGGGGTTTATTTGTCCTAGTTCATCACCTTGGGGGGGCACCAGTTATCTTTGTAGAGAAGGATGGTACGCAAAGGATGTGTGTGGATTATCGGTTGCTTAATGAGATTACTATCAAGAACAAGTATCCATTACCTCGCATTGAAGACTTGTTTGATTAGATGAGAGGTGCTAAAGTGTTCTCTAAGATCAATTTGCGTTCTGGTTATCATCAGATGAAGATCAGATGGACGGATATTCCTAAAACTGCATTCACAACTAGGTATGGGCTTTATGAGTATACTATTATGTCTTTTGGGTTGACAAATGCACCTGCCTACTTTATGTACCTGATGAACAAGGTGTTTATGGAGTACTTGGATAAGTTCGTTGTGGTATTCATTGATGATATTCTGATTTACTCCAAGACTGAGGAGCAACATGAGGAGCATTTGCGACTTGTCTTGCAGAAGCTGACAGAGCATCAGTTGTATGCCAAGTTCAGTAAGTGTGATTTCCGGCTGAAGGAAGTCTCTTTTCTTGGGCATATTATCACAGATGGAGGCATTTCAGTTGACCGAGCCGAGGTTGATGATGTGTTGAAGTGGGAACCACTCAGGACAGTTAAGGATATCAGGAATTTCCTTGGACTTGCAGGGTACTATCAACGGTTCATCAAGGGGTTCTCTAAGATTGTGAAACCTCTCACCACTTTGCTAGAGAAAGATAGGGAGTTCAAGTGGACAGGTGCATGTCAGGACAGTTTTGAGGAGTTGAAGAGGAGGTTGACCACCGCTCCAGTGCTTGTGATGCCAGACTTACAGAAGGGCTTTGATATCTATTGTGATGCGTCTCAACAAGGTTTGGGTTGTGTTCTTATGCAGGAGGGACATGTTATAGCTTATGCATCGAGGCAGTTGAGGAAGCATGAGCTAAACTATCCTACACATGATCTGGAGTTGGTAGCTGTGGTTCCTGCTTTGAAAATCTGGAGGCATTACATCATGGGAACCAAGTGCCAGATTTACACGAGATAAATTGCTTGTCAAGAGTTTGCTTCCTCTCGTCCCCTTTACATTTCCGCATTTACTCTATTGCAATCTTTGCTTGCATTTACTTTCCTAGAGTAATATCATGCTAGGATTGGCTATAGGTTGCAAACCTTGTTTTGGGATGGGAGTTTCACACTATAACAACCCTAGTTGCACATCTATATAGTATGTTCTAGTTTATCTTTGTGTACAAATTGTTAAGCCATATGTTAAGTTTTTAGATTGACTAATTCACCCCCTCCCCCTCTTAGGATAACAACCATCCGATTCCTTACAAGTGGTATCAGAGCCAGGACTCACTTCCTTCACAAGGAAACGCCAATTCGATTGGTAAATTGTGAAAACCGGCTGATTGGAACGGTTAGGTTTTACCGCCTAGAGAGTTGCTCTATATAGGAATGAAAGGGGTGGATACCTTAGGTTTGGCTTCACATTTCGATGGCACGGGCTATCCTCGGTGGAAGGTTCTCATGGAGGCCTATCTCCAAGCAAAGGACCTCGATGTTTGGAGAGTCACCGATGAGGGCATGAGAAATGGTACTAAGAAGGAAAAACAATTTCATGTGATTACTAAGGGTATCATTTTGTCCTCACTAGATGTAGGCATTTTCAACAGAGTTTTTAACTGTGAAAATGCTCATGAGCTATGGAAAACCATCAAGGAGCAAAATGAGAGTTCAAAAGAAGTTGCTAATGAACGCTACGGTTGTCTCCTTGAGGAATTCAATAGTTTCAAGCAACTTGCAAATGAAAATGCTGAATCAATGTACTCACTCCTAAATGTGCTCGTCAATGAGATTAATGCTTTAGGTGTGAAGAACATCACGGACTTGAACATCAACCGCAAGATCCTTCAAAGTCTTCGGAAGCCCAATTATGACTTAGTGAAGGCAATCATCTATGAGAAGAAGCTCGAAGATTTGAAGCCATTTCATATCTTGAGCAAGATCATGGCACATGAGCTTCAAATCATGCCCAAGTCCAAGAAGGAACCACAAGAAAAGCCCCAAGAACCATCTTCTCCAACTACAAGCCATGCCCTCTCAAGACAACAGGAGAAGATGTTGAGTAGAATGGCTACTCATGGAAGCTCAAGCGAGGATGATGGTGATGATGGCGACGATGAAGATTCCTCAAGTGATGAAGAGGTTGAATCCATGGTGGTCGAGTACGTGAAGAAGATCTTCAAGTATGTGAAGAAAGTCAACATGTACGACTACAACGTCCACTTGAGAGAAGGGCGTCATCATCAACACATCAAGATCACCAAGATCAGCACAAGCCCAAGAAGAAAGTGGTCAAGGAGAGGAGACCAAGGCAAGAAGCAATTATCGCTGTCCGTAAGTGGACAAGTGGTAGAGGATCAAGTTCTTCTGGCTCAAGTGATGAATCAAGAAAGAACTTCACCACCCGTTTCATGCAAGGTCCTTCATCATCACTACACATGTGCCTTATGGCCAAAGGTATGGAAAGCGATGTAAGTGATGACGAATCCAACACCACCTCTCTTGATGATCTTGTTGAGCTAGTCCATGAGAAAAAGTAATGTTTAAGAAACAAGCTAATGAAATTAAAGAACTCAATGCTCTCAATGATCTTAGTGCAACCCTTGCTACAAAGTTGTGAAGATTCAAGTCTAAAATCCAAGCTTGCAAGTTGGACATGTGTTGCCCAAGTTCCCCGGTTGAGGTAATGGAAACTAGTACCTATATCTTGTATCATTGTAGCTCCATTGCCTTGTTTAGGTTGCATTTGTTGCAATGTTTACATATGGTAGGTTGCTTGTGTCTTGTGCTAACCCATGAGCAACCTACATGGTTTGATTAGTGTGTAGGAAATCTACACTTGTTCTTTCATGGTGGATGTTTTCATATATATCTCTTTGCATCATGAGCAAGCTATAGGGTTAGCTTCCCTTTTGTTGTCATAATCAATGTGCATACATTTGGTTGGTGATTCAAACACTACATGCACACATTTAGGGGGAGCTCATCCTATGGTTTGGTTATGGGACTAACATTGTTTCAAGCTTATTTTATGTAGTCCCTTGGCGATGCGTTCCAGTGCGGTAATTCATTCTAAGAGAATGCTATTTCACTCTCAATGTGATCTAACATCTCTAAAAGAGTGAATATAGCAATATGAGCTTCATGCTATTGAGTCATGTCCTTACGAGCTTATGTCTCTATATAAGTTCAAAGGCAATGTACTCATACATTCCTAATCCTTGTGGTACCCCCAGTGTCTTCTTTGCAAGCTTCTTTCAAGTGGTGTCACCTCAAGTGATATCATTTCCAAGTGGCTCATCTCAATGTGGTGCCAACAAGGTAAAGAGGATCATCCCCCGGAGGTATGCAATTATCAAAAGACTACAAGTGATATCTACAAGTGGTAATGTGACAAGAACCCATTTGTCTTATCTCTTGTCCTTTAAGCTACCTCCTTGCATGATATGCTCTAAGCCTCCTTGTCTTACAAGTGGTTTGTACTTGTGCACTTGATTTTCACATTATAATTTTGTGCACACATTTAGGGGGAGCTTAGTTTGTATCATGCTAGTCTCATGAGCTGGTGATCCACCTTAGTTATTCTTACATGTGGTATCTTCATTGATATCATACATATGGATCATGGTTCATGCAGCTTTCTCCCTTGTATTTAACATTTCTCTTTGAGCTATGTTTGCTAGGACTTGCTAGTTTCCTTGGAGCCCTTTTGTTTTGGACTTTTTGGAGATTTTATTCCAAAGGGGGAGAATGTGGGACCAAAGCAACTTAAGTGGTTCCAAAGTGGGAAGAGGCAAGCTACGAGTGAACATAGGAAGAGAAGATCTAAAAAGGGGAAGTTTGATCTAGGAGGAGTTTTGGATGATGGTAAGCATCCAAGCAAGTGTAAGTGGTTCTAATTTCATCAATTTTTGCAAATATATACTTGCTTTGGTTGTGTTGTCATAAATCACCAAAAAGGGGGAGATTCTAGCGAACATGGCCTCATATGCCATTAGTTCGAGTTTGATTTTGGTGATTCATGACAACATGATCAATGGGACTAACCATATTGTTTAGCATGTATTTGTAGACATTTATAGGTCCCAAGGATGCCAAAATACCACATGCCAAATTGAGAAGATAGTCTATTTTTCAAGGGTCAAAAATGAGAAAGAAAAGAAAAAGAAAGGACACCATCGGATGAACCGACGGTACCTAGATAGCAAGCGTCGGTGCAATCGTCGAACGAGTTGGTACACTTGGTGAAAACTAAGGCACCGTCGGATGAACCGACAGTCCATTTTCTAGTAGCGTCGGACGAGTTGCAGAGGAGGAGCAGCGAAGACAGTAGCACCGAATGATTTGACGGTCTGAGTGAGGACACCATCGGTCTATCCGACGCTCAGGTTGAATCAAGACATAGACGCGCCTAGACGAAGTCTTCAGCACCGGATGAACCGATGCCTTGGTAAAGGGGAAGCATCGATCTATCAGACGGTCGCGTCAAAGCTAACAGAGACGACTTGGTCGCGGGGTCTTCAGCACCGGATGAACCGACGCACCGTCGGTGTAATGCGTCGAGCAGTTGTGTCTGTGGATCTTCAACGGCTAAGTGGCGTGGAGGGCACCTGATGAACCGACGCCCTGAAAAAGCATAGCATCGGTTCATCCGACGCTACGTTTTTCAGTGATTGTTAGCCAACGGCTCTTTGGATGCCTTGGGCTATTTATACCCCATCCACTCACCCATTTGAGGTTGCTGGATTGTGTGGAAGTGCAGAGGAGTTCAAGACACCTAGAAGATCATATCCAATCCATCAAAGTGCTTAATTGCTCATCCTTAGACTTGCATATGCTTTGTGTATGTGCTTATTGCTAGGCTTAGCTTCGAGCTGAGTGAGTGCAAGGATGTGCCAATCAAGTTGTACAAGGTTCGCCGGAAGCCTTGGGGACTAAGTGGCTCACCGGCAATTGTCATCGACCCTCCGACTTGGTGTGGAGCGGCGAGGACACTTTGTGCGGGGACGTGGAGACCCCCTTCCTTGGTGGAGAAGCTCCTTAGTGGAGGCGGCATCAAGGTGACCAAGGGAGTTTGGCAAGTGCCTAAGTCGCTAGACTTTGTGGCGAGCCAAGTGGTGCTCTTGGGAGAGACTTGGTGACCGGGAAGCAATACTCTTGTGTGAGTGTTTCAACAACATGTACTAGGGGTGGCTTAGTGCCTACCGATACCACGGGATAAATCGCATGTCAAGAGTTTGCTTCCTCTCATCCCCTTTACGTTTCCACATTTTACTCTATTGCAATTTTTGCTTGCCTTTACTTTTCTAGAGTGATATCATGCTAAGATTGGCTATAGGTTGCAAACCTTGTTTTGGGATGGGAGTTTCACACTAGAACAGCCCTAGTTGCACATCTAGATAGTATGTTCTAGTTTATCTTTGTGTAAAAATATTGAAGCCATAGGTTAAGTTTTTAGATTGCCTAATTCACCCTCTCCACCTCTTAGGCTAACGAGCATCCGATTCCTTACACAAGGGGCATGGCACCGTGCTATTATACAACGGGCCCGTGGCTTTTGGCGCCGTGCTATGGGTCCATTTTTTAAATTCTTTCCCCCAGGGTCCATGTGTAGAATTATTACTTAAAAATGTCCAAAATGTAAAAATTATACAAAGCTGACCTACTTCTTGCAAATACCAGGTAAGCATAGAAAAGAAGACATGGTTACTAATATCTCCATTCAATGGGAAAGAACCTTTTCACAACTCTAATGCGACACGGGGAAAGCAACGGTTCTGTGCATTTCGGCAAGTCTAACAAACACTGTTGAACATCATGCTCCTATCATTTTTTTTGAACAAAGGTGGATTTTTAAAGCCTTTAGTCCCGGTTGGTTCAACCGGGACTAAAGGGGGCCTTTGTCTGCGAACTTTAGTCCCGAGTTGGACTTGAGAGACCTATACCCCTCTCCAACCGGGACTAAAGCCCCTCTCCGTACCAGTGATGGTCGCAACATGGGGGGAGGAGGGAGGATGCTCGTTGATGTTTGAATGTTGCAAGCAACATGCTCGCAATGGCTAGCGACATGCTCGCAACATTGCTTGTAAGATTTTACGATTCGACGGCTGATGGCCGAGCATCTTAAAATCCGGCGGCTGCGGACCCGTCTGATGGCTAGCGCCCGGAACGGACGTCCGGACGCTAGCATTTCTAGGTGACATGGTTTTCGTAACAATATATGCTATTTTTGTTTTCTGTGGACAAGTATCGTCAAGAGAGCTTCTACATATACATATATGTAAATAAATAAGTTTTAGGATGCTTGTAATTAATGTGAGCCATCCACCTTATTATTATCCAACTAAATTAGATGGTGAAAAAAAATTATGCCAGAAATAAGTGAAGGTAACATTAACTTTGATTGCGACCGACACTGCGGTACGGTACACTACGGGAAAACCGAAGAATGCCGTGCGTTAAAATGTTTGTCGTGCGCTTTTCATCGGGCGCACAGCAAACATCATGTTTGCCGTGCGTTTCCCGAAGGACGCACGGCAAACAATAATGCACGGTTTACATATACTTTGCCGTGTGTTTTTAGAATGACGCATGGCAACTACAAACCTTTGCCGTGCGTTTTCCTAGGGACGCACGGCAATACTTCCGCGCTAACGTTTGACCGTCCGGACCGAGCTGACCAGCTGACGGAGTTGATGGGCGTCAACCTTTGCCGTGCGCCTTGGAAAAGCGCACGGCAAAGACAACAAGTTTTCCGTGCGTTTTTGTATGGCGCACGGCAAAGTTATACCATTGCCGTGCGTTTTTGTAAGGCGCACGGCAATGAATTTTTAAAAAATGAGTTTTCGCACATTCTTTCAATTTTTCCTCCACAAGTACATTATTTTGCACTCTATATTTCAATTATGCAATCATATCTTTCTTTTTGCTAATTTAACGAATTGTTTTGATTGATATGATTTTTTTCGTATAGATCAAATTTGAACTGCAAGTGCATAAAATAATAAAGTATAGTTTGTGGAAAAATGTTATTTGTGTAATTGATACCTTTTTAGGACCTTACGCGTGAAAGTACTTGAAATTTTAAACAATTTGTTCGCGAGGAATGAAAAAATATGTATATTTGAAATGTTTTTTAAATTGTATTAAATGCAAATGAAGTTTGAAAGTTATGAGACTTCTTGAGAGCTCATGATATAGTATAGGAAGGGCGCACTCAGTTTGCTGTTGTGCACAGCAGGATTCTTATTTCAGGCGTCGTCGTTGTGAACATCTCAAAAGATTTTCCTCGTTGCCTCCCATTCTAAATTAAAATACACACTATGGCCTGCTCAATGTCAAGGATAGTACGTAGAGCTAAACAGTTGGTGGCAGTGAGTGTACAAGCAGCAGTCTCAAGGAAAAAGGATTGGTGAGGGAAACGTGACCTGGCCATGAACGCAGATGTTGCTTTATATACATGGAATGCATATAAATAGATGCAGGGCACAAAGATGAGGGGTATTGGGAAGATTCAGCAAGAAATGCAAAAGCTGACGTATGTTCAGAGGTGCACTAGGTGGCTTCCTCAAACAAATAAAAAGGTGGCTTCTGTAGGCAAATTATGAAAGAGCTACTAAAATGTCTCGAAAACTGACATAGTTCTTGCAAATACCACGTAAGCATAGAAAAGACGACCTAGTTACTAATATCTCCATTCATGGAGGCTTCGGGCTAATTGGGAAAAGAACCTTTTCACAACTGTAATGTTGTTACAGGAAAGCAACAGTTCTGTGCATTTCAGCAAGTCTAACTAACTCAGTTGAAGATTTTGAATATACTTACTGCCGTGCATGTTGTTTGGGGTTGGTACCCATCATGCTCCTATAATTTTTTTTT
The DNA here is from genome assembly GCA_947561735.1 of Cenchrus americanus. Classification (NCBI taxonomy): domain Eukaryota; kingdom Viridiplantae; phylum Streptophyta; class Magnoliopsida; order Poales; family Poaceae; genus Cenchrus; species Cenchrus americanus. The sequence goes on from OX387239.1 coordinate 15,565,542, forward strand.
TTTGTAAACAGAAGTGGATTTTCTTTAATCATGTTGCGGTTACAATCTCCACTCACAAGGTGTGCAATAAACTCTGGAGTTATTTTTTCTGTAGCTACACTGCTGGTGACAACTCCGCCCGCCCAACAAGCACTCATGAGCTAAACCATGAGCAAACTCATTTTGAAGTCGGCCTCTCGGTGCTCCTTAACAAGCCGAGGTGTGTTCTGTTCTTCAATGTCAAGTTCAAAGCTTTACATTTATTTTGACAATATGATTCCATTTGAACCTATAATTCAGCAGAACCTGTGAACATACATGTGAGCAACAGGTCTCCATCGTTTTGTTCTATACTTGATATATAGTCTACACAAGTTTCTCCAGCTCAACAAATTAAGATCCTTGGAACAAACTTATTTGCTGTCTCTCGTCTCGGATGGTAGTCTGTGACTACATCTGCCCACTGGATGGTTGATGCTTTCACTCAAAACTGCTTGACGCTTATCTTACAAAAGATTATTAATTTGTATCTTGGGAACATATATATGTTTATGGATTACAAATATGATCCATTTTAGTTTCTGCGAGGCACTGGATAAATGCTGAAATTTGATTTGTAAGCTCTCTGTTATGCTGGCAGCTGGTATACAGAAAGTTTTCTTGAAAAAACCGTTGGACCCATGTGAATCTTGCTTGGCGGAACAAATAGACCCATGGTGGTTTGGGCCGGGCGTGTGTGAAATTGGCTGGGAAGGCCCAATTCGAGGGGGGAGTTTTCAGGTCGAGTCCGCCAGATACACAAGTACTTCTAGGTCGGTTTGCAGGTTAGTACCACATCCGGCTGGATTAGCAGGCGCGCGTCCTCAGGGGTGTATAAAACTAGGCGTCCTCAGCTAGGAAACTCACGTCGGTGAAAAGGATGCCGGCGACCCCTGCCATGGCAAACCGGCAGTGCACGAGCTCGGCCTGAACATACCACTTCAAGCTCGCCGGTTCCCCCGCGAGCCGCAGGGGATCGAAGCCGTAGTCACCCGGTAGCCTGCAATCACCGATCATTGATGCACTTCTTCACCCGCAGAAAAAAAAGGCTGTCGCAGACCAGAGAATCAGAGTTTCAGATCACCGACGTGCCGTCGAGGTGAGCAGGCGGGTCCAGCCTGGGCAGCCAGGTCGCGCGCTGGGCGCTGCTGGCTCGGACGACGACCCTAGCTCTCGGCAACGGCGCACGGTGTTGGAAATTTAGCCAGATTAACGATTCATTTAATCCAGAAAATTGAAAGTAATAGCATACTAGTGACAAAATTCATGAACATATGTGATCTAATAACATAATATTCAGATATGTAGACAATATTAACTACAGGCTACAGCAAGGATTCGAAAGAGGTTATACCCAGAGGCATTCAAGCCGGCGCTAGTCGACATAGCGCTTGTTGATGTAGTCGTCCCGCTCGATGCCGTGCAGAAGGTTGCAGTGCCGATTCCCGCTCCCTTCCCTTGCGTGAAGAGGAAGACGACCGAGAAGTAGCACGTAGAAGACGTCACGGTGCGAGTAGACGTGTCAAAAACGTTCCCCAAAAACGTGATCGCTGGTCTTCAGCCGAGCAGATGAACTCGACGCCGACAAACGTTCCGAAGGCTCCTACTCTCCCACAGACATGTGCGCGCAAGCCATGGGACGGGAAGATTTGGCTAGCAACGAAGTTGTATATTGTCACCGAACTTCATGGGTAAGTCAAGAGACGGGAGGAGAAGAGACGTCGGCGACTGGAGTTTAAGTGCTCAAGCACTTAAGGGCACTGACGGGATAAAGTGTCTGTGCACTTACGGGATCTCTCGAGTTAAAGAGGGATAGTGCGCCATCAAAAAGGAAGTAAACTTCCGTAATTGATGTGTGGTAAAACCTTCCCTTTCCCGTCCCCACACGACACGCACGCCGCCGCCTGCCTGCCTCGCCACACCACGCCCACGGCCCGGCCCGGCCCCGGCCGGCGGTGGCGGCGGCGCGCGCTTGCGCACGCGTGTGGCATCGTTGTGTCCTTTTCTCAATTTTTCAATATAGACGGAATAATCTGCAGCATATAAATCGTGTCCAGACCGCGTCAATAATCATGCCCGTATTATTTATTTTAAACCAACGAGATATTAGGATTATTAATCATTTAAATGGGCCAAGCCCAATAAATAATCCAACAATCCCCACCAATCTCTAGGGTTTAAGTAAATAATCTCAAGTATCACAACTTTGATGTACCAGAGTTTCAACGGAGGCTATGAAGTTGAACTTCCGAGCAATGAACTTTATCCTTGAATTGACAGTTTTGCGTGAGAATGAGCTTCAACAAAGTTCATATCATGGTACAAGACTGCTACAAACATTTCCTTTGTCTTGAAACATATGAGTCATACTTTCTGAGCCTTTCATGAGTATCTAGAGATTTCCCACATCTCATAGACTGTGACTAGCAGTCGAACTCATATAGGTATGTACCTTTGAGGATGTTCTATAGGACAACATCCCCGCTTTAGTAAGTCACTCGGGTCACATTAAGGACTTATCCAACCTGCTATACAGAATAGGAGAAATAGCGCATCTCCAATGAGTTTGAACTTTAGTCAAGGGGTTTCTACCTCAGTCAACCACTAGCTTGTTTCACCATTCTACTTCACGGGATCTCCGGTCACATAGAATAGGTTACCACTATGGTGTGACTTCAGGTGGGTCATAAGCCCAACATATCCATGAAACAGCGCCACCTCCAAGTGAGAAAACATATCCACTTGTGGCATAAATCTCATCAGCATTAGAAATCCAGTTGGCATCACAATAACCTTCAAGTACCCTAGAATATCCGGCATAGTGAATTCCATAGCTCATGGTTCCTTTTAGATAGCGTAATACTCTTTCAAGAGCTTGCCAGTGATCCTCTCCTGGGTTTGAAACAAATCGACTCAATTTGCTCACAGCATAGGAGATATCAGGCCTCGTTGCGCTAGCTAGATACATAAGTGAGCCAATTATTTGAGAATATCTCAATTGATCTTGTGAAATTCTCCGATTCTTTCTCAAAGACATGCTTGGGTCATAAGGAGTTGGAGTAGGTGAGCACTCGCTATAACCAAAGTGATTCAACACCTTTTCCACACAGTGGTTTTGCACAAGAGAAATCCCACCATTTCCTTCTTCTCTATGTAGCTTTATGTTAAGAATAACATCAGCCACACCCAATTCTTTCATCTCAAAGTTATTAGATAGAAAGTCTTTTACTTCTTTGATCCCATTCTCATTGTTACCAAATATTAGAATATCATCTACATATAAGCACAAATCACACCTTCACCACCACCAAACCGATAATATACACATTTATCGCCTTCATTCACAATAAAGCTCGCCGATGTTGGAGTTTTATCAAATTTCTCATGCCACTGTTTAGGTGCTTGCTTTAGGCCATACAAAGATTTTAATAATTTGCACATCTTTCCCTCTTGACCTTTTGCTATAAACCCATCAGGCTGATCCATATAGATCTCTTCCTCAAGCTCTCCATTTAAGAAAGCTGTCTTAACGTCCATTTGATGAACGAAAAGACCATGTGAGGCAGCCAAGGATAGTAGCACTCGAATAGTTGTAAGATGGGCTACATGTGAATAAGTATCAATAATCTTCCCCTTCTTTCTGAGTATAGCCTTTTGCAACAAGCCTCGCTTTGTACATCTCAATAGTACCATCAGGCCTGAGTTTCTTTTTGAAAACCCATTTACATCCTACAGGTTTGCACCCATAAGGAAGGTCAACCACCTCCCAAGTACCATTTGACATTATGGAATCCATCTCACATTGAACCGCTTCGGTCCATAAGTCCGCGTTAGGAGAAGAATAAGCTTCTTCTATGGTTTTGGGGGTGTCATCCACAAGGTATATGATATAGTCATCGCCAAAGGATTTTGCAACCCTGCGCCTCTTACTCTTGAAGGACCGATACGGCGAACCAGAGAGGGGGGGAGTGAATGGGAGCCGATAAAAATTCTTCTCGAAGGAGACGAAAACTCCAACAAGACGAACACGGCTTCCAACACACGTCTCCGACTCACTACCCAAGTTGGCCAAGCCCACGTAGCCACTGGAGTGCCACTGGACCTAGGAACCAACACACACAGCCTTCCGACTCGAGAACGCGGCGGAACAACAAACCCCAAGTCTACGGACCCACACGGGTCGGACCGGTGAGCACCACCGGTCGAGCCGGTCCCCTGCCGGTGAACCGAGCAACTTTCACTAAGTGGCTCTACACCGGTCGACCGGTGAGACACACCGATCGGACCGATGGCGGACACGAAAGCCCCCAAGGCACCAAACAGGCCAACCGACCACCAAACGGACCCAAACTCGAAACAGCAGCAACACGGGACAACAACGAACACACCAAGACGTTCACCCGAGCAAAAACCCAAAAGGGCTCGCACCGGTCAGACCGGTCAAGAGCACCGGTCAGACCGGTCAAGAGCACCGGTCAGACCGGTGTAGCCTGGGCAGCTCGGGATGAACAGCACCCGCGGGTCAACTCCCCCAAATCCAAATCTCGATCTCCCGAATCGCTCCACGGACTTGAACAAGACTTTGGGGATATCAGGAACACCTCATGAGGAGTCCATAGCCAAGTTTAATCCCACCAAATCTCGTCCAAAAAGGAGGAATCGAAGAAATTCCGCCGAAAGCACTTCCAACCCAAGAACTCAAGAAAACCCCAAAATCGAGCACTTTTACTCACGGATTTGGGAGGGGAATCACAGCCCAAAGAACCACGAAGGGTTCCCACAAATTTCCCCCATCAAATCCCCAAGAGAAAAGCCTCGAAAACACGCCAAAGAAATCACGAAGAGAGGGCTCCGAAAATCACCACCAAGAACAACCGGGGAAAACACATCCAAACCTTGAGGAACCACGCCGAATCATCTATACATGAAACAAAGGTTCGTACAAGGTCTAGCAAGCCGCCCGATCATCCATCCCTCTCTACAAGATCTCTCCGTGAAGCTCTCTTGCTAGTCCTAAGGAAAACCTAGAGAAAATAGGTGGAAAAAATAGGAAAACTAATGAGCTAGGGTTTCAAGAGTTGGCTGCCATCCTCTCACCTCTTGGGTTATATGGAGGCAACCGAATGTCTAAAATGCCCTTCTCTACTAACTAGGGATACAAGCCCCTCAAGGGCGGATTTGGAATTCTTGATGTCTTCACCATCGGACGGATGCCCGGCGACCGCACCCTGCGTAGCCTCGACGCAAGCCATGCGATCCCGACGCGTGTCCTCCGCTTCGAAGATTCCGGACCGCGTCGTCGCACACCGGTCGACCGGTGCTCCCCACCGGTCAGACCCACCGGTCGGACCGGTGCAGTGCTTCTGCGGCAACGTCTTCGGTTCTCCGGTCTTGGCTTTGTGGATCAACCAAGGAACCCGGTGGTTTTTCGGTGAACCACCGGAAACCCCGCGAACTCGGTGTAGCCTCCGCCAATCTCCACTCATGACTTGGCTCCCACGTAGTCCCGGCTCGACCTTGGTTTTGAGGCTCTACCAAGAAACCGTCCACGACTTCATCTTCTCGTTCATGCCACCATGCGGCCCGCACTTGACCCCGCTGGCCACCGGGTCCCTCGAACGAAGCCTACTTGTCTTCTCCACACCCGGAGGCCTCACCGCAACGACCTTTCGCGCTTGTTCTTCACCCGCACCAACACGAGTCAAGCCGCAACCCCGCACCCGCAATACTTAGCCAAGAATCAGTCCACACAACGTTGTCAATCACTCATCACACAAGGAAGCGACCATCCACCGGTCCTCGAACCACACATGGTCCTCAATCTCCCCCTTGATGAGTGCATTGACAACACCCACACGAAAGTAACAAGAGAGAAAAGAAAAAGAAAAGAAACGAACAAAAAGAAACTCCAACAAGCGATCGAAAGCCAAACAAAGGCAAAGAGCAAGATCACTTGAAGAAGACAAGTCTCGGACCCCTTAGGCAAGGGCAACGGCTCGACACATCCGAGACAAAACAAAGCTCAAGCAAAGAGCGCAAACCACCGAAACAAAGCTCGAAAAACCACAAAGAGCTCCCCCTGCACACATGCAAGCTCCCCCTGAACCAATGCACCTCCCCCTGGACGAATGCATGCAAGACACCACTTGAAACGGGACGGTACGCAAAGCACTTTCGGCTCACACCGGTCGGACCGGTCATCACCACCGGTCGGACCGGTGCCTAACATGTGTACGGGACCAGCACTCACACCGGTCGGACCGGTGCTCTTCACCGGTCGACCGGTGTACAACGAAGCCCGTAAAATGGCTCGAAACCACCTGAAAACCTTCTAAATGCATCCACCAAGCCATTTCAAGCTCAAACTTCTCCCCCTTGTTGGCAATGCATGAATCAAGCCAAAAATGCAAAACTTTCAACCTAGAGCTTCTCAAATAGACAAAATTCAACAAAGAATGCTACACATGTCCAAATGAGCAAGTTAGATACTCTACGGCTTCGTATCGATCTCAACTACATGATCACCAAGTTTCACAACCATTGGACGAAGCTAAGATGGATTTTGGCAATTTTGCGAAAAACTTGCCTCTCATGAGCAAAGTCCTAAACATGATCAAAGCATATAAAAATGGCAAAGCCACACAAACTTCATGCTAGGACAGCCATTCTAATCATAAGACCATCACAAACACCCACAAGCACCTCATGTCATGTCAAAGCCACCGAGCCATGTGCCGACTTCTATTTATGAGACTTCTCATTGGTAGGCATCATGCAACGGTTTAGCACCCAAAGCAAATTAAATTCAGCACATATGACATGGGAGCATATTTTCCAAGCATTTTTCATTTCATTTTCAGATTTGTAAATGGTACATGAAATGTCTTTGCGACAAAAAGGAACTTATGCTCCTCCACAAGATAAATCAAGAGGGCTAAACATTCATGATGGCAAATGAGCCTTTGGCCCCATATGATCAATAAACTAGCCATCCAACCACAAATTAAGCATAGCAAGGCCACACAAACATGTCAAGAGCATGTAAAGGCATTTACACATGAGAGAGCATACATGAGACATTTTTCAAAAGCATAGCTATCAACCATGGATTATTCATCAAGATCATCAAGAGCTAAGCCAAACTAACCGTAGCATACCAAACAAGCTCACAAAGACATATATCTCATTCCATGGTGAACAATGTATATGAGAGAAGCTTTTCCTAACCAATGCATATGATACAAAATGCATGCAATCTAAGATACAAGGATGCCTATACATCATGTTACATATGCCATGCCAAATGCAAGAAATGCACAAAGGAAAGCTATACATATGCTACAAACCGGCTCCTCGAGGGGAGGCAAAACGGGCTCGACACCACCGGCAAAAGAGAGCTCCCACACACCCAACTCAAGAAATCAAACACACACCAAGTTCCCCCCGCAAACGAGTGAATGTTGCTTGATCTAGGGGTTTGGTGAAAATATCGGCTAGTTGGTCATGTGTGGGTACATGGATCAAAGCTATCTTTCCTTTCTCAACGTTGTCTCTCAGGAAATGATACCTCACTTCTATGTGTTTTGTTTTGGAATGAAGCACTGGGTTCTTTGCAACGCTTATGGCACTGGTGCTATCACATTGAAGTGGGACATGGGTATACTCCTCACCAAAGTCGCTCATGGTGTAGGTGATCCAAAGGAGCTGAGAGCAACAACTAGCAGCGGCAACGTACTCGGCTTCGGTCGTGGATTGAGCAACACTCGACTGCTTACGGGAAGACCAAGACACCAAAGAAGAACCCAAAAGCGGCAAGTCCCGGAAGTGGACTTCTGTCCAAGCGACACCGGCAAAATCCGCGTGCGAAAAGCCATGAAGCGCCAAGGAAGAGGACGCGGAGCACCAAAGGCCGAAGTCGGGAGTGTGACGCAAGTACCGAAAATTCGCTTCACCGCTTGCCGATGCGAAGTCCTCGGAGACGCTTGAAAACGAGCGCATAGACACACCGAGAGACCGTATGTCCGGCCTCGTCGCCGTCAAGTAGAGGAGTGACCCGATCATGCTCCGGTACTCCTTTCCGGTCCACGTGTTCACCTTCCTCGTCCGCATCAAGAGCCGTAGTCGTACTCATCGGCGTCGTCATAGCCTTGGAGTCCTCCATCTTGAACTTCCTCACAATGTCCTTGGTGTACTTAGCACGGTGCACAAATGTTCCTTCCTTTGATTGCTTGATTTGTAGCCCGAGGAAGAAGCGCAACTCGCCCATCATGCTCATCTCAAACTCCCCGCTCATATCATCCGCAAACCTCGCAACAAGAGAGTTAGACGAGCCACCAAAGACAATATCATCCACGTACACCCGCACAATCGGGATATCTCCCCTTTTTGCCTCGGCAAAAACAAGGTCGATCGACCTTCCCCATCTCAAAACCTCTCTCAAACAAGAACCCCCTCAACCTCGCCATACCAAGCTCTAGGCGCTGCTTCAACCCATACGGCGCCTTCCTCAACTTGTACACCCGGTGGGGGTACTTCTCACTCTCAAACCCCGGAGGCTGTCTCACATACACTTCTTCCTCCAACACTCCATTCAGAAAAGCACTCTTCACATCCATTTGGTGCAACTTGAACCCTTTAGCCACGGAAAAGGCTAGAAGGATCCTAATCGCCTCCAAACGGGCTACGGGAGCAAAGGTCTCCTCGTAGTCGATCCCCTCCTTCTGACTGAACCCTTGAGCAACAAGTCTCGACTTGTTCCTCACAACCTCACCCTTCTCTCCCTCTTTGTTTTTCCACTCCCACTTTGTACCAATCGGCTTACACCCCGGGGAGGGTCAACCAACTCCCACACACTCGATTCCTCTCAAAGTTCTCCAACTCCTCATGCATCGAGTTAACCCAATTGTGATCAGATAGTGCGTGTCCAATGTCTTTGGGCTCGAAAGAAGCAACAAACGCAGCATGAGCAAAATAGGAATTGTTCGAACCCTCGACCGTGTAGTGTGTTCATTCATGTCGCCGATGATCCTCGAAGCCGGGTGATCCACTTGAACTCGCCGGGGAGGTTCTCGCCTCGAAGCTACCTCCCCCCTCAACATCGCCTTCTCCTCGTTCTTGATTTGTCGTCGTAGGTGTAGCGGAGGGTCCATCCATCATCGTAGTCGAAGTAGTGGGTACATGTTCAGCGAGGGGGCACCACACCGCCATCTTCATCATCACCATGTTCATGCTCCTCCTCCCGAAAGATCTCCTCGCCAAGCTCATCATCACCGCACACTCAAAGACAAGCCGACTACGTGGCTCTGTCTCGTCGAAGGTTACCTCGCAAGTCTCCACGATTTGGTTAGTTTCAAGATTGAGCACACGATATGCTCTAGAATGAGATGCATAACCAAAGAAAATGCCATCGACGGACCTAGCCTCAAACTTATCCAACTTCCTGCCTTTCTTCAGAATGAAACACTTGCAACCAAAGACATGGAAGTGACTCACCTTGGGTGTGCGACCATGCATCAACTCATAGCATGTCTTCTTCTTATGCACTCTGAGGTATATCCTGTTCGACACATAGCATGCGGTATTCACCGCCTCAGCCCAATACCTCCTCGGAGTCCTATGCTCATCAAGCATCGTCCGAGCCATCTCACACAAGGTCCTGTTCTTCCTTTCCACAACACCATTCTGGGGAGGCGTATGCGGACTCGAAAACTGGTGCTCAAGACCCAAGTCATGGCAAAAGGTTTTGAAACGAGAGTTCCTGAATTCCGAGCCATTATCACTGCGGATAGCTCGTATGGCATCTCCGTGCCTCTCGTTCCTCAACCTCAAGACTAGATCTCGAACAAAACCAAACGTCTCCCCCTTATCCTCGAGAAAGAACACCCACGCATACCGAGAATAGTCGTCCACCACAACAAGGACATACCACTTCCCACCGCGAGATCGCACACGAGGCCGGGCCAACAAGGTCCATATGGAGCAGCTCGCATGGACGCTCAGTCATCACATCGGTGAGAGGCGGATGAGAAGAGGCCACCATCTTGGCATGCCTACACGGAGCACAAACCAACTCTCTCTCAAGCCTCAACCGTGGCAATCCTCGGACCAAATTGAGTTTACTCAAGCGAGACAAAAGGTCAAAGCTCAAGTGACCCAACTTCCTATGCCACTTCCACAACTCACTCGAAGAACCAGCCAAGAAACAACGCTCCACACCCGAAGACTGAGAAAAATCAGCACGAAACACTTGACCCTCGGGAACGACCATACAGACATGGTCCCCTCGAGAGTCCACAATCCGAGAACCACCGGCCGAAACAACACCTCAAAACCCTCATCCAACAACCGGGACACGAAAGCAAATTGTACCCCAGCGATTGAACAAGAGCAACACGCCTCAGAGTGATCTTGTCACTCACTTTTATCTCACCTTCTGAAAGCACACGCCCACGCCCATTGTCCCCAAAGGTGATGTACCTCTTCGTCACCACCGGGACGAGACTTGAGAACCACCCCCTGTCTCCGGTCATATGCCTCGAACAACCGGAGTCAATCAACCAAATGTTCTTCAAGTCTCCCACCTGAAATTCAAAAATAGGCACGTGAGCGAATAAGCGACTCAGCACTGGGGTTAGTACCAAAAGAGGAAAACCAGTGCCGAGCCATTTGCTCGAAAGTGGGGTTAGCACCAACCAAAGCATCTCTCCTACCAAAGCTACCTCCACGAACACCACCACGGTAACCACCCACGAGGGAACCACCCCTCTCTCGCCCGGAGGAGGACCAAAACCACGCAAGAAAGCCCGTGGAACGTCCTTCCTCTCCAACTCGGCGCCACGACTCCTCCAATCCCCGTATTGAGCACGAGGAGGAGAACGCCTAGCAACCGACCACCCGCACCCTTTCCGGCCCAACCACCGAACCACGACCACCGAAACAACCCTCGCACCCGTACGAGCTCGAAACCCGAACGGTGTCGTCTGTGCCCGCACCGGGTCGACCGGTGCCCCACACGGTCCGACCGGGGTGTGACTCCGGGCGAGCAGCACCACCGCGACCTTCTTCTCTCCCCAAGCCCGAACCGTCCTCACAATCGCCTTGCCCCCGGGCATCCGCATACGAGGCTCAAGTACACCATCGGAAGGGTGGTACTTGTCCTTGTTAGCCCACTCCTCCATTCTCTCCTCTCGCTTCCTCTTGAAGCAAAACTCCTCCTTATGGCCATCTCTCCCACAATAGCCACAATGGAACCTCACATGCTTAGGCTTTGGCTTGGGATGTGGCTGCTCACTTGGTTTCTCTCCACTCAAACCCTCCACCGGTTTCTCACCACTAGCCTTCTCACTCTCCTTCCCAAAGAACACTTTCCCCGTAGTGCTCACAAACTTGATAGGCTTTTGTAGGTCATTTGTGGGTGTAGGAAACACGGGTGGAGCTGGGGTTGTGTCTAGTCGGTTCCTTAGATGGTTAGGTTTTGGGGGGAAATCATTTTTGTGGTGGGTTTTTGGTGGCTCGGGGATATTCTCTCCACTTCCCTCACCAACCTTGTTTGCTCCAAGCCCCTCACCATCTTGCCTCTTAAAGGCCTCGATCATCATCCTCAACCGAGGCTCGTGACCGGGACAACCAACCCATCAACTTCCTCAAATCATCATTCTCATCCCGCAAACGATCAACATAATGTGCAAGCTCCAAATTTTTCAATGCATGCATTTCACGGGTAGAGCAAGATGTAGGCATGGGTTCCTTCAATTTAGCCTCGAGCGAACTAGTATAAGCATGCATCTCATCAATCTTAGCATGCAAAACGAGACAAGAAGTGCAAGCACCTAGCAAAGCGAGTCTAGACTTAAGCTCGGCCACTTCAATCCTAAGCGCATCTAGTTCCTCACACTTGGAGGCATGCTTCTCTTTAAACAAAGCAAGATCGGCAAGGAATATGGAGCAATCAAGCACAATCATTCTCATCGAAACAACGGGGCTAGCCTTAAGCGAATCAATCTCAAGCTTGCTATCAAGCACCCGTGTCTCTAGCTCAGCCACTCTAGTCCTAGCATCCTCGAGTGAAGCCCTAAGCTCTTTCCTCATTTTCTTGGCCTCTCTAAGCATGTCATCACGGTTATCAAGCAAAGAGCCAAGCCTCTCATTCTCCTGGCGCAAGAAGGGAAGTTCATCACACACCTCGTCGTCGGACTCAGAGTCCGAGTCGCTCCGTGTGCTCTTCTTGCCGCCGGAGCTCAACGCCATGGTGCAGAAGCCATCTCTCGCGAGGCGGCTCACCCCACTCAGGTTCTTGGACGACTTCTTGTTCTTGCGGCGATCTCCCTCGTCTTCGCGGGGCCGCTCGAGCTCGAGGTGGAGTACGCGGAACCCGGAGTCGACGTCGCTCGCTCCAACCATCGCTCGGGCCTTGCCTCGGCCCTCCTTCTTCCTCGATCGTCGCTCGTCCTTGTACTTGTTCTTGTGCTTGCTCTTGTGGTCGCGCCTCGAACGGTACTTGCCATCGTTCATCCTCGGCTTGTGCTTGTAGCTGTCCATGTTCTCGGCCTTCTCCGGGCAGTCGGCGACGAAGTGTCCCGGCATGCCGCACTGGAAGCAAGTCCTCATGTTCCTCCTCATGTTCACGCGGTTCTCGTGCGGCCTCTCGAACCGCCTCGTCAACAGCACCATCTCGTCCTCTCCAAGGTCATCAAACTCCTCATCTGGCATAGACATAAAGAGGAAAACGAGAACATCCTGGTGGATGGGTAAGAGTTAGTCTTTCCTTTGGAACCACCAACGAGGGCAAGACTATGGGAATCAGTCGGTCCCTCGAGCTTGGCGATCATGCCCCTATCCACCTCGGCCGACTTGAGCTTCGAGAAACGGCTCGTTCACCGTCGTAGTATCATACCTCTCCGACTCGACTATGGCCTCGAACTTTCCGCCCCATATCGTACGATCCAAAGAGTGTAAGAGCTTGACCGCTCTATCATGATCATTGTACGGGAGCACGTCCACATTGGCCCTCATGTTGTTCACCACCACCGTGAACCTTTCGAAACAAGGCATCGATGGACTCACCGGGGAGATGAGTGAAGTTCTCGTACTCTCTCCCGTAGGTCGCATACAACCGTGCTCGAACTCTGGGCGTTCCCAACATGAGCCTCCTTCAACACCGCCCAAATCCTACAAGCCAAGTGCTCGGTGTGCACCCGATCGAACTCAGGCTGACACAAAGCACGAAACAAGTAGTCGACCGCCTTATTGTTGGCGTCGAATCTGTCCCTCGACCCTGGAGCAAGAAAATCCATCGGCTGGACATAGCCTGTGTCCACCGTGACATCCCAAAGCAGCTGACCCTTTCCGCGGAGGAACGCACCCATCCGCTTGCTCCACATCTGGTAGTTCTTGCCATCGAAGTGTGGAGGACCCGAACCCCGTTCTCGGTACGCCATCCTTGGATCTTAGACCGGTTAGAGTCAACAAAGACCCGAACCGGCTCGATACCACTTGAAGGACCGACACGGCGAACCGGAGGGGGGGGGGGGGAGTGAATGGGAGCCGATAAAAATTCTTCTCGAAGGAGATGAAAACTCCAACAAGACGAACACGGCTTCCAACACACGTCTCCGACTCACTACCCAAGTTGGCCAAGCCCACGTAGCCACTGGAGTGCCACTGGACCTAGGAACCAACACACACAGCCTTCCGACTCGAGAACGCAGCGGAACAACAAACCCCAAGTCTACAGACCCACACCGATCAGACCGGTGAGCACCACCGGTCAGACCGGTCCTTGCTGGTGAAACTGAGCAACTTTCACTAAGTGGCTCTACACCGGTCAGACCGGTGAGACACACCGGTCAGACCGATGGCAGCCTGAAAGCCCCCAAGGCACCAAACAGGCCAACCGACCACCAAACGGACCCAAACTCGAAACAACAGCAACACGGGACAACAACGAACACACCAAGACGTTCACCCGAGCAAAAACCCACAAGGGCTCGCACCGGTCAGACCGGTCAAGAGCACCGGTCAGACCGGTCAAGAGCACCGGTCAGACCGGTGTAGCCTGGGCAGCTCGGGATGAACAGCACCCGCGGGTCAACTCCCCCAAATCCAAATCTCGATCTCCCGAATCGCTCCACGGACTTGAACAAGACTTTGGGGATATCAGGAACACCTCATGAGGAGTCCATAGCCAAGGTGAATCCTCATGAGGTACATTTTTCATGGGGAATTCATCTTCAAAAAATGTAGCATCTCTCGATTCCATGATTGTGCCTTCCACCATATCAGGCACTTAGGAATTAATAATTAAAAATCTATAGCCCACGCTGTGAATGGCATAGCCGAGAAAGACACAATCAACGGTTTTGGGTCCAAGCTATCGCTTTTTGTTAATTGGCACATTCACCTTTGCCAAACAACCCCATGTCCGTAGATATGAGAGATTTAATCTCTTTTTCTCCCATTCCTCGAATGGTGTGACTTCTTTATTCTTTGTGGGCACTCGGTTTAGAACATGACATGTTGTCAATATTGCTTCACCCCACCATTCCTTAGATAGTCCCGCAGTGTCTAACATGGCGTTAACCAAATCTGTTGGACTGCGGTTCTTTCTCTCGGCAATCCCGTTGGACTGTGGGGAGTATGGCGGTGTTCTCTCATGAATTATATTGTGCTCCGCACCTCAGAAAAGTCATTTGAGAAGTATTCTCCTCCGCGATTGGAGAACAACCTTTTATTTTTCTCTCAAGTTGATTTTCTACCTCGGCCTTACAGATTTTAAAATAATTTAGTGCTTCATCCTTTGATTTTAACAAATATATGTAGCAAAATCTAGTGCAATCATCTATAAATGTCATGAAATATCTTTTGCCACCTTTAGTCAACTCACCATTCATCTCACATAAATCAGAATGAATTAATTCTAGAGCTGCCAAGTTCCTCGCCGCAGTAGCTTTGTGAGGCTTGCGAAGTTGTTTCGATTCAATGCACACATGGCACTTAGAATTTTTTACTAAATTAAATTTCAGGATTAAATGTAAACCAACTAAGCGAGACATGAACCAAAATTAATATGACATAACCGCAAATCCCACATATTCGCCTCATCATGATTAATATGGTTCACATACTTAACATCACTCTCACATAGAGACAAGCGGAATAAGCCTCCACTCTCAGAGCCTTTCCCAATGAAAGTTCCAAACTTCGACAAGACAAATTTATTCGACTCAAAAACTAGTTTATAACCATCATGGCAAAGCAAAGAGCCACTAATCAAGTTCTTCCTTATTGAGGGGACATGTTGTACGTTTTTCAACTGCACGGTCTTTCCCGAAGTAAGCTTCAGATCGACCATACCAACACCACGAACAGAAGCATGAGCTCGGTTTCCCGTCAACAAGGAGGCAGCCCGCCCGACCTGATAAGAAGAAAACAAGGATTTATCAGCACATACATGTATATTGGCTCCTGTATCAACCCACCAATCAGGTGAATTAAAAACTGAAAGAACTGTATGGAATAAATTACCATACCACGAGGTTCCTCCTTTAGCCCTAACCATCTTCACTGACTTCTTCTGATTTGGCTTCCACTTTGCATCTGGGCAATCTCTAGGAAAATGTCCAGGCTTACCACAAGTGAAGCAGTTGCCTTTCTCCTTGTCCTTTTTATTCTTCTTGGAAGAAGTAGTGTTCTTTGGTTTCACATCTTGCTGGTTTTTCTTCTTTTGTGGTTTAGGATGATTCTTTTGCACCACATGTGTGCTAGAACCACCCGCTGCAACTTTCTTTCCCTTGACATCTTTTGCCCTTGCCTTATCTTCCACATCAAGAGTACCAATGAGTTGATCAACATCAAACTCCTGTCTCTTGTGTTTGAGAGAGGTTGCAAATTCTGTCTAAGAAGGTGGCAATTTTGCAATCATGCATCTAGCCACAAACTTGTCAGGAAGTTCACAGCCATGCATCTCGAGATCTTTCACCAGCACTTGTATTTCATTAGCCTGTTCCACTACCAAGCGGTCATCGACCATTCGATAGTCATGAAACTGCTCCGTGACATACAACTCAGAGCCGGCATCAGATGCTCCATAGCGTACCTCAAGTGCATCCCACGTATCATTACCAAACTTCAAAGGCACATATGCATCAACTATGGTGTCCTCAAGCACGCTCAGTAGTCCTGCTCTGAACCACACATCAGCATAATGGAACGCATTATCATCCTTAGGAGTATGCGGACCTACAGCTCTAGGTTCGACCACATAGAAGCAGTGCATGGAGGTCATCCATAATATGCACCTCTGGCGCCATCTCTTGTAATTAGTGCCATCAAAAACATTAGGTTTCAGCATGCTCGCAAAGCCAGTACTCGTAAAAGGCCTATCACATTTTTGGATTGTTGGAAATTTAGCCAAATTAATGAGTAATTTAATCTAGAAAATTTTACGTAATAGCATACTAGTGACAATATTCATGAACATATGTGATCTAACAGAATATTCAAATATGTAGACAATATTAACTACAGCAAGGATTCAAAAGAGGATATACCCAGTGTTAACACCAAAATTTGGTAAGGAGTATGACCTGTGGGTTCGATTCGAAAGAGAGTCCGTCTGGTGGAAGGAAGGATATTTCCAGAAGTTTTCGGCAAAGAGATCCGCGGTCGGCTATTTGCTCCAGTTCGGCAAAGGAACAGTAGAGCTGATTTTGCGGGATTGGACGGTGACGTGGCTCAAATCGGGGAGAGACGAATGGATGGACAAAGCGATCGAGTTTAGTTAGGCAATGAATCCATTCGCAATTGTAATCGCCAGGGTATAAATACGATCCCCGGATGTATGTAACAAACACGATCATTCTTCAATACACACCGGCCTTACGCCAAACCCTAGAGTCCTTGTCGTGTCGTCGAGTTCTTCGAGAGGGCCAATCGATCCGTCGACCTCCGTGAGTACCGGCAACCTTGTATCATGTCTAGTATCATGCGGTGGATTTAGATCTGATGCAAGTAGTCTTGTTACCATGCTTCGTGTCATGCGGTAGATTCAAGCTTGGTTCAAGAAGGTTTCTTGTTAGATCATGAGTCATGCGGTAGGCTAAGATCTGGCTCGAAGCTAGTTATCGGCTCTATTGGATTTTGGCAAGATCCAATAGATTCATTAAGTTATCCCGTGTTATCTTGAGTTTTACTTTATGTTTTAATTCATGTAACACATCCTTACCCAATTTAGATGGGTTTGGATCGGCTATATCTCTTTTAAGATCCTTGTGCGAGCTGGTTTCGTGTTTTGACGCGTGGATCTTATGTTCTCTAATAGCTGAAACCGAATCGATCTAGGTTGTTACGTGTTGCGGGTTCAATCTTGCTTCGTTCGTATAAATCTTGAAAGAACCGGGTATCATGCGGTAGGTGCAGGTTTTTGGGTTGCTTTGGAGCTAGTCATCCGGTGGATTAGATTGCCAGATCAGCCTGATAGATTTATTCACGTGGTAACGTTTGTTCCTTCTTCATGGACCCTGGATCGGCTGTTCAGCCGTATTCGGTTATGTTTTCACGAGTAGATCACGTGCATTGTTTATGTCTTAAGTAATGTATGCTTTTAGCTTTCCATATTTAGATTGTATCATGCGGTGGATAGATCTATTTGTGGAAAGTGGTGCGTTTTTCATGCAAGTCGTATCATGCGGTGGATAGATTTGTTTGTTATCGTACCCGACGGGTTTTTAAGTACCTAGACATGCGGTAGACTAGTGCTTTGGATCTATGCATGCTTATTTAATACATGATCATGTCCGCGGTTTACCTTATTTTGTTTAATGATAAACCTCATGGGGATCGGTCATAACTTTGTGCTTCATCTTTATTTATACAAAGACCGATCGTCGTCATGCTTACGTCATCCATTCGGCAGTATTCCTTTTTCCTCTGTAATGGTCCGGATGGTTGTGGTTCTTTGACAGATAGCTCTACATAGCTACATGTCATCTCGCTTGGCTTTTTAGCCGTAAATATGGAACTGTCTGGTACCACCCGGCAAGTTCCAAGCTTTGGCATTTAACTGCTTTACCTTTTGTTAATTTTCAGGAAAAATTGACTGGCACGTCACTCTCTCTCTGCGCGTGCGAAGCTAGCTTTGTTCGGCTTGCTGTGTGATTGGCGTTGAGTGCACATTTTACGTCAACACACTTTTTGGCACGCCCAGTGGGACAAACGTACCGAATTAATTCAAGATGCCTGAGATTGCGGACCTTATGGATGTCGACCTAGAGGATCTTTCTCGGGAGCACGGCGGCAGCTCCAAGACGTCGTAGATCAATTTCAGCGAAGTGCTCGCTTGTCATTTAAGAAGAACGAAGCGGTGTCCCATATCTAAAGAATGAGATGCCTAGAGTGCTGCTACGGGAGAGATTGATGCTACGTCTCGGCGAGGGAAAAGGAGGAATGCGCGCGGGTGTTCCAAGAGTCGGCAGATTACATGCTCACCAAGCACAACAAGGCCTTCCTCGGATCGCTCCGGCAGATGATGGTAGCCCTCTTTGGCCCGGGGCGTGGAGCAAGCGTTCGGGAAGACGCCCTTTCGAAGAGCACCATAGAGCCGGGTGAGTCAAGCTCTCGGCCCGCCGCTACGGAGCCGCCCACGGCAGCCTCCTCCTCGCAGCGCGGGAAGCCAAGCATTCCAACCTCCCTCGCGCAGGCGCCGGGGGGCGGCCGGCTCGGCCCCCGTTACAAGCTTCGGAAGTCAACCAATCCCCGCCGCCACCACGAGTAGCACGGGTCGGCCCGTGCAACGGCCTCGAATCCGTACCGGCCTACGTACGGAGACCCGGCGTTCGGCTCGTCCGGGGCCCCACTTGACCCCGGTCGGAGGATTGCACCATCGACCAACCGGCTCCCGAGAAGAATTTGTACGGCGGTGGTTACCATGAAGTGGGAAACTACGGAGCATTCGACGCCTTCCCGCACCCGAGTGTACGCGGCGGTGGCAGCGCGCAAGAAGATGACGCCCTAGCGCGCAAGATGGCC
Source organism: Cenchrus americanus (assembly GCA_947561735.1). Taxonomy (NCBI): domain Eukaryota; kingdom Viridiplantae; phylum Streptophyta; class Magnoliopsida; order Poales; family Poaceae; genus Cenchrus; species Cenchrus americanus. The sequence continues at coordinate 15,584,583 of OX387239.1, forward strand.
GAATTGATGCGAGAATCGGCTCGGCCTCAAGCCAAAGATGCAGGGCCCCGCCTACATGCCACCGTTCCCAGAGTGGTACTATAACGTGCTCTTGCCGCCTAGAGTGAAGCCGCCGACGGAATTCACAAAGTTCTCGGGGCAGGACGAGACAAGCACGGTCGAGCACATCGCCCGTTACCTCATGCAGCTTGGGGAATGCTCGGCCGAGGAGACGTTCGGGGGTTCGTTACTTCCCCGCCTCACTGACGGGTCCAGCTTTTCAGTGGTTTTCGTCCCTGCCGCCTGAATCAGTGGCCAGATGGAAGGATTTGGAGCGTAAATTCCACGCTCATTACTTCAGCGGCAGTTCTGAGAAGAAGTTGATTGATCTCGCCACCCTGAAACAAAGGCACAGCGAAACACCGCTGGAGTTTCTTAGAAGATTCAGGGAAGTCAAAGGCATGTGCTTCTCGCTGAACTTGCCAGACGATCAGCTCGCTGATATGGCCGTCGCCGGGATGTTGCCGGCCGTGCGCGAGAAGCTATTTGGGATGGAGTTCGAGAACCTGGGCCAACTGTCGCAGAAGTTATCTTTGATGAGCAATCAGGCATATGGCCTCAAGAAGGACCCCAAATTTGGCAAGCAGCACGACGTCGCTGACATCTACAACCAATTCTTGGACAAGGCTGATTTGTTCGAGGATTCTGACGACGAATTGGAGATAGCCGCAGCGAGAGATCATGTGGGGTAAAGAGCCCTTGACAATGAATCGGCGTTGGGTCAAGCGAGACCAAAGGAACTTACGACTTCGACATCACAAAGGCCGATAAGTTGTTCGAGCTCTTGGTAAAGGAAGGCCGAATCAAGTCGCCCGAAGGGCATTCTATGCTTCGGCCCGATGGATTCAAAGCGAAACGTTACCGTGGCTTCCATGACAGGGACTCACACTCCATCAACGATTGCAGGGTCTTCAGGATGAGGATCCGTAAGGCTATCAAGGAGGGACACCTCAAGTTCGATAACAAGATGAAGCTGGATGGCCACCCCTTTCCTCAGAACATGCTCGGCTTTTCTATCAACGCAATAACGGTACCGAGGAAAAGGGAAAGGTCAAGGTCCCGACCTCGGCCCGCATCCAAGCAAGGTGGAGCAGGTGGACCGGAGCGCCGGGTGACCCCGGGAGCAAGTACAGGCGACGCCCCCGCGTTCTCAAAAGCCACATCGAGATTGGGGAATCGTCCGGACCTAAACCCAAGGTGACGTCACGCATTCTCCTCAACAAATGGCAGCGCCGAGATGGAAAAGGAACGCTACCGAAGCGTCGTCACGAAGAGGAGCGGCGCGCAGGGTCGAAGAGGAAGCGCGCGAGAAGGGACCAAGAACAAGACACGCGCGAGCGAGAGCGCGCACACCGGGGGTGCGCCTTCTTCGAGCACCGCCGGAATGAGGGCCGAAACCGCCCACATTGAACAACCGTCCCGAATGCAGCGACGGATATGTTGAGTACGAGCGAGAAAGCGCAATCGCCGATCCGTCCACGAAAGACTTGGAAGGATCCACCCGAATGGGGATCGGCGTCAAAAAATTGAGGTCATCGATCACCCCGGGGAAGCGCCAAGCCGATCTCGGGTGGGATGATCGGGGAAGAGGAAGAGGATGTCTACGTCCGGCGTAAGGGGCGGTGGTGCCCGCCCGGTCTACGCGGAGAGCCGAAGAGGCGGGTCCGGCCGCTTGAGGAACCGCGAGATGAAACAAGCCGGGATCCGGACGAGGCGAAGTGGCGCCCCAAGGACCGCCCGGAAGGATCGAAGCGTTCGGCTCCTACATGCATGGTATACTTCCCCGCCGAACGAGTTCATGGCTCCCGCTAACCGGGTTATGCAGGAGGAAGCTTCCTTTGATGACGAGCGACCGAGGGGATGATGGCGCAACCGGTACCGGCCAAGCGGGGCCATCTTCGACAAGCCGGCCAAGAACCGCCATATGAGGCCGCCGTACCCGAGGGGGGTACGTCAATGGCAAGCCATTGACCAAGATGTTCGTCGACGGTGGAGCGGCGGTGAACGTAATGCCGTACACCACTTTTAGGAAGCTTGGCATGGGCCCGAGCGATTTGACACCTACAAGCATCATCCCGAACGACTTCGCCGGAATCCCTCGGACACCAAAGGATGCGCCCACGTGGACTTGATGATCGGGTCCAAGACGCCGCTCACCACCTTCTTTGTCATCGAGGGCAAAGGAGCCTACGTACCGTCGCTTGGGCGGGACCGGATCCACGCCAACCGCCGCGTCCCATCCACCATGCATCAACAGCTCATCCGGTGGGTGGATGATGAGATCGAGGTCGTCCGGGCGGATGACTCCGTGAGCGTGGCTAACATGGAACCGGCCTTCGGGGAGTACCAAGGCATCGATTGCTTCTCGGGGAAGGACCGGGGAGAAGGTCCCGTTGAACCCGTCGGCGGTGATCAACGGACCGATTCAAGCGATCGACTCTTACGGTAATTTTTAATGGAGAACCCCGTGGATGGCACCGATGGCAAGTTAGGGCGAGGATTCATGTCGGCCGATAAGCCGGAAGAAGTTGACATTGGAAACGGTGATAAGCCAAGGCCGACGTTCATCGGTGCAAATTTGCAACCAGACTTCAGGGGAAACTTAATTGAGCTTCTCAGAGAATATAAAGATTGCTTCGCCTGGGATTACTCGGAGATGCCTGGATTGGATCGTTCCATCGTCGAGCACCGGTTGCCAATCAAGCCCGGTTTCAAACCATATAAGCAACCGCCCCGGAAAATCTACAAGGATGAAGTATTGGCCGATGTGAAGAAGGAGATCGAAAGATTACTTGACGCAAACTTCGTTCGGCCGTGCAGATATGCGGAGTGGATTTCTAACATCGTCCCTGTGTATAAGAAGAATGGAAAAATGAGAGTTTGCATAGATTTCAGGGACCTAAACAGAGCTACTCCCATGGATGGATACCCGATGCCTATTGCCGATTTGTTGATTGACGCCGCTGCTGGACACAAGGTGATTAGTTTCATGGATGGCAACGCGGGATACAATCAGATTTTCATGGCAATAGGGGACATATCAAAGACGGCCTTCGGATGCCCCGTTCATATAGGCCTATTTGAGTGGATAGTCATGACGTTTGGATTGAAAAATGTCGGTGCAACCTATCGGCGGGCCATGAATTACATTTTTCATGAGTTGATCGGCAAAAGCGTGGAAATCTACATCGATGACGTGGTGATCAAGTCCTTAAGTCATGACACCCATCTAGAAGATGTGAAGAAGACCTTGGAATGCACCGGAAGCATGGTCTAAAGATGAATCCAAACAAGTGTGCATTTGGGGTGTCACTGGAGAGTTCTTGGGGTTTTTGGTCCACGAAGGGGGAATCGAGGTTGGCAAGAACAAGATGAAAGCCATTGATGAAGTCGTTCCTCCAACCAACCTCAAGGAATTGCAATCATCGCTCGGCAAGATCAACTTCGTGAGAAGGTTCATCTCAAATTTATCACGAAGGTGTTGCCATTCTCTCCATTGCCGAAGCTAAAGAAGGATCGAAATTCACATGGGGCGACGAACAACAAAAGGCTTTCGATGAAATCAAGCAATACATGAAGGAGCCGCCGGTCTTGGTTCCTCCTCACTGGATAAGCCTTTCAAGTTGTACGTGGCGGCCGATACCCAAACTATTGGATCGGCCCTTATTCAAGAATTCGAAGGAAAGGAGCGGGTAGTAGCTTATCTTAGCCGAAAACTACTTGATCCCGAAACCCAGGTATTCGGCTATAGAGAAACTGTGTCTTTGCGTATACTACTCGTGTACAAAGTTTCGGCACTACTTGTTGAATGCCGAATGCACTGTATACTCGAAGTTTGACGTGATAAAACATATGTTATCTATGCCAATTTTGAATGGTCGGATTGGCAAATGGATTTTAGCTTTATCAGAGTTCGAGTTGAAGTTCGAATCGGCAAAAGCCATCAAAGGTCAGGTCATTGCCGATTTTATAACTGAACATCGTGACCCATCAATTGATCTGCTTGAAATTACCCCTTGGGCTTTATTTTTCGATGGGTCATCATGTGGCAAAGGTGGAGGAGTAGGGATCCTACTAATTTCGCCCAGAGGTGAGATGTTTGAATTCGCTATTCCTATACAACCCACTGTCACAAATAACCAGGCTGAGTACGAGGCACTACTTCGAGGGCTTCAATATTTGAGAGAAGCTGGGGCCGTATCAGTTGAGGTCTATGGAGATTCAGAACTAGTAATCAAGCAATTGAACGGCCAATACGAGTGCAGGAGCGAAGCGCTGAGGAGTTACTACGAAGAGTGCAGGGAAATCTTGAAGAGCTTCCCACTGGTAACCCTACAGCACATTCCTAGAGAGCATAACGAAGAAGCAAACAGGCTAGCTCAGAGCGCCTCTGGTTACAAGGAGAATCAAGAAGCATTCGCTGCAGAAGTGTGTGCACTGAGGGAGGATCTTGCAGAAGATGATTGGAGGAAGGAAATCGTTGATTACTTGAAAGATCCATCCCGAAAAGTCTCTAGGAAACTCAGGTACAAGGCAATCAAGTTCGTTCTTCTGGATGATAATTTATTCTATAAATCATTAGATGGGGTATTGCTACGATGCCTGGGTCCAGAAGAAGCCAAGAACATGATGAGCGAGGTGCATGATGGGATATGTGGAGCGCACCAATCGGCCTATCGGATGAAATGGGTTATTAGACAAGCTGGATGCTTTTGGCCGACGATATTAGAGGATTGCTTTGAGTATTACAAGGGATGTCAAGACTGCCAGAGGTTCGGGAATATTCAAAGAGTCCCTGCATCAGCATTGAATCCCATCATCAAGCCATGGCCATTCAGGGGCTGGGGTATAGACTTGATTGGCCAAATTAGTCCGCCGTCTAGCAAGGGGCATAAGTTCGTGCTTTTGGCTACAGATTACTTTACCAAATGGGTCGAGGCGATCCCACTGAAGAAAGTGACGTCAGAAAACATGATCGAGTTCGTCAAGGAACACATCATCTATCGGTTTGGGATCCCCCAGACGATTACCACTGACCAGGGGCACAATTCGTGTCATTAGAGTTCAGAGATTTTGCCGAAAGCATGGGAATCAAATTGTTTAATTCTTCTCCATATTATGCCCAAGCTAATGGTCAAGCAGAGGCTTCTAATAAGATCATGATCAAGCTGATACAGAAGAAGATCGACCAGAAGCCAAGGAGATGGCATTCGGTACTCAGTGAAGCGCTGTGGGCTTACCGAATGGCCCCCCATGGAGCTACAAAGACTTCTCCTTACGAGTTGGTTTACGGGCATCATGCAATCCTGCCCTGGGAAATGCAATCAGAGTCAAGGAGAGTAGTGCTGCAAAACGAGTTGAGCTCCAAGGATTACAGTGGCCTAATGATGGATGAGTTAGAAGATTTGCATATGATCCGTCTCAGGGCCCTGGAAAACATCGAGAAAAACAAGCTGCGAGTCGCCAAGTACTATAACAAGAAAGTAAAAGTAAAGCAATTCGCAGAAGGTGATCTAGTTTGGAAAGCATTATTGCCGATTGGAACTAAATACAGTGAATTCGGCAAATGGTCCCCTAACTGGGAGGGGCCTTTTCGTGTGGTCGGATGCGTTCTGGTAATGCATACATATTAAAAACTTTGCTAGGGGAAGAATTTTCCGCTGCGATAAATGGAAGATATCTGAAGAAGTATTATCCTAGCATTGAGATCGATCGGTGATTACACACATCTGGCACAAAATAGCCGGCGCTCGAGAACGAGGCCGCCTTCAGAACAAAATCCATGAACAAGAAAGAATGGCCAGTGCCTGGATGCATTGCCCTTAGCTCAATACTACATTACAACTACTTCTTGCAGGATCACATCTAGCAGCCCTGATGACTAGGTCCCCGAGGAGGTGGGAAGCAGAAGGCGTGGAGGAAGAAGCGAAAGTATGATTCAATCTTTTCTTTGCTTCTTCGGCTGCTGCTCCCTCTTCAGTTGTTCCAGGACCACCGTGACGGCGACTTGGAATGCACGAGGATGACCGTGATTGGCGGCCTCTACCAAAGCTATCCCGGGCCGCCTTTAGGCTGCTATACCGTCGAAACATCCGGAACGAGAAGAATCAAGGTTAGAGGCAAGAAATCCGGATGCAAACATGAAGGGGGCGGGGAGCATTTACCCCCTACTAATGCTTCTAGTGCCATGCGACGCTCGCGCTCGGCTTGGCAACGGGCGGACATGTCCCCGAGACCATGCTCCGGGTGCCGTACGCGGCGGCGCGGCCGATGGTTGGTCCTCTCGTTCGGGCGTGGCATCCTCGCTTCGAGAGAAGAATCGGAGGAGATGTACTCGAGCACATCTTCGGTCCCGATGACTTCTTCGGGAAGCAAATCAAGGCCGAAAAGGACGAGGGGAAAAACATGAAGCGCAAGATCAAGCGGAAGAACGGGGAGCGGATCAAGAAAACTCACTTCCGAATCGTACGCTTCTTTGATGAGCCGCTCCCCCGAGGTTGTTTACCCTTGTCCATGGCGTTGGGGTTTTTTCCTCCGGAGGCGGGGAAGAGATGAGAAATGATGGAGGAGTGTGTGAATGGATTTGCGGGGCACCCCACGGAGCTATTTTATTGACCGGGGGAGACGCATTGGGAGTGATGATCGGCCAAGACACACCGTTGGAATACCAAACGGCGGTGGTTTTCCACCAAGTGCGAAGGGCTTTCTCTTGAACAGTGTTTACGGATTGCCGAATTGGGATCCTTTGTGGATTTTGCGCCAAGGGGCAGTTGTTCTCGCGCGTTCGGCTAAAGATAGTTCCCGGATGCAATTAAATTCACAAAATGCAAGGTGCAAAGGGAAATCATCGCAGAACAGGTGCAGAATTCAAAAGTTCTTCATCTATTGCCGATATTTACACATCCCTAGTACAATCTAGTCGAAGAGCCTGTTCAACACAGATTGGGGATGGGTAATTTCGGCAATGGCGTCGCCGTGGCCGTCAAGGCGCTCCAGGATGAGCTCGATCTCGTCGATGTCCTCCGGCGCGCCGCCCCGAAATCCACGCGGCCTGGTGGAGTAGTCGACATCCGTATGCGTCGCCATCGCAGCCAGACCCAAGGTGGTGCCCAAACGGACGCCATGGACGGCCACCTCGTCGACGCGGTGCTCCACCGCGGTTAGGCGCTCCGCCGGCGTGTCGCCGTGAGCATTCACCTTTTCGGCCAACTGCTCTACCAGCGTCTTTAGCTGGTCGAGCTCGGCGTCGCGGGCTACAAAGAGCAAACAGGAAAGATTAGCATCAGAGACCGGGCTAGATCAAGGATCGATCTCAGAGCCATACCGTCAATGGCCTCCGGCGCACTGTTTGCGCTGGTCCTCCCATTCTAGCTCGGCCACACCCGCTTTCTTGGAGACGTCCTCCAGCTCGCGACGGGACGCCTCTAGCTCCTCCTTGAAGCGGATGGCGTCCTCTTCCCCCGTACGGTACCGGGGAGTGGCCATCAGACTCCGAAGAGTCATCTGGCAGGGGCTGATTGGCCGGCGCGCGGGGCGGATTCCACTGAATCAGCCTGAAAAGGGGGATGATCGTCAAGGCAAAAGAAGATCAAGAACAGAATCACAGAGGAGAGATTGACGATCGTCACCGCCGCGCGCATTGGCGCTGCTCCCCTCGGCCTCGTCGGAGGCACGGCGGCGGTTGAGGCGGCGCACCATTGTGGTTTGGGATGTGCACTGTTTGCGAGAAGGCTAAAGATTGGCAAAGATTCGAGAGCTAAAAGGCCCGGTGGAGAGCTAGGGGCACCTATGGCAGCATTTATAGGCACGGCGAGGATGAATCGTGGCTTCGAGTCGTGGCTGTGGATCGTGGCGCACGTCCCAATAAAATCGGAAGGTGAAAAGATTTCCTTGACCAGCCCGCCGGCGGGTCGTTTGGAGTTCTAAGCTGGGCCGCGCGCAGGTCGATTGGTTCGGCTAAAGGAACTCAAAGTGTCGTTCGGGAGTTAGCGTTTCACTGCCGAACGGGTCGTTCAGCATTACATCTCAAAGTACGCAAAAGAAAGGAAACAAATCACAAGGAGATATTACGAGAACGACCAGTTCAATTATACATCAATGAGAATTCAGGCATTCAGGAGTTTTGCAAGTACACGACGAACATTGGATATTATCAAATGGGAATTGTCCAGCATCTCCTGGCAGTCTTTTTGGGCACCGGATAAGTCGGTGAGCTCGCATCGCATTGCTCTATTCCGGTGACAGCCGATTCTACTTCCGCTTGGGTCTTTGCTATCAATCCGAGAAGTTCGGCTATTTTCTTTTGGTCAATCTCCATCTCCGCCGACGAAGCTTCTCGGTTCGGCTTCTAGAGCAGCCTTCCTAGCAGCTTTCGGCATCATAAGAAGCTTGCGGTGTTAGCCAACGCATCTTTATGGTTCTCTCGCTTGGGATTGTGCCCCGTTCATGGCATGTTCAAGCATCGGTTTTCTTCTTTTCAATGGCCGGACGGGAGCGCAATTTCCTCCAAGCGCGCCTTAAGGGTACATAAAGGGGCTCCAAGTCATAGACGGATGATAGAGAAGCTCGATGTCTTCAGGGAGTTCTTGACTAATGGATTCAAACATTTCTTCGAAATGATGGAGATCATTGAACTGATCCTGAGCATCTTTTTCTAGCCGAGCAAGCAATTTCTTTGAGCTTGGACAACACTTCATCTGGCAGCGGCTGGAATACTCCTTCCATCACCTCGACACCTGGATTGCTCTCTGATGGCAGGCTTGGTGATGATGGAACCTGATCCTGATGGGCAACATTGCAGAATTAAGGATGCTAAACATCGAGGTGCCAAAATTAAGTGCGGATGGTTACCTCGTGGCTAGTTTCTTGAGTAGGGGCAATCACGGGTGAAGAAGACGCTCCAAGAAGAGCCGAAACTTCCGAGCTAGGGGGGTGCCGATGCGGCCACCGGCGCCTCGTGGGTTTCCGGGCCGGAAAGGAGTCGGGACCGCCGCCTCTCGTTGGGTTGGTCATCTCGCTTGACCAATAGGCGATGGCACCTTGGGAGAACTTGTTGGCTCCGGTTGAGTTGGGAGATTCATCTCCGGAGAATTTATTGCTTCGAGAAGGTGATGAAGATGAGATCTCCACCGGGATGGGTAATTCAACCCTGGATGGACTCGCTTGTTGAATCACTGGAACATCTACAAGCTGTTCTTCCACGGCTTCTTCTGCAAATGTCCAATTGAAAGAGTAAGTGCTGGTGCTCATCCTTGAGAAAAACAGTAAAGGTCATACCAGTGGATAGGGCATCGGCAGGTACTGGCTCTGAAGGCTGCTGGGCTCTGGTCTGAAAATGCACAATGATATGATCCATCAAGAACAGAGTGACCCAGTAATCAAGAAGGTAAAGGGTTTTACCTCAACAAGCACTTTCTTGACAGTTCTTCTCCTTTTAGCACTTGGAGGAGCAATCAGATGCAGACCTTGCCTCCTGTCTGCAGCAAGGCTAGAAAGGCTATGGTCTGCGGTAGCATACCTGGCCATTAGTTGGTGTAGGGTTGTGGATTTGAACCCCAGTGCTGAAATTGGGCCTTCAGCATTGTAAGCAATTGCCCTGGTTCGAGGGGCAGGCACTGTGTTCTGTGAACAGGAAGATAAAGGTCAGAACCATGAATAGAGAGGAAGGTCTGATCTAAGGGCTCATTATATTACCTCTGAAGTTGGCGAAAGTCAGGTACCAACTCGCACGAATACATGAACAAAGCTCACCGAAGATATGGTCATGAAATTCTTGCCACCAGGAGTTGAAGGTGGGGTGAGCTATGGTTGTGGGCACGAAAGGACATGTGTACACCATGGGACTGCACACATAGTTGAAAACTCGCCGCCCGCATCGCTCTTTGATTTCCTCCCTGGGTTTGAGGAATTCGTGCAAAAACAATCTTGGGGGCATCTGGCCGCATCCAAGTTGTCTGGCCATTACATTAGGCTGGTAGTATTCATAAGTGCTGACATTCTGCCTCCCTCCATTGAACTCGGCCGGTAGTATGCATGGGCGGATTGTGATATTAAAGATCTCCAAGAATCCCCTATCTTGATGGCCGGGCTCAAAGGTAAATTCGACAGGGAAGGTCAAAGTGTCATTGCCTAGATAAGGAAGCCAGAGAGGATTGGAGAAGCCTTTGAAGAACAACTCGAAGAGCTGGCTGATGTCCTGCTGGATGAGAACAGTTGAAGCCGCTTCTCCGTAGTTTTGGCATCCTCTGGTAGCTTGAGGCTCTCCTTCGGGGTGATTGGACAAAGGGAAGAACCTGGAGTTCAAATCGACGCCAACAATCTGATGCATATGGAGCTGCAGCCACATTTGAACAAACCACCAAGGGCCATTGACGCATGTTATCCTCTGGCTGGTGTACATTTGGGTAACAGTCTGATGAAGCATATGATATACACTGCCCAAGAAGAATTTTCCCAGAGGGAGGCGATTGCCACTAGCCAGATGAATCGCCATTGCGATGTGATTCAAAGTGGGTTCGTTGGCTTTGCCACAAAAGACAAATCTGCATAGCCACATGTTCAGAAAGGCTCTGTATTCAACTTCGCCAAGGGGATTATCTTTCATGTGCTTCAGGATATAATGCTTGTAGCCATTCCCTGGCTTTACCCCTGTCTGGCGTGAAGAATTTTTGAAGTTCCAGGGCTGGACAGACCCGGTGATGTCAAGGCCGGTGATCATGTATACATCGGCCAAGGTTGGAGACATTGGGCCATGCCCAAAAAGGAAGGCGTTGACGCCATTTGACCAGAAGTGGCATGCGGCTATCAGAAGATCTTCATTCTTGGGTGTCTCAGCCACGGATAACTCCAGACATTGAGCGATACGGAGAGCATCCAGGTTGGTCAATCCACTCTTATCCGCAAGAATCCTCCGATACCAAGTCTTCCAGCCTGCAATTGGGGGCAAAGGCCAGTTCTTGAATGCATCTTGCCACCGAGGAGGTGGAGACAAAGCTGCCTTAAAGGGGATTCTCTGAGATTCAGCGGCAATAAAATCTCGAGGATCAGGATTCCCCACAGGACCAAGGAAATAAGACTGCGAATTGGCCTCGATAGGAATCAAAAGAGCAGTAGAAGGTTCCTGGAAGAGAGCGGAAAAGGAAAATCTCAGGTAAAATTGAAAACCTAATACCGAACAAGGTTTGCGGGGGATGAATTTACCTGAGCATCTTGGTTCTGAGCTGCCATTGGAGGTTCGAGCTCGGAACAAAGGGATCTAGGGTTGGATCTGGACGAAGATTCCGGCGGATTGCGAAGAACAGGTGTTGACAGATTTGACTCAAGGATTCGTGGCTGGAGTCAATTGTGGAACAAAATTACTTTTATCCCACAATTGAAGGGGCATGTGTTAACACCAAAATTTGGTAAGGAGTATGACCTGTGGGTCCGATTCGAAAGAGAGTCCGTCTGGTGGAAGGAAGGATATTTCCAGAAGTTTTCGGCAAAGAGATCCGCGGTCGGCTATTTGCTCCAGTTCGGCAAAGGAACAGTAGAGCTGATTTTGCGGGATTGGACGGTGACGTGGCTCAAATCAGGAGAGACGAATGGATGGACAAAGCGATCGAGTTTAGTTAGGCAATGAATCCATTCGCAATTGTAATCGAGCAGGGGTATAAATACGATCCCCGGATGTATGTAACAAACACGATCATTCTTCAATACACACCGGCCTTACGCCAAACCCTAGAGTCCTTGTCGTGTCGTCGAGTTCTTCGAGAGGGCCAATCGATCCGTCGACCTCCGTGAGTACCGGCAACCTTGTATCATGTCTAGTATCATGCGGTGGATTTAGATCTGATGCAAGTAGTCTTGTTACCATGCTTCGTGTCATGCGGTAGATTCAAGCTTGGTTCAAGAAGGTTTCTTGTTAGATCATGAGTCGTGCGGTAGGCTAAGATCTGGCTCGAAGCTAGTTATCGGCTCTATTGGATTTTGGCAAGATCCAATAGATTCATTAAGTTATCCCGTGTTATCTTGAGTTTTACTTTATGTTTTAATTCATGTAACACATCCTTGCCCAATTTAGATGGGTTTGGATCGGCTATATCTCTTTTAAGATCCTTGTGCGAGCTGGTTTCGTGTTTTGACGCGTGGATCTTATGTTCTCTGATAGCTGAAACCGAATCGATCTAGGTTGTTACGTGTTGCGGGTTCAATCTTGCTTCGTTCGTATAAATCTTGAAAGAACCGGGTATCATGCGGTAGGTGCAGGTTTTTGGGTTGCTTTGGAGCTAGTCATCCGGTGGATTAGATTGCCAGATCAGCCTGATAGATTTATTCACGTGGTAACGTTTGTTCCTTCTTCATGGACCCTGGATCGGCTGTTCAGCCGTATTCGGTTATGTTTTCACGAGTAGATCACGTGCATTGTTTATGCCTTAAGTGATGTATGCTTTTAGCTTTCCATATTTAGATTGTATCATGCGGTGGATAGATCTATTTGTGGAAAGTGGTACGTTTTTCATGCAAGTCGTATCATGCGGTGGATAGATTTGTTTGTTATCGTACCCGACGGGTTTTTAAGTACCTAGACATGCGGTAGACTAGTGCTTTGGATCTATGCATGCTTATTTAATACATGATCATGTCCGTGTTTTACCTTATTTTATTTAATGATAAACCTCATGGGGATCGGTCATAACTTTGTGCTTGCATCTTTATTTATACAAAGATCGATCGTCGTCATGCTTACGTCATCGATTCGGCAGTATTCCTTTTTCCTCTGTAATGGTCCGGATGGTTGTGGTTCTTTGACAGATAGCTCTACATAGCTACATGTCATCTCGCTTGGCTTTTTAGCCGTAAATATGGAACTGTCTGGTATCACCTGGCAAGTTCCAAGCTTTGGTATTTAACTGCTTTACCTTTTGTTAATTTTCAGGAAAAATTGACTGGCACGTCACTCGCTCTCTGCGCGTGCGAAGCTAGCTTTGTTCGGCTTGCTGTGTGATTGGCGTTGAGTGCACATTTTACGTCAACACCCAGAGGCATTCAAGCCGGCGCTAGTCGACATAGAGCTTTTTGATGAAGTCATCCCGCTCGATGCCGTGCAGAAAGGTTGCAGTGCCGATCCTCGCTCCTTTCCCTTGCGTGAAGAGGAAGATGACCGAGAAGTAGCACGTTGAAGATGTCACAGTGCGAGTAGACGTGTCGAAGACACTCCCCAAAAACGTGATCGCCGGTATTAACCTGAGCAGATCAAATCGACGCCGATGAATGTTCCGGAGGCTCCTACCCTCCCACAGACATGTGCGCGCAAGCCATGGGACGGGAAGATTTGTCTTGCAGTGAAGTTGTATATTGTCACCGAACCAATCCTGACGGGGCTACATATAGGACTTCGCGGGTAAGTCAAGAGACGGGAAGAGAAGAGATGCCGACGACCGGTGTTTAAGTGCGCAAGCATTTAAGGGCACTCACGGGTTAAAGTTCATGTGCACTTACGGGATCTCTCGAGTTAAAGCGTGATAGTGCGGCATCAAAAGGGAAGTAAACTTCCATAATTGATGTGTGGTAAAACCTTTCCCTTTCCCGACACGCACGCGGCTGCCGCCGCGCCTCGCCACAGCCCGTCCTGGCCGGAGGCGGCGATGGCGCGCGCGTGTGACATCGTTGTGTCCTTTTCTCAATTTCTCAATATAGACGGAATAATCTCCAGCATATAAATCGAGCCCAGACCACGTCAATAATCATGCCAGTATTATTTTATTTTAAACCAAAGAGATATTAAGATTATTAATCATTTAAATGGGCCAAGCCCAATAAATAATCCAACACATGGCGTGCGGGCACCCTACTCCTGCTTGAAGGGGGAAAGGACTCCGTTGTTTTAACTAGATCAATCACAAAATAAGGTTACTCAAGTTTTAGTACAACCAATTAAAATCACTCATATCGAATGCTTTGAAAACTGTTGTAGTTTTAGCAGAAAGACCAGTAGAGCACGTCACTCAACAGTTTTTTTTAGAAAATGGATTACATAATCCGGTCTTTACATCCAGTGATGTACACAGCCAAAGAGTACAGACCAAAGCTGGTTCAAAGATACAGCAAACCAAAGTGAAAACAAGATCCATAGACTAAAGCAAACGATATAAGTGCCTCCACCCTCTATTAGAAATATCTAGAGCAACCACTTCCAATCTCCTGCTCAGCATAATGAGGGTATCCTTGGCTTGCTCGTCACGTTGGAACCGGGACCAGGAGCGTAGCCAGTATGCTCCCCTGAAAATAACGTGCATGATGGAGTTAGTTTTCAATTTGTTGAAAATTACATCATTTCGGCATCGCCAAATAGCCCAGCACAGCGTAGCTACACCTACCCAGATCGAACCTTTCAGTTGACTGCCAGTGGCTACAATCTCTTCCCTTGCGGTATTGCCTCATTTTGAAGTTCAAGGCCACCCCGTTAGGATCGATCCCTTCTCAAGCGGCAACCCCATTCACAGCAGGCTGTGTTCCAATGGTGGCATGCAGCGGACGCATGTCGACAGCGTGCAGTGCTCTGACAGGAAATTGAACTATTAAAGGGCTTTCCACTTTTCCGATGCCTCTCAGTCACAGTATCTCCAAGCTATCACCTGCTGGTTGCATAGCAAATATGAACACATACTCCCTACCATGAACACAAATGTGCTACGTGATGTCCCTTTTCCAGGGGATGTTTTTATTTGCATTCACGTCTTTTGGAAAAAGTCGCTAAATTAAATTATGTTCTCTTTTATTAGGTGAATGGAATATGACGGTTGTACCAAATTGTGGATACTCAATACATCCACAAGTAGCTGGGCACCTTGATGACATGGAAATTGAAGTTGCTGCTAAAATAATGTCACCACAGCTTTTCTATCTTCCCTGCTCACTTACAAATATCTGCATGGTCACCAAATTAACTTGCTTCCCAGTTGATATGTATCACAGTATATTTGGTTCTATAAGATGGAAGCCGGCAACCTAAGGAAAACAATCTCCGCGAAATTTCGGCGAAAAATCTGAAATATCGCTGTTACCGGCTGTAACAACCTAATTTAGACTTTTGAAGTTCAAATAAAAATTTGCTTAGCAACCATGGTTCTCGCTGAAGGCATATAAGGTGTTTGTGCTTTTCTAGACATTTAATCATTTTTGTTAATTAAATAATGAAACATAGGAGTTCATCGTTGCATACATGCTGGAGCATTTTATTTTTGGTTGGTTGGATTCAAAGTTGCGTTTGAATCTTGTTTGAATCTCTTGTTTCGAAAATAGGAAAAACCTTCTTTTTTTCTCTTCTTCCTTTTCTGTGCAGCCCAACAACCAAGTCCGGCCGTGCTCCCTTGTCTTCCCATCGCCGGCCGCTTCGCCTCCCTTCGCGCGCCGCGGCCCAGTTAGTTTCCGGTACAGCGCAGCCCGGCCGCGCGCGCGCCGCGCGATGGCCGACGGGCGGGCCCCGCCCTTCATCCCCACCCCCGCGCTGCACCCGCGCCGCTCCCGAGCCGGAGTCGGGCTTGCCCCGGCGTCCGAGCCGCACGCGCCCTGTCCCGCAGGCCCGCATGCCTAGGTGGCTCCACCTTAGGGTTTTTCTTGCGGTTAGGTCCTGTTTTCTTCGTTTTAGCCCAGAAAGTTTAGTTTTCTTTACAGTTTAGTCCCTAATTTTATTTTAGTCGTATCTTAGTCGTTTTAGCTATGTTTTAGCGTTCTTTATGTCCACGCGATCGTCTCGACGAGTAGAACAGTTTTATGCCTCTGTTTTGTTCTGTCAGTGCTGTTTGGTGATTGTTTATGAATTTATTCTATTGTATGCTTGTATGTGAATGTGTGGAGCGTAGAGTGCGAGCAGTTCGAGGACTTTGCTGTCGTTGAAGACTTTCAAGACCCTGAGCAGTTTCCGGAGCTGGTAGAAGGAAAGTCCTTCCTGCATTCCCGATGATCCTATTACAACATGCATTTCAATTACAGCGTTATTTGTTCTTGCTTTGCATTAAATTGAAGGGGTCCTACTATTAAGGTTTGACTAGCTTTGTTTATCCTATGCCTTTATCAACTTGGGTTTACTTTATGTTGGGTAGCACTTGCTAGAGCGTTACCTTGGTTTCGGGTGGTTTAATGAACATTTATCAATCTGGCTTTACTTCTGTTATTTTTCATGTAATGCAAGAACACTTTATGCCTGTTAATCGGAACATGGAGCGACCACCCAGGAAAACAGTATAACCACAAGACATATGGCTCTGTTTTGGCTGAATAACTAGAAAACTTGGTGTTAGGTATGCTTTTACCTGAAAGGGGTTGGGGGCTGACGGTAGATGGCGTATAGACCTGCTCTAGCGTGAAGTTGGGCTTGGCTAAGACACGGTACTCGCCAGGGAGCTTTATACACTACGCTCATCAGGTAACCTAGCGGGCAGCCTGCACCTGGGGATCTTCGTAAAGGCCTCGTAGCGTCCCTATGCAGCCACAGCTTGGTAGTGTGGTATTGTGCCTACTTTTGCACAGCATGGTTGGGTCTAAAACTCTTTGAGTTTTTACGCGACTTATAGGTAAAGATGTACAACCTCTGCAGAGTGTAAAATTGACTAGTTAGCCGTGCCCACGGCCAAGGGCGGCGTGGACCCTCACATGAGTAATTTATGAAAGATGGAACTTTTAAACTTGTGCATTGCATTCTATGGTTCTGTTACACTTGTTATTTGGGTTTGGTATATACTTTCACTTGTTAGTAATAGCTGCTTAATAAAATTTGATCTGCTAAAATGCTGACTTGCTTTATAACCATCAGCTTCCACCATAAAGCCTTGCATGTTGTTACAGAGCTTTTCCCTTGTTGAGTATGATATGTAACACAGTATATTTGGTTCTATAAGATGGAAGCCGATCGACAACCTATTAGGAGTGTACCATTACAGAGTACCCTATATATAAATGCGTTATCACATCTCCAGCATTTGTAACTTTATGATGTGAACAAAATATAATAGAGATGACAAATACAATAATTTTCTCTTTTTCTAAAACAAATTAATGAATCATATTTTATAAACTATATTTCATTCAGGCTCATCAATTTGCGTTTGATTAGATTCTTGAGATTTGGTTTGAATTTATTTGAATTCATATAATTTGATATGAAAAAGAAACACGGAACACTTTCCTTTTATCCTAATCCCCTCTTTCTTCTTTACCCTTTTGCTGCAAGAAAACAGTGCTTGTGCAGTTCATTTTTATTGGATTCAGCAGGCATGGGACGGAGAGAAACCAAAATCATTATTGCATACAGGCGCTGGGCAACATCACCTTCTGTCAAAATGGGCAGCGTAACCGCTAGGTTTACCAGCTCTGGTCAGCTACCTTTTTTGGGTTGTGGGAACAAACCAATAGGAAAACTGCGTCCACTCTGAAAAAACTACACATTCTCCTCTTAACACCATTGTGAAGCGGAATTTATTCTAGATCTTTTCTCATGGTTACACCATTGTTGTGAAAACTAGTTTAATTGGCAATCAAATGATGCTGTTTCAGTTCACATCAGGAATAGCCAAATGTACCAATCAAAGAGATGGCATCACCCCAGCCGCACTGTTTGCAATTCTTCACAAGTTTGCTGCAAGCATTGTTGCTAACTGCTGTCATACTATTTGCCAGATCGCTACCCAGTGCCTCCCATCTCAATTCCTTTGAATCGCGGTTGCCAGCAAGTATTTTTATAATTTTAGGGCCAAGCCCCAGTCTTACTTGATAGAAAGACCGAAAACGGTTTACAGCGTACATAGTTGCCAACCATTGGCTACTATCAGAACATTCGAGCAGCAGTTACAAAAACACCAGACCTGCTTACAAAAGATACTAAAACGAAACTCGCCCATGGCAAGCACTCAGACAGACTTAACATGATCTCGCATACCGCGACACACCTTGACTTTGTGGCTTCAAGACTTGTTCTCCATCAGCAGCTTGAGATCCACCCATTTCTTTGAGTTCACCGCAGCTTCAAAATCCCTCTCTTTCGATATCCAGGCCCGCAGCTCGGATGGAATTTTCTCCAGATTCCAGTTTGTCGCAGTCTTGGTGATGAACTCCAAAAGTTTCCCGTTCCATTTTGATTTTCTCACTGCAGCCTCTCTGGCCTGCTCGCGAGCTACCTTAATCCTGTGATAAAGCCATTCAGGGTGTCCCTCTTTTCCACTGGACACAGAATTATCCAATTCTCCAAGAGCCCTGAAACTTTTCCCAGGATCACACCTATATTCCTCCACTGCACATTTTGAAAGCACATGTCATTTCGAAATTTCCACAAAGCCCATAAAGCAGCAGAACTGATCATGTTAAACAGAGCAAACTTTTTGTTACAGAGCCAATGGGAGCCAATGTTTTCAAAGTCTCCTCCCATATTCACCCCTAAAACCTGAGATATCAAATCCCACATCCTTTTAGCTACTACACACTCAAAAAAAAGGTGATTGCAGGTTTCTACCTCCTTACAAAAGAGGCAAGATTTATCTGCTACCTCTCTCCTTTTTCCTAAATTGTCTCTAGTACGATTCTTATTCTTAGCTAGTAACCAAAGGAAGAAATGCACACGAGGAGGGATTTTTAGATCCCAGATGGCTGAGACATAAACTGGTAAGATCCCTCTATGGTTAATTATTTTGTACAGGGATTGGGATGAGTAACTCCCATTGCTAGAGAATTGCCATATCAGGCTGCCTTCTTCAGAAAACTCAATAGTAGAGGCAAGCTGGAGCACCTCTGACCACAGCTGCTCCAATCTATCCCCAACTGTTCTCCTAAAAGTGCATCTTAAATTGACCCCATCCCATAAATCTCTAACAGTTCCTGTTTTTTCATTTACTATCACATACAAATCCTAGAATTGTATAGCTAAACTAGAGGAACCCAGCCAGACATCCTCCCAGAACTTGATCTTATGCCCATTCCCTATTTTCCATCTATAGCCCATCTTTGCAGCTTTAGCTGCCCACATAAACCCTCTGCCAGCAAGTATACTGAACCTTGAACACATTGCAACCATTAGCACTAGCTTGGAGACACCAACTTCCATTAGCATGCAGGAGCGGCACCACATTGAAGGTTGGCCGCGAAAAATGTCATCTAGGGTATAGGGCGTGATGCTTACTCCATGGATAGAATCCAAGCAGGAGCTGTGGAGATGCTCTTAGTTGACACACTGTTTCCCGGTGCCACTCATTCCCAGCAAGGAAAAAATTATACATGTTTCAAGATTTCACATGGCTCTTGGTACGTTACATCCAGCACTGATATGAACTCTTGCCTCTCCATCTGTTCTGTATGGTTAACTTCTATGCATGGATCCTGAAAGGATAGGCATTTATAGGTGTTGCTGATAGCTAGGTCCATATATAATGGATGGAATCGGCTGATTTATGTTTCAAGGAGAAGGTCCATGGGTTTAATCGTGGTAATTCAATGTATGGCCGCATGGATTCGATTAACTTTAACATAAACTGGCCTTGTTCACTAACCATTTTCATAGCCTCTACAACATGGACAAACATCTGTATATAAGCTAACCATTTATGCAATCTTGTTCGAAAATATGAGAACCCAATTATTAGGAGATGATACGAAAATGACAACCAATGAAATCAATGTGTCTTCATGGAATAAGCTATACCTTCGTCGAATATAAACAGTAGAGACCTTAAACACTGAAACACAACACACAGCAGGATTCTATCAACAATAAAGCTGAACATCCTTCAAGAATCTTACACTCAATCAAACATAGTAAAAGAATGATAGTATCAGTTAAGAAACATATTGTCATGCAGAGAATTCAGACCAGGTACATACGTGCTTACAATATTTTTCCACCCTTGTCCACTTTAGCATTTGGATTACGCAAGGATAACAAACCCATTAGTTCTGTTATGAATTCACACCATCCCTTATGTGTCTGACGAGGGTGGTATTAGATACTCCAAGCTGCACTGGAGCACTATGTGTAAGGTACTGATTCTGTGTTGCACATGAAGTTAGTCACTGAGCCGCACTAGTCTTGGCCTGATCATACACTACAGATTTTAATGTCCTCACTAGAGGTGAAAATGGTATTTATGCATATTATGCATCAGTACTCGAGTTTGGATGCGTTTGGACTTTGGAGGGGTTCACATCCATCTGAGTATCAGAGTCAAGATAGACATTTCAGTATCCTTCATTCAGTACACATGGATGTATGAATTACAACATATACAAGTGCATATATCAATGATTAATAAAATGATTGCATTGCTTCTAGGCTTAAGAATATTTCTTTCCACTTGTTTAATTACACTCACGATTACCAATTGATTTCCATAGCCTTAAGCAGAAGCACATAAATATTTAAGAAGATAAGTACTTTCACGAGTCATAACAATTACAATTCTTTTTCTAAACAATGAAAAACAGTAGCATCTCATAACTAGTTCGATAGCATTGCATAGTTCATCCAACTTAACAACCGCTAAACTGTTGGCTATTACAATCATTTCACTGTGTGCCACTATGATACCATCAAGAAATATTTTGTGCCATTGGCTAATGCCCGACTGGTCAATATCTAACCCTTGGGAATGCTTTGTACTTTCGGCTATTGGACACAAGCACCGACAGCTCAATTTCTAACTGTCAGCTACAACTCAACCGTTGGCCAATTATAGTTTCACCGACTACCAGTTGGTCATCATACTCTCCCTGTCGGCCAAAGTTGGGTTTCTAGTAGTGATGTTATCCCAATTCTTCCCATGCAGTTCACAAAAAGTTTCGAAGGTTAAATACATTCAATCACACTTCAACCAAAATAGTTTTCCTAAATGCATCTCATTCCCTAGGTTTCCTAAATAGCTACTAATTCTATTCCTCCCATCTGGTATATATATGGAGTGAACCTGCAGTATATATAGAAGAGGAAAACAAATGGAGCACTAGGTACTAGTACATATATGTTGTTGCATTAAAGTTTTACTCCCATGAACTGATTCAATTGTAAAGTTTGTGCTCCTCTATATTATTTGGCCTGAAAATATTGGTATCGAAGTAAATTTATAGCAAAGAGAGTTGAGTTGCTTATGATATACTCCCTCCATCCCAAGATACAAGGTGTAACTACATTCGGTTCAAAGACCAAGAAACACATTTAATTCTCTCTCAACACTATTACTACTGTATCAATATACGTGCCTCTAGAGAGAGCACGGCTTATATCATGGGACATAAATAAAAAGTGGTTAGGCCTTATATCGTGGGACGGAGGGAGTAGTGTCTAAGACCAAATGTCCAGCATAATAAAAAGGAGTCTTGTTTCGAACAAGTACAACGTAGGAAAATAATCCGATCAGTAGAAGGCGCAGTGAAATAGTGCAATAAGGAGTTTTTTAATCACTTTCATGCATACATTTCGTTTCTTTAGAACAATATATTTTTTATTTTGGGCAGTAAGTGCAACTTAAGATTTGCATAATACGGAATCACCATGGAGGCAAAAAAATCCCAAAGCTTTCGTGTAATACTACTGTGTTTTTTTTTTGTTTGATAACATAAGTACAAGAATATAATTTCACCCAGTTCTGCTAATGTATTACTTAATTATTTTCTGAATGATAAATACAAAAATATCATTTCACCCAATTCTGCTGCTATTGATGATGGTGTCAATTGACACTTGATTTTTGCACTATCGGCCATACATATATATGAGGGTTTCATCTACCTGTTGGCTACGACAAAAAGCTACAGTTCATTGGACCATTGACAATGTAATTATGCAACCATTTTGAGATGTTCATCCAGGTTGTGATTATTTCATAGCCACGTAGAAGTAATACATGATCAAGAGGAGCAATTGTAAATGCTAAACAATGAAAACAGTAGCATTTCATAACTAGTTCGATAGCATTGCATTGTTCATCCAACTTAACAACCGCTAAACTGTTGGCTATTACAATCATTTCACTGTGTGCCACTATGATACCATCGAGAAATATTTTGCGCCGTTGGCCAATGCCCGACTGGTCAATGTCTAACCCTTGGGAATGCTTTGTACTTTCGGCTATTGGACACAAGCACCGACAGCTCAATTTCTAACTGTCGGCTACAACTCAACCGTTGGCCAATTATAGTTTCCCCGACTACCAGTTGGCCATCATACTCTGCCTGTCGGCCAAAGTTGGGTTTCTAGTAGTGAGGTTATCCTGATTCTTCCCACTCCTAGACGCTACCATATCATTTGCTAGTCGCATAAAAGATACATCGTGCTCCCTTTTGCTGGTTGCGTAAATTGAGTGAGTATTTTTGTTCCAAGTAATAAGTATGGACACATACCTAGCCAACTCTTTTATGTTCTGAGGAAGAGCTATGTAACAATGATGTGTCAGATAAGTATGTGTTTGCTTCAGTTGTAGTTACACGGGGGTTGATATATATATGTGGTGATTTATATCTATATTTAGTCTGACGCGTCTGTTGAGCATGAAACTTTCATCTTCAATAGTTGTGCGAGACTAGATATTATAACAAAGGTTGGCAGCAACCTTTAGTGAGCAATCAGACTCTTGGTTCCCAGGAAGGTCCCCTTTTCACAAACCATTTTACTACACGTTTTTCATTGAGAAGAAGACAACTACAGCAACGCAACTTCAGGAGAACCCCTGACATGCAAAGTTAAAAGGTTCACTACCAAAAAGAAGCATACACAACAGAACATAAAACGACCTAAACAACTGAACGAAGCACCACTACAACCACATAAAACACGTCCAAAAACCATTAGGGCCTGCAGGATACAAGAGCGCTATGGACACACGCACATCACCGTTTGTCTAACAACCAAGAGCCAACGGAGGTGGACGGGTAGGAACATGCATGACAATGCCTTCACAAAGGAAGCGATGCCAACACCACCATTGCCCGACTGTCCAGCGATGGGCAGTCCAAGTCTTTACCTAGCGAGTCACACTCCATGTAGGTGGCGCTGGGTCTCGAAAGAGAGGTAGAATGATGGAAAGACAGCAAGCCATCCAAAGGGATGATGATAAGGAACATCCGTAGGCATCGAAGAGCATATGGAACATCCAAAGTGACCAAAGCCTCACAAACGTGACCACCTAAAACGCTGAACCTACCAAAGAGGATGCACTGTCATCGAAGATGTCGAGGGAGGGCAATCAAGCACGAAGCATGAAAACAGTGCCCAAACAACCACTGGGCAGCACGACTATAACGGCAAAGCGTCTGCCAAAGAGGGAGCAGCAGTAAGGCATCTACCAGGCTCGAGGGACACCACAGTGGCAAAGCATCCACCGACAAACATGACATCAGCAGCAAAGCATCCATGGACAACGAAGCATGGTGGCAAAGCATCCACCAAAGAAGAAACACAACGACACTGGAGAAGCACGATGGCAAAGCATCCGCCAAGAACTACAATACAACAACTAGGCAACCAACTTTGACACGACCAATAAGCGAGATGACACCGAACCTAATAGCTGAACAGCAACGAGACCAGGATAGCCGAAGAAGACAACTGGGGAAGACCGGGGAGAGTGCCGAAGATGACGCCTCAAGAGGTACACGGTGCCCGCAGACGTCACCGTCATCTGCTCACAAGCAAGCATTGTCTTTCACCTAGCCCTAACTCCCACAGGACACTGATAATCTCAAAACGGCACATCCTGGACCTGAGTACACGGACCATCTAAAAGACCGCCCGAAACACGACCTGACAGAGGCCACGTCACCAAGGTAGGATTTTGAGCGAGGCACCACAAGTCAAAGGGAGGAAGGGGAAGACGGCGGTGACAGATGCCTCCACGGAGGAATACGACGCCTGTTAGTGTCGTCATCATCAGCTCACAAGCCCTACTCCTCGCATCCGCCCAAAGCACGATGCCGATAGCCTGCACCGCGTCACCAAACAGCACCCACAAGCACGCCCATCTCCCATGGGGGCAACTTCCGCAGAAAGGGGAAGCCAGACCATGACGCGGTGACGGCCCGACACACAGCAGCTCAACCACGAAAGGACAGGTCCGCGACGCAGTCAACGACTCGGCGCAGCGTGGCTAGACCGTGGACAACCCGACCCCTGGCAGTAGTGGCGGCGCCAAGACCACAACCCCAGCACCCCACGTCGTGAGCCCGAGGCAGCTTGACACAACATCCGACGATAGGGAGACCGCCGCAGCAATGTCCCAACGCGTAGATCCAGTGGAGGGGAGCGTGGATTCGGCCACAGGCGGTGCGGATCAGGACACTAGTAGCCGGCATTTACCACAAGAAGGGGAAAAACAACCGATAGGCAGGGAACTAGGGTTGTAGTGGTGGAGAGAGGAAGGGGAGGATGGTGTGGCGTAGCTGCAGGCCACTGCCGCCACCGTCGGCGGCGGTGGTGGCCGACGGGGCTTGGGGCGGGGAGGGATTAGGGCGGACTCGGCGTCGCCCCCTATGTCGCCAGGAGGATGACACGGGGGTCTCATGTCCACAAGTTTGTGAAATGTGTATTCATGCACCATTTTTTATTTTGGTGTCAAACAATCCCATTCATTCTTTCCGGCTTCAACCACCTCATAGAGGAGGAATCAGTCCACAAATTATGTAACACCCAAAATTCCATCACTTAAAAATGCTAGCAACAAAGTTAGAATTTAATTTCTAAAGGGTTTTAATAAATTTAACTAATTAAAGTTGCTCTTATATATGAAATAATAATTAATTAATTTAGAGAATACCCAAGTGTTTGTGCATCATGTTGAATGCATGGGCTTTTGTTTGGTTGTGTGGTTTAAAAGTTTTTTTTTTGAAAACTTGAAAAGAATTTTGAGTAAAGGTTTGAAAAATAACAAAACCCTCTCTCCCTCCCTCTTTCGGCCCGCGGCCCACCTACCTTCTCCTCCTCCTTTTCGTTTTCTCCCGCAGCCCGCTCTCCTCTTCGGCCCACCATTTCCCTGCGGCCCAACTCAGTCGGCCCACCTCTCTCTTTTCTCTCCCGCCGGCTGACAGGTGGGGCCCACCTGTTAGGGCCATCTTCCACCTCCGGCTGCCCCAATCGCCCGCGGCCTTCCTCCCTGGCCGCGCCAGCCCGCCGCCTCCCCAGTGCCCCTCGCCCTTCCCCTTCCCCACCGAGGTCGGAATTGAATGCGCTGGCACGCACTCACCGCACCCCCTCGCCTCCGCTCCTCGAGCCGCCATCTCCAAGCTCCACTGAGCTATAATGCCGGCCGCCGCTGGAGCTCTCCCACCGCCTCACTGCGCCCCTTCCCCTACTCCTCTCCGAGCTATAAAAGGGCAGCACCATCCCCTCTCCAACACGCACCAGTCCTCCTCCCCTCCTAGTCTTCACCGCGCCGCCGCTTGGAGGAAGCTACCGGAGCTCCGCCCCTCGCCGTCGATCTCCTCCGCTGGCGCCTCTCTTTCCTCTTCGAGTAGCTCGGTGAAATCCTCTTGCTCCTCTCTTTATTTTGGTATCTTTTCTGTTTTATTTCATGCTCAGTAGCGCCGTTTTGGCGTGCGTCGGCGAGCCTCCGGCGAGCCCGCCGCTGCCTAGCAGACAAGCTGCCGACGCCTACTTCTTACATTCGCCCACCGCCGTCAGATCTCCATCCAACGGCCCCCATCCGTCCAAGCCACTGAGTCAAATAGGCACTTACCGTCAACTTAAGCAGTTTCTGGCATTTTTGCTAAAGAGTCCCTATCGTTTTTATAATTAACATGCTGGTGCTTCCACCATATAGAACCCTTACAGTTCAGCCCATGGTTTTTACGGTTAAGCCCCTAGCCTTTCTAAAATGTTCACCCGCAGTCCAAAGCCCACCTTTTTGCACCAAAGTCATCCAGTTTATACTCATAATTATGTTTTAGCCTCTGGTCTTTTGTAGAAAACCCCCTAAGTTCTAGTACTTTTACAATCTAGCCCCTAGATCTTGTCTAGGCCATAACTTTTCCATCCTAGCTCCGTTTTAGGTGTTTTTGGTGTCCACGCGATCGTCTCAACAAGCACGTTAGTTTTAGAAGCTTGTTTTAGACTTTTAGCAATGTTTGATGTACTGTTTTATTTATTCTTTGTTTTCCTTGTGTGATCTTAGAGGACGTGTCGTTCGAGGACGAGCAGGTGCAATCTTTTGAGGAAGTCGAGCCACGTTTTTAGGGGAAGAAGGAAAGTGGATTTTCTCCCCCCGCATACTCTTTTTGTCCTAATAAAAATCATATTATCACACTTTAAATTTTATAAGTTGTTATGCATAAATTTTGATGGGAAATGCCTATTAAGGAAATGACTAGTTTTAATCCCTATACCTCGAATACCTTGTTTTAATTAAATGTTTGGGTAGATAAATGCTTATATGCTATACTTTGGGGAATGGAATTTAACTTTATAAAATGTTGGTTAAGGCAAAGTTGTTGATTTATGGTAATACAAGGTCATATAAATTAAATCGGAACATGGAGAACCACCCAGGAAAACAGTGCAACCACAGTCCACATGGCTCTGGCTTAGCCAATTAATTAGGAGTGTGAATTATCTGATAACCCTATCCAAGAGGAACACAAGGGGCTCCGGGTTGCAGGGGCATAGCTCGGTCCTTTTGAGGTAGGAGCCTTTGCTAAGGTGCTGACCACTAGGGAGGGTTATGGTCCGCCCTGAGATGTAACTGTCGTAGGGTTATTGGTGCTTTGCACGCGTTTGTAAAGGCTTCGTAGTGGACCCTTAGCCACTCACCTCGGAAGTATTTAAGGGCCTTGCAAACCCGGGAAAAATAGGGAACACGAATTGTGGGTAAAGTGTACAACCTATGCAGAGTGAAACTGATCGATCAGCCGTGCTCACGGTCAAGAGCGGCTTGGACCCTCACATGATAATTGAACTTGAATATGGAATTCAAATTGTTGTTATCGATGTTCGTGTAAAGACCTTCGAGTCTAACGATGAGTGTAATAAGTTAATAAACCTCTCTTTGTACGTTTTGAGCATTGTACTATGATATTACACTCATTTGTCTATCATATGTGTGAATTTGTGATTCTGGCACACGTATGAGATGCATTCGGTTTTCTTCAGAAATAACGGGTGTGACAGAGTGGTATCAGAGCAACGCTGTCTATAGGACACAGCCTTAGATAGAAACGGTCGAAATAAGGACATTTCCTAGAAAGACATCTCAGCTCTCTCACTCAAAAG
Source organism: Cenchrus americanus (assembly GCA_947561735.1). Classification (NCBI taxonomy): domain Eukaryota; kingdom Viridiplantae; phylum Streptophyta; class Magnoliopsida; order Poales; family Poaceae; genus Cenchrus; species Cenchrus americanus. Next base: position 15,611,836 of record OX387239.1, read on the forward strand.
AAAAATCCCCTAAATACACCTAAAAATCTATCTTATTTTGCATTTGGTTAAAATTTTGTCCCTTTTCTTGCTTTAATCTGCTCTGAGTTCAGTTTTCATCTCATAGATGGCCAGGACTCAGCCTTTTGGAGCGCAGCTGGCCCCTCCTATCCAGCCTGTGGAGGAGGAACCGGAGGACCCCTACTTTTTCGTTGAGGCAGAAGATGGAGCAATCCTGGAAGTTTACTCTGATGGAGTGTTGGGATCTCCGCGGGATCTCCACCACCGCCCCCGTCGCACCTTCCGCTCCTGCGGATCCCGCACCAGTTGCCGCGGGAGGAGACCCGGATGATTCCGGAGACGACATGGAGGATGGTGACGAGACGGAAGATGATAATGAAGAAAGAGATGGCTTCTACTATGATGGTTTTCACAAGGGAGAACTGTACTGCACCATGCACTCGTCCGAGGTGGTACCGGCTAGCAGACGGTGGTACCGCCGACGGGCTCCGAGGACCCATGCCTCCACACTCTCGCCCGGGTAACGGCAGCACTCAACACCGACCCGGGAGGGTGTTACTTCGACCCGTGATACGTGCTCACATCGCCAATCAGCAGAATCCAGTCCCTCCTCCACCTCAAGAAGTAGCGATGGATCCAGCGATGCAACAATTTTTCACGGCACAGATGCAGTTAATTCAGAATCTTACCGCCACTGTCCAGAATCTGCAGGCACAGCAAAACCAGCCGCCACCACAAGGACCACCATCACCTCCACCACCAGTCAACAAGCATAGAGAGTTTATGAGCCACCACCCACCTACCTACTCCCATTCAGTGGATCCTCTCAACGCCGATGATTGGCTCAAGACTGTTAATAAGAAGTTGAATATCACATAGTGCAATGACCGGGAGAAGGTCTTATACGCCTCAGGACGCTTGGAGGGCGCTGCAGCCGATTGGTGGGATGCCTATACCGTTGCACATGCCGCTGCTGACACCATCACTGTCACACCTGATTTTCCGAAGGAAACCAAGTGCATACCTATATGCATGCCAGGATCAAGTTTCATGCATGTAGTGACATATAAGAGAATACAGAAACAGTATCACGTAAGAAAAAGAAAGATTATCGGAGATTTACGCTTAATCCCGGAAACGAAGGCTCCAAACATCACGGACGATCGACCGAGGGTTGTGTACGCCTAGCACCAGCAACAACTTCACAAGACTTCGAGTAGCATCCTTTTTCCGAGCAACAATGTTTATAGCAAGGGTGAGCACTTGTCGTACTCGGCAAGTGTGGAAAAAGAGATGAATGCAAAGGCTTTATAGTGGATTGGGCTGTAAGCATTTAAGCAATTTTAGTTGGTCAAATTTTATTAGCACTCGCTTACTAATAAAGTATAAGTATATACCATCCCACAATTAAGCATAAGATAAGAGGTACGCCATAAGCACATGGCAAACATAACCAGAGAACACGATTTAAGTCCATCTTCAAGTTTGATTATCATGTGAGGGTCCAGGCCGCTCTTGACCGTGAGCACGGCTAATCGATTAGTTTTACACTCTGCAGAGGTTGTACATCTTTACCCACAAGTCGCGTAAAAGTCCCGAAGAACTTTAAACCCAACCATGCGATGCGCGCAGTGCATCATACCACACTACCGAGGTGCGATTGCATAGGGACGCTACGAGGCCTTTACAAAGAGTCCTCCCGTGCGTATTAGTCCATAGTAGTATGTCATAGAGGCTATCTTTCGTACCACACTTCTATTACGGACGGTCAGCCATACAAAGGCTTCGTTCCAACACCACTCCAGAATAGAAGAGCCATAAAAGCATTCCTCCGTCCCAACCTACTATGCGAGAAATAACCACACAAAGACTTGCCTAATTACTCGGCCAAGACCAGAGCCATTTAGTCCTTGTGGTTGCACTGTTGTCCTGGGTGGTTCTCCATGTTCCGATTAAACATATGGTCTTGTATTAAACATCCAAAGATATAACATAAAGGTTTAGCATGATTCATCTTTATTGTTCATTAAAACCACCATAACCCAGGTATAGCAACTAAGCATAGCTACCAAACCTAAATGTAAACCCAGGTTAACAAGGAATGATCATAAAGACTAGGTAATCCTTAATAGGAACCCATCAAAATTAATGCAAAGTGATTAATCATAGTTATTGGGACAAAAGATCAAGGACACACTTGCCTTTAACCAGAGGGTGGTTGCTCGGAATCTTCACTTCTTGTTCTTCAAAGCTCTCGAACTACGTTCGTTCTACTCGCATCAATCATCGGACGCAAACATACACAGAGCAAACAAACAAGCATACTAGGAACAAAGCACCAATCAAAAGAGAAGCTTTAAAAGAACGCACTAAAGGATAGGCTTGATTAGATGGATCACCGAAGCACACAAACTATGCTTAGAGGAAGAAAGGCTTGGTTTGCTTTAAAGAGATGGTCGCGGTAGATTGAGCAAGGACCGGAAAGATCACACTTAGATTGAGCCGAGAAAAGAACGTCTAACGAACATTTTGCATATAAGAGAGAGCAAGGCTATGAACTAGGTTCATTTTAATTAGAAAACAAATATAAAGGATATTTCAGAAGTAAAATACCATATGTTGACATTAATGCAATAATAAACTTTATTTACGAAACCGGTGTAAAGAACTAGTCAAGTTTTATTTATAAAAATTCATATATGAATTAATCTATTAAATATTTAATTTAGAAAGACTAAACTATATGAATAATCTAAACGAAACTTTGTAATTTGAGTAGATCATATTATTATTACAAACATTATGGTTTTGGCATTAATCAAATTAATATTTATTATAAAAGCTCATGTAAAAGCCTAATCAAATTTTATTTAGAAAAGATTATTTAACTATTAAACAAATTACCATTTGGTTTACGAAAACCGAGATAAAGATCTAATTAACTTTTATGTATAAAAACATGTGATAGAAACATTAATCAATTAAATTTGCTTATGTAAAACGATGTATAGATCAAAATTACTTTTATTTATAAAAGGCATGTATAACTAGACATTAATCAAAATTAATTTAATTTTTATTTTCAGAAAACAAAACATGATTAAAACTCACCACTAACGTGTGCTTTACATTATTATGAACCTAACGGAACTCGAACGGATTAAAACGGAGCTAAAACGAAGAGTTTACGAGATAAACAAGATTGGAGGACCTATATGCAATTAACTATAGACTTCAGGGGCTAGCTGAAAAGAAACCCGAGACACAAGAAACAATGCTCGTGGAAAGGATAAAATACAGGGTTATATCTATAAAAGGGTGCTGGTTGGTTTTAGATGCAGGAATCTAAAGACTCAAGAAATAGATCTAGGTATTATGGCTTTCCTCAGGGGGTTATGTGTAAAACCGCCACTTCATCTTCTTCCTTAGATCGAACAGAGGACGAGGAGAAGCCTTCCAACGGTGGCTCGGTGGCCAATGGCGCCGGCGCTCTGGGCCACGAGAAGCTCGACTAATCGCGGGAACAGGGAGAGAAGGTCGGGACGAAACCCTAGAAGTGCTCACCTCGGGTGGGGGCGGACGAAGAGGTGGCCGGCGGCGGACCCCAGCCCGCGGCCGACGGTGGAGCTAGGTGGTGGCGGCGCTCTGGAACTCCTCCGGCAACAGAAAACAGCGAAATACGTTCAGCTCAACGCGAGGATGCCGGTGATGCCGTCGGCTTGCTCCGGAGGACCCCTAGCCGGCGAATCGTGGCGGCGGTCGGTGGGACTCCAAGCCCCGGCGGCGCGCCGCACGGGGGGCCGGCGGTCCGGCGGCGAGGGCTCGGGGCACGGGCGGTGTCTAGGGTTCGAGGGGCGCGAGGAGGCCGCCTTTATAGGCGTGGGCCCCGTGCGCGCATGCCGAGGGCGGCGCGGCGGCCTAGCCATGGCCGGGAGGCCAAATTGCCGATGGGCCTTGGCGGCCCGAGGCCGGGCCGGGGTGGGGTGCGGGTCGAGCAGGTCGAGCCCACGGGCTCGGCCCAGGTAGAAAAGGATAGGTTTTTTAAAAAATTTATTTTAATGCTAGAAACAATTCCGTGAAAATGCGGAAATTGTTTTAAAGGCACGAAAAATACTCAAAAAATCACAAAAATTCCAGGAAAATTCCTAAAGATAGATTAAGACATGAACAATCCAAATAAAGCATTTGGAGCTCATGAAAAAGATTTTATAGCCTTCTAATAAATAGAAATAGATCAAGGAAAATGAGAATAAATCCTAGAAAAGTCCGGAAAATTCTCGAAAGGATTTAGACAGCTCCTAATCGCACTTTTGAAACCTTTTACACTCAAGAACCACTAGATGCATCGGCATGAATGCAACACACATAACTTTTTATTTAATTCAGAAAAATCAAACCAAGATTTTTCCTATACTATATTTCCTGTAAAGAAAAATAAATGTTGGAAAAGTTTTAAAATTATGAGAAAATCGTTATTTAAATATTCTTTCTATTCACATCCTGAAATTGGAAATTTCGGGTGTGACAAATCTACCCCTTAAACAGAATCTCGTCCCGAGATTCGAAGAAAGAAGAAGCAAGGAGGAGGGAGATAAACAAAAACGTTGCCCCCAAGGTAGGTAGGTGGTCATCCTCTTTTGTTGCTCGGTGTGAAACCTTTAATCTTTTTCTTTGTTGGTTTCGGGGTCTTCATCGGAGTCGGCCTAGGTGGGATAAAAGAAAGCATAAGGTGGGAGAGAAAGTAGAGTGAGGTCTTTTTTTCTTCAACTTGCTCACTTTTAGATGGTGACGGTGGCGTAGCATTGGCTTGTTGGTGTGGGCTTCATTTTCTTCTTCCGTCCTCCACTTGATCGGGTAGAGAGAAAGAGAGATAGCAAGGATGTGGGAGGCACAAAAGAAAGAACCCATCTAGACAACCGATGTTATTACGGATATAAGACCCACAATACACCAACACTTACATCAAAGAAGCGAATCAATCAAGCTCATAAAACCAAGCATCATCATGCAAACACTGAATTCCACCAATCAAGGCATAGCTAAGGGAACGATACTACACGTTGTTAATAAAGTCGAGGGCATCCTCCTAATAGATCAGATGTGGATCCCAGCAAGGATCTCCATAAATAATGGATTTTTCCCAGATCAAGGAGGCTAAAATTATGAGTTCATCCCAACTGGAATCGCCTCAATCGGAGGTTTAGAACTCGAGATATGAGTTAAACAAGATGGCTATGTCAGCAGTGTTGACAGATTCTGAATGCTCCACTAATTCGCATGTATCTCCCTGGATACAAAACGAATACTGCTGAATTTTGGACAGAGTGAATCTTATGAAATTAATGAACTACTCCAATTGGATTTAACTCAATCGGAGGTCCATAACCCGAGATATAGAATATAGAAGGTAACTAGGTCAGCAAAGTTTACAGTTTCTGATAGCTCCAATGTTTCGAGCATAGATCCTGGAACATGTACTGGATAGGGCTGAATTTTTGATAGAAATTCACTTATGAAATTTTGGAACTAACCCAACTGGTTTTATGTCGATCGGAGTTCTGTAGCTCGTGAAAGAATTAAAACAGCACTGATGTGTCAGAGAGCTGCGCGAACGGATAGAATGTTAAGGGTAACGGTTCTACCAATGAATCAAGGGGGTGTTACTACTTGAGAGAATGGACAAAGCGAGATCGAAGAAATGTTCAAGGAGAGTGAAGATAAATACACGAGAATTCATGGTATGGAGACAAGAAGATTGTTAAGATGTGAGATCATTCATCGAGAGGTCAAGGATAAGATAAGGAGGGACTTTAGATCGAAAGAGACCTTAGGAAACATCCGTTGCTAACTAGGCTTACATCCTACGGTCGATACAACTCGATATCACTCTGTCACACCCAATTTTCCGAAGGAAACCAAGTGCAAACCTATATGCATGCCAGGATCAAGTTTCATGCATATAGTGACATAAAAGTGTATACAGAAACAGTATCACGTAAGAAAAAGAAAGATTATCACAGATTTACGCTTAATCTTGGAAATGAAGGCTCCAAACATCACAGGCAATCGACTGGGGGTTGCGTACGCCTAGCACCAGCAACAACTTCACAAGACTTCAGAGTAGCATCCTTTTTCTGAGCAACAATGTTTATAGCAAGGGTGAGCACTTGTCGTACTCAGCAAGTGTGGAAAAAGAGATGAATGCAAAGGCTTTATAGTGGACTGGGCCGTAAGCATTTAAGCAATTTTAGTTGGTCAAATTTTATTAGCACTTGCTTACTAATAAAGTATAAGTATATACCATCCCACAATTAAGCATAAGATAAGAGGTACGCCATAAGCACATGGCAAGCATAACCAGAGAACACGATTTAAGTCCATCTTCAAGTTTAATTATCATGTGAGGGTCCAGGCCGCTCTTGACCGTGAGCACGGCTAATCGATTAGTTTTACACTGCGCAGGTTGTACATCTTTACCCACAAGTCGCGTAAAAGTCCCGAAGAGCTTTAAACCCAACGATGCGATGCTACGCGGGCATCATACCACACTACCGAGGTGTGATTGCATACGGACGCTACGAGGCCTTTACAAAGAGTCCTCCCGTGCGTATTAGTCCATAGTAGTATGTCATAGAGGCTATCTTACGTACCACACTTCTATTACGGACGGTTATCCATAGAGTACTTCCGTTCCAACACCACTCCGAGAATAGAAGAGACATAAAAGCATTCCTCCGTCCCCAACCTACTATGCGAGTAATAACCACACAAAGACTTCCCTAATTACTCGGCCAAGACCCGAGCCATATAGTCCTTGTGGTTGCACCGTTGTCCCGGGTGGTTCTCCATGTTCCGATTAAACATATGGTCTTGTATTAAACATCCAAAGATATAACATAAAGGTATAGCATGATTCATCTTTATTGTTCATTAAAACCACCATAACCCAGGTATAGCAACTAAGCATAGCTACCAAACCTAAATGTAAACCCAGGTTAACAAGGAATGATCATAAAGACTAGGTAATCCTTAATAGGAACCCATCAAAATTAATGCAAAGTGATTAATCATAGTTATTGGGACAAAAGATCAAGGACACACTTGCCTTTAACCAGAGGGTGGTTGCTCGGAATCTTCACTTCTTGTTCTTCAAAGCTCTCGAACTACGTTCGTTCTACTCGCATCAATCATCGGACGCAAACATACACAGAGCAAACAAACAAGCATACTAGGAACAAAGCACCAATCAAAAGAGAAGCTTTAAAAGAACGCACTAAAGGATAGGCTTGATTAGATGGATCACTAAAGCACACAAACCGTGCTTAGAGGAAGAAAGGCTTGGTTTGCTTTAAAGAGATGGTCGCGGAATATAAGCTATGAACTAGGTTCATTTTAATTAGAAAACAAATATAAAGGATATTTCAGAAATAAAAAACCTTATGTTGACATTAATGCATTATTAAACTTTATTTATGAAACCGGTGTAAAGAACTAGTCAAGTTTTATTAATAAAGATTCATATATGAATTAATCAATTAAATATTTAATTTAGAAAGACTAAACTATATGAATAATCTAAACGAAACTTTGTAATTCGAGTAGATCATATCATTATCAAAAACATTATAGTATTGGCATTAATCAAATTAATATTTATTATAAAAGCCGATGTAAAAGCCTAATCAAATTTTATTTAGAAAAGATTATTTAACTATTAAACAAATTACCATTTGGTTTACGAAAACCGAGATAAAGATCTAATTAACTTTTATGTATAAAAACATGTGATAGAAACATTAATCAATTAAATTTGCTTATGTAAAACGATGTATAGATCTATATTACTTTTATTTATAAAAGGCGTGTATAACTTGACATTAATCAAAATTAATATAAATTTTAGTTTCAGAAAAAAACATGATGAAAGCTCACCACTAACGTGTGCTTTACATTATTATGAACCTAACGGAACTCGAACGGATTAAAACGGAGCTAAAACGAAGAGTTTACGAGATAAACAAGATTGGAGGACCTATATGCAATTAACTATAGACTTCAGGGGCTAGCTGAAAAGAAACCCGAGACACAAGAAACAATGCTCGTGAAAAGGATAAAATAAAGGGTTAGATCTATAAAATGGTGCTGGTTGGTTTTGGATGCAGGAATCTATTCTTATCAGGGGGTTTTCAAAGAAAGGTGCAAGACTTAAGAAACAGATCTAGGTATTATGGCTTTCCTCAGGGGGTTATGTGTAAAACCGCCACTTCATCTTCTTCCTTAGATCGAACAGAGGACAGGGAGGGGCCTTCCGCCGGCGGCTCTAGAGGCCAATGGCGCCGGCGCTCTGGGCCACGAGAAGCTCGACTAATCGCGGGAACAGGGAGAGAAGGTCGGGACGAAACCCTAGAAGTGCTCACCTCGGGTGGGGGCGGACCGTAGGTGGCCAACGGCGGAACCCAGCGGCGGCCGACGGTGGAGCTAGGTGGTGGCGGCGCTCTGGAACTCCTCCGGCAACAGAAAACAGCGGGATACGTTCAGCTCGACGCGAGGATGCTAGTGGTGTCGCCGGCTTGCTCCGCTAGGACCCTTAGCCAGCGAATCGTGGCGGCGGCCGGTGCGGACTCCAAGCCCGGCGGTGGCGCTACACGGGGCGGTCGGCGGTCCGGCGGTGCGGGCTCGGGACACGGGGGCGGTGGCTAGGGTTCGCGGGGCACGAGGAGGCCGCCTTTATAGGCGCGGGGTCCCGGGCGCGCACGCCAAGGGCGGCGGCGGCGCCGGCCTAGCCATGGTCGGGAGGCCAAATTGGCGATGGGCCTTGGCGGCCGAGGGCCGGGCTGGGGTGGGGTGCGGATCGAAGCGGGTCGAGCCACGGGCTCGGCCCAGGTAGAAAAGGATAGGTTTTTTTGAATTTATTTTTAATGCCGGAAATGATTCCGGAAAATGCAGAAATTGTTTTAAAGGCACGAAAAATACTCAAAAAATGACAAAAATTCCGGGAAAATTCCTAGAGATAGATTAAGACATGAACAATCCAAATAAAGCATTTGGGGCACATGAAAAAGATTTTAGAGACTTCTAATAAATAGAAATAGATCAAGCAAAATGAGAATAAATCCCGTAAAAGTCCGGAAAATTCTCTCGAAGGATTTGGACGCCTCCTAATCGCACTTTTGAAACCTTTTGCACTCAAGAACCACTAGATGCATCGGCATGAATGCAACACACATAACTTTTTATTTAATTCAGAAAAATCAAACCAAGATTTTTCCTATACTATATTTCCTGTAAAGAAAAATAAATGTTGGAAAAGTTTTAAAATTATGAGAAAATCGTTATTTAAATATTCTTTCTATTCACATCCTGAAATTGGAAATTTCAGGGTGTGACAATCACGTGGCAAGAGTTCCAGGAAGCTTTTCATACTCATCACATTCTGTCAGGGATAATAAAACTGAAGCGGAAGGAGTTTCTTGCTTTAAAGCAGGGCAACATGTCTGTCAGTGTATCGGGACAAGTTCACCCAACTGTCTCGATATGCTCCAGATGAAGTGGACACTGATCCAAAGAGACAAGAGCGTTTCTTGGATGGTCTCATAGGGCCACTGAACTATCAGCTCCAGAGCCACACTTTCCCCAACTTCCAGACACTGTTAGACAAGGCTATCAGTCTTGAAAGCAAGCGTAGGGAACTTGGAGAGCAAAAGAGCAAGTTCCAATCCCAAGGGAAGTCTAGCAGCAATACACGTCCCCGCTATAATGCACCACAGAATCCTCAGTTTCGCTTAGGAGGACATGGTGGAAATTTTCAGCAGAACCAGTCGTTCCAACGTTCAGCTCAGCAGCCCCAGCGTTTTTACCAAAAGACTCCCTGTGCTCCAATTCAGCAGCAGAATCGCCCGAACAATGCCTCAAGTGCACCAGTGAGAAACACCGCACCAGTTCAGCCTAGTGGTTGCTTCAAGTGCGGAGAGTTGGGGCATTATGCCAACAACTGTCCCAAGCGTGAATGCAAACTCCACAGAAGGGTAGTGGACAGAGGCCTGGGCAGCCATCCTCTTAGGTTCGCACTGGGAACTCTACTCCTCAAGGTAACAGGCCTCAACAGAACTATGTGCGTGGAAAGATAAACCACGTGACGATTGAACAAGCACAGGAAGCTTCAGAGGTCGTGCTTGGTACGTTTCTTGTCAACTCTGAACCTGCATCTGTTTTATTTGATTCCGGAGCAACACATTCATTTGTTACAAATCAATTTGTGGAAAAACATAATCTACCCATGAATCCTTTGAAGAAACAATTGCTAGTTACCTCCCCGGGTGGTGAGATGAAGGCCAGCCCATTATGCCTGCGGGTGAACCTTAAACATAATGAAATATAATTTCTAGCTGACCTAGTAGTTTTAAAATCCTGGTGAATAGACGTAATTCTTGGAATGGATTGGTTATGCAACCATGACAGAGTTATTCAGTGTCGCAAGAGGTCAGTGGTTTTAACTAGCCCACAAGGAAATAGAATTGAGTTCAAAGTGGATAACTCATCCGAAGAACAAGGAACAGTGAATTCAGCAAAAGGCAAATCCTTAGAAGAAATCAAAGTTGTGAATGAGTATCCTGACGTATTTCCAGATGAGTTACCAGGTATGACACCCGACCGCGACATTGAATTCAGCATTGAACTTTTACCTGGTACTGCTCCTATTTATAAAAGACCATATGGAATGAATGTTAAGGATTTGGCTGTCACCTTGGGGGTCTCCCATTCTCTTTGTTGATAAAAAGGATGGTACTAGAAGGATGTGCATAGATTATCGACCCCTTAATAATGTTACCATCAAGAACAAATACCCATTACCCAGGATTGGAGATTTGTTCGATTAGATGAAAGGTGCTAAAATATTCTCTAAGATCGATCTACGATCTGGGTACCACCAGCTGAAAATCCGACTAGAAGACATTCCCAAAACTGCTTTCACATCCAGATATGGCTTATACGAGTTCACAGTCATGCCCTTTGGATTGACAAATGCACCAGCATACTTCATGTATCTGATGAACAAGGTATTCATGGAGTTCCTTGACAAGTTTGTGGTAGTTTTCATCGATGAAATTCTGGTATTCTCCCAGAATGAAGAAGAGCATGAAGAACACCTGAGTCTCGTGCTGCAGAAACTACGAGAACATCGGCTATATGCTAAGTTCAGCAAATGTGATATTTGGCTAAAGGAAGTTTCCTTCCTTGGGCATATTATCACGGAGGGTGGAATAGCAGTAGACCCGAGCAAGGTTCAGGCTATACTAGATTGGAATCCGCCTAAGAATGTGGCTGAGATCAGAAGTTTCCTTGGATTGGCGGGTTATTACCGTCGATTCATCGAAGGATTCTCGAAGATTGTAAAACCTCTCACATCATTGTTAGAAAAAGGAAAGGAATTTAAGTGGGATGCCAAGTGCGAGGATAGTTTTGAAGAACTGAAGAAGAGGTTAACTACAACCCCCGTACTGATAATGCCGGATATTCACAAGGGTTTTGATGTGTACTGTGACGCTTCACTTCAGGGTCTTGGTTGTGTATTAATGCAAGAAGGAAAAGTGATTGCTTATGCTTCACTGACCACAAAAGCTTGAAGTATATCTTCACCCAGAAGGATCTTAATCTCAGACAGCGTAGATGGTTAGAATCAATCAAAGACTATGATATTGTACTAACGATGAGTGTAATAAGTTAATAAACCTCTCTTTGTACGTTTTGAGCATTGTACTGTGATATTACACTCATTTGTCTATCATATGTGTGAATTTGTGATTCTGGCACACGTATGAGATGCATTCGGTTTTCTTCGGAAAAACGGCCGTGACAAATTATTAGTTGATAAATTGTAGAAGTATAGATTGTAGAAAATGGGTGCATCAATTGTGAAAGCTGTACAGTTATGTGATCAAGTGAGATGTGTAATGCCCCGTAAGTAAATTGTGACACCTACTCCAATTTTGATATAGCCCATTGGTGGCCCAGTTATGTGTGCACACATTGCTATTGAGTAAGAGTGGATCCTTCAACCATATTAAGGATTCAAGAGTTTGTAGATGATTTTTCAGTCCTCTAATTTGGAATGAGGCAGCGGGTGGGGTAACGGGCCTCTGTGCCCCCCCTAACTAACCCGGTCATCCAAGCTCCGTCCTTGTTTGGGACAACTATGTGCAGATAATGATATAGTGATAATTTGAGACTTCTTTCACCTAAATGAACATCTGATCAGATTAATGGTTCTGACAGGACTAGAAGTCAATGTTTGTATTGCGTCTGCAGCACCAAACTTCAGAGTTAGAGGTGTCAGCAATATGTCTGCGTGATTAAAATTGTTTCCTGAGTTGGCACATCTTCTGACTGGTGATGTGGTGTGTTCTTTGTGGCCTATAATATGATGGTATCTTCTTTGTTATATGCATCAGTCAATTTGTTTAACGGAGTAGTTCTGAGATCAACTAGGATAGTGTTTGATACCAAAGAACAAATGGCTCATGAAAAAGGATCTTCCTAGCGACTGGGCGTGCTTGGGTGCAGCCAACTCCCACTATAAAACAGCATAACATGCAAGATAAATATCGTGCTCCTTTCCTCCTGTGTGTTCTAGGAAAATATAAATCATGCTCCATTTTAATCGTTCGTTGGGCACCATGGCAACTAGCTTATATGGAGTGATAGCATGGACAGAAAGCCAACTCATTTATTCAGAGGAGCTATGTAGCAATAATGTGTCAGATAAGTTGGTGTTTACTTCAATCATAGTTACACAGGGTTGATTTTTTGGCGATTTATATCGATGTCAAGGAATGATGAATAGCAACAGCAGCAGTAGCTGAAGATATATGAAACTTTCCTACACTATGGGAAGGTCCCTTTTTCATGAGCCATTTGTGCTTTTGGTATCACATAGTCCACTTTATCATAGAACTATTGTAACATCCTTGAGTTTGCTTGTTTGTAAAAATGTGGAATTTCAAAAACTTGATTTGAATTTGAGTGCTTATGAAATAATTAAGGATGTTTTCCTTTTTCGCTTCCCTAAAGTCCTAGACTTTTAATTAGTTCAACCCATAAATATTAGGACTTATGAATGCTAGTGTGAGAAGTTTGGATTTTTTTTAGATTTTATTTGGATTTATTTGTGTGGATTCAAATTTGAATTGGAATTCAAATTTGAATTAAATAGAAAATAGGAGGAAGTTAAATAAGAAACCTTAACCTCCCTACGTGGGCCGCAGCCAACCAATCGGCCCATCTTCCCCTTTCGGCCAAGCGCGGCCCACGAACGCCGCCACCTACCGCGCTCAGGCTGCACCCGCTGACCGGTGGGATCCGCGTGACGCCGCGCCGACGTCGGCATGACATCGCCGCCGTCACCCTCCTCTTTTCTTCTTTAGTGGCGCCGGTAGGCCGAGTGCCGCCGCGCCGGGCCGGGGGCGTCGTCGCGATGCGGCCGCGCGCCCGTCCGCGCATCCGCGCCGTCCACGCGTCCACCACTGTCTGCCGCTATAAGTAGAGAACCACCCACGCTCCCAACCCTAGCCTCCTCGAGGTCTCATCCCCGTCCACACTGTCGTGCACCGAAGGAGGAGAGGAAGGGGGGAAGAGGAGAAGGAGGAGTCGACCGAGGGAGCGACGCCCAGGCCGCCGCGGGATCCAGAGGCAGCCCGCGGAGTCCCTAGATGCCAAGAAGCCCCGCACCTCGATGCTGCACCTCCTCTACTTCCTCTTCACCGCGCCGCTCCTCTGCTACCTCTACCAGTGCCGCCTACATCCTCTTCGCTGCGCCAAGCTTTTCTTCACCGACGCCTTCACCGCCTGGTCCCCTTGGACCATTGGTGAGCACTGCGTTCCCCTTTCCTCTGTGGCGCCTAGCCGTCGAGCCATGGACGCATGCCTGCCTTGTGCACTGAGAACGACCTTGAATAGCACCGCGCCGCCGCGCTCGCCGCTGAGTGATGCTGGCCTTCGAGCCAGGCTGGGATGCTTCTCTTGCAGGTGCCGCTACCTACACCGACGCACGCGCCGTTCTGCCAGTCCATTCTTGCTTCTTTTAGTCGCCGTAGCGCCACCGCCGTCGTGGCCTCGACACCGGCGCGCTCACGTTCCCGCATGCGCCTGTGTGATCACACCCGTCACCATGTAGCTACGCACCCTGCACACACGCGCGCCTGCCAGGGAGGTCAAGGCCGGGCCTTTGGCCCCTTTTCCCTTGCGTCGGACCTCACCGGGAGGCTATCCGCCGCCGCGTCTCGAGGCGACCTCACCGGGGAGAGCTTCTCACCCGGGAGGCGCGAGCGCCGAGTCACCGTTGAGCGCGCACACCCTTTCTTGTGAATGCACGCGCATACCCTCGCTGGCCGTGGCCACCCCTGCCGCGCCGCCGAGTTGCTCTGCCTCTGTCGCCGTGTCGCGCCACGCCTACCCGTGCTCGCCGCTTCCCTCCTACTCCGTGCTGCACAACCCAGTGCACGCACGTGTACCCGGTTACCTTCTCATGCACGTGCTCGCCCTTATGTTGGCGCACGCGTCCGTCGCCGCCCGGCAACCCCGGCCTCACCGTCGTCGGCCCTACGCCCGCCGCCGCGCCGGCCATGATCTCAACCCACAACGCCAGTGTTCGCTTTCCAGGCCCTCCTTTTCGAGCCCCAGCAAACAGGTAGGGCACTGCGGACCATGTCATGGGACACGTTGTCCAGGCGCAGTCGAACCTCACCGCCGGCGAGACCATCCTGAGCCGCCGCTCCTTTGGGGCATTTCACCGAGCACCTGGCGATCAACCCTAAAACCCAAGGGGTTGTCCTGCACACACCAGCCCACATGCTGTGGTGGCCGCAAAGGATCCGAGCGACCCCGGGCGCCCGATCACTCCCGGCCAAGCCACACGCGCGCACGCACGATGCCGCGCCGCATCGATCCGCCCAGGGATCGGCTGCACCGCGCCACACTAGCCGCCCAGCTGGCCGCCACGTGGGATCCCGCCGGCTTAAAGCCGCCTGCGTGGCAGCCACACGTGTTGTTGCAGCCGGCCTGCAGTTACCTTACAGCTAGCTTTAATCCCTTTAGAGCCAGCCAGTAGACAACCTAAACTTAATGCTAGTGTGTATGCGTATTTTATTTTCAGAAAACTATTTTGACTTTGGAAAATCCTAGTAAATTCGTTTTTACTCCGAAAAATATAAAGCTTTTTCCAGAAATTCTCTAGAATCATAAACTGTGTGCTAGGCTAGTGTTTGCCCTCTTTTGGCTTTTGGCGTGTGTTGGGATGGGAATAGTGGTTCTTGGTGTGAGTAGGATAAAACCGGCAGGAGAAGGCATTTTTGGGTACTTTGGCGGGGGTGAGCTCGAAACAACCGATCTGGGATCGGGGACAGGGGTGCACTCCTCAGTGCATCCCTACTTTGACAGTTTTTGGAGCCTAGGTGTTGGTTTTTACTTACGCTTGGATGATATGAGCTCGCCCCGGTCTGAAACCGAGTGGATAGACCTTTTCATGGGACCTTTATGTACACACCACCCCGCCGAGCGTGGAGTTAGGGATGAGTTGAGCTCGGCAAGTGCGGAATCATACCTGCCAACAGGATAGCGGGGTATCTGTTGAAGAGAGGTGGAGGTGAGACCACCCTCTCAGAGCGACTCCCGTGTGGCCAAACGGGGGGCATTTCACAGTTCCGGTGTCGTCCCTTCTGAGGGGGGACCGTTTTGAGGGCCAGATGCAGGATGGGACCGTAACTACCGAGAGTTCGCACGGTAGGATGGGTTCGGTCGGCTGTACACCGGCCGGGTGCCATTCTGGATTGGGTTCAGGTGTACACACTCTGCAGAGTCGTTCGATTTATAGCTATAGCCGCGTCCTCGGATATGGACATGTCCCCTGATAGTTTTGTTCTCATGTTTTGGGATTTCTACCTTCCCCCTATAGATGAGTGCATGGTGAGCCGTGGTTGCAGACGGTTAGAGGAGAGAGGCTCCATCTAACTCGTTGATCCGATTGCAATCATTAAGGTGCGAGGAGAGTAAGTTCTTGCATCGACCCTAGACAGGAGTAGGTTGTGGAGACGGGACCCTGGTGACCAGGTGGTTCTGAGCTGTGTTGAGAGCTTTGGGGTTGGGAACTTGTTGGAGATATCTTGTTTATACTCTGCTGCTGCTGTATAGGAAACCCGAACCGCTTCCTTGTCTCTTTTTCTCCCATTAGAAAATAGGTCACTTAAAGCTACATACAGTTGATGACGTGAACCTATCCCACTCCTTGGGGATAGACTTTGGGTGTGCAGGGTACGAGTCCGAGTACGACAACAACGCCGACGGATGGTACGACTGAGGGATGCGTCGCTTCACTCAAGGATGCTTGTGGCGAGAAGAATAAAAGATGGAGACCCTTCTGAGATGCTAGCTACCGTTGCGTAGAATTTCACTCTGATTCAGCCAAGAGGCTTGTAACGATGTACTCCATAATGGACGTGTAATAAGTTATGTACTTTTACTCTTATGTGATGTGATGTATGACTTTGTGATATTATCCGTGAGTATAGATGGGCATTCGTGCCGCCCGGCCCCGCCCCGGCCGGGCACGGTGCGGCCCGCTCATTTACGGGTCGGGCCGGCCCCGCCTTTAGTTCGATCGTGCCGTGTCGTGCCCGCTCACGGGGCCGTGGCGACGGCCCAAGCACGGGCTGTCGGGCCATTTCGTGTCGGGCCGGCTTGGGAAACATGGGCACGATCGGGGATGTCGGGCCGGCCCGCGGCCCGAGGGAGTGACCCGCGCCGCCGCGCGCCGGGCGCTAGCAGCGTCGGCCCCGCCGCCGCCTGCGGCGGATCTACGCGGAGAGGAGGTAGGCGAGCCGCACCGGCGATTCGGCGATGGTGGAGTGTCGGAGCGACACCAACGCCGGAGAAGAAGAGGGGGCAATCAACACCGAGGATGGAGGAGAGGCGAGGGAGGGAGGTGGCAGCTCGGTGGGATGGAGCACCGCGCCACCGCGCTCGGAGCCGAGATGGGGAGTGGTGCGCGGCGCACGACCGCGAGCGAGGGAGGTGGCGGCTCGGTGGGATGGAGCGGGGGAGCGCCGCGCTCGGAGTCGAGATGGGGAGCGAGACGCCGGAGGCCGGTGCGACACTAGAGGAGAGGAATTGGGGGACGGCACCGGCGGCGGATGGGTGCGAGCGGCGGCTTGCGAGGGAGAGGCGGGGGCGGGTAGGGTCGGCGGCGGTGTGGACTGGAGAAAGGACTAGGGAGTTAGGGTTAGGTTTTCGCTTCTTTATATATGGTGGCGGGGTTAACGGGTCGTAGACGGGCCGCACCGTTAACTTCGTGCGGGCCGGGCGACTGCGCCGTGCTTCGGGGTGGCGGCCCACGCCGGGGCAAGGTATACGGGCCGTGCCGGCCGGGCACGGTGAATAACGGGCCGTGCCGTGCTTGGGCGGGCCAAAAGTGTGTGCTTTCGGGCGGGCCGCCGTCTTTGCGGGCCAAATGCCCATGTATATCTATGAGACGTTCTGTACGCGATAGTCACTGATCTAGGGACTATCGCGATGGTATAGGGATTCGGGTTTTCTATGAAAATCCGGGGTTTTACAACTATACACCTTTGCATTTTACAACGATCCGTTAGTTCGATCTCTCCACCGTTACGGCCCAAAGGCCGTAACGGGCTTGTTACCGCGCCCCGGTTGGGGGCGCCCAACCAATCCATGGTTGGTGGGCCCCCATCGCACGGTGCTATAAAGAGTGGGTGGGGGCAATGGCTCGCGTACGAGGTTCACCGCGCCGCCGCACACACCCCACCCCACAAACCCTAACCGACCCGAGGGAGCACTGGAGCGGCGGGAAGCTCCGCCACCGCCGCCGTCGAGGCCCTCTTCCTGGATCCGGCGCACCCGGTGCCACCGCCCGCCGCTCGACCGAATCGTTCGTGATCCCGTCGTCCCCCGAGCCGGCACCGCATCCCCCGCGTCAAGCCGCGACCGCCCTCGCGACCTCGACCCGAGAGATGGATTCGGACTCCGCGCTCCCGTCCAACCCCGATGGTTTGCGCCCTTTGTTTCCATCTCGTTTACCTTAGTAGTTGTTTTAGGTGTAGTAGATCTAGATCTAGGTGGTCATGTCGTTTATCTGTAATCATTAAGTACCTACCCGAATAGATTAACTATCGGTGTTAGTGTATGCTTAAGTACTTAAGGTCTAACAATGGTATCAGATAGCCTAACCGAGTTAGTAGATCCGTTTCGGGGTAGTTTTTTTATTTCCGAGTGTAGCATGTTGAAGGAGATGACCCCAAATCCTTTAGATCCGGGGGGAGAACACCGGAAATGACAAATATTCATTGTGAATCGAAGAAAGTTTCAAACCCTAACCCTAGATCTTCCTCGGAGTTAGGGGAGAGTAACACAAATTCGAATCATAGAAGCTACCCTAACCCTAGATCCTCTCGGGTTAGGGGAAGAAAATGCAAATCAATCGCAAATCACTTAAGCCTCAAACCCTAACCCTAGATCCACGGGTTAGGGGAAAGCATACGAGACGAAACTCGCAACCCTAGATCCCAAACTCCCCCCCGTTGTACTTACCCGTTCCTGTTGAATACCGCCGCCGTGCGGGTATGTTCGGGCGCCATCCTTGAGCCGTTCGACGGCGGCGCGCTCTCCCTAGGGGTGAACGCGCTCGTCAGCGACTGGACCAAGGGCGGCGCCGCCACCCTCCATGGTGCTGACACGAGAATACCCTATCTCGATTGGTTCTTGCTGAAGCGTTTTTTTCGAGGAGTTAAGGGAGAGGCTAGCGGGGGCGAGAGGGAAAGGAGGGGAGCTCGTCGCGGTCTAGGACCGGGCGGCGCGGTTTCCCACCGCCGCGGTGAGGGCGCCGGCCGCGGGGAAGAAGACTCGCCGCCGCCGCTCTTATACGGGGCTGCGGGGGGTAGGGGAAGAAAATGACCCGTTCTAGGGTTTTTCCGGGGACCCCGGGGCTTATATCTTGCCCGAAATCGGCGGGGTGAATGCTGCCGTTGATCCGCGGATCGACGGCGGCGGATGGATGGCTCAATAAAAGGCCACTTTGAGCCCGGGGGGGAATGCGGCGGCGGGCGCTTGGCCGGCCCGGCCATTGGCCGCCGGGCCCGGAGCCCATGCGGGCGCAAGTCCATGGCCGCGGGCCGGTTTTCATTGTTGGGCTGGTTCGGTTGCTATGAATAGTACAATTTTCAATTTAAGTTTTGAATTTCGGAAGCTAATTTTGTCTTGTATTTCTTGTTTTTTTGTTGTTTTTCGTGTAAGTTAAATCTCTGTTTAATTTTTGATATATTCATAAAATTTACGAGAGAGTTGAATGCTTCTGAAATTAAGGTTTATTCTGTTCCATTGTTTGTTTGTTTTTCCGCTGCGTTGTTTTATTTTCTCTAGTTAAATTGAACCAAAGGGATATTTAATTAGAGAAGGTTTTTCTTTTAAGCATATGTTATGATATTGTTATTTTTCTGGCCAATGCTGATAATTACAATATTATGACCTGATACACTAAAGTTTTATGCATTAGTTCTATTTTTCTACCCAAAGGTGATATAGAATTAATGTAGTAGCATGTTGTATGTATTAATTTTGACCAAAGTTAAATTGATGCATGCAATATTTATTGTTATACGTTCTCACACTCTTTCTGAATTTTATTTTCAGCTCAAGCTGGTTATGTTGGCCGGATCCCACGAGGCCGACCGGCAACAACTACACGACTTGGCGCAAGTTGCCGAAACCGGCATTTTTAATGCCGGGTATGGAGTACGTGCCGACCACGGAGCGTCCTGCCGAGCCCGAGGCACCGTCGGAGAGGCTAATGAGGCCCGATGCTGCATGGAAAGTAAGGGAAGACGCCCATATCAAGGCGGAAAGTGAGCATCAACTCGCCAAAGTGAGGTGGGATCTAGACAACAAGAGATGTCTAGCGATCATTGAGACTTAGATGACGAGAGGCAATTAAGGTGTCCATTCCGAAAAGGATAAGGACGGAAGTTACTCACCGCCTCCGAATATTTGGAGATAGTGGATAAGCAAGACTCTCATCATACTAAGACTTATGCCGGTACTACTATTGGCGGTTTGGTTGCAATGAAGTACACCGGTGGTGGTATAAGGGACCACATACTTAAGATGAGCAACATGAACGGCAAGCTTGTTGAGATGGGCATGGTCCTTCCCAATGAGTTTGTCATTCATTTGATTTTTAAGTCCCCGCCTCCCGAGTTTTTCGCTTTTGAGGTCAACTACAACACCATACCGGATAAGTGGGATGTGCATAAGTTGATTGCCATGTCCGTCCGGGGAGGAAGAAAGGTTGAAGGCTCAGAATGGTGGTCTTGTTAACTATGTAAACCACGGTAAAAAGCCACAGAAGAGAAGCTTTCCAAGTAAGCATTTTCAAGCTAAGAATCAAGCGGAAAGCGGACCTTCAAATGCACCTCCCCAGGGACAGATGAAGCCTAATGGAAAAGCTCCCATGCAGAATGATCAGCCTCAGAAACCTCAGAAAGCTCCTCAGCAGACGGAGTTTGCACCAAACCAGTGTCACTGGTGCAAGAAGACTGGGCACTGGAAGAAGCAGTGTCCTAAGTGGTTGCATTTCATGTGGTCAAAGGGTGAGGACATTATTACATTTGTAGATGAATCCGGTACTTAAGTTATAGTAAATCTACTTGGTGGATTGATTCGGGTGCAACAATTCATGTTGCTAATTTTATGCAGGGTATGACTACAACCAGAATCCTAACAAGAGGAGCAAGAACAATTAAGGTTGCGAACGGCGTCTAGGCTGCAGTTGAAGCCATTGGTGATCTCCCCATCAAGTTGAAGGACGGCTTCACACTTCAGCTCCATGACGTTCTTTATGTTCCATCTTTAAGTCGAAATTTAATTTCAGTGTCATGTTTAGCAGAAAATGGTTTTGAGTGTCAGTTTAGTGCACAACATTGTTCTATTAAGTTAAATAATGTGGTTGTGGGTCTTGCCATCCGACAAGACAAACTATACATGTTGGCTATTCATGATGATTGCTCTGAATGTGTTGATTCCGTATGTGAAAATGCGAATGTTGTATCATCTACGAATGAAAGCAAGAAGCGGAAGCGAATTGATAGCGTATCTTCGAAATTATGGCAACGTCGCTAAGGCCATATTTCGAGGGGAAGGATGGAACGCTTAGTTAAGGAATCAATTCTTCCGCCGTTAGAATTTAATGACTTAGAACAATGCATAGATTGCATTAAAGGCAAGTTTATTAAACAAATTAAGAAAGGCGCAAAGCGAAGCACGGGGAGTGTTGGAGATAATCCACACCGACATTTGTGGTCCATTCCCTGTGGCATCCGTGGATGGTTTCGATTCGTTTATTACATTCACAGATGACTATTCTCGATATGGGTATATCTATCCAATTAAAGAGAAGTCAGAAGCGCTAGACAAATTTAAGATATTTAAGGCTGAAGTTGAAAATCAGCACAACTTAAAGATTAAGGTGGTGAGGTCAGACCGAGGTGGGGAGTACTATGGTCGACACACCCCGTATGGCCAAGTTCCTAGACCTTTTGCAAGGTTTCTACAGGAAAATGATATAGTTGCCCAGTATAGTACACCGGGTGAACCTCAACAGAATGGAGTAGCTGAAAGAAGGAACCGTACCTTGATGGATATGGTTAGAAGTATGTTAAGCTACTCAACATTACCGATTAGTTTGTGGATGGAGACGTTAAAAACCGCCACCCACATTCTAAATAAAGTACCTAGTAAGTCAGTACCTACAACACCGTATGAATTATGGACGGGTAGGGAACCCTCCTTGAATTATATGCGTGTGTGGGGATGTCCAGCAGAGGCTAAAGTTTTTAACCCAAATATTGGGAAGTTAGACCCCAAGAGTAAGTTGCCATTTCATTGGCTACATGGAAAAATCTAAAGGATATCGTTTCTCTTGTCCTACCGGACATACAAAGTTCATGGAAACGAGGCACGCTTGTCTTTCTAGAGGATGAAATGATCGGAGGGAGAAAGGCAGTTCGAAAGATTGATCTTGAAGAAAAGCGGGTGTGTGCACCCACTCCTATGGTTGAAGAACCGTATTTTGAGCCGCACTTTCGTTGTTCGATAGCCACGGTGCAACCCACTTTGTGTTGCCGGAACCTCGTTGTTAGTACGCCTATGCCATCAGTGGAAGAAAATGAGGAAACTGTTCAACAGAATCCTACAGGAACAACTGATGCACCGGAAGAAACACAACAGCCCCAAGTGCGAGGAAGAGCCGGAGCGAGAGGCTCCGAGGAGGTCATCAAGAGTCGAAAGTCGGCTATCCACGATTATTATGAAGTTTATGAATGTGACGAAATTCACATAGAAGGTGATCCTACTTCTTATGAAGAAGCTATGAGTCGTCCTGATGCATCCAAGTGGCAAGAAGCTATGGAAGATGAAATGAAGTCAATGAGTACCAACGAGTTTGGGACTTGGAGGAAATTCCTAAATGAGCCAAAACAAGTAGGGCGCAAATGGGTCTACAAGATAAAATATGACTCTAAAGGGAATATAGAAAAGTATAAAGGACGGCTTGTGGCAAAGGGTTATACGCAAAGAGAAGGGATAGATTACAATGAGACGTTTTCTCTGTCTCGTGTAAGGATTCTTTTGGGATCATAATGGCCTTGGTGGCGCACTATGATTTGGAATTACACCGGATGGATGTTAAGACGGCATTTCGAATGGAGATTTATATGAAGATGTATACATGACTCAACCCAAAGGTTTTGTTGTGGAAGGGAAGGAACATTTAGGATGTCGTTTGAGAAAATCCATTTATGGTTTAAAGCAAGCCTCTAGACAAAGTGGAATTTAAAGTTTGATGAGACCATCACAAAGTTTGGTTTTAAGGCAAATATTGATGACAATTGCGTTTATGCAAAGTTTAAGAATGGGAAATTCATTTTCCTAATACCGTATGTGGATGACATTCTACTAGCTAGTAGTGATGTTAGGCTCGTGCAGAAACGAAAAAGTTCTTGTCCTCAAAATTTGATATGAAAGATCTTGGTGAAGCCTCATATGTTTTAGGCATTGAGATTCATCGAGATAGAAAGAAGGGGTCTTGGGATTATCGCAAAAAGCATATCCGGAAAAGGTACTAAAGAAATATAATATGCATGCGAGTAGAGCCACACCCGCTCCTATAGTAAAGGGCGATAAGTTTGGACTTCACCAATGTCCAAGGAACCAATATGAGATCGATCAAATGAAAATGGTTCCATATGCTTCGGTAGTCGGTAGCTTACGGTATGCACAAGTGTGCACTCGCCCGATTTAGCATTTGTTACGGGAGTACTTGGTAGATATCAAAGTAATCCGGGAAAAGAGCACCGGATGATGGCAAAGAAGGCTTTTCGATATCTACAAGGCACGAAGGATTTAATGCTAACGTATAGAAGATCTGATTCCCTAGAGATAAGAGGGTACTCAGATGCTGATTATGCGGGAGATAGAGATGATAGAAAATCCACGTCAGGATATATATTCACTCTCGCAGGAGGAGCTATTTCGTGGAGAAGCTCAAAACAAGAACTAGTTGCAACATCTACGATGTATGCAGAGTTCATAGCCTGTTATGAGGCAACAGGACAGGTGATGTGGCTAAAGAAGTTTATACCTGACTTAAGAGTAGTGGATTGTATTCACAGACCACTACAGTTGTACTGCGATAACAAACCAGCAGTATTCTATGCTCACAACAACAAGTTAAGTAATGCTACCAAACCAATAGAAATAAAAGTCCGGGATAAAACTATAAGTCTGGAGCATATAGGCACTAAAGAAATGTTAGCGGATCCGCTCACAAAAGGCTTACCACCCAATGTGTTTGGAGAACACTTAGCCGGTATGGGTTTAAGGGAAAGCCTATGATTCCCGGACTGGGCCCAAGTTAAGATCCTATCAAAATGGATAAGTGTATTGTGGCTGGTTAATCTGGTTGTGATTACAATTTAGATGACCCATGCTCAATATGTTTATTTGTGATGAGGTGGATGCCAAGTAAAGAACTCGAGATTAAGTGAATGTTGTAGAAGAGATCGAGAGGGAGAATGTTAGTTCGATCTCTCCACCGTTACGGCCCAAAGGCCGTAACGGGCTTGTTACCGCGCCCGGTCGGGGGCGCCCAACCAATCCATGGTTGGTGGGCCCCCGTCGCACAGTGCTATAAAGAGTGGGTGGGGGCCACGGCTCGCGGCACGAGGTTCACCGCGCCGCTGCACACACCCCACCCCACAAACCCTAACCGACCCGAGGGAGCACCGGAGTGGCGGGAAGCTCCGCCACCGCCGCCACCGAGGCCCTCTTCCGGATCCGGCGCACCCGGTGCCACCGCCCGACGCTCGACCGAATCGTTCGTGATCCCGTCGTCCCCGAGCCGGCACTGCATCCCCTGCGTCAAGCCGCGGCCGCCCCCCGCGACCTCGACCCGAGAGATGGCTTCGGACTCCGCGCTCCCGTCCAACCCCCGATGGTATGCGCCCTTTGTTTCCCTTTGTTTACCTTAGTAGTTGCTTTAGGTGTAGTAGATCTAGATCTAGGTGGTCATGTCGTTTATCCGTAATCATTAAGTACCTACCCGAATAGATTAACTACTGGTGTTAGTGTATGCTTAAGAACTTAAGGTCTAACAGATCCATCTAACATTAACATGTATATGCCACCAGAGTGAGCCATATATAAGCTGTGCACGATCTAAACCATCCACAGACACAATTTTATCCACACAGATAAGTTGTGGCAACTTTTGTTGAGGGAAATGATCTGACTCTGAAGTGTGATACATCGTCAGTGCAGGGACATAGCTAGACATCTACCAGTTATTGGTGATCCAGTGCTTCTGAAGATAAATTTCTCAGGCATACACCTCTAGTCGTCTAAGAATCCGTTTGCTTCGAGATATGACACAACTTGGTCAGCCATTGATTTAGGCGAAGGGCAGTCTCCAATTTTGCACTGTATCACTATCTGCACAGAGCCTTCGATAGTCAGTCCTGATGGTAATAATAGGAATGTACTAAATCTGCAGACACTGAAGATATTCTAGCAGCAAAAGATTTGGCTAACCTCGCAATCAGATGGTGGTTCATAAGGATCATCGATTCCGGTAAACCCTGAATGTGATTTTCCTTAGTGAGCTTTGTGAGTAAATAGCAGACAACTACCAGCAATCAGTTATTTTATTACCTTTGATTTTGCCGGCACGGGCAAGCTTGTACAACCCCTTTGGATCCCTCGCTTCGCATATCTCAAGTGGGGCATTTAGAAATACCTGCAGAGTGCAGACATATACTTCTCTCAACTGTATATATCTTACTGAAACGTGAGTACAGTAACAGAGTAGGTATGACAGCAATTTCCACTTGTCAACAAGGAAGTTCAGACTTCCAAGATGGTCATTCACACCTCTATGAATGAAGAATTCGGCAGTAAATTGCGACACACGGTTCGGTCACTTCTGTAGGGTGATATCAAGCTAGCAATGCAGATCAGGCCAGCATCTGCGAATAGCTTTGCTACTTCTCCTGAAAAGAACGACATAAACAGAACTCTCAGCAGTAATGCTCTGTGTTGGAAACTGATCATAATGCAGAGTTATTTCTGAACCCAACATACCTACTCTGCGTATGTTTTCAGCACGGTCCTCTGCTTTGAAGCTGAGATCCCGGTTCAACCCATGTCTAAGGTTATCCCCATCAAGAACATATGTCAGATGCCCTCTGGAGTGCAACTCTCTGCTCAGTGCGCATGCGAGTGTGCTCTTTCCTGCAGTAGATGTCAAGATCCTGATAAATTTTCACCGGCTGAGGAAATTCAGTTTGTGACCATGTACATTTGATCAGCTCAAACAGACCTGAACCACTTAGTCCTGTGATCCAGACGACACAACCTTTCTGGTTCAGCAAATTCTGCCTCTCGTTCTGCCCTATGGGGCAGTCATGCCACAGGATATTTGTCGATTTCCCTACGGTCGAAGTCACAAGCTTACCGATGCCTATAAAACCCATAAAATTCTCAGAGATGTTAATAAGCAGAGTATGATGAGAAATTGCTTCAAGAATTAGGTTTAGTGCTTTAGAATGAAACAGTTATTTATCTTAACCAGATTCACAATTGGGATACTGCATCATAAAAATATGCTGACTCCTACAGTTTTACCACAACTTTGTTAAATGAAGGCTACTGTTTACTAAAATGGGTGCCCGCCACTATGGTAGTCCTGGTCGAAATGGCAATATTAGTTTGCACGATCAAGTTACTGGTACATGGCCATTCCTAGAAGGGACAGGGATCTGACATCTCAGTACCACCAAACCCATAACTTTGGCACCACCAAACAGTGCCAAATAAAGAAGCATATCAATAAAGTTTCCTTATCAATTATTTGGAAACGTATTGTCAGCCAAAGGATGCAATTGCTTCCGGTCAAAAAAATTATTATTAAAACAAACGGTAGAAGAAGGATGAAATTGCTTTGCTTGGCATGATCACTTCGGCACCAATTAAGAAAATACCATGTGAAGTAGAAGTTCAGAACTGAGAGCGCAACAAAACTCGATTTACGGCTACCTCCAATAGTTGTGTAACTGAATTGAGATTCCATGGTACCCAACATAGGTACCAACAAATCTCAATATTTGGCGTGCTGTCCCATTCAGCAATCGGTCCTGTATTGAAAATTATGAACGACGCTGTCCCATTTTGAAAGTGATCACCAAGCCATCCTGACCTGAAATCGTGCAGTTTTTCTCATGCTTAGGAGTTCTTGTCCTCTGTTGTGCCTCGCGACGGTGATAGGAAATTCAGAAGCATATGCCCAGCATTATATATTTTTTTTTGTCTGAATCTTGTGAGGTGGCACTTAGTATCTGTATCACTAACCCTTTATTTCAACGAACAGAGGACTGTTGAGTGGTGAACTAGACAACCACAGCTCAGCTACCTGTCTGCATGATGATTGATGAACTCCACCAATCCTTTCGTTCCGTACATTATCTCGAATTGTTTGACCAACTGGCATTACAGGGATCCTGAAATTATACTAATGGATCATGTGTTCCACGTGGGTCATTCAGTATCCCTAAAGAAATGAAGATAATCTGCAATTCTGACGTCATTTCCCTGCTTGTTTGTTGAAAGAAATGCAGCAGTGCCACTACCTATACTGATTACTGTATCTCTGAGAGCTAAAATTTTAAATTTCTGAGTATTCAGTATTCACTTTGGAGAAAATAATAAGGGAAAACGAGGATGGTAAAGCAACCGCCAGATGATTTCATATGATTTCTGCACAAGTAATATTGTTTTAAGTGAAATTACTGTAAAAGAATTGCACAGTCAAAGTACTTAAAAAAATTATATTACTTATATATAATACTTCTATAAAGACAAAAAATGGTTTAAACTGTGCTGACATTTCTGCTAAGAAAAGAAACAACTGATGCAAAAAAAAGGGAACAGAATCAACCTGTCGGATCATCGATTTGCTGCACGTACCTGCGACGGCCGACGACCCATTGGCGAGCTGCCTCCCGTCCGCCGCCGCCGCTGTGGCCACCGGCTCCGGCCCCGCCGCCGTCCTCCTCTCCCCGGCTGCCGCCGCGACGACGAGCTTCACGCCAGCAGCTCGGTGGCCTCCGAGCGCGACGCCACCGGGCACCCACGCCCTCCTCGTGCCCGGTGCGGCGTCGTGGCGGCCGCCGGCGCACGGCCGCGGGATGGCCCTCGCGAGCATGGCGGGAAATGGTGCGAACGCCGGCGGTCTGTGGGAGCGTGAGAGCGGCGGCGTTTGTGGTGGTCAGCGTCGATGGCTATATATGCACACACACACACAGGGGGGGTTCGGTGTGTGCAAATGTGTGCCAACGTGTCAGGACGAGTTTATGAGAAAGAGAGATGCTATTTATAGGGCCACGAAATGCTAATGTCAGCATTTTGGAATAAGGTATGTCGATCACTGTGTCAAATGAAGTTGAATTCAATTATGTTTCTATTTTGCAACTGGCAAATCGTGAAATTAACTGACAAAGTCACAACTAAAGTGGATATTTTTCTTATGAATAGCAGCAGTGGCGGAGCCAGAATAAAAATATAGTTATGGCGAATAATTACTATTAATTTGTAAAAAATGCACGTGCAATAAGAGCTTCAAATGCAATAACCCTAGATATCTTTGTATATATAAGTTTACGAGAGACAACCCGAGACAAAACTATTTGAAAAGGCCAAATATTAAAATTGTGCAAACATAGATTAATTAATTGATTATTTAAATGAACTTTCTTAATTTCTCGCGTTTCATTTTTTCCTCAGCTCCACTAGCATCTGAAATAGTTGGTCGTCGACGGTTTGCAGCATGGTCTTGGGGACAGTCTAGCTGCTCGCCTTGATCTCTCTCCATCCGCCGCCGTCACAAACGACGCCGGTTGCCCGAAGGTGTGCAGGCGGTGCGCCAATACTACGTCAGTCGTCAAACGGGTAAGGCCCAGTTTATGTTTGTGTGTGAAAGTATGTCGAAAGTGGATGGTCCTGTTGAGATGGCCCAAAAGGCCAAATGAAAAAGAAAAAAGGCCCAACATTGTGCTTGCTTCTTCTTTCCGGAACCATTCAAACGCATACGCATACGCATACGCTCGAAGAAGATGGCCGATGTCTGCGAATCCACCTTGGTGTGCCGGAGGGAGGTTCTCTTCCACCGCATGCGGCAGGTAAGGCGTCCGTCAGCAGAAGTGTATTCTTTGTAGTCTACAACTAAATTTACATGGGCAACGACTCTTGTGATGAGAAGGGCAAAAATATCCAAAATGGTAAATAGTTATTCGAAGATGTACTTTGAACTTTGAAACGAATATGAAATTTAGCGGTTATTAGCATATCCAGTCTCATCCATAAAATCTTCTCAGGACACGGCACCACGTTTCACACATGTGAATTGAAAGTCGCTCTTGGTGGACCATTTTACAATAATTTCAGAACGGAAAATCATAATAGTCACACTCTAAAATCCTCTATCCTCAACTCCTGTACGATTTTCCAAAAATGAATTCTCCATGCACAGTTCTCATGTACCACCTGAAAAGTCCTGATGAGATCCTATCCTTGCATTAATTTTTGTACTACAGAACAATAAAATTAGCTCCAGTACACCAGAGGATATATCCCCTTTTTTCGAATCAAAAGCCGTGCATGATCATCCATTCATGAGTGTTTTGAGAAGCTCGATCTAAAAGCGGTAAATAAAATAAAATAACTCCATTTTTAAGTGGACAAGAATCGTGCCCTCGAGTTCCTCCTGTGGCTGTGTGTGGTTAAAACTGTGGGCAGATTCATTGAACCTGATGAATTACTGTCGAGATAAGCTGCACTTCATTCATTCTGTTGTACGGAGTAGAAAAGGCATTGAGAATTCTTGGAACCATACATAGCGCGCGCGGTAGCGGATGCATGCTTTCGAGATTCTTTTTGCCGTTTTGCACAGAATGATGACGTGGTTAATTTGTTGGAATCTTAGTGGTAGCAGATGCTTCCGAAATCCTGTCCAAATATTAGGTCACAGCCCACAAAAAGTATCAAGGGGCCAAGTGCCAATATTCACCACAAATACATGTTTATCTCTTCTCAATGACAAGAATTAATTAATTAAATCTTTTGTTCACAAGGTGTTTTCCGTTACGAGAAGAAGACTTTTAGCAATAATTATTTTTCCGATTTTTGATTATTTCTGTCATACTTTCATACCTAATTCTAATGAAAAGTATTCTATTGCAAATTTATCAACTTTGTCTAAATCATGTATTAATAAAATAATAATTATTGTTAGTCAATGGTGTGTGTCCTAATTAATGAAATAAACCACATAAATTTAATTGGGGACGTACAATCAACGGGCTAAATATATACATAAGAAAACATGCTAAATAGTTGCACACATTAGGCAACATTTATTTGAAAAAAACAACAAATTTAAGAAGGTGTACCAAAAAACTCAAATAACTATATTATAAATTTCTCGGTGACACTACTATTTGTTACGTGACTCTTTGTATTTCATTGACATTCAATTTCATGGAAATAAGCAACATAATTTGAAGCTTTGAGAACAGTGTTGCCTTCAGATTGCACTTCACAAAAAAAAGAGGTGAAATCTAGAAGAGGGACATGACGCGTTAGGCAATCAGATGTCTCCTTTGTGAGCTAACACTCGGCACCCACAAATAGACGTTTGTGTCTATCTAATTCACCAAAAAAAAAGCTACATAGTGGTGACAACAAACGTGCATTTGACAGGTCATCACCAATTAGATAAAGTGGAGGTCCCTTAACAGAGAAGTCATAGACTGCAGTTGCAATTATTTACTTGCATCAAACTCCTATGTGCAAAATACTGGTTTTCCTTCCTGAAACAGAAAATTGTCAGACCTAATCACCTGTACATGTCCAAATTAGTGGACTTAACATGAAAAATTATTGCAACAAACAGAGATAACTTTACTTGTGGCAAATATGCAAGTAACAACACCAAATGATTGGTGCAACTTTGCTTGTGTCATGCACATACCAGCAAAAATATAACAACTCATGATCCACTATGTATCATAGTGCTACAAGCACTTGCCACCCTGGCCTGATACTTTCTGCAGTTTCAGTTACTCCTTTTTATCCAAGAGAAGCTTTTTGAGCATCCCTAATGAGAAAGCAGAGGAAATGAAATCTATGCGAATGGATGAAATAATTGTCTGTCAAGTTACACATTGTGTCAAAAATACTTCAATTATTGATGTCCATTGCACTTAAAAATTTGCAGTTTGTAAATGATCAATTTTTCATAACAGATGGAAGCATTTTCTTGCAGAAGTAAATTGTCCTTTATTTTAAATAATGGAATATATCATTATATCTGTCTTCAAATTTCCTCTAATGGAGATGCATCATTGCAAAATTAGACATCTGAGTAACATTTCTTAAAGTACTTGAAGCCAAGACAACTCCAGCAGTTCTCCTTTGTCACTCGTTTCCTGACGTGGAATCCTACAGAAACAACTTCACATGAAAAATGTTTCGGATGAGTTCAAATGTTTACTATGCATACAGTTGAGTCGTATTCTTGCCGTCAATTAGCCGAATGAATTTCATCAGTTCTATTCAGTTTCAGAGTATCAAAGCTCAAAGTACAGGCCACTTTAGTATCGTGATGATAAAAAGTGTAGAAATCTTTGATACATTATTTTGTCATATGAAAAGGCAGATCCTTGCACCTATTTTACAATAAATGAATATTTATCCCTTACTTACAAGACGTAACTGAATTATGTAAAGTCAGGGTTAATTACAGGTCTAAACGAAGATGCACCATGTACTGGGCTTGACTTGACAGGTCCCGTCCTTCTCAATTATCATCAGTTTGCCAAATTATTTTTTGATGGTCATTATTGCTTTTCAGAAGGATTCAGATTACTATCAATGCTCATGTGGTTGTAGGCAAGAGGAGCGTACATCCATGTCTCATCAGAGCTCAACAGCTGTTTGAGAGAAATGGAGGGTATATCAGAGCAAGATCAAATCCAAAGTTAAAGTGAATCTGGAATTTGGATAAGACATGGTAAATCCCTTTATTCTGGGACCATGACCTGAACATTCTGAAAATACAATTAATCATTATTTTTATTTGAAGTGGTCAGAGTATTGTGAACATTTAGCTGAAGTGTCATGGTTTTCTTTAGGTAATTTACATAAGTGAGAACTAGAATCATGAATTTTGATAGTAAGCAAATGTTTTTAATATGTTTGATCTGACTTAAATGAGGCATGAGAGAACCTTTATCTGCAGCTGCAGAAACTTGACATACTGAACTGCCTCTTCCAGCATAGTGCTCATGTCAACCTGCAAATGGTCAGTACTCTCAAATGGTCAGTACTCTCAAATGTATAGTCAAAAGTTGAGGATCACTAACTACAAAACAGTAAGGCTTACCTTTGTGCCATTGGGAATTAACTGCTGCAGTGTTTTTAGCTTCTCATTAATCCTCTCTCTTCTCTTCTGTTCCACAGTTTGACAAAAGCCATCAGAAAACAAAATTTCAGATTCAGAGATCAGTGTGCAATTATGATTGACTAGCTCTGACCTTTGCATAAACACTCTGTGAATTCTTTGAAGACCGGCTACGACCTCTTGAACTGTTACTCTGTTTCAGAACAGCAGACTCCTCATACACACCAATGGAATCATCTTCAGAGATGCAGCACCACGAGCTGCTGTGATTGATAAGCTCGGCATTGGACTCATCATCAAGAGCATTTGAACTTAAGGTCCTCAGTACCTGATATAAATCGCACCACCGAAAAATGTTAGAAACAGCTGCTTTTGTTTATGCAACATATAATGCCAGAACAATTGAAGTGGAGAATCAAACTTTGAGTCTGTTAGCATTACTTACTGGGGAAACGATACGAGCTTTCTTGTTACTGTTCGTACTCTTCTTCCTACTCTCATCTATGAGAAGGGCCCTCTTGTCACCAGCAAAGGCCTGACTCTGGTGATCCAAGCACCAATCTGTGGCAGTGTTCTGTAATGACGCTTTTTCATAACTCTCTCTTTGAATTAGTGGTAGGAACAAGGCAGTAGGCAATGTGCTAGGTTCAATACAAGAACTAGTGCTACTGTTGGGAGAAGAAAGGCTGGCATCAGCATCGCTGCTGTTCCAGAACATGGACTGCAGGTGAGCAATCATCTCAGATTCCTCATTCCAAATGGATGCGCACTTCACTTCCATTCTGCTGATCTGAACCTTCAATTCTATTTTCTTGTACCTCGAAGCTACTATGTGAGGACTCTTGGAAAATTTTTCTGTAAGGATGGTGGAGGTGAGGGCACACATTTATACTGCATTTTCGGGGAATCTTTTTCAGATATAAATTTGACTCGAGTTCCGTCCTAATCTTAGCCATAGTAGAATGACAACTAGGAGATAGTAGTTTATGCCTGAAGCACGATGCCCCATCCCTCATAATCTTCCTGTTCAGATACTAGAAAGATCATATACGGAATCATTTGTCCATTGAGCCACTTAAAAGACAGCAGTATCTTAGTGATGTGCCAAGGCTCCAAGAGAATTATAATGTCATAAGCTCATGGTCTAAAAAAAGAGAGAACTAATAATTAAGGTTAATATATGCTTGCATTAAATGATCTGCATGATTTGCAATTTTTAAATTACAAAAGGAAAACAGACAGCATTTTCAAGAAGAGACTAGACTAAGAGCTGGCCTGAATAGGATAATTTGAAGTGTGATCATGGAGAAGTGGTGCTAGAAAGACAGGTAAAATAAAATAAATGAAGGTGAACTTAAGCTCAGCTTGCAATTCAGAATTTTTCTTTCTATGTGATTTGTGACTTGCAAGACAAATTAAAGATGTGCAACACATGATTCGATTGACTATCATATAATCATGAAACCATTTAACTCAATAGTTGTTCAAATCTTGGCCTTGTGCTGGATTGAAACTACAGAAATTTTTTATTTTTGAGCCCTTGAAACTACAGAAGGTTGCCCACATAATGGATGCAAAGATTACCAAATAGATAAGATGAGTCATTAAGTCAGTCATTAAGTATAATAGGACAGCTTGAGACGTGCTTCATTTTGTATTAAGCATGACAAACACGGCTTGTGGGAAGCATCAACAGTCTGGCTGGTATTAACTAGATTGCAGACACAGATTAAGAAAACTCACAGATCACGACAAGGACCTTTGAATAAGTACCTGCAAATAGTCTAAGTTCATAAATGCCTTCAGCCCTTGTCAACATAAAAACTAGCAAGTTGTCATTTAGTTGGGTACTGCCCCTGAAATGATCATCATCAGGACATTAATGATCCACAAGCAATAATTTAACTCAACCTGATTTCAGAAACTGTCATCAAAATATTCCAGAATGCAGAGATCCACTGATTGTGCATGGGAATATGAAATGTAAAGAGGAATAGTAAGAAAACAATCACTTAACACTACTTATAATGCAATGCCAGCTCCAAAGATTTCAGTTCTTCATTCAGTGTGTAACCCAAGAACAAGATTAATAATTATTGTGGGACTATCATTATGCAACAGACTATTCACTATAAAAATTAAATCATCTTCATTCTGCCAAATTGCCTATATTTAACTGAATTATGCCCACCAAGCCAGTACAGACATATGTGGCAAACAGAATCATCCAGGCATTTACAAGGATACAATGTCCAGCTTCACATTGAAGACTCTGATAGAAGGATTTGAATTACTTTTAAAGCAACATTCAGTTATCACCCAAAAGAAATAAGAAAGCACAATTTTGTCATAAATTGTTTCTGCTCTCAACATCACTACAGAAATGCACCCAAATAATACACCATCTTTGATAGTCATAGAGTAACCCAGTACAATGAACAATGAATATAGTGTGCTCCAGAATGTGATTCCCATTGAACACAGAATACACTCCATTCTACATCAGCTGCAGGCTGTATATTTCATATTTTCATCAAGGACAACAAGATCTTGGACAATCAAAATAACCATGACAATATTCGTCCAGACCATTTGTTTAGACAACTAAATCAAAGCACATCAAGGAATAATATAAGTGTTTGTTAGCACAATTTCACCAAATCAAAAGACACAAAAGTATCAAAATAGAGCTTGGAATTAGGATCCAGAACAAGAACATCAGCATGAAGCATTTGCCTGCTTCCCAACATCTGAACCCACCAATTCTGACTTTTAATCTTAGTAAACACTAAATCAAGGGAATTTAAATCTAACAGCTATAAACTCAAAGATTATCAAAGAAAACACTGAATAAAATGCCAGCCAATTTCATTCTGGCCAACATATTACAGAATCAGTAAGAGGCAGGCACTGAGAAGGTAAAGAAAGAGGAATGTGAACTGCTCTTATTGATAGCGACCAGGAAGCTCTGCCTGGCCAGCCAGCACCTGGGAGCTGAATAGTCTCCAGAATGTGAATGTACATTCCATTCCACAGCATAGGTGCAGGCTGTATTTCATATTTTCACCAATGACAACTTGCACCCAAACAGCACCGAACCAAAGTGTACCACCACTGATACAAATATAAGAATCAACAGTAGTTTTGTCATTCCAGTTTCGACATTTCATCAGTACAAACCTCATACATGAAGCAAGTATACAATAACTAAAGAGGGCAGCAACACAAGCAAGATAGAGACCTCACATGCCAAATACTTCAATCTTTTAATTATATAATTAGTTTCAGCACCAATCAAAACTTTAACAAGTAGCTAGCACATCAGTTCTCATGTCTGAACAAAAAGCTAAAACACATAAACTGAGCCTTCTACTGAAGGATCACTTTCTTCTTTGATGCAGGTGAAGTTTTCGACAACAGCAGCAAGGCAATATCTTCAGCGGTACTGCAAATGCAATAACACAGATATCAGATAAGAATTAACCAACCTTAAATGGACAGCTAACTTGACAGCTTCAAAAGACGCGTATGCAGACAAAAATTATTTCAAATGTGTGCAAGGGTTTAAGAATCACATTAGAAATGATTTCAGCAGGGATGACAAGGTCTATGTAGAACTTACTTCAGTAGGATATGGCAACATATTGCGACAACCACATGGCACAGCCACATTTAGTGGTCCAAGTCAGATTAGTCACAATAATGTGTCTACAGTAGAAAAGCAGGAATACCTTGATGAAGCCAATGTCCTTGGCATTGCTGCGGAAGCACTGCCTGCAGCACATGAGCCCATACTTCCTGATCAGTCCATGAGGGTTGGCACAGACCCGGCTGCAAAATACAAACATGCAGAGTTATTCACTGCATGATGAAAAGTCTACACAAGACACAAAGAGCCTGATTGGTTGGGTTCCAATCTTTGCCCAGCCAAATTCAAGGCATGTCTAAAAAATTTGGATTGCAATTGGTTCATCACCAAGAGAATTTGGACTGCCATATTTTTTTAGCCAAATCCATGTTACTAGAAACTTCATAAAGAAAAAAAATATGTTGCCACATTTTGGCAATGAAACAAGTGATGCTCACCCTCATATTGACATGCACTAATTTTGGCAAGCCCACATTTTGGCATGCCCACATTTTGGCTGGGCAAAAACTAGGATCAAACCAAGCAGGCTCAAAATTGCCGGTTTACACAATTTGAAACAGAACACAACCCTAGCTTTCGCAGCCATCCCTGGTGGCATAGTGCTAGCACATCACATCAACCATAATAAATGATATATTCATGTGAATTGTGAACCAAATATATCTTCATTAACACAACTAGAAGTTATGGCATGGTGCTATAAAACAGCAATAAAAAAGTGGTTGGTTCGAACTTGGGTAGGTCCAAAGCAAGACAGATCCGAGCAGCACCTGCACGACTGATTGATGCTATAATAAGTACATTGAACTGGGACTCAAAACCCCCTCAAAAACTGTTCTTTTAACAAGGATAGCTGAACTAGAGTTTTATATGACAGTTGCAATCTTTGAATCAGTTGGAAAATACGATAATCCTAGAAATTTGCACTATCCATCACTCCAATACCTACGAGTCTACGACGGCCACACCAGCTGCCCAAGAAGCAACCCGAAAACAAGACAAAGGAACAGACCGACGCAGACCATTAGTGCGCATAAGGAACATCAGGTCTTATTGAACCATCTCATATCGCATCAAGATTCAAGACCCCTACAGATCGATTGATGCGGCTCCTCATGAAAATACATAACCGGACCAACCACATGACAACATCTAGAGAGCCTCAGGGAACCGAGATCCTAGCGAAGGGACGAACCGCGGGGAAGACCGACGGCAGCCGGTGGGGGGTTCCTTACCAGACGCGGGAGCCGGGCCCGTAGTTCTTGGGGTGCGAGTTCCAGACGTTGGAGTGGCCCATCTCCGCCTTCTCCTTCCTCCTCCTCTTCTTCTCGGCGGCGGCGCGGGAGGGCGACAGGGATGAAGAGGCGTAGAACTGGCGGCGCGAGGTGGTGAGGAGGCTTATATAGTGGGGTGGGAAGCGCCGAACCCTAGCTCTTGATCAGCGTTTTGAGCTGGGCCTAGATGGTTTTTTTTTTTTTGAGAAATCTGGGCCTAGCTGGTTGTGACTATTGTTAGTCTAATTGGCCTTTTGTTAGAGTTGGATTGGGCAGGGAATGGGCCGTGTTGTCGTTCTTCCTCTAGATGGGCCCGGTTAAGTTGTATTCAGGCCAGGCCCGATTATGGTACAACATATGGTCAACACTCACTATGGGCCCGAAAAGAGTTTGCTATTTCGTTTCTCTTTATATCTTTATTATTTTTCTGGATCAAGAAATTATCCGTCAGCTAAGAAATGAGACCATGCATGCGACCAGTAACAATTGAAACTAGGTGAACTCCCGAGTGATGTTGCGGGATATTTTGCATAAATTTGTATGATTTTTTAATACATGTGTGAAGTTTTGAATCAAATCCAACATAATGACGACATGAATTTTGGCCTGTACATAACTGCGGAAAAGCCCAAGCCACCCCAACCATGTGTCGTTTCCCGATGGCGCGCTTCCTAGTCCATATGTTGACTGCTTGACGCCACGCTCAGACTTTCCCAGATCTCAACGCCACGCCATGGAGGTCCAGCCTCCTCAGACAGCATGGTTGGCCCTTCGCTTACCCTGGCAGTGGCACCGAAGGCCAGGCAACGACTACAGAGCGGATGGCCACGCGAGCAGAGGACTCCATCTCTATGGATGCATGTTGAACCTTATCACGCGAACAGCCGCGGCGGGTCTCGATTTCCCAACGGTTGGGCTCGATTCGAGGCGGTTCGACAGCGTCGGGGCTCGATTCAATGACAATGGGGCTCAAATTGGACGCCGCAGAGGTCAATTTGACGACATCTATGCAGGTGAGGCAGAGCTAAATTTATGGGGGCAAGGGAGGCAACGGTGGTGGGGAGGCAGGCAAGCGAGGTGGCAGGGAGGCGGCAGGTAATTCTGGTGGGGAGGTGAGAGAGCGGCGACCATGAGTAGATGAGGGGGCGGCGCCGGGTTTCCGAGAGGGCATGAGAGGATGGGCCATTGGAGTAAATAAGTGACATAAGTGGATGATGCGACATTTGTTGAGGATTGAGAGAAAACTATCCATGATTTGTAGTGGGTCTCATCTATATAGTTGTTGTAGATAAAATATAATAGTAAGGAATCATGTCATGCCTGAACTAAAATCTCTTACCAGTGTTTTTTAAAAATATCTTACCAGTGTTGACTTGCAGTTGCAGTTGCACGGGTTAACGG
This sequence comes from Cenchrus americanus, assembly GCA_947561735.1. Lineage (NCBI taxonomy): Eukaryota > Viridiplantae > Streptophyta > Magnoliopsida > Poales > Poaceae > Cenchrus > Cenchrus americanus. The sequence continues at coordinate 15,650,225 of OX387239.1, forward strand.
TTGAAAATCTCTCTGGCAGCATATGGAGAGCAGAATACGATGCAATATCTGAACGTGAGAAGCCAACTCTGAATTCTGACTGCCGGATGTGCCACCTTTTCAGAAAGTGAGTTCCATCTGATTATTGCCTGGCAAGATATATGCCGGCCGGTGCACGCACCCCATGATTGCGACGAAATTGACGACGACGGTTCAAGCCAACACGCCAACGGCGTGGATCGGAGAGAATAGAATCCTTTGTATCTGTAGTGTGCATGAATTAATTATTGTTCTGATGAATCGGTCAGTGTGGAATTTCTTTTAGTGCAATCAGAACTGACACAGCTGAAGGAATCTAGTAGTGATCAACACTGGTCTCATTTTCTTAATTTTCATTTATCTCTTGGTGTACCTATCTCTTGGTGCACTGCTACCTTTCTCACATTGTGCTAAATAAAATGCTGAAAATTTGTGTGAATGGACGCTGGGAAAGAGCCCCAAGTGTTCACCTGTGACCGAACATATAGGTATGATGAGTAGCAGTGTGGCATCTGGTTGCCGTCGTCGATCAACTTTGTTGTGCCCACTAGGACCACCACTGCAAGCAGGCATGCGCAAAGAACTTATCCCTTTGCTTTCACTCTAGGTATAGACCCAAACCAACAACTTGAGAAGGGAGCTGTAATGATGGCTGATGAGTGATGAGTACTAGTTCACCTGCAATTACCGAAAGGAATTGACCGCGGTTTTCTTAATTAACATATTGCTTTCAATTTTGTTGTGCTTCTAGATTCATATATGTCTCATAAGACGTGTGTGCGCCAAAAAAAGAAATGCACTCGAATCGAATGGAGTGTCAGTTTTAAATTTTTTTCGGCGAGGACAGTTACGTTATAAGTAATTATATGCATTCATCCATAAATAGTTATTTTTTTGCAGCACTGGTTCTTGAAAAAGAAAGAAAAATGCCCATCCTGGTTCTTGTGCATTTTGAGTTTGGTAGTTTTGTTCCGATTTCATCACAAGGGAGAAAGATCCCAAGGCCAAGTTGGCCACTCTCTGAGAATGACAAACTGGGAGAGAAATTCGTTGCATCTGCAAAAGGTTGGTTGGCACCAAGCAGCAATCAGTCCAAGGGGTGTGCTCCCAAGGGGATAAATGCTGACATGGATGTTGTCCCCTGATCGAGATGCCTGTATTGCCATGCAATTCTCTCTTTTCCTCCCTCTATTTCTTTTGCATGCTTTGTTCCCTTTGGTGATGGCGATTGGCTGATGGCTAGAGATTTGCCAATTGCCTAACCTTTTGTCTGCCCAATGCCCAATCAGGCTGCTGGGATTTCTGGAAGTATCTCTTCTGTCACTTTCTCTTGCATGCCGTTTGTCCTGGACTGCTCTTGCGTGTACTATGCGATGCGCCAAGTGTGCGAACCGTGGTGTGACATGTGTGTATTTATAGTGGAAGCCTCAATCTTGTTCAAATTATAGTTGGTGTCAGATAAGTTGCTCCCAGCTACCATTCTGAGGATCTGCACCGCACGTATGAGCAACAGTACGGTGTGATGGAGAAAAAGGAAAACCTTGAAACTTATGGTGTGGTCCAATTCAATCATGCATGTTCAATGTAATTAACAGTTTATCATATCCTCATTTTTCTGCCACTGGTGTAAATATCAAGTATAACTAAGTTGGCAACTGTTCATAGTTTCGCCCATAGATAAATATTGGTGACACTAATTAAAATTAAGTGGAATACTTACACTGTAAGGGTTTGCCCTGTTCGGATTTGTTTTCACCAAATGGAATAGGTCTAGGTTCATTGTGACCCCCCAAAGAAGTTGGGAAATGGCAAAACACAATTGGTCGAGTTAGATACATCAACGGTTAAATCAAACAAAATCCTTTGCTACAAGTGTGCAAAAGGACAATTCCAATAAACAGACCCATGTGAAGTGTGGACTATTCATTCATGGAATTGTCGCTTGCTTGGGTCTTAGGAAGTGTTGATGTCAGGTCGGTCTCAATGCAGTGTTGTTTGTGAGACGAGGTGGGGTGCACCTGATATGAACCAAGGAATTATTCGTATGCTTTACATAAGTGCGCTTCACCTGTAGCAAGAGGGTGTCGACATTTTTGCCAATAAATAAAAAGTTTTGATTCCTTGCTATCAATTTTTTTTTGTTGATTTCGGAGGTGCACGTCAAGGATCGTCATGACAGCCCTTATTAAGTTATAAATCAAGATGTATTCTAGAATAACTCAATAAGTTGGTTATTAACTACTTAAACGTTGGTAATATTTTTTAACATTAACAACCGTGTATGGTTACAAGAATAAGTGTACATGGTTAATTAGACACATGGAATGTATGGTGCATATGTAGTTGCACATTAGTTGAACTAAGCTAATATAGAACAAATAGTAGTGTACCATAATCTAGCCTATGGCTATAACTAATGACTACATAATCTGGTGATTAATTAAAAACATTTTATTTGACCAAGGGCTACTAGAGCTTATTAGTATGGGCTAACTTAAATCTTTAAGTTCTGGTGGATGGGCTTGCCAGATAGATTATCGGTATTGATATAATAAGTTTGATTTATCAGATATTTTGTTGATGGTTCAACGAATTTTGACAAGCGAAGTCATTTAGTTTTATATTTGGTGTTTATTAAAAGGTTAAAAGTGTTCTTTTGAAGTACAAATGGTACTGAATTCTAGGAGACATATAACTGCACGCATGCATCTCGCTATCTCACTAAGGTATTAGTATATCTTAAGATATCCTAATGACTGAATCTTTTTTATCCACTGGATGCTAATGAGATTGAAGATTGCTGTGATTAAGCAAACAAACCAATACAATTATGGGTCAATAAAATCAATTTTCATCCATCTCATTCAAAAACTTCTGGATCACAAAGTATCAGTTCGCACAAATGTGGTTGGTGGGTGGCGGGTCGACCGATGGTTCAACAAGAATGGTGTATGTCTCACTGATTGATTGATATTTTATTTATTTGGGTTGGATGAATATAGCCATCAGTGATGTAAGAGTGTTCATGTTGGATATTCATGAGATGCACCTAATGCTCCGTTAATTATAACCTACAACTTACATGTATTTCCCTGTGTAAAGACACCTTTTTAACATGGCGTCATGTTAGATAGGGTTATCCTAATTTAAGATTTAACACTGATGGAACCTGCCCATCTACTTGATCATATCTACTTTAAAAAAAATCCTAGATGCACACGTGCATTTACGCAATTCATTGAACTCATGCCGCTGCACTGTAATGGTGGACACATACCCAAGTTCAAGAAATAAGTGCAGTTTCAATTTAGACATTGGCATACTAGTATGCGGTTTTGTTCCATCAAGAATACATGCATACACATGGGTCGTTAAGAATCACAATTATATTGCTAAAGAAAATTTGTGAAGAGGTCTGAAAATAGGTTTATCTATCCTTTATTGACTTAATACATTCTGTAGACTTTAGTAGTAGAGAATATCGATTCAAGTGTTTGTGGTATTGTAAATATGTCATCATAGCCGATGTTGGGCAACCACAACCCAAATCATGGCCAACTTTTGACTAGACATATTCTTGTGCACATCCAAATCTTTCCTGCTTGGCCAAACTTCCTTTTGTGAAACACAATGATATCTAATTTATTTGTTGTGTCTTTTTTTTTAAATTACACAGTACAACGCAAACGCTCACAACATGCACGCACACTCACCCCTATGAACACACGTACGCAAATCCTACCCCTATGAGCACCTCCGGAGGACTGAGCACTGATAGATCTGGAGATTCTTGAAGTCCCCACTGGCGCCTCGTCGTCGACGGGAACATTGCTTACCACTTAATGCATAACGCCGGAAAATCCCGGAATAAATCCAGGAAAAGGTGCAAGCACCAGGATTTGAACCCTGGTGGGTAGCGTCCCACTAGACTGTCCTACCATTAGACTACAAGCCCATTCCCTATTTGTTGTGTCTTTTGAGTCCATTTCGTGACACTCATCCATCCTACTTCCTAATTGGTGTGTGTACGTGTGGGCGCGTGTGTGTGGTTAGGTACATGTATCAGACCAATGATGATTACTTAGAGCAAGTATTATAATATCGCCCACCCGCCGGCCGCATGTGAGGCATGCACCTGCCGTGCGCCCGTTGTTGGCCGCATGGTATTAACGAGCCCACACGCAAGTGAATCGTGTCCAAGCTTTAGCCGGCGACGAGGAGAGCGCCTACTTTCTTCTCTCTCTTCTCTCTCTCTCTCCTCCACATCGGACTCCGCCGGCTCCCGGCTCGCTATAATACTTGCGCCTCGTTCGCTTGGCTTATCGGCCACCGGCCAACGATGTAGATTTTCTCTCGGAACAAATCAGCCACCAAGAACCGACCGTAAGGAAACCAGCCAGAAGATTTTTCTCTCGTAACAAACAAGACCGGCCATCGGCCACCTGCCCAACCGAACAAAGCCGTTGCTCTTAAGCATATGCAAGCATTATTTGGGCCCTGCCCCACAATGTGTGCTGTACTACTATTTTTGACTTTGCGTTCCACGTGTAATTATATAACACAAGTATTGAATCAAATGTAGTGCCTTTATTTACAACAAAAGTATATTTTGAGTCTGGAAAGGCTAATTTCAGCATACTGCACCTTTAAAAATGACATTTCTGCTACAGTATAATCTAATATCTGCCACCTTCCAATCACAGGGATTCACATCAAACATGTATCTCCTCAATTTTGTTTAAATCCCACATGAGGTTTCCCTGTCCAAAGTTTGCCAAACATGTACAGATAGACATCAGGTACACACACACTAGACTAACTTTGAGTGCACGTTTGAGCTTCCTGTAATGCAATCAATTGTTTACATGGAGCTGACCATCATAATTAAGGAGATACATTAAGTTATTGAAGAGATTTGAACACATGTATCAGGAATCCAAGCATGTGCTGCCACAATTGTTCCAGCAGAGGTAGTAGGTAGATTTCCATTTACATGTTTAGGGATGTCAACGGGGCGGGTCAGGGTTAGTGGAGCTTCCACGGGCCTGAGCCCCTAAACCAACCGGCCCGAAATCCCGACTCAAAAACAAGTTTAGTTTGTTCTGTCGTGTCAGATCAGGATGATGGATTGAAGACTTTTGAAATGACACTTTGTCATGTTTGTGTTGCGACCGATAGTGCAAAATCATGTGCAAATTGACATCCTTATTGCCGTAAATGTTACTGCTTCTACATGCATTTTGAAAAATAGAGTAAATTTTATATTAAGACCCTTGCGCAGGTGGAAATTCCTTTTCTCCTCTTTTTGAAAAAAATGTCTAGTTAAATCAAGAGGTGCTGTGGTGGTTCCTATGGTCTACCCAAAAGTGTTGGACTACTCAACCTAAGCTATCCCGTTTGTTTCTAACAAATATCTACTAAAGCAGGTTGTTGTGTCATCTCTTAGCCACTCTGTCGATGTCTAGTGCCTTTCTAGAATTTCTTTTAGGAGTTCCAGAAGAACCTATGTTTGAGAGTTCTTCGTCACGTGTTTATAGAATGGGAAAACCCACCTAGAATTCATTTAATCAATTATGTCTGCATAATAAGAAATGAAGGCAATGTGACAACATTACTCAGTAGGGAATCTTATAAAATTGAAAGTGACATGCTGACATTTTGTTTTATCTTGCATACTCCAACTCTTTCAATGAATTAGTATACTTTAATTTCTTATTTATTTACTTTCATATAGTAAATAAATTGTTTGACCCATCAAACCATATCAGCTATTTCACAAGCACTCATTAGGTGATGGTGGTCTATGTTACACGAGTACGGGTACGAGTATCTGATACAATACGTATCGGATACGCGGATACACACTTTGTCAAAAGAAAATCCACTAAACTGGTGTATCCGAGTATCTGTATCCGCGTATCCGACGAGTATCGGATACATATACGTCACCCCCCTTGGAGTATCCGTGTAACATTGGTGGTTGCAAAATAGGATTTGTTGAAGAGATCGCAAAAGTTCATTAAAACGATGCTTTCATTTTTATGCTGCAAAGTTTACGTCAAAGCTTCTAATGAAGATTGATCCAAAATTGACTTTATAAAGAAAAAAGATCATATGCACGGTTCTAGAACGCGACCACAACTACTTTTATACTATCTGCCAAGTTGAGTTACACTTTCAAATATTGACTAGGTACATTTATATATAGTGCAAGTTGATCAGTTACGGGTCTATACTGCTATCAGGACAATCTAAGAATTTCTTTCAATGTCTGGCATTCCATCAACACAGGCCATCAGGCAGCAACTTGTGGCTGTGAAAGATCCTATGGAAGCATATCCAACAACAAGTATTCCAAATCTTTGCTTAGTCTGTACTATATAAGTACAACTAGCTGTCTAAAAAACATCTAGAAATGATATGAAGAGACAAATCCAGCTCAATAATCAACAACATTTTCAGACAGTGACATGCATGGCTGACGTCATGCAGGCATGCTTTATAGCTAATCGTGCTGTGTAGTGTCCATTTCATATTCTGCTGGTCCAAATCTGTGGGATAAATTACAGATTAGGTTGCACTACATCACGAATCTGAGAAATGCCAGGAAGATCATCAGAACATGTCACCAACTACTGTATTAGATCATGAGTCATGACAACCCGATCACATCCGCGAATCTCTAATTGTATATAGATCAATAATGGCACATTTTATAATTGTGAAAGTGATCAGCTTTAAGTTTCAACTGCTTGATCTAATTTTTATAAAAACCCATACTAGATTAGGTGGCCTGCACCGATGTATGACGGATATAATTAAAATTAGCAAACATGATTCAGTTTTCTGCTACAAAGTCATCGGAGAAACAAACCCGCTATTAGTAAAAAGTCCAATTTTTGCTCAAGTTTGAAAAAGGTACAAAATTAATGTTCAGTTTAAATCCTACCAATCATACAAAAGTTACTTGGTAGAAAATTATACCAGCATATGACACGAAGAAGTGACAATATGTTAGATGTTATTTTGCAATCAGATGTTACTTTCCACGGTGCTAACAAGCCAAATGTGAAGTTGTTCATACAATTTTGCATTGACCTTAGATTTACCGTTGCGACTTTTAGTTGCCAAAAGAATATAGTAACTAGATTGTCAACGAGAAGAAATTAAAACTAGCACTGATTACGTGATTATCTGTAGAAAATAAACTTATCCTGGCAGAAGCACGATTTCTGCTAAATTAATATTTGTACGAGCTGTCTCAATCGTTCGGTAGCTTTGTTTTTCATGCGAAGCAGATATGTTTGACTTAGCGTGATACTATACATTAATGTACCCAATAGATATAAGAGGCTGGACAACTGGTAATGACAGTACTAATCCTCTTCCCATGTGAATGTGAGAGATCTAAACACAGAGCTTGTCTAGTTGTCTCCTCAATGATTCCTACGAAGGAGTGATCCACGAAACATTCAGAAAAACTAAGAGCTCGCTATGCGTCCCCGGTAGGTGTACCAAATTAAGCACTAAACTAGTTATCTCTTGCGAAAACAAACATAGCAAATCATCGTGGATATTCAACCGTGCATCGAACCTGCTCCCTGACATAGAACGACAAAGCCTAAACCCATTTCAAAACTTCAGAATTGTTGAACATGTCACAGTACATGATTGGTATGAAAGATCCAGGCACCCGAAAAAGGTCAACCTATGAAAAATGGGGGGGAAATAATAACATCGTGCTTTGTTGGTGTAGGTGTTTCAGGGGTTGCATAGGCTTTTGTGTGGGGAGATGGAGAAATAATACAGTAGCTGGGGTGCTCTGCTCATTATCTTAGGCCTATCCTTTTCTTGGCACTACATGGAAGCATCTTTCGCACACCAAGATACACGAGGTGATTGGCTGGGGGAGCTTGGATTTGTTTGGCAAGCTCTATGGGGGACCCCACACATGGGCCTGTTGTGAAGCTACCTCCTCATGACACCAGGATGGGAGAATCTTAATTCTCAATCTCCTTCTCCTCCCCTGCCTCACCAGATGTACATATACATCCATGGCGACAGGCTCTGCCTCCCAGCAGAAACAAAGCTTCTTGGGCTTCTGTGCTTGCTGGTGACCGGAAATATTACAAAGGAAGAGAAGGAGATTTCCCTTGTTGGTCGGCAGGAGGTCTGGAGATTCTGAATAGAGGTGAGCAGAGTGATGCTCTGTTCTTGTCGAATTCTTTTCGTGGATGTTTGGAGTTGAGAGTTTGCAGATCTCTGTTTGTGCTTGTGTTGGAGCTCTTGCCTTATGTAGCTCTGTCGTTTGCAATGAAATGATGTTTTGATTTTTTTTTGGAAGGGTCTATAGTCTGTATATGGGACCAATGCCTGCAAGAATTTTGGTTTTGTTAGTTTACCAAATTAGTTTGAGAACATCACGATTTGATTCCTATGGAACTTTTTGCTAGAAGCAGATTTATTTTTAGAACCAATCCATGAAACATACTTGTAGTGGATTTTCTTTAAAGTTCAGAGTAAAATGTTTTCAAATCGTAAAGACCGGTTCCAATTTCCATTTGCAGCACCAACTGAATCACTGATTCTCGAATTCACCTGAAACAGGCAAGAGACAGCCCCTCGATTAAGCAAAAGGGATCAGCATGAACCTTCGCCAAGACATGGAGAGGGAACAGATGAGGATGGCCATCCTGAAACAAGAGCAAATCTTCAGACAACAGGTAATGACCAAACTGTCAATGGAATTAGTACTATGTACTCGTTTCAATCATATACAGATCTTTTTATTTGAGGTTCAACACAACTAAGGTTACAAAATTTTCTCACCGCATTTCTTCTGAATCAGGTTCATGAGCTGCACCGGTTGTACCATGTTCAGAAGCAGCTGATGCAGCAGATACCAACTACCGCGCTGCCGGATCGAGCTCCGGCAATCGCCGACGTCAAGCCGAAACCGCAACTGGACATTTGGCACGGCGAGAAGGCTACGAATCCTCAGCAATTCATATGTTTCTCGAGCTACAAGGCCCATGCCCCTTCACCTGTCCCTGCTCCTGCTCCTCCTCCTGGTCCTTCAGAGGATTGTAACCTTGAGCTGACACTAGCAACCGGGCCTAGCAGCAGCAGCAGCAGCAGAAGCTGCAACGCTGAGAGGCAGCAGGAGGGGAAGCGGCACAAGTCGTCGTCCAACTCGGACTCCGGCACGACGGCGGTGTCGTCGACGTCGACAGACTCCGAGCTGGCACAGTTCAGGGAGGTCGACGTGACGGCGGCGGCGAGGTTCCCCGGTGAGAGTAGGAGGATGGATCAGATGGGGCAAGGTCCATGGATGTACCAGTGCCTGACCCTGAAGACGGCATGATGGTGTGTGACGACTTTGGTATGTAGTAGGACTTGGAGTTGTAGATTTCAGAGGCAGACAGAGCACACGTTTGGTACATGCACAATTGTACATCACAGAGGTGATTTGTTGCAGCAAGTGGTAATGATCGACTTGATAATTTCTATAAACAAACTAACTGATAAATGCAGTGATATCCATATGCAGTTATAGCTCTGTCACGCACATAGTCCTGAACCTTTCATGTGATTGATTAGGATAAGAAATTGGAAAAACAAATTGCAGGAACGTATAGAGTTGGTTTCAAGTAGATTGATATCCATTTATGTACAAGTTGGATTGATTTGGATCTGTAAAATGTTGGTGGCTACATGTTGTTTTCGATAAAAAAAAGTACAGCCTATTATGCTTGTTCGCAGACTGAATATGATGAAGTCCAGCCCATGATAGCCAAGGGCCCATACTTTAAACTGAAGGTTTCAGAGTGTTGCACTCTCTTAATCCCTCATGAGGCCCACAAAAGCCCATGGTTTGCCAATGACTATATATTGAACACAGTAACAGACAACATCAATAACTAGTGACTAGTGAACCATCATGGTTTAACTTTGCTGGAAAACGATTATATGTCAATAAGTCATGAACTTATATTCATCAATATATAATTGTTTAGGGAGTCACCTTTGTTGACTGAAGGTCAACTTATTTCATCGGGAGCTTGGAGAAACAACCCTACTAATTCTACATATATTTAAAAAAGAGCAAAGCTTACAATAGAGACCTCAAGAAACTTGAAAAGAAGCCAAAAAAAAAGATGATGAAAATGACAAAAGTGAGTGCAGCCATAGTACCATTGGTAACTGAACTATTTGTTTTGCTTGAAAGGATAACAAGAGCAAATTCTTTTTTTAAATCTCCTCCAACAGTAGTGATCAATTGGAGAAACATAGCCATTACAAACCATAAGCCTTTGCGCAAGTTAAGAAAATAGAATGTTGCAGTTAGGATCCTCTCACTGAAACAAATGTCAAACAAGCTAGCTGCCTAGATCGACTTTGTCCAGAGAAGGAAGCACAATTCATGATCAGTTATCGCCCTCGGCCACTTCGTGGACAATACCTGAGCAAGTACATCCCAAAAAACTTGGAGCACTAATCGTGACTAATCCTGATGCTTCCTAAGCCTATGTTGATGATTCACTAGCTTGCACGCGAGATGCGGCACCTATACCGGGCATGCATGGTCGTCGCTACTCACAGGTCAGAGAGATCCCAACTATCTCTTTATTTTTCCGAGCATAATAGCTCTTCATTTTATAGCTCCAATGTGGGTATACTGATTTAATTCTGTATTCATGAGGCAACCAGTGAGTACCCCTGCCACGTGCATATATATGAACGTTGTAGCAGAGCCAGCCGGTCCGGTTCGGCCGGTTCCCGGTTGAACTGGTCCGGCCCGGTACACGAACCGGTCCGGTTCCCACCCCTAAACCGTGCCTAAATTTTTTAGCCCTAATGAACCGGCCGGTTTTTTTAACCGATGAAACCGGTGATCCCACGGTTTTTTTAACCCTGAGCAGATCATTACCAGTTGGCAAGGGGTTCATGAACAGCCCTACAAAATTCATCTTGAAGTTTATAGTGCACAATACGACCCTGCGGTAGTACGGTATATTATTACAGTTTTTTTTACCATGGGTAAGATGGTAATTTTCTCAAAATATATTATTTGAAAATGCCCCCACCCCCCGCTGCACATTCAGCCGAGATGCACCCAATTCATATATTTTTTCCTATATTACGATAATACCATTTTACATTTTTGATAATACTCTTACTTATACTACTCATACGACCTATGAATACTATCATACTACAACTAAAAAACTGGTAATATAGAATTAATCTCAACCGTCGGATCCTTACATATAGATTTTTTTCCTACTATACACAAGTTATTTTCCAATCGGTAGTACACGTCGTATTGTGCGTCGTAAAAGATCTCAACATGTTTGCATTGAAGGTTTCAATCTTGCGCTCTGTTAATCCATCTGGAGGCCCAGATCACTTCCACAAAAGCCCATGGCTTGCCAATAGGGTCTGACTGCATATATAAATTGAACACTATCTCGGTATCAGACAACATCCATAAAAACTAGTGACTAGTGAACCATCAGGGCTTAACTTTGCTGGAAAATGATTATATGTCGATTTAACCATCCGATCTGGATCGATGGTCCACTCCTATAATATTCAAGCACCATAAAAAAAGTCATAAATAAAAGAGCAAGGTTTACAAGAAAAGCTCCAAGAAACATGAAAAGAAAAAAAATTGGGAAAAATCAATTACAACAGAGAGTCTAGCATAATTGCATGGGTAACTGAACTCTTTGTTTTGCTCGATGGATAAAACTTGACAAGGGCAATGTCAAACCGCATTGCACGATCTCTTAACGAGAATCTTCAGTTCGAGATACTCTGCTGTCCTCCCACGCTCGCGATGAAAACGAGGACTCCCTCATCCGCCTCGTGGTCAATACCTAACATCTGATGCTTCCTAAGCCTGCGCCTTGATGCTCCACTAGCTAGCACGCAAGATGCGGCGCCTATATATCGGGGGATCCTGGGTATCTCACAGGTCATTGTTAATTGTTTTTCAGAGAGATACTACCTATCTCATTGTTTTTTCGGAGCACAATAGCTCTTCATTTTATAGCCACAATTGGGGTAGACTGATATAATTCTGTATTCATGAGGCAACCAGTGAGCAGCATATATGTTACCATTGACCACTCAGTGAGAATCAATAAAGTCAAACAGCAGTGCAACAAATACAGTGTATTACCACCGTCCAAAAATTGATTAAATACAAATAACAGTTCAGCCGTCTGATAAAACTTGACCGGCACTCAGCAACATTTGCTAGAAAGGCAGTATATTTATTACTTAAAAAAAAGAAGGGTTAATTAGATCTGTGTCATTATAATTTTCACGGTTTTGAAGGATGTCATTACTATTCGACTTACTACGCGCGTGCCATTACAATTCCGCCGTTGTTTGGGATGTGCCATTATGTATGCCTCGAGAAGACTTGGGGCCCATTGTCATGTGTACCGAGGGCTTGGGCCCTTTGTCAGGTGTACAGAGGGGTACTGCATATTCGTATGGACAAGATTTCCCTTGTCCATCCTCTCTCTCATTTCATTACCGTGTGGGACCACGTCATGGTCTTCTTCAACCTCCCGCCACCCTCCTGCCACCACTACCCCCCGTGGCCGGCTTGCCGAGGGCTCGTCATTGCCGCCTCCCTGGGTGGCCGGCGCTCCCCAAAGGAATGGAGGCGCGGCTCCCCGACGCGGACGGCCTCCCCAGCGACCTGGAGGCGTGGGTCCCTGGCGTAGACAGTCTCCCCGATGTCCTGGAGGCACGCTCTACAATGCGGACGGCCTCCCCGGTGGCCTGGAGGTGTGGCCCAAGATTCGGTGGTCCCATCAGCGATACCGCCTCCTTCTCCCTGCCGGCGGTCTGGAGGCGTAGACGGCCTCCCCTACGGCCTGGACATGCAGTGCTGTGGTGGATCGCCGGTCGCCGACCTCTCCTCCTCCACTGCAGGTAGGCCCACCACTGCCTCCTCCTTCCCGTCGAGCACCTTCCCATCAATCTCCTGACCATTGCTATTCATCCTCCCACACGCCGCCACTCCTGACCGTCGAAGGAAGGTGATGACATGTAGGGCCCACACGCTAGCAACTATGCAAGGGGTGCACGTGTGCCCCAAGGCGATTCGAGCGTACATAATGGCATGGTATAAATTATGCAAGAATTGTAATATCACTGGCATACTTAATCAAATAGAAATAGTGTAGTTAAAAACGTGACAATTAAAATGGCATGGGTCTAATTAACCCAAAAAAGAAAGCCAGTATACACTACTACAAAAAACGTTTTTAGATGTAGGCCTAATCCCATTTGTAGGTGCGGGCGCGAAACCCGCTCCTAGCTGTCACTTTTAGAAATAGCGTTTTTAGTAGCAGGCTGCACCTGCTAATCGAGTAAAAAGAAAAAACGTGGCTACATTAAAAAGCTCAAAAGAAATAGCAAAAAATTCTTTTTCAAGGGCGGGACCCCACCAGTCAGCCACCCACCCATCAAGTCGGGTCGCTACGCGGTCAGCGGGGTTTAGACCCATGACCTCCATCCTTGCGCGAAGCCTCCTCTACCACTACACCACACACTCATATGCGTCCATATCCAGTTTTCATTCTACTCATATTATACTACACCGAGTGTAAATCGTTTTTGAGGCTCTAAATTTATTCAAATTAAAAAATTATCAACTACAAAGTTTCATAACTTCTCAAGATCTACAAGTTTCATGTTAGGAGTTTCCACATTCGAGGTTGCTTACGAAATTTAAATTTCGAATTTGAGAGATTCAAACTTAGTTTTTCGTTGACATTATGATTTCAAATAAAAGTTGTAAACTACAAAGTTTCATAACTTCTCAAGATCTACAACTTTTATTTTGAATGTTTCTCCATTTGAGGTTGTTTGAAAATTCAAATGTTCAAATTTCATATATTCAGATGTACTTTACCTTGACAAAAGTAATTCAAATTAAAATGGTTCAACTACAAAGTTATATAACTTTTGAAGATGAACAACTTTTCTTTTGTTCATTTGGTCATCCGGCATAGTGGTAATAACATTCTTCACAAATATTATACACTTCTCATATAGTTCAATGAAACTATATAAGAGATATAGGTTTTGCAAACAATCTCATAGTATTTAAATGATTATTTTGAAATATTAAACAATCTCAAATGAAAAACTTATGAACTACAAAGTTTTAGGCCTCGTTGAGCTGCTATACAATTTTGAAATAAAGTTTGTCTTCATCTGAGGTCATATGAAGAAGTTATGAATTTTTTCACGAGACCATTTCCAGGAGTGGGTGATGTCATTATCCGCACCTAGAAATCCATTTTAAAGAGTGGGTGACATCATCACCCGCACCTAGAAACCAGAATATTTCCAAAGCGGATCATGGCGTCACCCGCACCTAAAATTGATTTCCAGGTGCGGGTCTAGCTGCTACAGTACTGCGCGTTTTTCTTAGATCTGGCGGCAAATCGCCCACTACTGGAAAAAACGGGGCGCTCTTACAAATGTTTTTTTAGTAGTGATATTTATGTCATTGAAATGACAATTTGTGTAATTGAAGTTTGAGTAGGAACTTTTATGCCTTTACATTTCTTGATCCCTTTTAATTTGGCGGTCATGTTCTTAAGGAAGCAAGGCTAGAACTCCTGTTTCAAACAGTGGTGCGTTGTTGTTCGGAAAAAAAACAGTGGTGCGCTACTGCATCCATGTACCTTTTATATTTATTTATACATTTTTTTTCTGATTCCTGTTACAAATTGTTGACAGTTGTCACAAGTTATTAAGAACTTAAAAGTTTAGTATTCAACCTAAGATTTCATAGGATTTGGAGATTAGCACGCATGGTTAACATCGCTCTGAGTCTCTGACAGCATTCTTCTTTTCTTCTCACGGTAAGAGATGATAGAGCATGTTCCCATTTCCATGGTTAGCAGCTTCGATTCGGTGAGCAAGTATCACAAAAGAACCTTTAGACATGCATAATCCTGATGCCTCTTAATCCGGCATGCGTTGATGCTAGTTTGCACTCTACAGGACGCACCACCTGAACGGCTTTCATGATCACTTCTTACTAGTTTGTGAAAACCTACAGCATAAGCATGCCTTGTTTCTTCTTCAGAGCTTATTGGTAGCTCATAATTTTTATAGCTCCAATGTAGGTATATCCTTGTAGTCAAAAGGCAACTGGTCAGCAGCCATATCACGAAGTACCAGTGCATTATAAATTGGCTCACGATTCATGAACAAGTTTATAAGTTTCACCTAAAAAAAACTAGGTTCCGGTACATTTGGTACTAACTTTTTTTTTCGATTCATGGACTCATGATTGATCGTGCATGCTACCATGTCAGCATAGAGGCAAAAACAATTCAATATTAACTCACGCACACAGTCCTGAATCATTCATGTGACTGATTAGCATATAAATTGGAACAAAAACAAATTGCAGGAATACTAGCTTAGAGGTGGTTTCAAGTAGTTTAATATACTTTATGTACTAGTTGGCTTGATTTGGATGTGGGAAGAAAAGTTACAGCCCATTATGCTAGTCCGCAGGCTGAATATGAAGTCCAGCCCATGACTAACTAGCCAAGCAAGGAATACTTAAAATTGAATGTTTCAATCTTGCATTCTTAATCCCCTCCGTCCGAAGGGAAACGGGGTGGCTACGCTAGCGCAAAACAAAATTTCCCCCGCAAAACGAGAACCGCGCTTGTCGAGAGATCACGGGATTACCACTAGACGCGCGGATGCGGCGGAACCGTCTCGATGTAGACGAACGCGCCGAGGGTAGCGGGCGGTGCGGTTGCTCACGTCCTTCTTGACTTGCACGTGCGGCTCGTCCGATCCAAGTGCTCCAGATGCAGCACCTCCAAGGTATCCACACGTACGGAGAAGGAAGCGACGCACGCCGGACTGCTAGGTCCGCGAGTGCGACGAGGAGAGAGCGTTGGCAGCGCGACTGCTACTTGAGAAAGTTGTGTCTTTTCAGGAGGGGTGTGGTCCATATTTATTGGGAGGAAAACCCC
Organism: Cenchrus americanus; assembly: GCA_947561735.1. Taxonomy (NCBI): domain Eukaryota; kingdom Viridiplantae; phylum Streptophyta; class Magnoliopsida; order Poales; family Poaceae; genus Cenchrus; species Cenchrus americanus. Next base: position 15,666,280 of record OX387239.1, read on the forward strand.
CACACCATCGTCCATTAGCAATATGGGACTAATAGATGGTGTACCCCTTCCAACGCTAATGGGCTTTACAACATTTGTGGCCCATTAGGACTTTTACACCATAATGGATCAAATCCATCTGAGTCCACTAGTGGATCAAATCCGGTTGTCTCTAGGGCATATTTCCAACGAGTCTCCCACTTGCACTAGAGTCAACTATGCAAGTATATTCATCCTCATTCGGCTTCCAACCCCTTAAGTGTGTGACCCTATAGGTTCACGTACACATAGACTTGACCCGAGTACACTACTCGATCAATAGTTGATAGCGGCCTCTAGCAAGACGTGTCAACTCCTATGCATACGTAAAGATCTTATCAGACAAACCATCACAACAATTCATACATGCTATTCCCTTTGCCTCACGATATTTGGTTTAGCTCCAAGTCGACCTCTCTTTCTCGACACCGTGATTCGGATCATCAAAAGGGGGTTAACCCTTAACCCAAGCACGGCCATGCATTTCTTGATTCGATCACTCGAGGGGTCCAGAGATATCTCTCTCAAGTAGAGGGGCAAATTCTATCTTGATTGACCATGCCTCACAGCATGCTTCCTGACAAACCCGAAAATCATCTTTATGACTACCCAGTTACGGAGTAGCGATTGATGGCCCCTAAGTAGGTCAATTCACATCTTGAGTACATGCGACAATCTCAAGTCTAAGGACATAGCGTATACGTTGTGTAAACGAGAGAACAAGGTCTCAAATTGGGTCGGTCCGGCCCCATGTCATACATGTGCCCACATTATTAGTTATACATCTCCATGTTCATGACTTGTGAAACATAGTCATCAACTAATTCATGTGCTAGTCATTAACTCATACTAGGGACAACTTTTGAATAACCATACAAGTAAAAGAGTTTCACAAACAATTCACATAATTGCCAATCAAATACAAGTCGCCTTTCATGGATATTCAATAAAGAACCAAGTGACATGGATATAATGAAATATAATTATCTCTATAATTCCTTATATGACATATTTCTAATATTCTTCCACTTGCACTTGAGCTAATCTAGAATATATCTAATACCCATAGCTCTCATGTGCGCCTCATGCTTAGGCCGTGGAAGGGGTTTTGTCAAAGGATCCGCAACATTCAAATCCGTGTGTACTTTGCATATCTTGATATCACCTCGTCTAACGATCTCTCGTATCGGATGAAATTTCCGCAAGTACATGTTTATTCTTTTGGTGGTTCCTTGGCTCCTTTGCTTGCGCAATAGACCCATTGTTGTCACAATAAAGATCCAATGGGCTAGAGACACTCGAAAACACACCAAGTTCGAAAGGAACTTCCTTATCCAAACACCCTCCTTTGCGGCTTCCGAAGCCGCGATGTACTCGGCTTCGTTGTAGAATCGCCCATTGTCTCTCGCTTGGAACTCTTCCAGCTCACAGCTCCACCATTTATCGTAAATACGTATCCTGATTGCGACTTTGAATCATCTTGGTTAGTTTGGAAACTAGCATCGGTGTAACCCGTTACAACGAGCTCCTCCTCACCTCCATAGACTAGGAACATGCCTTTAGTCCTTCTTAAGTACTTAAAAACATTTTAACCGCCGTCCGGTGACCCTCACCGGATCGATTGGTATCTTCTTGTAATACCGTGTGCATACGAAATATCCGGACGTGTACATATCATTGCATACATAATAGATCCGATGGCCGAAGCATACGGTATTCTACTCATGCGTTTCCGCTCATCGGTTGTCGAAGGACACCGAGTCTTGCTAACATGTATGCCATGTGACATAGGCAAGAACCCTTTCTTTGCCTCTTCCATGTTGAACCTTTTCAACACTTTATCAATATAAGTGTCTTGGCTTAATCCTATAAGCCTTTTCGATCTATCTCTATAGATTTTGATGCCCAAAATGTATGCCGCCTCACCTAAGTCCTTCATTGAAAAACTATTTTTTAATGAGGTCTTAGCGGCCTCAAGCATAGGAATGTCATTTCCAATCGGTAATATGTCATCCACATATAAGATTAGAAATACTACAGAGCTCCCACTTGCCTTCTTGTAAACACAAGGCTCTTCTTCACTCGAATGAAGCCAAACCCTTTGACCACTTCATCAAAGCGAAGGTTCCAACTCCAAGATGCTTGCTTCAATCCATAAATGGATTTTTGAAGTTTGCACACCTTTCCAGCATTGGTTGGATCAACAAATCCCTCGGGTTGTGTCATATACACATCCTCAGTCAGATTTCCATTTAGGAAAGCTGTTTTGACATCCATCTGTCATATCTCATAATCGAAATATGTAGCTATAGCTATAATGATCCAAATAGATTTAAGCATCGCTACGGGTGAGAATGTCTCGTCGTAGTCAACTCCTTGAACTTGTCGAAAACCTTTTGCAACAAGTCGAGCTTTATGGATGTGAACATTTCCATCCATGTCCCTCTTCTTCTTATAGATCCATTTGCACTCTATGGGTTTAACACCATCTGGCGGGTCAACCAAGTTCCAAACTTGATTGTTATCCATGGAATCTATTTCGGATCTCATGGCACTTTGCCATTTCTCGGAATACGGGTCCATCATTGCTTCCGCATATGTCATAGGTTCATCATTGTTTAACAACAATATGTCGCGCTCTCCCGCGATCATGAGATTGAGCTTATCAGTTGCGCGACGTGCCCTTTCAGACCTTCGTGGTTGTGGTGGTGCTTCTTTTGCCACGGGCATCTCAACTCGTTCGGCTACATTAGCATCAATTGTGAAATCTTGCCCAACCGGCTCATCTTGAACTTTTTCAAGATACACCTTCGTCTACATTTTTCTCTTTTAAGAAACTCTTTCTCTAAGAAAACACCGTTCCGGGCGACAAACACTTTGCCTTCGACCGGTTGTAGAAATAATATCCCAAGGTTTCCTTTGGATATCCCATGAATATGCACTTGTCCGATTTAGGTGTTAATTTATCGATTGAAGTTTCTTCACATAAAACTCACAACCCCAACTTTTTAGAAAAGACAAACCGGGAGTCTTACCAGTCCACATCTCATATGGTGTCTTAACTACGGACTTAGAAGGTACCCTATTTAAAGTGAAAGTTGCGGTTTCTAGAGCATAACCCCAAAATGACAATGGTAGGTTCGACTGGCTCATCATTGATCGGACCATGTACAACAAGGTTCGATTACGTCGCTCGGATACACTGTTTCTTTGAGGTGTTCCAGGTGGCGTAAGTTGTGGAACAATTCCACAACTCTTTAGATGATTGCTAAACTCATGACTCAAATACTCACCTCTACGATCAGAACGCAAGGTCTTGATTTTCTTGCCACGTTGATTTTCTACTTCACTCTGAAATTCTTTGAACTTTTCAAAAGTTTCAGACTTGTGCTTCATTAAATAGACATAACCATATCTACTTAAATCATCGGTGAACGTTATGAAGTATAGGTATCCACCTCTAGCCGTCGTACTCATTGGTCCGGACACATCCGTATGTATGAGTTCCGGTAAGTTCGAGGCTCTCTCGGGAAAACCCGAGAAAGGCATCTTGGTCATCTTTCCTAGCAAACAAGCTTCACATGTCTCGTAGGATTCAAAATCAAACGAAGTTAAAAGTCCATCGTTATGGAGCTTCTTCATGCGCTTTTCATCGATGTGACCCAAACGACAATGCCATATGTAGGTAGGACTTAAATCATTAGGTCGAGACCTTTTAGCACTTATGTTACAGATAGGTGAATCATCAAGATTTAAAACAAATAAGCCATTCACAATGGATGCACAAGCCACAAACATATTATCCTTAGAGATCACACAACCATTGTTTTCACTCGCAAATGAATAACCATCCTTCATCAAACATGAAGGGGATAAAATGTTTCGACTCAAACTAGGAACAAAATAACAATTATTCAATTCCAATATAAATCCCGACGGGGAAGGTGTAGTTGCATCGTTCCGACGCTCAATGCAACAACTCTTGCATTATTGCCTACACGGAAATCAACTTCTCCTCGTTCCACGCTTCTACTTCTTATCATTCCTTGCATCGAGTTGCAAATATGAGCAACCGATCTTGTATCAAATACCCAAAAATTAATATAAGAATCAACGAGGAAAATATCTGTAACATAAACATTAAGTGTACCTAAAGTGGAAGTACCCTTACTTCCCTTGCTTTTCATAGAAGCTAAGTACAACTCACAATTTCTTTTCCAGTGACCGATTTCCTTACAATGAAAACATTCGACCTTGGCAAATTGGACTAGACTTGGGCACCTGGTTTGGCATTGGGATCTTATCCTTGGCCTTACCTTTCTTCTTCCAAGAATTTCCCTTCCTTTTAAAGATCGGCTTGTTTTGGATCGCCATCACATGACTACCGCCGTGCTTTTCTTAACGTTATCATCTATTGGTAAGGGGGTGCCTAGAACTCCTTCCTTTTTCTCGGCCTTGAGAATAATTCTAAGGTTACGGATCCAATCCGTATAGTTCGTTCCATTCAACTTGTCCTTCTCAAGGATCGTACGCAAAGAAAATTCCTTACTAGGTGCCATCTACAACAAAATAATAAATGCAAAATGCTAAGACAAAATATCCATGACTGAGTAAAATAAAAGAATTTACTCCCACTAAAATCAATATCCCCACATTGATACTTAGTGATTCCAGAATCCACAACTAACAAGTCTACTAGTGAGCTTTTGCGTCACCGCTAGTAAACAAGGTAGATCGGTAAGCAACTTCTTTGCTAATCATATCACATATGACTCCTGTTGTTGGGTGACATCTCTATGTCTAGGCTCCCAACCTTTATGCCCCAAAATCCTTAACCGTTAAGATGACTTTGATAAGCAAACCAACACTTATGCGTGTAAGTATCCGATACAAACCCGTCTAGTCAAGGAAAACTAGTGGCACCCTAATTTCATAGACCCACCACTAATTGTACCGGACGTGGGACGGTGGCAAGTGTTGGGAGGGCATGTTAACTTAAAATTCCGAAGGGATCGTTCTACTCGTAACATCACACGCAAGAAAATAACATTGTCGCATGTAAAAGTAGAACGGTAAGAACGACATTCACACGGTTGTAACACGGTATGGCCTATTGTCGCATGGTGATCTCCATCTCCATTGACCTATACATCATGTTGGTCTCCATCTCCATGATCCGTGTGTGCCATCCTCCATGTGATGAGTCCTCCAAGAACTATCTAACGCGTGCTAGTAATGAAAGTTACACAATCGCGTATTAGATCATCACAAATTTGGTACGCAGATCATTACATTAATTTTGACAATACATGTGGCTCCAGCCGTATTGCCTTATGCGTGACACGCAGGTCATGAAAAAAATTACACACATGCATCACATACACATATAGGCCATACCGATTACAAAACCTGCAAAACAGATTATCGCAATTCCGACGTCCAAACTTAAAACGCCCGAAAACCCATCTTGCAAGCCGAATTTGGCAAAACTAATTTCGCCGAGACCAGCAAAGCTGGTTTATCACATGTGTAAAATTTTCTGTAGATCAATTTTCATATAGAAAACTTCTTCATCTGAGTTAACCACGAAAACTTATGGCTATTTTACCGAACAACATGTTTTCTGGTTTTCCCGGGCCAGTAGCAGATCCAATCTGCCGCCGCCACGCATCCCATGTGTCTGGAACTTGACCTAGCTTCGATTCGACCAATCCAATTGATCTCCTTCTCGTTGTGACTGGATTTACATGTATCACTTAACTCCGATGGCGGAATTTCGACCGGTAGGAGTAATTCGTTACACGACCATCACGTCAAGAACACGAAGCCGATCAAAACTTTGCTCTACGTCCGCATATCTCCATATGCACACATTCCGAATCTAAAACTTAGCGGCTACGGCTCGATACCACCGAAGGGAAACGGGGTGGCTACGCTAGCGCAAAACAAAATTTTCCCCCGCAAAACGAGGCTGGCCGCCGTCGAGAGATCACGGGATTACCACTAGACGCGCGGATGCGGCGGAACCGTCTCGATGTAGACTAACGCGTCGAGGGTAGCGAGGCGATGCGGTTGCTCACGTCCTTCTTGACTTGCACGTGCGGCTCGTCCGATCCAAGTGCTCCGGATGCGAAGCACCTCCAAGGTATCCACACGTACGGAGAAGGAAGCGACGCACGCCGGATCGCTAGGTCCGCGAGTGCGACGAGAAGAGAGCGTTGGCGGCGCGGCTGCTACTTGAGAAAGTTGTGTCTTTTCAGGAGGGGTGTGGTTCATATTTATTGGGAGGAAAACCCCCCACACCATCGTCCATTAGCAATACGGGACTAATAGATGGTGTACCCCTTCCAACGCTAATGGGATTTACAACATTTGTGGCCCATTAGGACTTTTACACCATAATGGATCAAATCCATCTGAGTTCACTAGTGGATCAAATCCAGTTGGCTCTAGGGCATATTTCCAACACCGTCTCGCTTAGGGTCTAACCGCATATGGATTGAACACTCTCTGTACCGGACAACATTAATGACTACCGACCGCCGAACTATCAAGGCTTAACTTTGCTTGAAAAATAATGATTGTATGTCAATAAGTCACCAACTTATATTCGTTACTATATAATCGTTTAGGGAGTCAAGGTCAACTTATTTCGTTTAGGAAACATCATTTTTTTATTGAATAGGAAGCCCCTACAACCCACTAATTATATATATTTAATAAAAGAGCAAGGTTTACATGAGACGCCTCGAGAAACAAGAAAATAAACAAAAAAGATGAGGAAAATCACAACTGAGAGTCTAGCCATAGTTGCATTTTTATAGAACTCTTTGTTTTGCTCCATGGATAATAAGAGCAAATTCATTTTTAAGACCGCCTTCAACAGTAGTGATCAATTGGAGAAACATCATTGCAAACCACAATCCATAGCACGAGTTAAGAAAATAGAATGTTGGAGTTATGCTCCTCCGAGACTGAGGCGAAAGACAAACTGTTGGAGATATGCCCTAGAGCCAACTGGATTAGATCTATTAGTGAGTTCAGATGGATTTGATCTATTGGGTTGTAAAAGTTATAATGGGCCACAATTGTTGTAAATCCCATTAGCGTTAGAAGGGGTACACCACTATGTGAAAACTCAATTTGGTATCGGCCATAGATTGCCTTTAGTAATGGGCAAAGCGCCCGTTACCAATCAAGTGTTACAAATGAGCCAAGAAAGGTAACGGGCATACAACTGTTACTGATAACAAATATTCGTAACGGGCATCAAGCAACGACCATTACCACAACTAGCCACCAGTCATGTGAAATGACTGTTTCTCTAGGCCCATAGGGAACTTTGGTAACAGGTACCAAAATAGAGCCCGTCACAGTAGCTCAAATCAGAGACACCTGTTGTGTACCTGTGTCTCCTCTATCTTGACGAAATGAGACACGTCTATTTCACATGCATCTCAAAGACATCTAGGATTTGTAACAGGCATCAAACAACAACCGTTACCACAACTAGTCACCAGTCACATGTAATGGCTATTTCTCTGGGCCCACAGGGAACTTTGGTAACAGGCATGAAAATAGAGACCGTTACTGTGAACTCAACATCATAGACGCGTGGTGTGAACCTACGTCTCATCTGTCTCGACGAAATGAGACGCATCTGTTTCCAAGCATGTTTGCTGTCTCTCGACTAAAGGAGACACGTGCTTTCAACTCGCGTCTCCTATATTTATAGACAAGCTAGGATCACATCAAGTTTCAAGTTACTCTCATCAGGGCTTGTTTGGATGGAGTTATGAGAAAACTGCCTGAACCAGGCAGCATCTGACCCCAACCAAGCAAGCCAAGCACATTTCTCAGGCAACAACACCCGACTAAAGAAGACTGAATGAGTTTCAAGGTTCTAGCTACAATTAACTCACGGTGCACCATTATAGAAGTTACCATTTCGGTCGATGGTCTCCTTAAGAATGTACTCGCACAGCATCTCCCGAACACGCTTTAGATCTTCCGTGGAAACATCTACAACAAATTTAAAATCCTGCATAATACAATCATTTATGTGAATACAAGTAGAAATCAATTTCTAAAATCAGATGGAGAATATGAACAAAGACAAGGTTGAGCATTACTATCTACTTACAACAACCTTCTTGATGTCAGGTATGTCATCGAGTAGTCTTAACATATGGAATGCAACATGGAATCCACACAAAGAGGACCGCCATGGCTACTGAGCACACAACATCTTGGTACCAAAATGAAAAGTTAATGCAGTACCATATTGGTAAGAAGGGACCATAGAAAAACCTCGGTCTTACATCAAGATTTGTTTTGTTCTTGAGTATAGCTTTTGACTTTTTTCTTCTTTCATTTCGTCACTCCGTCCTATGCATGATCACCAAAGGCCCTTCATGATCAGCAATACCGATAAGAAATACTAAGAGATTGAATTTTTGTGAACAAAACCTACAAGATACCGACCAGTCCACAACAGATTTGAGGTATGAGAACTTTAGCGGAGGATGTTGTTTAGCAGAATCGGATACAAAACCTCTTTGAACTTCATACAGATGATCACTGTTACCCAGTGGCTAGTGTAGTAGGCACCCACCACGTAGTTTTTGCATTTGCGATTTCTTTGGTAACAAGGCCGAATGTTGAGAAATATTTGTGGAAGTAATAAAACCTGGATCTAAAAACCCAACACCGATCCGTACCTCCAGTTGTCTTATCCATCATTTTCCTACAAAAAATCAAATTGTTAGCATGCATGAACTTTGTGGTAAAAATTAAAGAAATATCTTTTTAGGTTTTAAGGGACTTATTACAATGTCCACAACCTCAAGAAGGTAACATCCGGAGAAGCCGGGGTTATAAGGTTATACACACTACCGAATGCAATGTTTAACATTAAAGAACCACCACCACCTTTAAAGTAATCTTGATCCACCTTTGCTGGAAAGGCAAGTTTATCCTTACTGTGTTCCATGACGTAATCATGCAACCTGACACAATTTGATCCAGCCAGCCTCTAAGTTTGCTTCGACAACATTGGTGCACCAGGCTTGTATTTTGATCATTCCTGTTCGTCCTAATAATACATTTAACAATCACATATTTAGACAGAGGTTTCCTGGCTCGGTTCCCCTTCCGCAAGGTGGAGATTGCTTGGGCTCCTCCTCTGTTGCGAGAGGCCGCTGTACATGTTGCATCCGTCGCTTAGGGGGAGATTGCTCGCGCTCCTCCTCCACTGCTAGAGAGGCCGCCGTTTCGTCCGTTGCTTATCCTCATGCTTTGCGTTTGTTGCTTAGGCGGAGTTTGCCTGGTGTTGACGGCTCAAAACCGTGCTCAAGTTCACCGAAAGCCTACGGGTGACTTGGTGCCTTTTTCACCAAGGAGGGTCCTCCCTAGATTTGTCAATCCAAGGATCGGAAGCAAACTCCCAAGATTCTCCATCTATCCTATCGATCTAACCTAACATGAAGCATTGATTCCATAAGAAAATAAACCTTAAAGATATACGAGTTATAGCATAAGGTTGATCGCATCCATGAACGTCGACATGGTAAGGAGCAAGCAAGGTAAACTAAGGCCTATCTTCTTCTAGTCGTAGTTCTAGCCAAAAGAGCAAGCACAACATGCATCTCATCCAAAGCGGTCGATTCCAAAGACACCCGCCTTTTGGAGCCACCGTCCTATCACAACGCACTCCTATTCGTGCGGGTTAGCCTAGGGCGAGTTCGAAGAACAAGTTGAAAACACTTGGTCGATCCAAGTATGCACCTCTAGCCACCATGACTACAAGATCACCCCAAGCAATCTATCTATGGAATAGATTGAAGATGAAGCATAGCCAAGCGAGAGCAAAATCATACAAGGAGGAATCAAGTTGCTAAAAGATCGGATGACATGAAGTACTTTACTCACATAATAATATGTTTAGATCATCTCCACCGACCTCGGATAGCTCGGAACTCCGCCATGGCTCAACCGTGCAAGGCGGCCATGGCGGCTAGGGTAGGCCTAGGCCATCTCCTAGACAACTTCAAGGACTCACGGCGGCCGTCATCGCTCTCTCCTATGTTTCGCCAAGTTCCTATGGATGGGTGGATGTAGCGGCCGACGGAGGCGGAGGCAATTTATAGACAAACACCTAGGTTAAGGGGGGTCGTGAAGCGGGCCCGAAATAGGCCGGGCCGACCGGCCGGGCCCGGTTCGGCCCCGTTTCACTCCCCGATGCTTCTCGGTCAATTGTTGACTTGCTCCCTTATGCATGTGGGCCCTTGACGTCGTCTTCCCCACGGTTTAGATGGAGCTCCTTGTTGTGCAAGCTTCAGCATCTTCCGTTCAGGTTCCTGGAGTTTTGTGCCTTCACATTGTGGTCCTTGGGTCATTTGGAGTCATGTTCACCTCGAGTGTTGACTTGTGCCGGGATTAATGATCTTCTCACAAAGTGCTCATTGAACTTCTCCCAGAAGTGCTCCTTTTAGTGCCTAAATCCTACGTAAACAACATACTCCAAATACCACATTCACAAGTGAACTTGTTACATCATTAGTACTAGTGGTGGGTTAGTTGCAAATCATAATCGAAACCAATGTATAACAAGTACTCTAGGTTGACGAAAATTCACCGGCAACATCCCCCCAGGCTTAAACCTTGCTCGTCCTCGAGCAAGTTTTCAATGGATATCAACATTGCCTTTTATTGTTCATACTCTGCACTTGATCACACATGAGAAAGCATAATGCTCTCCAAGTTTATATTTGTTAAATTCCATAATGCAACTAGCTTCCATCTCTGTGGAGGGTAGATATAATTTAAGCTCTTTCCACAAGTAATCAATCATGCTCCACAAAATTCCAATAGGTCTTGGAAACTTTTGAAGTGAAGAATGAGGTGAATAAAAGAGCTAAACCAAGTACAAAAATTGAAACCTTCTTGCATCTTGCTCATGAACTCTCTCATCTCACAACTCTCTCAAGCCTACTTGATCTATACCCTTTCCCTCTCATGTTTGTAGGTGGAAGGGTTTTATTTGGAACTCATAGGAAAGTTTCTATCCCTTCCAAGATGTTAAAGTTGAGACTATTATCAAAACAAGGCAAGCTTCTCATTGACTTATCATGACTCGTCAAAAAGGTCATTGGAAAAATAATGTTCAGAAGGAGGGGGAGAGAAAGAACTCACACTTTTAGATAGGTGGACATGTGCAAATGGCAAAGAATGATCCCGAGGCCCCAACGAAGTCCTCGTTATCGGATTGCACATGGTTGGAAAAATGAGTATGGGACTTGTTCTTGAAGTCCTTTAAAAAAATCCTTAAGCAACTAGAGAACCGGGGGAGATTATTATTACTCTCTTTTTTTCTTTTTCTTTTTTCTTCTTTTTGACATGTGCGAGGTGCTTTGAATTTTTTTATTTTAACCTCTTATCTTCATCATTTTTATCTCCCCTAGAACTCTAATTTGCATAGTACCTACCTCCTCCCCCATGCCTAGACATTTGCTCGTCCCCGAGCAAAGAGGAAATGGTGTTAAGGTAGGTACCGGATGTCTTGATGAGAGGGAACTTCAATCTTCCCTTTGAAGCACCTTCTTGGGACGTGTCGTCTCCATACTCAAGTGATAGGTAGGTCAAGGAGTTTAACACAAATGATGATGTTGGTTTAAAATCCAGCGAGGTTTGCAAAGCTTCCGATGTGGGAGCTTAAAATGCACGGATAGAATAGGCTAGCAAAAGATAAGTTACGCACAAAGCGGAATGACCGGCTTCTTAGTCACGAGCCGGAGAATCGAGCCTTGAATCAATTCACCCAGCAATAACTCTTGTAATCTATGGTTGCACTTAATATAAGGCTTTGGATAGGTAGAGAAAAATGCAAGAGGTATTAATGACAAGGTTAGCTTGACTTTTAAAAGCAAAAAGTAATATGTACTTCGACCCATCCAAAGTTGAGAGCATAAAAGATACCAATGGCCTTTATTTTTATCATGACCTCCACAAAAGATTAATCTAGTATTTAATTAATTTCAGATTTGTATTAGAGGGAGCAATGCTTAATCATGCATAAACAAGCACAAAGTTTAAACAAAGCGGCAACGATCATCATATATCAACGAGCAAGATCAAGCCGAAATTATTTCATCATGGTGAGCACAAGGTGATGACAATAGACAAAAACGAAAACCAGGTTGTACTCCTAGAAGCCATGTTATTTAACAAGAGAGACATACAAAAGTTGCATATAAGGTTGTTGAAGGCATATACATATATACAAGCATTTAGAAGGACAAGGACAAAGAGAGGGTTGAAAAAATGTTACCGTCCTTTTGATGCTTGTGATGTAGCATGCCCTCCTCCATTCCTAAGCATTGTGCCTAGCATGGAAGAAGGAAGATCGACATCCACAGCAACCATGATCCTTGAACTCCATGCGGTCTTCTTTCGTCCACCAAGTCTTCCCCCATGTTTAGCATGTTGCTAGGCACGGAAGATGATGAACCATCATAAAATTCTTTAAGTCCTACCTCCATGCAAGGATATCATCATCACATTGTTGCCTTTGTTCATCCTTCAATGTCTGCCCTTTGCCACGAGCCTTGATCCCAATTGTTTCTCATCCCATCTTCTCCTCCTTTCATGTTGTCCGTTATTGCTGGTTCATCTTCCACGAGTTCTTCTTCTACTTCCAGAACTGAGTATGTACTGAATCATCTCTCCATTGCAAAGTTCTTGAAATTATCTTTCCGATGAGTGGTCATTCATCCTGATCGGACTCCGAACAAGTGAGTTACGCCCTTTTTACTTTGTTGGTGCAAGCTGTCCCGGGCTGATTTCAGAATGTGTGACGCCCAAAGATTTGGTTGTAATTTCTTACACGGGTCTGCTAAAATGTTGATTCTTGATGCATTGGAAAGTAGACTTAATGGAGCACTAGAATATCCAATTTTTCCCTTTTTTACATCTCTGAACATGTGCTTAATCTTGATGAAAACAACAGTGCTCCTTTCGGGATTTCGGAGGTGTTGATGATCTTGATTTCAGCTTTTATTACGAACTCATGGGAGTGATTCACCATGCCTCCAAAATAACTATAATGCACAAAGTTGAGGACCATGTGTGGTTCGAGGACCGGTGGATGGTCGCTTCCTGGAGTGATGAGTGATTGACAACGTTGTGTGGACTGATTCTTTGCTAAGTATTGCAGGTGCAGGTTGCTGCTTGATTAGTGTTGGTACAAGTGAAGAACAAGTGCGAAAGGTCGTTGCCGGTGAGGCCTCCAGGTGTGGATAAGTAAGCAGGCTTCGTTCGAGGGATCTGGTGGCCAGTGGAGTCAAGTGCGGGCCGCATGGTGGCAAGAATGGTGAGATGAAGTCATGGACGATTTATTGGTTGAGTAATAAAACCAAGGTCGAGCCGGGACTACGTGGGAGCCGAGTCATGAGTGGCGATTGGCGAGAGGCTACACCGAGTTCGCGGGGTTTCCGGTGGTTCACCATAAAAGCACCGGGTTCCTTTGTTGATCCACAAAGCCAAGACCGAAGAACCGAAGACGGAGGTGCGGCGGCTCTAGATCGGTCGACCGGTTGGTACCGGTCGACTGTGAGGAGCACCGGTCGACCGGTGTGCGACGACACGGTGCGGAGACTTCGAAGCGGAGGACACGCGTCGGGATCGCAAGGCTTGCGTCAAGGCTAAGCAAGTTTGCGGTCGGCGGGCATCCGTCCGATGGAGCGATGACAAAGATTTTCGAATTCACTCTCGAGGGGCATGTATCCCTAATTAGCTCATAAGGGAAATTTAGACTTTCGATTGCCTCCATATAACCCAATAGGCCGAGAGGATGGTAGCCAACTCTTGGAACCCTAGCTCATTTTGTTTTCCTATTTTCCCTAGGATTTCGGTAGGACTAGCTTGAGAGCTTCATGGTGAGATCTTGTAAGAGGGTTGGATGATCGGGCAGCAAGCTAGACCTTGTATGAACCTCTTTGTGATGTATAGATGATTCGGCGTGGTTCCTCAAGGCTTGGATTTGTTGTTCCCGTTTGTTCTTTTTGGTGATTTTCGGAGCCCTTTCTTGGTGATTTTCTTCTCGAGATTTCGAAGGTTGTTTTCTTGAGGATTTGTTGGGGGATGTATGCATGAACCCATCGTGGTTCTTTTCCCTTTGATTTCTCTCCCAAATCTGTGAGAAAAGGGGCTCGATTTTGGGGTTTTCATTGTCCTAGGGTTTGGTGTGTTATTGTCGGAAATCCTTCGATTCCTCATGTTTCAACGAGTTTTGGTGGACCATAACTTGGCTATGGAGTGCCCATGAGGTGTTCCTACTATCCCCAAAGTTTTGTTTGAAACCGTGGAGGGAATCGGGAGATCGGGAGTTTGTTTTGGAGGAGTTGACCCGCGGGTGCTATTCATCCCGAGTTGCCCGAGCTTGACCGGTCGACCGGTGCTAGTGACCGTCCGACCGGTGTGTGCCATTTGTGGAATTTGCCTCGAGTGAGTTGCTTGACTCGTGTGTCTTTGGGTCGTGGTTTTGCTAGTCCGTTCTTGGTCTCGTTAGGAGTTGTTTTGCTAGTTTTTGTGTAGGTTTTTTCTTGTGTGCGGGTTGTGTTTTGGGGGTGTTTTTGTTCCAGGGCCTAGAGAAGTCACTGAGGCTCTCTGGAACATTTGTTGTGCGGCTCGTAACCACCGGCCCGATCGGCTCGTCCACCGGTCGCCCGGTGTCACCGGTCTGACCGGCGCAGGCCATCGGTCTGACCGGTGCAGCACAGGAAGCAAGCCGTGCAAGTTTCCACTGTGCGTGTTGGTGTGTTTTGGCTCGGAAGGTTGTTTGTTGGTTCCTAGGATCGGTAGCACTCCGGTGGCTATGTGGTCTTGACCAACCTAGGTAGTTGAGTCGAAGACATGTGTTGGAATCCGTGATCATCTTGTTGGAGTATCTATCTCCTTCGAGAATAATTTTTATCGACCCCCATTCACTCCCCCCTCTCGGTTCGCCGTTTCGGTCCTTCAAGTGGTATCGAGCCGGTTACGGGTGTTGATTGACTCTAACCGGTCTAAGATCCAAGGATGGCGTACCGGAGAACGGGGTTCGGGTCCTCCACACATTGATGGCAAAAACTACCAAATGTGGAGTAAGCGAATGGCGGCGTTCCTCCGCGAAAAGGGTCGGATCCTTTGGGATGTCACGGTGGACACGGGATATGTCCGGCCGATGAACTTCCTCACTCCAAGATCGAGGGACATGTTCGACGCCAACAACAAGGCGGTTGACTACTTGTTTCGTGCTTTGTGTCGGCCGAATTTGATCGGGTGCACACCGAGCACTTGGCTTGTAGAATACGGTCGGTGTTGAAGGAAGCTCATGTTGGGAATGCCCGGAGTTCGGGCTCGGATGTATGTGACTTACGGAGAGAGTACGAGAACTTCACTCATCTCCCGGTGAGTCCATCGATGCCTTGTTTCAGAGGTTCACTGTTGTGGTGAACAACATGAGGGCCAATGTGGACGTGCTCATGTACGATGATCATGATAGAGCTGTCAAGCTCTTACACTTGTTGGATCGTACAGTTTGGGGCGGAAAGTTCGAGGCCATTGTGGAGTCGGAGAAGTATGACACTCGACCATGAACAAGGTTGTTCTCGAAGCTCAAGTCGGCCGAGGTGGATCGGGGTATGACGGCCAAGATTGAGGGCCCGACCGACTCTCATAGTATCGCCCTCATCGGTGGTTCGAAAGGAAAGGCTAACGCTAACCCATCCACCGAATGTTCTCCTTGTCCTCTTTGATGTCCGTGCCGGATGAGGAGTTCGACGTGCTTGGAGAGGACGAGCCGGCGTTGCCGACGAGGCGGTTTGAGAGGTTGCACGAGAACCGGGTGAACATGAGGAGGAACACGAGGACATGCTTCTAGTGCGGCAAGCGGGACACTTCTTGCGTCGGGAGAATGAACGGCTTGGCTTGTTGCTTGATAATCATGATGATATTCTTAGAGAGGCTAAGAAAATGAGGAAAGAGCTTAGGGCTTCCCTTGAGGATTCTAGGACTAGAGTGGGTGAGTTAGAAACATAGAACTTGGATGCTAAGCTTGAAATCGACCCACTTAAGGCTTTTCCTGTTGTTTTTGATGAAGTTGAATGTCTTGTCCTATTTTCCTTGCGGATCTTGCTATGTTTAAGGAAAAGCATGCCTCCAAGTGTGAAAAAGCTGGATGTGCTTAGGGTTTAAGTGGGCGAGCTTAAGTATAGACCTACTTTGCTAGGTGCTTGCACTTCTTGCCCTGTTTTGCAAGAAAAAATTGATGAGATGCATGCTTACATTATTTCTCTTGAGGCTAAGCTAAAAGAAGCTGATTCCTAGTTCTTGCTCTACCCGTGAATTGCATGCTTTGAAGAATGCGGAACTTGCACATTATGTGGATCGCTTGCGGGATGAAAATGATGAGTTGAGAAAGTTGATGGGTTGGTTGTGTGGTCATGAGCCTCGGTTGAGGATAATGATCGAGACATACAAGCGACGAGGATGGTGAGGGACGTGGGGCAAACAAGGTTCGTGAGGGAAGTGGAGAGAATATCCCGAGCCACCAAAAACCCACCACAAAAATGCCTTTGTCCCTAAACCTAACCATCTTAGGAACCGACTAGACACAACCCCGGCTCCACCCATGTTTCCTCCACAAACCAACGATTTCCGAAGCCTATCAAGTTCATGAGCACTTTGGGGAAAGTGTTCTATGGGAAAGAGAGTGAGAAGGCAAGTGAGGAGAAACTGGTTGAGAAGCCAAGTGAGGAGAAACCGGTTGAGAAGCCGAGTGGAGAGAAACCAAGTGAGCAGCCCCATCCCAAGGCTAAGACTAAGCCCATAAGGTTTCATTGTGGCTATTGTGGGAGAGATGGCCATAAGGATGATTTTTGCTTCAAGAGGAAGCAAGAGGAAAGAATGGCGAAGGAGTGGGATAACAAGGACAAGTACCACCCTTCCAATGGTGTACTTGAGCCTCGTGTGCAAATGCCCAAGGCCAAGGCAAGTGTGAGGACGGGTTCGGCTTGGGGAGAGCGAAAGGCTGCGGGGAGGTGCTTCTTCGGCCGGGCTACACCGGTCAGACCGGTGCGCCACACCGGTCAGATCGGTGCAGGTCTGGACAGACAACACTTTGCGTTTCATGCTAGTCCAGATGCTAAGTTTGGTTCTGGAGGTCGTGGTTCTGGTGGTTGGTCTGGAGAATTTGCAGGTGGTTAGTTTGCTAGGCGTTTTCCCCCTCGTGCTCAATACGGGGATGGGAGGAGTCGTAGCTTTGAGTTGGACAGGAGAGACGGTCCACGGTTTTCCTTTCGTGGTTTTGGTCCTCCTCCAGTTAGAGAGGGTTGGTTCCATCATAGTGGTTACCGTGATGGCGCTTGTGGAGGTAGTTTTGGTAGGAAATATGTTTTGGATTGTGCTAACCCCACTTTTGAGCAAATGGCTCGGCACTTTGGTTTTACTCTTTTGCTACTAACCCCGGTGTTGAGTCGTTTGTTCACTCACGTGCTCGTTTTTGAATCTCGGGCGGGAGACTTGAAGAATATTTGGTTGATTGACTCCGGTTGCTCAAGGCATATGACCGGAGACAAGGTGTGGTTCTCAAGTCTCGTCCCGGTGGTGACAAGGAGGTACATCACCTTTGGGGACAATGGGCGTGGGTGTGTGCTATCAGAAGGTGAGATTAAGGTGAGTGACAAGATCACTCTCAGTCGTGTTGCTCTTGTTCAATCGCTTGGATACAATTTGCTTTCTGTGTCCTAGCTATTGGATGAGGGTTTTGAGGTGTTGTTTCAACCTAGTGGTTCTCGGATTTTGGATTGGGGGGACCTTGTCTGTATGGTCGTTCCCGAGGGTCAGGTGTTTCGAGCTGATTTTTCTCAGTCTTCTGGTGTTGAGCGTTGTTTCTTGGCTGGTTCTTCGAGTGAGTTGTGGAAGTGGCATAGGAAGTTGGGTCACTTGAGCTTTGACCTTTTGTCTCGCTTGAGTAAACTCAATTTGGTTCGAGGATTGCCACGGTTGAGGCTTGAGAAAGAGTTGGTTTGTGCGTCGTGTAGGCATGCCAAGATGGTAGCCTCTTCTCACCCGCCTCTCACCGATGTGATGACTGAGCGTCCATGCGAGCTGCTCCATATGGACCTTGTTGGCCCAGCTCGTGTGCGATCGCGGGTTGGAAGTGGTACGTCCTTGTTGTGGTGGACGATTACTCTCGATATGCGTGGGTGTTCTTTCTTGAGGATAAAGGGGAGACGTTTGGTTTTGTTTGAGATCTTGTCTTGAGGTTGAGGAACGAGAGGCACAGAGATGCCATACGAGCTATCCGTAGTGATAATGGCTCGGAATTCGAAACTCTTGTTGGCTAGCTTCTCGATGTCCACGACAAGTGTCTTGTCAAGCGTGAGGGCCTCGGCGTACTCGACACACTCGATGTCACGGTCGAATGCGTGCTCGATCGACGAGCCCATGGTGATGACGCCTTTCGGTCCCGACATCTTCATCTTGAGGTAGGTGTAGTTCGGGACCACCATGAACTTGGCATAGCACGGACACCCGAGGATGGCGTGGTACACACCCCGAACTCCACCACCTCGAAGGTGAGGGTCTCCTTGCGGCAATTGTCCCGGCATGCCAAACCGGACCGGTGGGTCGATCGCGCCCGAGGGGCCGGGCGCGCTTGCTTGGTCCGACGCCATGGAACGACGTCATACCGGGCGCGCGAGCGGTCCAACGCAATCCCCATCAGTCGTAGGGTGTGAGCGTAGAGGATGTTGATGCTGCTACCGCCGTCCATCAGCACCTTGGAGAACCGCGCATTGCCGATGACGGGATCGACGACCGGCGGGTGCGGCCGGGTTGGGGATGCGGTTCGTGTAATCCTCACGGTCGAAGGTGATGGCGTCCTCCGACCAATCGAGGAAGGAAGGAGGAGCTCTCTCCACGGTGAGGACCTCGTGCCACTCTCACTTGTGTTTGCTGCTAGACATGTCCACCGTTGCCCCCCCGAAGATGAGGAAGATGTTCTCCATCGCGGGGAAGCCGTCGGCGTCCCCGTCACTGCTTGTCCTTCTTGGCCTCGTCCTTCTTCGTCGCGACGCGGCCGTAGTATTTTTCGAGCATGTCGCACTTGCTCAAGGGTGTGGTTGATCGGAATCTTGTGGTATGGTGATCGCTTCTTCGGCATGTTGTCAAACACACCGGGGCCTCGAGGGGCCGCTCAAGGGACCTTACGGGCGGGGTCGACAATGAGGGCCTCGTCGTCTTCCTCATCGCGCCCTTGTGCACGCGTGTCACGGCGGGGCTTCTTGCCTTTCTTGCTTCGCTTTTGCTTCTTTTCGGTCTCCTTGGACTTGCTGCCCTCCGTGGGCGTGTCGTCCACGCGCTTGCCCTTCTAGCCGTCAAAAATGGGCCCCACTCGCCTCTTCTCCGAAGCGAAGCCGGTGGCGATGTCGAACAACTCATTGGAGTCGACCGGCGGGCTCCGCCCGAGCTTGGGCTTGTGGTCTAGACAGGTCGTGCCCTTGAGGAAGGCGTGCACGATCTTGGACCGAGCAACGCTCGGGAGCTCGTACAACACTTGGAAAAGCGTCGTTTGAAATCTCGGAGCGACTCGGCCGGGCCTCTCGGTTGCACTCCCGCAGTCCCAAGAGTTCTCGAGGAGCACGTACGTGCCCCGGAAGTTCCCGACGAACGTGCGGACTAGGTCATCCTAGATATGGATGCGGCGGAGGTGGCAAGTGCTCGAGCCACGTCCGGCCGAATCCGCGAAGTGCGGGGGGCAAGTTGCGGATGATCACCGCATCGGTGGTGGCGCCGCCCGGCCTAGCAAGACAAGCGGTAGTTGTTGAACCACACTCGAGGGTCTCGTCTCCCCCGAGTACTTAGTGATGGTGGTGGGATGGTGGAAGCGGCGGGTGAAGCTTGCCATGCGGATCTCCCGGCCGAACACGCGGGTTCCCGGTGGTTCCGCATCGGTGAGCAATCCTCTCGACCGTCGTAGCCTCCACCCCTCCGATGGTGGTAGCCCGCCTCCGCTCGCGCCTCCGCGTCACCCTTCCTCCCCGGCGTTTGTGGGCGTCGCCGTCCCGGGCTTGACCGCGAGTGTAGAGGATCCGCTCCCCGACCGACGTCCTACCCTAGTTTGTTGCCTCGCCCCGTGGCGACGCCCGCGTGGATGGACTCCTTCGGTCCTGTGCGCCACCGTCGTCGCGCACGGCCGGGCCGATGGCGTATGCGGGACACCAAGCTCTCGGCCCGTTGCACGGCCGCCTACTCGATGAGGGCATGCGCCTCGCGGCGCGAGGTTGCGTGCCCGAGGTGTCGAGGGTTCGGGCATGGCCTGGAGCGGCGTCGCCGCCGCGATGAGCTTCGGCTTTCTCGCGGTGGTGTGTGCCGGTCGTCGACATTGAAGTCGGCATTGATGCGCTCGCGGGCCTACCGCCTAGCTCACACGCACGTTCGCCGCGCACCGAGGCCTCTCCGCGATGGTGGCGCACATGAGCCACACCGCCGGTATTCTTCCGCGAGCTTGGCCTCAAGCTCGCACACTTGTACCACTCGCACGACGATTTCGGAGCCCCCGTCGGCGATGTGGGAGGCGCGCTTGGCCCCGGGTTCTCGGGCGTGTCTCCGGCGCCTACTCCCGTCTCGTTTGCGCCGTTGGCATGTTCGTCGACGATGACCATGAAGCACTCATGTGCGGCGTCGTAGCTTCCGATATTGGAGTCGTCGAAGCGACTCGAACTAGTAGTCCGCGGTGTTAAGGAACCGCCGGAACATCACCGGGTCCGATACACTCGGAGAAGTCCCACTCGGCATACCCGTGTGAGGTCGTGGGCGACAACATCGGCCGAGTCGTGATACGACTCGTTGTTGGTGGTGGCGATGAGGTTCGGACCGCCGGCAGGTGGTGGCTGCGAAGATCCTCGTACGTGGCCACGTCGGTGTCGACGGATGAGGCGTACGTCGCCGTAGCGTTGCGCATCCCGTAGGGGAATTGTGGCCCCGCGGTTGCGTGTTCCCCCTTGGGCGCCGTTGCCCCGTCGGCGGGCATGTCTCCTCGTGTCGCGGCGCGTGCGGCCCGACGCCGCTCCATACGTGCTTGGCGCGAGCGTTAGCTCGAGCGCGGCGGTGCCGAGGTGTCGAGGTTCTCACGGCAACCTCCTAGGCGGGTGCGGAGCGTCGCAGCGGGCGTGGCGGGCATTGGGTCTGGCCCAGTCGACCGCCACAGGTGGAGTTCGTCGCGGTTGGTGAGGCGCATGAGGTAGCCGTTCCCTATGGCCTGAAAGTTCAGGCTCCCGAACCGGATTTCGAATCCGAGCGGGAAAGGGTTCAAGCCGCCGATGGAGTACCTCGCGGGACACGAACTCGGTGCGAATCACCATCGAGGCTGGCCGTGGTGGGGAGCCGATCTCAACGCGATTCACCTACCGGGCACGCCAGCGTCCGTGCGGAAAGTAGTCCCGACACTAACTAGTAAGAGCACCGTGATCGGTCTCTCGATGGCCGGTGCTAAGCTACACCGGGACACAAGGTTTATCCCGGGTTCCCGCCGTGGGCCGTATGACCGGCGGGGGTGCGCTCGTGGCGCTATATTGCAAGGCACCACGGTGCTCGTATATGTGGGCTACAAGCAAGGCGGGAGAGGAGGAGAAGCCTCCAAGTCCCCGAGGTCCGATTGAGGCAAAGCGCCAATATCGTGAGCGAAGGTGGAAAAATGGGTGAATGAGCTATCCGTTGTTCCCGTGGCTAGGGGCCGCCTGCTCCTTTTATGGACCAAGGGGAGGTCGCTTACGGTCGTGTCGCGGGACTTTAGGTGCGGTGTGGCGGCATGACGCACGGTGCCGGTGATTCGAGAGCCGTCCTTGTGAATCTTGCCTCGGGCGGGCGTCATGGTGGCTCCTATGTATGTCTAGGGATGGCTTCAAGGGTAGCGGTGTCGGAGTCCTTGTTTGATCGTCATCCGTACATCAATTCGAGGGCTTGGGCGACGGAGGATAAGAAGCCGCACGGGGGCGGATGTGGCAACGTCCCGTCGGCCTAGATTCTCACCGTGCCGGTGCCGACCCCGTAGTGCTCGGGATGGTGGCACGGTGGCGGGGATGGCCGCATAGGACCGGGAGGTGACGAGAGAAGACTTGCTCCACCGGCCTTATGTCACGGCGTCGTCCGGGCGGGTGTGGAGTTGGTGGTCGTACCCCTTTCGAGGGTGCCGTCGTCCTCTTTCGAGGGGCGCGACATGGAGGAGGTACGTGAGTGGGCGGCACAATGTCATGGAATGACACCGGCCTTCCCACACGGCACCGCACGGCGGCGGGGATGGCCGTACAATGCGGGTTGGTCGAAAAACGCCGGGATCCGATTCCCGGGCGGTGTCGGAGGACCGGCGTGGCGGGGATTCGCCTTTGACCCGGGCGCTCGCGATGTGTCGAGCATTTAATGCTCCGGCCCGGCGGAGCGGTACGGTGCCGCGGGTCGAGAGCGGCCTCAAATGAGGTGGAATCTCACGCGAGGGGCCGGGTCCCTCGAGTGAGGCGGAACTCGCCCGAGGGGAAACCGAGCCCTCGAGCATGGCGGGAATTCACCCGAGGACGCGCGAGCCCTCGAGCGATGCGGTGGTTTCGTGGCGCGGCGCCCGCCCCTCGAGTGAGGCGGAGGTTCACCCGAGGGGCGCCGAGGCCGACCGTTTGTTGGGCCGCCGAGGCTTTTTGGGCGATGGGCCTTTCTTTGCCTTGGGTCACGTCCGTACACGGTGTGATTTGCGTTTGTGGGGTTGGTCGTTCTCTTTTGTTATTTTAGAAAGGGATGATTTCCCCGCTATTAGGGGATCCCTATATGGCCGTGCCCGACACCGCCGACGAGTGGGCCCGACATCATTGCCCTCGCCCCTTCTCCTTCCCGCGTAATTGAAAGGAGACATGTGGTTTTGGACGGTTTTGTGCACCGAAACGAGCACGATGCGCAATTATGTGGCACATAGCGGCGTAGTGGAGTAGTGGGTGGGGGCGAGAGGCGCCCGCCGGTTCGGCGTCTTGTCAATACAACTCCCTTGCCTTCCCCTCGCTTTCCCCTCGCTTCTTCCATAAGCTTATCATCTCTTTCCCTTCTTCTTCTTTCACGCGACCCACCACTACAAATCTTTGGTCACCGAGAGATCATCGAGGTGGAGATGGCGTCGAGGAGCCCGCCGTCGTCGAAGCGGGGATGAAGGGAGGACGATGACGACGAAAGCCGCCGTTGGAGGAAGCCGGAGAAGGTGAAGGAGGCGGCGACCAATGACGCCGATGAGGAACCATTCTTCGATGACACTAAGTTCGCCGTCGACCCGCTCGGGAGCGCCTTCGAAAGTTTGAAGATGTTGGCGCGACCTTCGACATCAAGGCGCATCATGAAGTGGACGGGGACCCGAGCATGAAGGGTCTCGTCTTCGGGATCCACAGGGTTGGCTAAGAAGCTCGAGAACCTCCTCGTGGTCAAGCGGGCTGCCCACCACTTTGTCTTCGACGACGGCGGCTCCGACGGCCGACGACGACGATGATGGCGGAAATGGCGGCGATGACGGTGATGATGACGGCCACGGCGGCGACGACGGCTTCGACGGTAGCCACGACGGCTACAACGACGGGACTCCGACGGTGGCGACTAACAAAATGTGTGGTGTGTGTGTCTTCGTCGGGTTGTGGGACATGAACCGCATAATTTGTTTGTCGATCATGAACTCGCTTAGTTAATTAGTTTGGTTATTGGATTTTGTATGTTATCAACTCGATCTAATAGACGCTAGTAGATCCGGCCATATCTCCTATAATATTTGTTCGTTGTGATGAACGGGAGATATGTTGCGATGAACGGGGAGATCCGTTGAGATGAATTAGATCTTAGAGACAATGAATAGTCATTGCCGATGCGGATTAACCCGCGGCGCCGACGCCGACGTGTGGGCTAGTGTCATTAGCGACGATGGTTAGTGAACCCGCATCACCTTTCTTGGCGATCGGGTCGGGCGGGCAGGGCGGCGGTTATCCTTATTATATTGGCCGCTGACACTGACGTGTGGGTCCATCACTATTTTTTTGGAAGGAAACTTGCTTCCCTAAAACATAAGAGCCCATAAAACAGCACCTAAAAAATCATAAAAATACAAACAATTCATATTTCGACATTTAGTATTTGAATAAAATATCAACAGTCACACTTGTGTGCCCAAAATTCTTATATTTAGTTTTTACACCCCATGGTAATTATAAAATAATTCTTATAACATCAAATTTGCTCTAAAAAAATCTACAAATTGATTTGGCAACATAATTTGGGTACCTAAACTGTTCTTCAAAATTTTGAATCATATCGATGAAGGAATAATATACTTGTGTACAAATGTCTACATCTCTCACAAAGTTTCCTAGAATGTTGCTTGAACATTGAAGTTTTCCACACTTCGCAACATATTCAAGCTCATATGCATTTGAAAACTTAACAAAACCTTGTGTTCACCTTAAGCTTGTGAAATGCAAAGTTTCATCACTAATGGTTGTGGAAAACAAATATTATTTATATGTTGTACTTACAAGTAACAATGTAAGGCATATAAACATTATTCAAGAAATAGAATATAAACTAAACAATAAAATTAATGAAAAGATGGTGATTTTAGAAATAATTAGAAAAAATATCAAATTTGGACTAATTACAATGAAGAAATTCTTGTTACAACATTTGTTTGCAGATTAAAAAGAGAAATGTGATCTTTTTTCATTCGAATAGAACTAGGCCCCACAGTCATTAGAGACACGGGACTGATAACCTGCGTCGGCTTTGCTGCTCTTTCAAAATTTTACACAGATAATACGAGCAACATACAAAAGCTAACCCACTACTAATTTCCTATTCCAATACTCCATTCAAACTTCACCATTTCACAGCGGAGCCTACAATCTTCGCTGCAAAATAGAGAAATTCGAAGCCATCCTTTATCCATGCCACATCATCAACCGTTGCCTGCGCACAACTGATCGTTGCACAACTGTGTCGGAGGCGGCAGTGATTCACCCCAAATGCGCCAAGTCGAGGAGTGGATCGCACGCGCGGCCTTCTCGCTCAAAGGCACACACGCCTCGTTGCTCAACCATCTCGACGTTGTACCGGCACCGCCCACGACCCGCCTCATGTACCGCTTCGCGGTGTCATCGCCAGCGGCACCACCATTGTCCCAGTAGAGCAAGATGGCGTATAGATAGGATGCCGCATCGTGCCCACCCTCAGCGGCATGCCGAAGATCAATTGCATCCCCTATTTTCCATGAAGATGACTTTGATCCCGGAAAAGAAGCAAGCCTCCGGATTCCTGAGATCGGTCAACATAGCAAGGAAGGCTTTGTAGGCGGTGGGTCCCACACCCAAGAAATCTCATCTCATATCCCTCTATCGACAAGCGCCAGCCGACGTTGCCGTAGTCGCACACGTGGCGCATGGTCAAGCAAGTACCATGTAGGTTGCGGAGGTTAGCTAAGGGCCGCTCCCAGGTCGCATCGACACACGCCACAATCTCAATGCAGAGGTCTTGAGGAGGTTCAGCAGTGATGACGGCTGGTGCCGCCTGCTTCTTCCCGACATGCTATTCATATCCGGCGGGGATGATGATGATGAGGAGTAGGCATTTGCTATTTTTTCGCAGGTACATGAAGGGGTAGGGGATCTAAATTATTTTGGAAGGAGAAGATACAAGCGATTTGTTTCCAAACACGGTTTAAGTACGCAATGGAGACGACATTTGGTTAATCCGCGTATCCTTTAATTCTACATTGGAGACGACGATTGGTTAATCTGTGTATCATTTAATTCTACATTGGAATCACGGCCTCTGCTCTCAACCATTGATTGGGCAACTGTTTCCCCATTGACCAGATCTGGCATCAATTTCTTGGGAACCTTCCCGTTTCCTGTGCTCTTGATCTTATCCCTTCCCCTTTACAACCGATGTTATCCCTTCCTTGCTTTTTCTATAAAAAAGACTGACGCCTATCGGTCATCCTCACTTGCTTCCTTCTTCTCTAGATCTCGATCTAGCTATGGCATAACGAATAGATCTTGTATGGTGCAAGTTTTTGCTTTTCTCACTTCTTCCTTCTCCTTGTTCTCTCAGTTGCTAGAAGAATTCTTGTGATATGGGTGATTGGGTTGCTCATCCCTCTAGCACAGCTGCTAGAAAAATCCTTGTGACATATCAGCTCTCATGGGAATGTAGCTCAGAACCTCCTGGCATCAGGAAGAATAGGCCGATGGAAAGATTAGGTCTGGGGAGAGAAGCCTAGAACCATCTTGCTGCAGCTTTCCCTTCAAACTTGCGCTTCCTTTTGCTTTCCCTCGTCTAGGAGGAGGATTTTTGAAATGATATGTTTCCACCCTCTAATGTATCTTTCCTTTGTGCTCACTTGTAAGCAAGAAGAAGAAGCCAGAATCTGGAGCATATCTCGTCATGAAGAACAAGCTGACGGAGACCTCCTTTCTCTTCACCTCTATCGACCGACGGGCAGGGAAGGAGCAAGATCAAACTTTGAGCCTCAACATCTCCAAGTCAGCACCCACCACCGCAGTGGTCTTCTTCCTCTGGCTGGCCGGAGATTCAGTTAGAGCCAGATGTGAGTTCGAGGCTGCTTAGCTGGCCAAGATCCCGAGGCCTCCCTATCTGATGTATCAATGATGACCGTAATCGTATATGTGATTTTGCATATCTTGTCATGAAGAACAAGCCGACGAAAGTATATCTCTCTTGCTTAGTTTAGATCTATGTTCCTCATCATGGTAGTGCCTAGAGATGATGAACATAGATGGTCGATTTGTAACCTTCGATGTATAAATGATGACCGTAATCTGTGTGTATGATTTTGCATCCCAAGTGACATGCTTGTGTGATTATCTCGTGTGCAATACATTTTTTGTATGATTTACCTACTCACTTGCAAGCATGAAGAAGAACAAGTTGTCGGGGATTGGCTAATCGACGTCTCTTTTGATCTAATCTCTGTGTATGATTTCACATATCTTGTCCATAACAAAATTGTCGCGGGTTGCTTAATCCTCGTCTCTTGCCCGTAACAAAGGCGACGCGGGTTGGCTAATCCTCGTCTCTTTTATATTAACGCCTGTTGTTGAACTGAAGCAGCTTGCAACACACTTAATGAACTAAAGCTATATATAAACAGAATATATAGTATCTTAGGCAGAATGTATTACAAAAATGATTCAAATTCCACCACATCCTATATATTACAAAAAGGATTCAAATTCCACCAATACATCACATCGTTTATATTACAAAACAGATTCCATTTCCACCAGTAGACACATCCTGCATTACAAAAAGGATTCAGCAGAAATCAGGCTTGCTTTTTCTTCCTTGATTTCTGTATATGGATTTTTTCACTATGGTCTCTTTGAAAGTACAATATTTTGTTAGTTCCCAAGATTCAGGGCTTCTATGAAGTTTCAAATTAAAGGAAGGAATTTCGTCAAACTGGTTGTATTCCACCTCCTCAACACCATTTTCAACCCCAAAAATCCTTTTTTCCAGGCATAACCATAGACCAGTTCTTCTTTGCAAGGTCAGGTACATAGAACACTTGCTCAACATCATTGGCGAAGACAAACAGTTCGTTTTTGTAACCAAAGACACAAAGATCAACACTAACATAACCATATTTGTCCTTGCTCACAACTCTCTTCCCGTTCGTGACCCATCTACACCGAAACAAGGCTACCTTAAATCCTACATAATCAAGCTCCCATATCTCCTCTATTTGACCATAATATGTGTCTGTCTCCATGTCATCATCATCATGACTGTTGTCGACGACGACCCGTACACGCACACCAATATTTTGATAGACGCTCTTTTTATCCCAGGCCATGGTATAGAACGTGTATCCATTGATTTCCATTGCTTGGTATCTTGTAACAGTGAACAATGGCCCCGCTGCTACATTCCTTATCTTGTCGGTTATTACAGCATTGTTGCATGTCTTGACATAATCTCGGAGCCACTTGCTGGAACCTTGCATGTGCATCTTTGCAATCCAAGCCCTACCATGGTTAGGGTGGTCTTCACATAGTTGTCACTTATGCTCATTGGCAAATGGTGTAATTAGGTGCAGCTATTGTATCACCGTGAAATGAGCCTTTTGGAAGACATCTGCTTCTGGAGTGACTGACTTTTCCTTTAGTGTCTCAACACCTGAAAGTCTACCTTCATGCTGTGAGCGAGGCATACCAACAGGGTCTTGGGGGTCCATATGACCCATGGCCCACTCCACTGCTTCGATGGTCTCGTAGCCACGAATAATGGCTCCCTCCGGAAATAACCGGTTATGTTCCAATGATTTCAGGAATTTATAGAACCTCTGATATGAAAACATCCAATGAAGGTAAGATGGGCCAAAGAACCAGAATTCCCTCGTGAGGTGTGCTGTTAGATGCAGCATGAGATCAAAGAATGATGGTGGGAAGGTAGCGTCAAGCAGACATAGGGTCTCGATATGCCTCCTCTCTAAGTCCAATAGTTTTTCCTCATCAATCACATTCTGTTCTATTGCATGGAAGAATAAACACAAACTCGTGACCGCATCGTGAACCAGTTCTGTCTTGATACCTCTGATGCAACATGAAGAAGTGCTATCATCAACACATGGAAATCATGAGATTTCATCAACTTGAAATTCATTTTCATGTCCTTCACTGACACTATACTCTTGAAGTTTCATGAGTAGCCTGAAGGTACCTTCAAATCATGCAAAAACTGACAGAATTCTTTTCTTTCTGCCATTGACAAGGGGGTTGCAGCAAAGGGAAGGTTCGCCCCCGTCTCGTTTTCTCCGCATAGAGCCCCGGCGTAATGCCCGGTTCTTTAAGATCCTCCCTTGAATTTTTATGATATTTTCCTTTGGACTTCTATTGTAGCAATGTTCCACAAGTAGCTTCAAACACATTATTCTTGATGTGCATGTTGTTAATCGAATGATGCACATCCAACATTGGCCAATACTCTAGCTCCCATAGAATTGATTTCTTGTTCCACATTCCTTCTTCTTCTTCTTCTTCACCATCTCATTTCTTTCTTTTGCCAAGGGTTTTTTCGGTCGGTTTGGGTAATTCCCCGGTAGTTTTGACGTCCTTGACTTTCAAGTGGACCATATCTCCGGTCACATGCAACGACGCCTCTCGATTCTCCTTTTCCCTATTAAACCGACAATCCATGGTCCGATATGGATCTTTCTTGCCGTGGAAATGACGGTGCCCCGTAAATACATATTCTTTGAATGTCTTAGCCATACCGCACAAGTATTTTCAAAAGTAGTATGGTCAAGCCGCACCTTTCCTTTTACTCGTCTAGAGAGGTTGTGATGAACCGGGTTGTCATTGATGGTGGTGAACAACATGGAGTGCATTGTGAACTCCTCACAATTGTACTCATCCCAAACCTCCTTCACACCGAGCTTCCACAAGTATCTTCAAGTCATCAACTAGTGGCCTCAAGTAGATATCAATACGCTTGCCGGAGTTGCTTTGGCCCTAAGACCAATATTGTCGGCATCATATATTTCGTTTCTTGCATATCTAGGGTGGAAGGTTGTACAACAACAACACAACGAGGCCAGGTGCTATGTGTTGAGCTTTGGTTACTAAATGGGTTCCGTTGACGGATAAAAGACGTATCCCTCTACGATCCGCAAGCGTACGGACCCCACACCTTTTTCACCACGGGATTCCCAAGGTTCTTGTCAATCCGCGGAGCAAGGGGATTACTAGCGCTTAACCAAGTACTAATCTAGTTGAATGGAAAACCTTTGAAAGAGAGTATTAATCTAAAAGTAAAGACAATCTAACCTAAGTTAATCTAAGTTAAGTTGATCAAACAAATATAGGGTTAAACTAGATGATAAAGGGGTGAACACAAGAGAGTGATTAAGAAAGATAAGCGTTCCCTCCCTAGGATCTAGGATAACATGGTATGCATCTACTACACGAAAGCGGTAAACCAATCTACGGGGGGTTGTGACCACGGTTTCGTCCTTTCCCTCCTCTCGTATCGTCACTACGCGAAGGTATTCGTGACTAGACCTATGATGGACACGGTATGTTGATGGAATCTATGGGAGTAGCGGATATCATACGCCCGAAAAACACGGTAGCTAACCTTAATCATCAAAGCATCATCAACATGAAAATAATAGATTGAAACCACAAATCGAGTAGCGATCACATAGCATGTATCCATCTAATCCTAGGGATGAACGGAGACATTACCCCATCATCTTACACGGATTGAAGCACATAGGGGTGATGGAGACTTCGGAGAACGTCGTCGATGAAGATGGCGGCGATGGAGCTTGGGAACACCCCTAGGCCAACGGCTTGGAGTCCTCTTGCTTCCTTCTCTCCGCCGGCGTTGATCCTTGCGACGAGCTCATCTAACTCTCTCCCTCATCTTGCGGCGGCGGTTTTCTGGTGATTGGCGTCGGTAGGATGATTTGTTCGATGTGGCGGCCGACGGCGGCGGAGGCAATAAATAGACGAACACCTAGGGCAAAGGGGGGACCGAACCGACCCCGGAGTGGGCCGGGCCGGTCGGACCGAGGCCGGCCGGCCCGAGCCCACTTCGGCCGGTTCGGCCCCGGTTTCCTCCCCGGTTGCTTCTCGCGTGATCCCTTATTCGTGTGCACTTGCATGTGGGCCTTTGACGTCGTTTCCTTCACGGTTTAGGCTTGAATCCTTGCTATGCAAGCTTCGCTGTTTTCTGGTTGAGTCCCTGAAGACTTGCACGTTGACGCTTCGGTCCTCGGGTCATTTGGAGTCATGTTCATCGCGTGTCTTGACTCTTGTCGGGCTTCATGATCTTCTTCCAAAGTGCTTGGTGAACTTATCCCGAAAGTCTCCTCATTAGCGTAGATTTCCTGCGTAAACAACAAACTCCAAAATCGACATGCAAGTGTGAACTTGTTATATCATTAGTATGCCTAGTGGCGGGTTAGTTGCAAATCATAATCGAAACCAATGTATAACAAGTACTCTAGGTTGACGGAAATTCACCATCAACATCTCCCCCATGCTTAAACCTTGCTCGTCCTCGAGTAAGTGATCCTCGCTTAAAAGGGAAATCAACATTGCCTTTCAATGTTATCCCTGCACTTAGTCATTCATGACGAGACAAATTGCTCTCTCTTAAGAATTTATTTTTAAAGTTCAAGTTGTGACCGGCTTCTTTTTCATTATGGAAGATAGACTAACAATAAAGAACAAGCCACATTTAACACGATGCTCTCAAACTTAAGTGAACTTCAAACCATTACCTTGTCACATGGAAGATTTTCAAAAAGATGCATATCCAACATAAGTGAAAATCTCTTGCAAGAGCTCATGGAAACACTCATCTCATCAAGTCACTCAAGCCTATACTAGATTATTTTCAACCTACTCTACTCATATGTGATAGTGGAAGGCTTATGTGGAGCTTGGAAGGTTAAAAACAATCCTAGCAAAACATATATCCGAAATATTGTCAAATTAAGAGAGAGGTCTATTGGAATTACCGAGACTCGTCAAAAAGGCCATGGAAAATAAATGTTGGAAAAAGAGAAGGATGAAACACACACATTTAGATAAGTGGACATGTCCAAGTGGCAAATGGATGATCCCGAGGCACGAGTGAAGTCCTCGGTATCGGATTGCACATGGTTGGAAGATTTGAGTATGGATGTGTCATCAAGGCACTTGAGAACTTATGAAGCAAAAAGAACCGAGGAGCATCTTTATTTTTTTCTTTATATTATTTCCTTCTCATTTTTCCCTCTTTGTTTTTTCACTTTATTCTTCCTATTTTTATTACTTTTCTTTTCTTCTTATCATATTTTTTTTCATTTTTCATTTTTATTATTTTTTTTGCTCCTCAAAACTTTTTGCAACATAATACTTACATAGCATTTGTGTCGAGAATGACTCCTCCCCCATGCTTGAACGATGCTCGTCCTCGAGCATAAAAGAGAGGGGAAATGACCGCTAAAGTAAGTATAAATTCCATAATATTGCGGAATATTTGAATCTCCATCGAGAATTTTACTCCATACTCAAATTGGGTTGTGGACAAGGAGGTGATCACAAAAAGATGTTTTTGGTTTAGGGTGGATGCCCAGCGAAGTTTGTGAAATTTTCGATGTGAAAACCCACAATGCATGGACAAAAAGGCTAGCATGAAAAAGTTACACAAAGGAATGACCAGCTTCTTAGTCTCGAACCATAGAAATCAATCCTAATCCAACTCATCAAAACATATGTTTGCAATCTATGGGTTTTGTTATCATAAAACATATATGTATATGGCTTTGGTAGGTAGAACTTTGCAAGAGCATCACAAATATGTAGATAGCATAAAAGTTAAGTTTTCATAAAAACAACAAGTTATCCGGCTATCCATAAACTTAAATCAAAGAGCAAAGATATGTATGTGGGTCTAAAACATAGTCATTTCACCTCCACAAATAAAAGAGCCAGTATTTAAATTAATTTCAGATCATATTATAGAGAGCAATTAGCCAAGACATGTATAACTTCATGTAGGTAAAACAAAGCGGCAACTTTCATCATCTTTCCGTAAGCATAGGCAATATAGAACATCGAGGTGAACACATGGTCATGCTTATCTATTGAAAGTAAAATGAAACCTAAGTTGTCCTCCTAGTAGCCATGTTATTGTTTGAAGAGAAAAACAAAAGGTTGCACCTAGTTGATGTTGAAGGCATACTTACAAGCATTTGTGTTTGGAAAAAAAAGGTCCATGGAGATGTTACCAACCTTTGTAATTCTTCGTTGCCTTCTTCCGACATCTCCATGTATCGATGTGGCTTTTTCTTTTGTCTTGATTTATTAATGCTCCTAAACTTCTGAATTTGATCTTGTATGCTTAATGGAGTCATTGGTCACCCTTCTCTTCAATGTTGTCATCACCATCTCCTCTTTCTTGTTCTCATCATCTCCTTGCTGTCTCTTTTTCATGGATTTCCCCCTCTGTCCAGAACAGAAAATATATCGAAATATAGCTCTATTAAAAAGTTTATGAAATTACCTTTCCAACGTGTGGTCATTCATCAAAAACGGAGTTCAAACAAGGGAGCTATGTCCGTTTTACTTCAGCGCTGCGTGCTGTCCAAAACTGATTTCAGGACGTGTTGCACTCGGTGATTCGGGCATAACCGCTTGTAGGAACCTCCGATTGTCTTGATTCTTGATTTGTTGGAATCGTAACTTCATGGGGCTTCTAAATATCCAAAAATATCCAGTGTTTTCCCTTCGAGACCATACAGAATTTTGATGAGATTGGTGGCTTCTTGCGCATTGATCCGGAGATGTTAACGATCTTTATCATTCTATCTTCTAGAGTGTCATGTTGCACTTCCGTGTTGAAGATTCAGGGTCTCCCCCATGCTTAGCATTTTGCTAGTCATGGAAGAAGAAGACAAATCACTTCTTAGCCATCCTTCAATTTCCTTGTAGTGAGAGTCTTTATCTTGCCTGTAAGACATTTTAAACGCACATTCTACCCCCAAGGTGACGGTTGGGAGTAGATAGAATTGCCAACAATCCAACAATGTCTCCTAAGATTCTTAACTTGTGGCATAATTAGTTTAATAAGGAATAAAAACCTAATGAGTGTACGTGGTGCAAGGTGTGTATGCACATGATAGGAAAGCATATAAACAAGACAATGTTTTCACCTAGTTCTAAACACCATGTTTACAACTAGGTTGCCGAATTTCTCCATAGCCATAAAGGTTTATATATCTAGGGTTAAAACACCATGTCTATCCCTAAATCAATAACTCTTATAGCACAAGAAAAATTAAGCGCATTGCAAAGCTTATAAACTGACCAAAGTAACATGAAAACATATGAAAAGCTAGCTAGGTTTATCGAACTTAACGATGATAGTCCGCAATCATGTTTAAACACCACGTTTACACAAGATCACAAAAGGAAAATACTCATAATGCCTTATGAAGTATTAACATGGAAAATGAAGCATACATCATTAAGTATACAAAACAACCAAGCCAACTATGTGCAAAACATGTATACGCAAAGAAACATCATGTTGATAACAAAATGCAATGCATGCAAATAAATAAATATGAGCATGAACATGATGGTGGTTCTAAAAAGAAAACTAAACTTAGATTAATAACCACAAGTTGATCATCATAAGATAGTGCCATTCTTTTATTTTCTCTAAGAAAGTAGTAAAAATATAAAGAAACGGGTTGCCTCCCGAAAAGCGCTTCATTTAAAGTCATAGAGCTCGACTTTCTCACATACCTTCTTTTCATTGCATAGCCATGGCCCTTCATGCAAAAATAAAAGGTACCAATGCAGATTTAACTTACTTCCCATGTTGTGCTTGATCACTTATAGAAGACTTGCCCAAAGCATCCCTTTGTTTCATCGTTATCTCCTTCTTTATCATCCTTCGGTGCTGCCTTCACTCTATTATTTTTTTAATGTCCAGAACAGAGAGTATACTCAAGCTCTAATCCATTGCACAGTGCACAAAATTTCCTTTCCAACGAGTCTTCATTTGCTCAAATCGGACTCCGGACAAGAGAGTTACGTCCGTTTTACTTCGGCCATGAAATCTGTCCTGAAATTTCAGAACGCGCGACGCTCAATGTTTTCTCCATAACTCCTTGCACGGGTCTTCAAACTTGTTGGTTCTTGATGCGTTGGAATGGTAACTTGATGGAGCTTCTGGATATCTCATTTTCTTCATTTGTACACCTCTGAACAAGCTCTCAAATTGATGAAGACAGCAGCATCCATCGCGGGATTCGGAGAGGTTGATGATTTATCTTGCAACTCTTTTACGCATGACTTTTTTTTCATTATTCAAGCCTTGTCTACATGGTTAGTGAAAATCGGGCCTTTCCCGACATATGATTCTTTAAGGTCATTAGCTTGACCAAGCGCAAAGCATGATCGAGATTTATAAAACTTATTGTAAACATACGCGTCCATAATTAACACCACATGTGAATTGTAGCAACAAGTCAAGGTGTAAATAAAAGAAGCATATGTTTCATGCATAGCACTTAGCTCATCATTAGGCAAAGGTTGTTTAGGTGTGAGATTAATTGGATCAAAAATAAATGTTTCCTCTTTTTCATTCTCAAGAAAATCTAGCCTATCAACATGATCACTATTGGAACAAGGCATAGACATTAAACTATCATTCATACTATTGGTTGAGCATGAGTATTTGAATTTATCAACATCAATACCAATAATATCTTGAGATTTCAGTGCGTACCTTGGACTTAAAGATTTTTCAACAAGAGTGATATTTGGTTCATCAAGCGGTGTTGAAGGCGAATCGATCTCAACAAGTGTAGTTGCCTCTTCATCACCATCTTGCAATTTCTTCAACTCATCATGTGGAACATGTAATCCTTCAACTATGTACGCATTCATCTCTTCTTTGAAGTCTTCTTTATCAACCAGATCTTCATCTTCAAAGACTTGTATGTTGCTTTCTTTATCTTCCATGTACCACATGTCGTCAAGATTGCTCATCGTTGATTCACTCTTTTCTTCATCCTTGAGTACTTCCATGTCTTGATTTGCTAGTGTGTAGGCTTCAATAGCACACAAGCTATCATCTAGCTTGAGTCCTATCTCCTCCCATTTATCCTTTGAGTCACTAGGCTCATCACGGTTGTACTCTTCTCTTCCTTCATCATAAATCTTTGAGTTGTCTAACCAGTCGATCCATCCTTCATCTCCTTCTTCTCTTTCTTCTTCAAACATCTTTTGGTTCGACTCTCCACTCATCTCTTGATCAAATATATCTTCAATTAGTTTGGCAACGTGTCGGCGTTCCTCCTTCCTTTGGTAGTTAATTAGTGGGGCGAAATCAACTTGAACCCAACCGGATTGCTTGAACTCCGCCAATGGTCTAGCATTCCACATACTTCGGCCTACATTCATGTTAGTTTCAACATTTTTAACATCCGAAATGACTTCTCTTACGTTAGGAAGTGGATCTTCAATTTCTTGTATGGTTGGTTCATCTTCCTTGACCTTCGGTTCGTCTTTTTCAGAAATTTCAGCAAGCACCTTGGGCTTGATTTTGTCATTTTGCTCCTCTCGACAACATCTTTGCCAATCTCGTATTGTTCTTTGTCCATTGCTTATCCTTTGTAAGATTTGTGTAGCTTCACTAATTGTTTTATCCATTATATCACCGCCTGCACACATGCTTACAAAACAAGACGAGTTAGGGGTTAGTGAAAAATAAAAGGTATGCAACATCAAGTCACTGGAAAATCCCAAGTTCGGGCCACGCTCAAGTAGTTAATTAAAATGGTCCCATGCTTCATCAATTCCTTCATCCTCTCCTTGCTTGAAAGTGAGCACTTGCCTCCTTAAGTCTTGGACCTTGCTTATGGGAAAGAATTTCAAAAGAAACTTCTTCACTAACTCATCCCAATTCCCTTTTGCTTTAACGGACGCAAGTGTGTACCATCTTCGCGCTTCATCTTCGAGAGAGAACGGAAAAAGATTCCACTTGAACCAAGCGGCCGGAACTCCTTCTTGTTGCATCGTGTTGCATATCATTGTGAATTCTTTAATGTGTCTATATTGGTTGTCATCCTCCAATCCTCTAAATGGTTTTGTCGCCACTAACTTGATGATTCCAGGCTTCACTTCATAGTGGGTTGTAGCAAACGTCAAATCTGATTTTTGCATCTCAATGTCTTCCATTGACGGCATTGCTAGCTCCCTTAGCGACATCTCTTCGTCTTCCAATGGTGAGGTGAACAAATCCATCTAGGCACAAGAAAAGTAGAAAGAAAAACAAAAAAGATTTTTTTTTCTTTTTTAGAAAATAAGGGTTAGGTGTTAGTAATCAACAAAATTAATACTATATTAAACGTAGCAAATCGGCTTGCTCCCCGGCAACGGCGCCGAGAAAAAAGGGGCTTGTTGACGGATAAAAGACGTATCCCTCTACGATCCGCAAGCGTACGGACCCCACACCTTTTTCACCACGGGATTCCCAAGGTTCTTGTCAATCCGCGGAGCAAGGGGATTACTAGCGCTTAACCAAGTACTAATCTAGTTGAATGGAAAACCTTTGAAAGAGAGTATTAATCTAAAAGTAAAGACAATCTAACCTAAGTTAATCTAAGTTAAGTTGATCAAACAAATATAGGGTTAAACTAGATGATAAAGGGGTGAACACAAGAGAG
The DNA here is from genome assembly GCA_947561735.1 of Cenchrus americanus. Lineage (NCBI taxonomy): Eukaryota > Viridiplantae > Streptophyta > Magnoliopsida > Poales > Poaceae > Cenchrus > Cenchrus americanus. The sequence continues at coordinate 15,703,604 of OX387239.1, forward strand.
TGATTAAGAAAGATAAGCGTTCCCTCCCTAGGATCTAGGATAACATGGTATGCATCTACTACACGAAAGCGGTAAACCAATCTACCGGGGGTTGTGACCACGGTTTCGCCCTTTCCCTCCTCTCGTCATCGTCACTACGCGAAGGTATTCGTGACTAGACCTATGATGGACACGGTATGTTGATGGAATCTATGGGAGTAGCGGATATCATACGCCCGAAAAACACGGTAGCTAACCTTAATCATCAAAGCATCATCAACATGAAAATAATAGATTGAAACCACAAATCGAGTAGCGATCACATAGCATGTATCCATCTAATCCTAGGGATGAATGGAGACATTACCCCATCATCTTACACGGATTGAAGCACATAGGGGTGATGGAGACTCGGAGAACGTCGTCGATGAAGATGGCGACGATGGAGCTTGGGAACACCCCTAGGCCAACGGCTTGGAGTCCTCCTCTTGCTTCCTTCTCTCCGCCGGCGTTGATCCTTGCGACGAGCTCATCTAACTCTCTCCCTCATCTTGTGGCGGCGGTTTTCGGTGATTGGCGTTGGTAGGATGATTTGTTCGATGTGGCGGCCGACGGCGGCGGAGGCAATAAATAGACGAATACCTAGGGCAAAGGGGGGACCGAACCGACCCCGGAGTGGGGCTGGGCCGGTCGGACCGAGGCCGGCCGGCCCGAGCCCACTTCGGCCGGTTCGGCCCGGTTTCCTCCCCGGTTGCTTCTCGCGTGATCCCTTATTCGTGTGCACTTGCATGTGGGCCTTTGACGTCGTTTCCTTCACGGTTTAGGCTTGAATCCTTGCTATGCAAGCTTCGCTGTTTTCTGGTTGAGTCCCTGAAGACTTGCACGTTGACGCTTCGGTCCTCGGGTCATTTGGAGTCATGTTCATCGCGTGTCTTGACTCTTGTCGGGCTTCATGATCTTCTTCCAAAGTGCTTGGTGAACTTATCCCGAAAGTCTCCTCATTAGCGTAGATTTCCTGCGTAAACAACAAACTCCAAAATCGACATGCAAGTGTGAACTTGTTATATCATTAGTATGCCTAGTGGCGAGGTTAGTTGCAAATCATAATCGAAACCAATGTATAACAAGTACCCTAGGTTGACGGAAATTCACCGTCAACAGAGTTCACGCCATTTGTGCTCATTGCAAACCGTATGCTCCTTACATCTTTGTCAAACCACAGAAAGTGATTATTAATGTTACCCCATTGTGTTGCATCTGCGGGGTGCCTAAACTTGCCATCTTGCTTAAGCTCCTTTCGGCCTTCGTCATGCCAACACAAGAGTTGGGCCACCCTCATAGGAGCCCCTCTCGTTAGCCTTCTTCTTCTTGCTTCTGCTCTCGCCGGGCTCGTTCTCGTCACCGGCATTATAATCATCTCCACCATCCTTTTTCCTCTTGTACCGATCATAGCCACACTTGGGGCACTTGTCAAGGTCCGCATAATCTCCACAGAACAATACACAACTTGTTCTTGCATGCATGGAGTTTTTCAACCTCTATTCCCAAAGGATCGATTATCTTCTTCACCTCATAGACAAACTCTGCTATTTGGTTTCCTTCAGTTAGCATGTCTCTAAGCACATCCAATAGATGTTTGAAACTTTTGTTACTTCTGGCAATTAGGATAGAGGGTTTCTTTGAATCTTCAATGAAATGCTTCAGCCTCGCTAAATCAGAAGGTGTGTACACTCGTTGAAACTCAACATCCCGCAAGATGTGATCATCATTGTGCATATTTCGATTATTAGATATGGCAGATGGATGTCAAAACAACTTTCCTAAATGGGAATCTAACTAAGGATGTGTATATTGCATAGCCTGAGGGATTTGTTGATCCGACCAATGCTGGAAAGCTATGCAAACTGCAATGTCCATTTATGGATTGAAGCAAGCATCTCAGAGTTGGAACATTCACTTTGATGAAGTGGTCAAAGGGTTTAGCTTCATTCAAAGTAAAGAAGAGTCTTGTGTTTACAAGAAGGCAAGTGGGAGCTCTGTACAATTTCTAATCTTATAAGTGGATGACATATTGCTGATTGGAAATGACATTCATATGCTTGAGGCTGCTAAGACCTCATTAAAAAATAGTTTTTTGATGAAGGACTTAGGTGAGGTGCCATACATTTTGGGCATCAAAATCTATAGAGATAGATCAAAAAGTCTTATAGGATTAAGCCAAGACACTTACATTGACGAAGTGTTGAAAAAGTTCAACATGGAAGAGGCGAAGAAAGGGTTCTTTCCTATGTCGCATGCATACATCTTAGCAAGACTCACTATCCCTCGACTACTAATGAGCCAGAACGCATGAGTAGAATGCCATATGCTTCAGCCATTGGATCTATTATGTTTGCAATGATATGTACACGTGCAGATATTTCGTATGCACATAGTGTTACAAGAAGATACTAATCTGGTCCAGCTGAGCCTCACTGGACAATAGTCAAAAATGTTTTTAAATACTTAAGGAGGACTAAAGACATGTTCCTTGTCTATGATGGTGAGGAGGAGCTCGTTATAACTGGTTACACCGATGCTAGTTTCCAAACTGACCAAGACGATTCAAAGTCGCAATCAGGATATGTATTTATGATAAACGGTGGTGCTGTGAGTTGGAAGAGTTCCAAGCAGAGACTGTGGCTGATTCTACAATAGAAGCTGAATACATCGCAGCTTCGAAAGCTGCGAAGGAGGGTGTTTGGATAAGGAAGTTCCTTTTTGAACCTGGTGTGTTTCTGTGTGTTCCTAGCCCATTGGATATTTATTGTGACAACAATGGGGCTATTGCACAAGCAAAGGAGCCAATGAACCACCAAAAGAATAAACATGTATTACAGAAATTTCATCCGATACAAGAGATAGTAAAATGAGGTGATATCAAGATATGCAAAGTACACACGGATTCGAATGTTGCAAATCCTTTGAAAAAGCCCTTCCACAACCTAAGCATGAGGCACACATGAGAGCTATGAGTATTATATGCATTCTAGATTAGCTCAAGTGCAAGTGGAAGAATGTTAAAAATATGTCTTAGAAAGAATCATTGAGATGATTATATTTTGTATCCATGACACTTTGTTCTTTTATTGAATATCCATGAAAGGTGACTTGTATTCGATTGACAATTATGTGAATTGTTTGTGAAACTCTTTTACTTGTATGGTTATTCAAAAGTTGTCCCTAGTATGAGTTAATGACTAGCACATGTAATAGTTAATGACTATGTTTCACAAGTCATGAACATGGAGATGTATAACTAATAATGTGGGCACATGTATGACATGGAGCTGGACTGACCCGATTTGAGACTTTGTTATGTAGTTCTCTGTTTACACAACATGTACGCTATGTTCTTAGACTTGAGATTGCCGCATGTACTCAAGATGTGAATTTGCCTACTTAGAGGCTATCAACTGCTACTCCATGATAGGGTAGTTATAAACGTGGCTTTCGGGTTTGTCTAGAAGCATGCTGGGAGGCATGGTCAATCAAGATGGAATTTACCCCTATGTACTTGAGAGAGATATCTCTGGGCCCCTCGATTGATCGGATCATGAAATGCATGGCCGTGCTAGGTTAAGAGTTAACTCCTTTTGAAGGATCCGAATCATGGTATCGAAAAAGAGAGGTCAGCTTGGAGCTAGACCAAATATTGTGAGGCAAAGGGAATAACATTTATGAAACGATGTGATGGTTCGTCTGACATGATCTTTACGTATCCATAGGAGTTGACACGTCTTGCTAGAGGCCGTTGTCAACTATTGGTCAAGTAAGAGTACTCGAGCCATGTTTATGTGTACGTGAACCCGTAGGGTCACACACTTAAGGGATTGGAAGTCGAATAAGGATGTCCTTGCATAGTTGACTCTAGTGCAAGTGGGAGACTGTTGGAGACATGCCCTAGAGCCAACTGGATTAGATCCATTGGTGGGTTCAGATCGATTTAATCCATTGGGTTGAAAAAGATATAATGGGCCATAGTTGTCGTAAAGCCCATTAGCGTTGTAATGGGGTACACCATCTATTAGTCCCGTATTTCTAATGGACAATTGTATGCAGAATTTTCCCCTCATGAATATGGACCATACCCCTGACTCAGATGACTCTTAAGCAACAGTCGTGCCGCTGCGCCGCTCACGTCCACACCGTATCGCGCTCGCGAACAGCAGTCTGGTGCGTGATGCTTCCTTCCCGTAAATGTGGAAACCTTGGAGGTGCTGCATCTGGAGCACTTGGATCGGACGAGCCACACATGAAGGACAAGAAGGACGTGAGCAATTGCACTGCCTGCTACCCTCGACACGTTCGTCTACGCCGAGATGTTTCCGCTCCAACTGCGCGTCTAGTGGTAATCTCATGATCTATAACAGCATTAGTTCTTGATTTGGGCTCTTTTACGGTAGACCATACCACCCTATACCACTGTTGGAAAAGGACTAATATGAAAGGATCTGACTGCTGAGATAATTGTATACCACCACAACTTGCACATGTGGTATAGGGTGGTACACATAGGTGGTATAGGGGTATTATTGAAAGTTTTATCTTGTTGGTATAAACAAAATATATGATATTTTTCATTTCCCTCTAGTGATAGGGCCATTTTTTATTCAAATTTCAAAAGGAAATTTCCGTTTCAAATTTCAAAGATGAAAATTTTCAATTTTTTCATTTCAAATTTCAAAAAAATGAAAATTTTCATTTTTTTTCATTTCAATTTTTCGTGGCATATCTCAAAATTTTTCATTTCCCTTTGATGGTATGGCCCAAAATTTTCAAATTTGAATTCACATTTCAAAATCAATCTTTTTGTTCAATTTTTCCCATTTCCCTATGGTGGTATGGCCAAATTTTTCAACTCAAAAAACAAAAATTTTCAATTCGAATTTCAAAAACAAAAATATTTTCTATTTTTTTCTCATTTCAAATTTCCTCTGTGGCATAAACAATTTTTTTTTCTTGGCCGAGGTTGCCAAATTTGTTAAAAGATTGCAAAAATTACATATTTACCCTAACAAAAATAGTCATATACTGCATTCCACCACTTGGTGGTATGGTCCACTGTAAAAGAGCCCTCCTGATTTATGGGTAGAAAAATTTTGTTTTGCGTTAGCGTAGCCACCGCTAAAATTGTTACAAACAAGATCGCTCATTTCCCTGAGAAGCAAGCACAATTCACGATCAATTAACGAGAGCCTTCCATGCCGCTACTCTGTAATCCTCTTGTGCTCGAGATGAGGTCAAGCACGCCCTGCTCCATGGCGTCAGCAATGCCTTATGTGTAAACTCTGAGCAACTTCTTTCCACGCAACTTGGGGCCATAATCCTGATGCTTCCTAATCCTGCGCCTTGATGCTTCACTATCTTGCACGCAACTCGCAAGACGCAGCACCTAAACAGCCAGGGATCATGGTCACTAAGCTACTCACAGGTCAGAGAGATCCCTACTGTCTCTTTATTATATTTTTCCAAGCATTAGATCTCTTCATCTTATAGCTCCAATGTGGGTAATACTGATTTGATTCTGTAGCCCTGTCACATATGTCAACGTTGTACCGAAGCATTGTCAATTGGCATGTGCTTCGTGGACAGCTCTATAATTAAATTTCATCTCAAATAAAGAACAAGAGGCTTTGTTAATTCTGTAGTTGGTTCTGTATTCTTGGAGCCTCACCAATTGAACATGTCTTCAGTTGAACCTGAACGAGATACTGGGTGATCCCAATTTAGGACTTACCATCTGGGTAATCCATAATACCAGTCTAGGATTTATAATTTCTTCAGTTTTACATGAAACCTTTTGTATTTGGAAATGTCTATTGACATTATCTTTTGGAACCTCAACGATAATATAATCCTTATTGGACTCACTAGAAAGGAAATATAAACCAGGGACGATACAAAAGAAAAAAAGAAAATGTCTTACTATTTAGTGCAAATCAATAAATTCAAAAAAATATTAAATATAAATAACAGTTCATTCGTCTAATATGCAGTAAACACGGAAAAAGAAAAATAACTTAACCGGCATCCAACAACATTTGCTAGATTGGTAGGATATATATGTCATCAGATTCATAATTTGTTAAAATTTGAGCAGGAACTTGTTATGCCTTTATATTTTCATGACCCCTTTTAACTTGGTGGACAAGTTCTTAAGGAAGTAAGGCTAGAACTCCTTTCAAACAGTGGCTGGTGCTACTGCGTTTTATCTTTGTTTATACTTTTTTTTGTCATTCCTGAGTTACAAATTGTTGACCGTTATCACTAGTTAATAACACAGTAGCTTTGTATTCATCCTAAGATGTTATGGAGGATCTAGCATACATGATGATAATTAACATTGCTCTGACCATTTTATCCTTTCGTCTTGCGCTAGGATATGACAGAGCATCTTATCATTCCCATGGTTAGCAGCTTCAGTTCTAGAAGCATGTATCACAAAAGAACCATGAGACATCCATATATGATGCTAGTTGCCCACAGGACACAGTACCTGAATGGCTTTCATATATGATCACTGCTTTACTTTCTTTTTTGTGAAAACGTACAATACTTGTTTTTTCCAAGCTTATTAGTAGCTCTTCGTTTTTATAGCTCCAATGTTGGTATACCTTGTGTTCATGTGGGAACTAGTGAGCAGCCATGTCATGAAGTACCAGTGCATTATCAATTGGCACATGGATCATGATGAACATCAATATAAGTTTCACCTAAAAAAATAAAATCAAGGCTCCCGTACTTTTGGTACTAACTTCTTTCAATTTGTGGACTCAAGATTGATCGTCCATGTTGCTATGTCAGGAAAGAGGCACAAACAATTCTGTTTTAACTCGTGGAAGTTAAACCCCAAACAAACTCATGGAAGTTGTACCAATAAAGTTGTCAAGCAGTACTCTCCTTTTTAACATTGTTTCGGTTATAGGACACATTTTTTTAATTTGTGATGATTTTGCAAGCATCCTTGTAATATTCATTGTAGAAATTAGTGATGATTCACCTGTAGTCATTTCGGTACATTTAGGTTTAGCCAAGTCTGTTTCATATCTCAGACCCGCTCTTCTTGTCAAAGAACCAAATAGCGAAAAGGATCCAAAGGCACATGACCACCTACAGATCAGCATCCTTGAGCTTGGTCCGCTCATCTAGAGCTAAGAGAACAAAAGGAGCTTGGTCTGGCACAACTCCGTGCCATCCTAAAGACAAACAGGAAAACTGAAAAAACTGCAGGATACAAACTCTTAGAGCAACTCCAACAGATCCTTTAAATGGTATTCCATCGGAAAAATTCGCCCCAAAGATCAGGGTGGCCTTGGGATTTTGAACTTACAGCTACAAAACAAGTGCCTGTTGGCTAAGTGGTTAGTGAACCTTTTGAACACTGAAGGGACCTGGCAATCTTTGCTAAGGAACAAGTACTTGAGAACCAAAACCCTCACGCAAGTATCATCTAAACCCAATGACTCTCACTTTTGGAGAGGACTCATGCGTATTAAAGATGAGGTCTTGTCTAACGGTTCTTTTGTTATTAAAGATGGAACCAACACGATATTTTGGGATGATACGTGGATAGGTGATAAGCCGCTCAAGGATACATACCCATCCTTATACCTTATTGCGCGGGATAAGCATGTCACAGCTTCTAAGGTTTTGTCCTCTAGGCCCCTTAACATTTCTTTCAGGCGGTCTTTGGTGGGTAACAACCTGATCCGTTGGCTTCACCTAGTAGCTCGGGTCTCTAATGTTGTTCTGGTGGATGATAATGACTATTTTAAATGGAGACTGAACAAAAAGTGGTTTTTTCACTGTTCGGTCACTGTATCTACATGACATAGATACTCATCCACCTTTTCAGTATAGGAAGATCTGGAAGTGGAAAATACCTCTAAAGATCAAAATTTTCCTTTGGTTTCTTCGAAGGGGTTGTTTTGACAAAAGATAACGTTGCTAAGAAAAATTGGAAAGGGAGCCAACAATGTGTCCGTGTAATTCTAATGAGACCATTCATCACCTGTTTTTAGATTGCCCTTCCGCAAAAATGATTTGGTGGATTATTTTCTATGCTACTAATTTGTCCCAGCCTAGATCTATTAGCCATATGTTTGGTACGTGGCTTAATAATCAACATAAATTCTATAAGCCTCTGATTTGGGTTGGTGTCGCTGCCATTTGCTGGGCTATTTGGAAATGACGAAATGATATTATTTTTAAAAAGGTGAAGTTTAATTCGCTTTTGCAGGTTATTTTCAGTGGAGCTTTGGCTACGCTTTTGGGCCCGACTACAAGCATAAGGAGCAAGGCTAAGGATACCCTCATTGCCATGAGCAGGAATTAGAAGTCGTTGCTCTTCATATTGCTAATAGAGGATGCAACAATTTTTTCGTTTACCTTAGTCGGGGCTTTGTTGCCCGTTATCGCTTTTTTCACCCTTTTGTGGACGGTTCCTTGTAACTCTTTAATAATGGGCTGTGTACATTTTCGAGTGTAGAGGCCAGATTTAATTATCCAATTTCTAAAAAAATAATAACGAAAAACTCGTTTTCACGAATCCAACAGACTCGGCAAAGTTCGGGATCGCAATCCTCCCTCGCCGTCCACCCTCGGCTCGCGACCTTTGGCGAGGCCGTCCGCCTCGCAATCCCGGGATTCCCACGCCAAACGAGCCCTCCCGCCCTCCTTTGTCACACCAAATCTTTTCCCGCGCCCACGCAGCTGCATCGTGCCTATTTCCTCCGCCGCGCACCACGCATCTCCATGCCTTGCGCAGTCACCGCCGTTGTTCCGCACCGTCGGCCCTCACCGCCGCCGTTCCGCACCGTCCACCCTAGCCGCTGCCGCCATGTACAGGCCGTCGTGACGTAGTTCTACCGCGGCTGGGTTACGGCCCGTACCGGGGGGGGGGGGTGCCCTTTTGTTCCGTTTCTGCTAAAGAGGAGGCAGTGGGAGATGTGGATGAGTCACAACACTGGCGTGCAACTGATTTGCTCAATGGTAAGCAATTCCATGGAGACGAGTACCCTGGTGAGTTAGTGGATGCTTTGGTGAGCAATTTTGTGTTTGTTCATCCTGACATGTTGTGGATGAAAACGACAGAGGAGGAATTGGATGGGGATGCTGTGCATAATTTATTTTCCAGAGGAGGAATGTAGCTCAGGCTGTTGATCTTTGGGAATATAGGAGAGGAATGTAGCTCTTATTCATTATTTTAGATCGATTGAAGGGGCTTGATTCAATTGATTCTTTGTATCTATATGATTCATTTACGAGTCTGGTTAAAGAATTTGAATTGGTTTTGTCAGATCAGGTGAATTGCCTAGTTCTGAAGTTTATAAAGACAGTGCCATATAGCAGTTTTGGAGTTTGATTTCTGAAGAAGTTCGCAAGTATAGAAATTTTTGGGCATTAAATATACTTGGGATCTCAGGGAGTACGTCAGTTCTATTGTGGACCAAAGGAAATCTAGATTGCATAGTTAAATCTTTGCTCAAATTTCAAATATTGCTTTGCTAAATCAGCTGACTGTCGAAACTGAATGGCTTGAGCCATTATTTGCTGACAAGCCGTAAAAGGTAGCTTGTTTTGATTTAAGATTACCAGGAAATTCACATAAGAAAGTTGGTTGAGATTGTGCAAAATGGGTAATATGAGCTATGCTTAACAAGTTTCGATAGTTCTTGGGTAAGGAAAATAATGTTTAATTATCTAAATTTGAGTTCAAAGTTTGAACTCTGCACTGTCGGTTATGAACTGAAGAAGATCTTCAGTTGAGGATAGTTCGAATTTGTGCATTTCCAATCAGGGCAAGCACCTGATCATTTCAATGAACCCAATGTTATTTTCAGTGTGAGGATCATGTCATGTTGTGCATTATGTTTTTGCCGAGGAGAATTTGGCTTTGTCTGAATACGATACAGCCATGTTAGTTGTGATGCAGTACCATCATGTTTGACGGTGCTAATTAAATCAAGATTTGTTGGACTACCTTATATATATTAATTGAAATTGTGAATTTCCAATAGCTTAATGCTTATTAGCTTGATTGTTCTTATTGCCTGACACTTCTATGTGCCTGTCTATCTTCATGGTTTAGTGATTCTGTTTGTACAAAATCAACATGTATGTTTACTATATGTAGAAATGGGAGAGGGCATGTCTGCAATTTTTTTGGAATATACTAGGAGCATTGTGAAATTCAATTTTAGTTTAGAATCTCCGAAAACTGTAGAAACTTTAGTTCAGAGAAGAGGAGTCAGACTTTTGGTTGAAACTGGTGGAGTATCCATCCTTTTATTTATGAGATTTCAGATAACCAAAACTGCAGAGTGTAATCTGTCTGTTGATTACTCAAAAGGACTTGAATACTATACTGCCATAATAGTCCTACCATGATAGTATTATATCTGTCTAATTTTCTGTGTGTACAACATTTTTCTATATTGAACATAAATTATTTCTGTATGTGCAACATTTTTCTATATTGAACATAAACTAGATGTTATTTTTTCATGTGGGAGGAGCAATGGATCAAGGGTATTTGACAGGAAGAGAAGCAACAGGGAGGATGGGGGCGTTGTCTATCAGCTTCCGTTGCCGGCAGGCCAGGGCGGCACGACCCAATGTTTTTCTAGACGCAAGACGAAAACAGCCGACGGGCTGACGACTAGCGTCTAGGCAGTTTAGACAGCGTCTAGATGTTTTAGACGTATTAGACACATTAGATGTGTTGGACGTATTAAACGTCGTCTAGACATTCTAGTCACACTACACATCATAGTTTACAAGCCACTATAGATCTTGTATTGACTGATAACATAAGTATATTTCAACACAAATATTCCATAATTAAATATTTGATTGAAAATGACAAATGACATGCAGAGACATATTTCATACTAGTTCATAGTTCTCATAAGCATCTAATCATCATACCTCACTCATAAACGTAAGCATGCTAATTGCTATGATAAGTAATAAAGAGTAAATAGATACATAGCAGGTAACTCTAAATGTTTGGCTTTCCTTGGGCGCGCGCGATCGTTTGAAATTTTGAGTCCAACATCGAAACGTTCTCATACTCAAAACACGTGTCCAGATGTATGTTTAACAGATTAAACGCGTCTAAAAGTCGTCTAGCAGCATCGTCTAGACCGTCTAGACGAGATTTTCGTCTAGAGCGGTGACTAGGGGGTAAACTCGGCGCCACCCTCACGTCTTGCGTCTAGACGTCGTCTAGACGCATTAAACACACATCTAGAAAAACACCGGCACGACCCTCCTTCGACCGGCGGACGGCGTTGTGTATGGCTTGACGTAGGTCGCGGGCCGCGACGTAGGGTCGTCGGCTGCAGCCTAGGGAGTCACGGGCCTCCGTTCTTGTGGGCCTGTTTATGGTGACTTCAATTTTTAGCTATGCTGTTGGATTACCCATTAGATTATTGAGTTTTCTATTTTTACAAAGGGTCAAAATCTCCAAATCTAACTAGCAAAAATACAAAGGCTGTTGGAGTTGCTCTTAGGTGTGTTGAAGCACCCATAGTCCTGATGTCTCCTATGCCTACACGAATACTCACACACACCTTGTCAATAGTCGTTGTGCCGGACAGTGGGAACCTATAACTTCATTTGACTAATCGCACTTCTATTCTTCTCCAACGAGCACCCCATGCATTTGGTGATATTTATATGCCCCTAAAAGATATAGGTGGAAACTATATCGTAATGCATACTAGTACAGGCATATGTCACTATCATAACTCACAGCGAAAACATCAGTACTAGATCAAACAACACTTATTGTATCTGATTTTTCATGGAAGAGATCATGTGATTTTGAGTGACACATATTTTTTATTTTCCAAATCCATGTCATATTTAATTACATTAAACGTACTATACATTATTGTATTTTCAGCCTGAAATTCTTGCTAAAAAAGTTTTGTTTACTGATTATTTATAAAACCATTTAACTCTATGCTAGACAGAGAATTAGAATTAGAGTAGTAGAATAAGCGAACTGTTCGCATATTTATTCCACATTTGCATCACCTTCGTCCTTCTGAACTATTATGTGCTGGATTAGGCAGTTTAAGAGGTGAAAGTGTTCAGAGTTGTTTAGGAGAAAATGTGTGCTGGTGATTGATGATTGTCATTTGCGATAGAGATTGAAAACACCACCAGCAGCCTAATCCAGCACATTCGCCACATAGAATAAGTAACTAGAAGGCAATCAACATGTTCACTAATTTCCGTAGTTATTTTTCTGATGACCTTCATCATGGGTCCAGGAGAACCCTCCTTTTCAATTTTGCTTCAATTATAGGACACATATTTTTTTTGAGGTATTTTACAGCGCACAATACGACTCTGCTGTAGTACGGTAGTATTATCGGTTTTTTACTATGGGTAAACGGTAATTTTCCCAAAATTTATTATTTGAAAATTTCCCTCCGCTGCCCATTCAGTTGAGACACACCCAATTCATATATTTCATTGCTTATATTATAACAATACCATTTTACATTTCTGATAATACCCTACTAATAGCTTAAAAACCGGTAGTATAGAATTAATCTCAACCTTTGGATCCTTACGTAGTTACATATAGATCCTTTTCTATTCCATACAAGCCCTTTCTTCAATCGAAAACACCTCTTTTGTTTGGAAGAAACTGAGTGATTTTGCGAGGTTGCTCGTAATATGGATTGTAGAAATTATTGATGGTTCACCTGTAATCTATTTGGTGTGTAGCCAAGTACTACGAAGTAATTAATTAGCAATAATCAGCTGAATTGAAGGAGACCCGAACTGCAGGAGATGGAGAAAGAGCAGGTCCTGATCACTTCCATCACGAGTTAGTCTTCCAACTACATGCAGGGTTTTCAAAACCGGTCCGGGACCTGTTACCACCGGCCCTCGGTGAATCGGACCGGTTTTGTCGGTAACTGCTGGAAACTAGTCGGTTTCAAATTTCTAAAACCAGAGGCTAGTTCAAACGGTTTCGTTCTGTTAACCGAGCCTGTTGGTTTTTTTGCTAACTCGATGAACATTTTGGCATGACCTATTGAATAGTCCATATCGATACAAATGATCACAAGAAAGGAACAATGTGTAATCGCTGCACCATACAAATAACTTACACATGAATAATAGTCCATACAATATGTCCATACAAATAGCATAGGTATAAAAGTTGATACAAATACCATGCAGTCAAACATACACAGGTTCAGTGATACTCATCATTGATACAAGTTGAATACATCAATGACGTTGTAAGAATGAGAAGACCCCCATTTGGGACACCATCTTGTATTCTGCTGTGAACATGACATTCAAACCTCACAATCTAAGCAACTCAGCCTTATAATCTTGCAAAGTTTGGCCAGTCCACAACCATGTTGTCTGCCATTCACATACTAACATAGTGTAAAAATATGGGTCTTGCCATTCGTACACCCATCTCGTCGGGGGCTGCATGCTAATGTTAGGAATGGCATAGTTAAATGATTGCGAGGTATCGCTGCACGAGGAAGAGGAATACTATGTAGTGTCGTAGTCAGTCGGTCCACGTCCAACCGTTCTCTTCTGTGATTTCAGTGCTCCGCCGGCCAGGTGTTGGAACTGGAACCCATAAATGTTCCAGAATAGAGTAGAAGCTGCAGATGCACAGCGTGGAGTAGAAATGTCAGCAAACCATGTTTAACAGCTTGTCGGAAATAATGTTGCACTGTTGTTGTCACAGAAGGCTGAAGCGATGCCTCTTAATCCAGCATGCAGACGTTGATGCTAGCTTGCACACAGGACGCAGTACCTGAACGGCTTATGATCACTGCTTCACTGGTTCTTCTTGTTCCCAGCCTTGTCACAAAGTACAAGTGCATTATCAATTGGCACATGGTTCCTGTTGAGCTTCTATTTATGTTTCACCTAAAAAAACAACAAAAATAAAATCAAGGTTCCTGTACTTTTGGTACTAACTGTTTTCAATTAATGGCTCAAGATTGATCATACATGTTACCATGTCAGCAAAGAGGCACAAAAAATTTCGTCTTATCTCGTGGAAGTTAGGTACCCCAAACAAACTCATGGAAGTTGTACCAATCAAGTTGTCAAGCATACTCTCCTTTTCAAATTTGTTTCGATTATAGGACACATTTTCTCAATTTAAGATGATTTTGCAAGCCTCCTCATAAATGTATTGGTACATTTAGGTTTAGCCAAGTCTATTTCATATCTCAGACCTATGAAAGGACACTCCCCACTCCATGGCAGCGACTCTGCCTGTCAAAGAACCAAATAGCGAAAAGGATCCAAAGGCACATGACCACCTATATACAATTCAGCTCTTGCATTGCTGCATCCTTGTGTGCAGTCTGCTCATCTGGAGCAAAGAGAACAAAGCTTTGGTGGAGGTGGCCGGCACTGCAGAACTCCGTACCATCCTAGAGCCAAATAAAAAAGCTGAAAAAACTGCAGGGTTACCTGCTCTTGGATGTGTTCAAGCCACCCATAGTCCTGATGGCTCCTATGCCTGCACAAATACTCTCACACACACGGTACACCAATGGCATTTCTCAATTATTCTCCAACGAGCACCACCCTGTGCATTTCGTGATATTTCTATGCTCCTATAAGATACAGGCGCAGACTATATCGTACTGCATGCTAGTGCAGACGTATGTTACTATCTTAACTCACATAGCGTAAATGTCAGTACTAGATCAAACAACACTTGGTGTATCTAATTTTTCATGTGATCCTGAGTGACATCATGTGTATTAATTTTCCAATTTAAAGTCACATTTAATTACATTAATCAGATACATTATTGTATTTGCAGCTTGAAGTTTTTGCTAACAAAAAATCTGATTTACTGATTATTTAGTTACAAAACCATTTAATTATATGGGAGACAGAAAATTAGAATTAAAGTAGTAGAAGATGTGAAGGTGCCCAATCTGCATCACCATCGACCTTCGTCCTTCTGAACTATTATGTGCTGGATTAGGCAGTTTCAGAGGTGAAAGTTTTCAGAGTTAGGAGAAAATGTGTGCTAATCAATGATTGTCATTTGCCAAGAGAATGAAACACGGACAGCCTAATCCAACACATTTGCCACAGAGAATGAGTAACTACAAGCAAATCAGCCTATTTTCCGTAGTTACTCATTTGACAACTCCTTTTTAATTTTGCTTCAATTATAGGACAAGGGGCGGGGTATTTGAAATTTTAGAAGATTTTGCAAGCTTCCTCGTAATATTGATTGTCGAATTAGAGACGGTTCACTTGTAATCGACTTGGTGTTCACCCAAGTCTAGTTCATTTTATTCCTCTTCAAAATTTACGAAGTTTTACGAACTAATTAATCAGGAATCAGATGCATTGAAGGAGACTCGAATTGCAATAGATGGAGAAAGAGAAGGTGATGATGGCCATCACAAGTTAGACTTCCAACTAATGTAGCGAATATATCAACATCCTGATGAAGATGGTGTTATGGTAGTGGTACCGGCCCTAGGCCTGGCCCACTACTGTAGCGCGTGAACAGTAGTTTGGGATAAGGATTAGTTAGGAGATAAGATTAGTTAGTTTTGGATTAGATCTGTTAGCAGTTTGTTTGGTGCCTTGAGTCAAGAAAAGGCAGCCATGAGTCCTATGGTTAGACAAGTAGAAAATAAATCAAAGAGTGCATCTCGAGCCTCCCTTAGGAGGGCGAGTAGCCGATCTATCCTGCTTATTAGTGTCCAATAATCCAGTTCCTATCAGATGGCCTATTTCATTCGTCAGATTCTCAATGGCACAAAAGTTTCTCACCACTTGATCTCTGCAACTCTCTTGCTGAACCTGAATCAAGCTAAGTACATGGGTGTTGGAAATGGAACCCGTAAATGTTCAGAATACAGTATAAGACGCACATGCGCACAACCTGAAGTCTACAAATAACCTACAACTCTTCATCTTCTCGAGCACAAATAAAGGCCACTGCCCCTTTCAGTTGAACAATACAACACTCACTTGTGCAAACTCAAACCACAATGGGCCGACGAAGAGCTGAAAAAATGTGGCCCACTATGTGTTGATAATGTCAAGTAGCCCGCGTATTAGCAATGTGGCCAGGAGAGAGCTGCTGTATGCTTTGATACAGCCCCACATCCACTGAATAGGCCCATGTTCAGAACCATATGATCGACTTTATTACGGATATCTTTTCTGTATAATTCTGTATTCGTGAGTCAGATAATAAGTGGCCAAATTTCGTTATTATTAATAATGAAACTGATACAGCATAATGATTTAGTCATTCCATAAGTACCATGTCAGATGTGGTTGTGCTCTCCTTCCTTCCACCCTCCGAAATTTTTAAGGTTTTTTTTTTTACCATATGAATAAATATAGGAATATAAATTATGACCCCCTCCACAGAATTATGCACTCATTAGCTTGCATGTATATCAGTTAGTTGCAGCGTAAAAGTGCGGCAACACCGTACCTAGAACTCCTGTTAATGATGTATCTTTTATATTTGACATATACAAACTGTCAGTCAGTACAAATCGAGTTTAATTGACCAGCCTAAATATTTCTGGGGTGCCAAATGTTGTTGCCAACACATGCCCTCCAATTGCTTTTAGCAAAACTTGCAGAGGATCGGCAAAATATTTTTCATCTTTTTTTCCCACCAGAGATGCACATGTTTCTAAGGATAACAAAATGTTTATGAGACATCTTACAATTCTACGGACGACCACAAAATCAGTCATGCATAGGTACTCCATGCCCAATATATTTGCAATTGTGAGCATAAGTACTTATATTATTGGATCAAAAGACCCTGTTGGCGTGCCATGGGAGCCTGTATGATATTTACAATTGTGAGCATAAGTACAATGAGGTTGAAAGCACACATATGTGGTGTGAAGACTGATCGAAATTTTCTCAAGATGCCATTCTGTATTAACCTACCTCCATTGCTTCCAATAAACTTGGAATCTGAATTTGCAAAGCTAAGCCTTATTGAACTTCTATAAGAGGCTTAAAAGATAAGTTAGTTCCTTCTGCACCGGGTTTATGACATCATTCCTTAGCTGTCATCAAATTGTGGCAACCGTCCCATAGTTCATGTAGAGAAGATATAAGCATCCTTCCACACCATGCTTATGACTTTATTCCTCAGAAGAAGTACTGGGTTTCTGTCTACATCACCCACCACCCACATCCATGTTCACGGCCTTTGCAAGGGGTATAGATCCCAATGCCTCCTAATCCTATTTCCTACCACACTGGACTGTCAACTTTCAATGTTCATCATCATATCTATTGTAGGAATCAGGCATTCCAACGCATCTGTTTTATAGTAGCTCTAACGTGTGTATCTCCTCTTCAACTAGGTCCAACAATAAGGGTGGGTCTCGTTCAGTTGTATCGTGTAGTGTTATTGTAGTTGATATGCCATTGTGACTTGGGGTCAGCTATTTGTGTTTTTTTAAAAAAATCCTGTAGTAAATACATGTACACCATGATCAAGTTACACACATATAGATGGCTTAGTGAAAAAGAAGTGCCAAAACGAAAGAGTATTATAACATTATTACACTCGTTGCTAGTTGGAGCTCGCTAGCGGGTATTGTGTCTTAGTAGAGCCTAACTCCCCACTAGAGCAGGTCTATACCCCATCAACGCCTCCCCTTTTGCCCCTTTTAGGTACAATCATTCACTATAACATCAATGTTTCTAATTATTTAGCCAAGCCAAAGAAGATCCAGAAAATGCAAAGCCTTCCCCTTCAGAAAATCCCTCGAGCTCTTTGTTCTCTATGCATCACACAAAGCACATGCAAAGAAACAATAAATAAAATAAAAATTGTATACCAATCATATCAGAGAGAGAAAAAAACAACACTAAACTAACATACTCATCGAGCTAAAAACAAACTTAAAATGGTGAAGATACACACCAAACGAGCTATGAGAAAAAATGACTTATCTGTAGAGAAACTACTCAGCTTAAACAAGATTACACTTATAAACATATGGTCTACTGTGTCAAACTACAAAGCTGGACTTTGGGCGCAAAAACAATAAAGCTTGAGGTCTAAAACCTTAAAAAAACGACCTAGACTAAAAGAACTTTGAACTGCTCGAGCTCCGTATGCAAAAATAGGAAATCTAGGGGTCTCTTTAGCAAAACAGTGTGGTCCGGCCGGGTTGACCGGTATGCCGTTTGAGAGGACTCGATGTGGACCATTCCGAGGCTGGACAGCTGGCGGCAACTGCAACACATGGCGACGGCGGTAGTGGTGGCGCGCGGTGGTGCTTAACGGCGACCTAGCCGGCGTAGCTCTCAATCTTGAGCTTCGAGCACGCTTCTAGAAATTCTAATAAATTTTATTAAATTGTGAATCTGGAATTTTAGGGTGTTACAATGTTAATGTGATTGTGATTCAAGGAGAAGCAGAAGTTTGCTGAGTTTCAAAGAAGCAGTGCAAAGAAGAAAAAGGAACAAAAACGGGAAAAAAATGGGAAGAGAGGGGACAAAAATTGGAATTACAAATAAGACCTATATTGTAGTAATTGTAATGATTTTTTAGGTGCGGGTAGTGTCATCACTAGCTGCTGGAAATGAGAATATTTTCAAGAGTGGATGAGGCGCCGTCACCTGTAGCCACAAATGCTCATTTTCGGGAGCGGGTGACGCCATCACCCACACCTAGAAATGAGGACCATTTCTAGGTGCGGGCGACGCCATCACCCGCACATGGAAATCATTTTCCCGGGTGCGGGTCTTGTGCTACCTTGTTGGTCCATTTTTGTTGGACTGGGTGGCAAATCCGCCCGTTCTTGGAAAAAAAAAGGGGTGCTCCTACAGATCCTTTCAGTAGTAGTGACAGATCTGCATTATCTGTTTCTGGACACAACCTCTTCGAGTTTTATAGGTCCAATATGGTTAGTTCTTGTTCAGATGTGTTTATACGAGCAAACTTCTGGAACACTTATGACATGTACAATAATATAATTACTAGCTCCGAGTAGAACAAGGGCAATAACCTTTGTAGTTGATATATCATGGTGGCACACTAACGCTCTATTTTTTTTTTTTTGAGTGTGCGAAAGAATATAAATGGAAAACCGCTGGCAATTAAATAAAATGATCCTGTCAACGAAACAAAAGGAAACCGATCTATGCCCGTTACCTATCTTTGGTTTTTTTGGGACGCTCTAGCACTTCAGTTTTATAGCTGTAACATGCGTCTCCTCTTCAACTCTATTTATAAGACCCAAAGTCCCTATCTCTTTCAACTGGCATATAAAGTTCATGTACAAATCCATAAATTACCTTGTGAAAACCCTTGTGAGCGACACCGTGTGCGATAAATGTTTTCTTACGCGAGAAGGAGGTTGAGGTCTCGCGAATCGTAGCCTTCACACTTTTTTCTCGCACAATATTAATTCAGAGCAAAAGGGGCTCACCTACACTGAATATCATTCGCTAGAATAATGTATGTGTTATTGAAACAACATTAAATTAGGAGATCCCCTATCACAGATGCTTTTCATCATGACTGTTAAACATCTTAAGCCTACTAACACACAGAAAAAACCCTTCAATGTCGATCATCTCCACCTGCTGGTTACCCCACACTAGCCACTAAGAACCTATACACAGTACCATGTGTTAACGCTTTTCTGGTCAACACACACGAGTGCTAGATCACGCGGAACGTCAAAACGCTGAATTCGCCGAGCTCCTGCCCGGAACGATCTGACCAGTCGGGGCACCGGTCCGACCGGTGTACGCACGAGCACGGTGAAAACCTAAGATCGCCGCCTTGGGAGGGACCCCGTCGGAGGTGGCACGCCTAGGGTTGCTCCGAGGTCGGCAAGGCCACTCAAAAAAATCCCTAATCGTCGTCGAGACAAACAAGGAAAGCACGACATTGGAAAAGCTAGGGTTTGAGAGACAAAAGTTGTAAAAAGTAATAATCGATTGGGTGATTCCACCTCAAACGGTCGTGACCCTTTATATTTATAGGGTGGGGAGGTCTTGCCCCGCAAGGAATCCTTTTACATCTTGAAATCCGCAAGGACTCCTCAATTCTACTCGGACTTGGCCACCGCCGGATCGGCTACAAGACGTCACACCGGTCGACCGTTGAGGGATACCGGTCGGACCGGTGGCGTGAGCCTCGATCGACCTTGTGCAAAATTCGATTGTGAACATATGCCCCCTAGTTTTTTAGTAAAGCTTGCTGTCTAAGAAATAATTTTAAGGTCGATGTGACACTTCCCCGGCCATTTTTTTTGGTCTAAGGGCGATTTTTTGCTTTAAATCGGCCATATCTTATCAAGCATCTTGCCGGACACTTGGATGAAATATCTTCAAGTGCCTCCCGTTAAGAGCCCTTGAAAGTCGCCGTCCTTGCAAAGTCTCCACCATGTAAGAGTTCCCGAGCAAACCATGACAACCTTGTACGGTCCTTCCCAACTTGGAGACCACTTGCCGAACTTGTTGCTTTTAGATCCAATAGGTAAAAACGTCTTCCAAACCAAGTCATTTACCTAAAAAGATTTGGCTTTTACCTTCTTGTTGTATTCCCTAGCCACTCTCCTCTTGTCTTTCTCAATCTCTTCCATAGCCTCCATACGCTTGTTGGTCACTTCATCAATATTGTCCATTATCAAAGCATAATATGACTCAACATCAAGATTATTTTGCTTCGCAAGTCTATATGCACCTAGATTCACCTCAACGGGCAAAACAGCCTCTTGACCATACACAAGCTCAAAAGGAGTAGCTTTAGTAGCACCATGTCAAGAAATACGACGAGCCCATAAAGATTCGGATAATACCTCATGCCATCTTCTAGGATTGTCTTCTATCTTCTTCTTAATGAGCTTTACCAAGGTTTTGTTGCTAGACTTGGCTTGACCATTGGCTTGAGCATAATATGGAGATGAATTGAGCAATTTAATACCGGAGGAATCATCAAATTCACACACCTTTTTGGATATGAACGAAGTCTGCGGAATCCACCGTAGTCAAAGTCTGCGGAATGCCAAACCTATGTATGATATGTCCGGTAATAAACTCAATCACCTCTCTATGTGTCATATTCTTCAAAGGGAAAGCTTCAATCCACTTGGTGAAGTAATCGGTAGCCACAATCACAAAACAATGCCCCTTTGATGATGAAGGACGAATCTTGACAATAAATTCCGGACACCATCCTCCGAAAGGCCAAGGCTTAATGATCGGATGCATCAATGCACACAAACCGAACATCTCCATGTTTTTAACACTCTTCACAACCTTTATAGTATCTAAAACAATCGGCTATCATGGTAGGCCAATAAAAGCAAGCTCGCCCGAGGAGCCACTTCATCTTGGGAGCCGATTGATGAGTACCACAAATCCCTTCATGAGCCTCTGCCGTAGCCAACCTAGCTTGATCGGGACCCAAAACACTTCAAGAGAAAATCATCATGGCCCGACGATACAATTCATCATCATCAAGAACAAACTTAAGAGCCCATTGTCGAATTTTTTTTATCAACCGAACTGCTAGGATTATGCAAATAATCAACCGAGGCTCCCTCCAATCCCCCACCTCATTTTTGTCACAAAAAACCAAGGAGGAATCTTTACCGGGGACCGTCGGACCGGTCATGGCCATCGGTCGGACCGGTGCCATGGACCGACCCGGATCCGCATGACTGTCGGACGGACGGCGACATCGGTCGGACCATTGTCGCCGGTTAGACCGGTCGGCCGTGTTGACCCGACCGGTGCTTCTAGAGCAAAACACTCGTACCGTAAGCAACGGTTTGTGTTCTTGCAAATTTCTTTTTTCGAACATTATAACCGGATGCTTGTTGAGCCGGAGCATTAGCTATAGGATTTTCCTCTCGTGGCACGTGATAGATAACAAATTCATCCACACAAGATATGATATCTAAACACCTATCAAGATAAGCATTTAAAAAGCCATTTAAACATTGACATACCTTGAAAACTTGCTGCACCACCAATAAAGAATCTCCATATGCTTCCACATGTTTTAGTCCCATGTCATGTAAAATCTCCAACCCAATTAGAAGAGCCTCATATTCGGTTTGGTTGTTAGTACAATCATGATCCAATCGGTTAGGAGCTTCAAAAGCAGCCCCACTTGGCGAAATAATGACAAGTCCAACACCTCAACCATCTTTGCAAACCGATCCATCAAAATGCAACTTCCATGGAGTAAAAGTATCATAACCGACATTCAAATCAAGTTGCTTATCTACTCTATGTCCAACAATAAAGTCGGCAACAATTTGACCTTTCATAGAACTTAATGGCTCACAATGTAAACATATTCAACTAAAGCATAAGCCCATTTGCCGACTCTACCACTTAAAATTGGCTTATGCAACATGTATTTGATTATGTCGGTTTGACATGCTACTATGCAAGTACTAGGTAATAAATAATGCCTCCGAAGGACCGATTAGGCGACCGAGAGGGGGCGGTGAATGGGAGCCGATAAAATTTCTTCTCGAGGGAGATTGAAACTCCGACAAGACGAACTAGCTCGGTCGAACCCCCGAAATCACACGCTCCGCACTTCTACCTCCCGTTTGCCAAAACCACGTAGCCACCGGAGTGCTACCGGTCCTAGGAACAAACTCTACCAAGAACCACAACACACACGCAGCACCGACGGCGGAAACAACTCGAAAGCCGGCCAACCGCGAGGGGGGGCGGTTAGACCGGTATAGGGGGCGGTTAGACCGCCTCCACCCGGCAACCAAGAGATCCTCCGAAACGCCTCTTCGAGCACCAAAACACACCACGGTTTCACCAACGAGAGATCTCTCGGTCAAGGCCATGCTAGCTACCGGAAAATCTTGGCGAAAACCAAAACTTCACCCAAGGGCCTAGGGGCGGTTAGACCGGCTACCGGGGCGGTCTAACCTCCCGTACCCAAAGAACGAACCCCGACCAAGAACACCTAGCAACCGCACGAGAACGACCCCAAATTTCACCCGGACACTCCTCCGATCAAGGCGAACAAACTCACGGAGGAAAATCCGACGAAACAAAACTTTGACCCGGAAACACCCGGGCGGTTAGACCGCCCCCCGTAGGCGGTTAGACCGCCCCTTCCGTAAAACGAACCCGCGGGTCAAACCTCAACTTCCTCGCGCCCGATCTCCCGAATCACTCCACGGATTGCAGCCAAACTTTGGGAATAGCCGGGTTACCTCCGGGCAACCTCTACCTCAAACAAATCGACCCGAAACACTCACAATCAAGAGGAATCGAAGAAATCGCTTCTCTAGGTCAAGAACTCGCCCAACTCGAGAAATCACCAAATCGAGTCCGATTCAAAGGGGATTTGGGGGCAAAGTCACTAGCCAAAGAGGCACAAGAACCTCATACGTGACACCCACCAAAAACCCCAAGAAATCGTCCTCAAAACACCGCCAAAAAGAGCTCCGAAAATCAACACCAAAGAGACGGGAAAACCATCATGATGAACAACGCCAAACCTTCTATACATGCCATGAATGGTTCGTACAAGGTCTAGCTTGCCACCCAAACATCCATCCCTCTCTCTAGATCTCACATGAAGCTCTCAAGCTAGCCTTCTAAAAACCTAAGGAAAATGGAGAACGAAAATGGAAAAACCAAATGAGCTAGGGTTCCAAGAGTTGGTCGCCATCCTCTCACCTCTTGGGTTACATGGAGGCAACCGAATGTCTAAAATGCCCTTCTCTACTAACTAGGGATACAAGCCCCTCAAGGGCGGATTCGGAATTCTTGATGTATTCACCATCGAACGGATGCCCGGCCGACCGCACCGCGTAGCCTCAACGCAAGCCTTGCGATCCCGACGCGTGTCCTCCGCCTCGAAGCTTCCGGGCGCCTTGCGACCCCGAACCGGTCGGACCGGTTCTCCAAACCGGTCGGGCCGGTTTTAGCCGGACAGACCACGCCGGTCTTCGGCCTCGTCCTTGTGGCTCGGCCCGAGTAACCCGGTGATTTTCTGGTGAACCACCGCAAACCCCGCGAACTTGATGTAGCCTCCGCCAATCACCACTCATGACTTGGCTCCCATGAAGTCCCGGCTCGACCTTGGTTTTGTGGCTCAACCAAGAAACCGTCCACCGACTTCATCTTGCTATTCTTGCCACCATGCGGCCCGCACTCGACCCCCGCCGGCCACCGGGTCCCTCGAACGAAGCCTACTTGTCTTCTCCACACCCCGGAGGCCTCACCGAACAACGACCTTTCGCGCTTGTTCTTCACCCGCACCAACACGAGTCAAGCCGCAACCCGCACCCGCAATACTTAGCCAAGAATCGGTCCACACAACGTTGTCAATCGGTCATCACACAAGGAAGCGACCATCCACCGGTCCTCGAACCACACATGGTCCTCAATCTCCCCCTTGATGAGTGCATTGACAACACACACATGATAAGTAAAGAGAAAAGGAAAACAGAAAAGAAACAAAAAGAAAAACTCCAACAAGCGATCGAAAGCCGAGAAAGGCAAAAGACGAGATCACTTGAAGAAGACAAGTCTCGGACCCCTTAGGCAAGGGCAACGACTCGACACATCCGAGACAAAAACCATGCTCAAGCAAAGAGCACAAACCACCAAAGCACACAAGAGCTCCCCCCGCACAAATGCAAGCTCCCCCCGATCAAGTGCCAACTCGAGGCACAAACCGGTCGACCGGTTCCCATAATCGGTCGGCCGGTTCCACCAAAACCGGTCGACCGGTTTCCACGGCCGGTCAGCCGATTTCACACAGCAGACCATACCCCCAAAAGCCAAAAATGCAAAAGAAATGCACAAACTCCCCCTTGACACTTGGGATAGGTTCCGGGGGTACAAAGCAACTTTTCTCCACCTTCCTTTCTCCCCCTTGTTGCCAAGGCATGAATCAAGGCACAAATGCAATCTAGAGCTTCTCAAGTATACAAAATTCATCACAAGATGCTACACATGTCCAAATGAGCAAGTTAGATACTCTACAGTTTGTATGGACCTCAACTACATGATCACCAAGTTTCACAACCATTGGACAAGGCTAACAAGGATTTGAGTAATTCTGCGAAAAGTTACTCTCTCATACGCAAAAACCTAAACATGAGCAAAACATGCCAAAATGGCAAGGCCACACAAACTTCATGCTAGGACAACCATTCTAATCATAAGACCATCACAAACACCCACAAGCACCTCATGTCATGTCAAAGCCACCGAGCCATGTGCCTACTTCTATGTATGAGACTTCTCATTGGTAGGCATCATGCAACGGTTTAGCACCCAAAGCAAATTAAATTCAGATATATGACATGGGAGCATAGTTTCCAAGCATTTTTCATTTCATTTTCAGATTTGTAAATGGTACATGAAATGTCTTTGCGACAAAAAGGAACTTATGCTCCTCCACAAGATAAAGCAAGAGGGCTAAACATTTATGATGGCACACGAGCCTTTGGCCCCATATGATCAATAAACTAGCTATCCTAACACAAATTAAGCATAGCAAAGCCACTAAAACATGTCAAGATCATATAAAGGCATTTACACATGAGAGATCATATATGTGACATTTTTCAAAAAATTAGCCATCAACCATGGATCATTCATCAAGATCATCAAGAGCTAAGCCAAACTAACCGTAGCATACCAAACAAGCTCACAAGAACATATATAGCAACCCATGGTGAACAATGTATATAGGAGAAGCTTTTCCTATCCAATGCATATGATACAAAATGCATGCAATCTAAGATACAAGGATGCCTATACATCATGTTACATATGCCATGCCAAATGCAATAAATGCACAAAGGAAAGTGTCACACCCGAATTTGAAGGCAAACTCGAATGCATAAATTACATGTGCGCCAGATCAAGTTACACACACGTAATGACTCGGTGAATATCGATACAAGTGCCAAAGCGTAAAAGAGAGTATTAAAACCATTACATGACCGAGAGTCTCAACATCGTATCATCGAAGCGAGCAACTAGCGGCGGATCTTCGAGAGGAACTCCACGGCAGCCGATCGGTGGCACGCACGCCTAGCACTCAACATCAATCTTCAAGTCCGAGCAAAGAATCCGGGTTGTGTAGATGCAATAAATAAGCAAGCGTGAGCACATGCCGTACTCAAGAAGGGAGAAATATCATAATAAACATGCAAGGTCGTATAAGTGGATGGACAAGGGGTTTAAGCAAAGTTAGCATTTTAGTGGATCAAATTTTATTAAGCAACTTACTTACTAGCAAATGTAAGTGTATACCATCCCACAATTAATGTGTAACATCATAACCATGAACATAAAGTAAAGAATAAGTTAAATTCATCTTCCGATAGATTAATCATGTGAGGGTCCAGGCCGCTCTTGACCGTGAGCACGGCTAATCGATTAGTTTTACACTCTGCAGAGGTTGTACATCTTTACCCACAAGTCGCGTAAAATTCCCGGAGAACTTTAGACCCAACCACGCGATGCTGATCAGGAATCATACCACACCGCCGAGGTGTGATTGCATAGGGACGCTACGAGGCCTTTACAAAGATTCCCTAATGTGCAGCAACCCACTAGGTTTCAGGACGAAGCGGGGCATAAAGCTCCCTAGCGGGTACCGTGTCTTAGCAAAGCCCAACTCCCCGCTAGAGCAGGTCTATACTCCGTCAACGCCTCCCCATTTGTCCCTTTCAGGTAAGATCACCACAACACCAAGGTCTCTAATTATTCAGCCAAGCCAGAGCCATATAGCCTTGTGGTTGTACTGTTGTCCTGGGTGGTTCTCCATGTTCCAATTAAGCATATGGTCTTGCAATTAAATTACCATCAAAGAACATAGAGCATAAACGGATATCATGTTGTTCATTACCAACCCAGTTGAGCAACTAAGCAGCATCTACCATCAAGATTAATTAAGTAACCCGCTTACAAGGCAACAAATCAAAAGAATCTAGGCATAGTCCTTAATAGGAACCCGTCAAAATTAATGCAAGCAAGGAAGTAAATACGGTGATTAAATGCATGTTCATATAGGATAAAACGGGTATGACCAAGGACACTTGCCTCTCACAAGATCCGGATTTGCTCGAGTCTTCAAGTCTTCACCACGTAAAAATCTTCGGACGGCTCGTTCTCTACGCATCACACATTCACATGCAAGAGACAAAACAATAAAATAAGAAAACAATTCACCAATCTCTTCAAACAGGAACAAAAGCTTCACTAAACTGATCTACTCGTCGAGACGAACAAATGGATATAAAGAACGCTAAAAATGGAGCTAGAACGCATAATCTACGGCCAAAACAAGGTACGGGGGCTATTTCAGCAGAAAACTAGGCTTACGGGGGCCTAACCGGAAAAACTCGGGGCTAAAACGTAATTTTATAAAGAAACACAGGGGCTAAGGTGCAACATCACTAGGGCTGGACCTCGGGTAGAAAAGCTGGAAAGGCTAGGGTTCAAAACATAAAGAAAATGGGCCTAACACTAATTATTGTTGAACTGAGGAAGGGCTTAAACGTAAAACAAAAGAAAGTCGGGGTTTCTTTTGCAAAAACAGAACCGGCGCATGGCGGTGTTGACCGGCACGCCGGTTTGACCGGGGCTAGATGCGATCCGGGACCACGGATCTCGCGGTGGACGGTCGGGAGCATCCACAAGCGGTCGGCGGCGGCGGGCTCGCCGGGAGACGGGCGCGCGCGGCGGCAGGATCGCCGGCGTGGCTCGGAAAGGAGCCCCAAGGCACGGTTTGCGACGCGGAAAACAACGGGGCGAGCACGCAGCGCTTCGATCCTAACTGCAGCACAGGCGTGGACCGACGTGCGACGACGACGGCAAGAATCTCAAAGGGGCGGATAGCGGCGGCGGGAAAACTTCCGGCGATGGCGTCCCAGCGGCGTAGGACTCGACGACACCCAATGCGGCACCTGTGGCTTCCTCACGACCGTGCGAAGCTCCAGCACTACTCCTCGTCGGCGGAGAGGCAAAGACCGAGGGAAATCGACGGTCGGCGGCGCCCTAGGGTTTGGATGGCGGCGGCGCGAGGTTGTTGCGGATAGGGGGGGGCAAAACCCTAGGGAGGCGCGGCGGCGGCGGCTAAATAGGCCAAGGGGACCGCCCGGACGCGCGGGCCCAAGGAAGGGAGGAGGCGCGAGCACGCGACCGGCGCGAGCCGGGTGGCGCGGGCTCGGTTCGACCGGTGCGGCTCGGGTGCGGCCAAAGGTCGGGGATGACCACCGGGTCCCACCTGCCAGCGGAACAAGGAGGAGGAGGCGCGGGTCGGCTACTGGGCCGCCGGTGGGCTGCCGGATGCTGGCTGGGCCGCGCGGCTGAATTAAGCGAGCTGGGCCACGGAAGGGAAAAACAGTGCTGGGCTGCGAAGGGTTTGGGCCAAAAGAGGAGAAGGTAAAGGAGGGAAAGAAATTCTTTTTGCCATTTTCAAAAGAGCTCACCAAACTTGAATTCAAACACAAATTTGAATTCAAACAAATAAAAACAATGCAACAGCATGTGTGCAACAGTAAACTCCTATAGTTCATTAATTTAATTAAGAAAATAATTAAATGCCTATAAAAATTAAATAAAGCCTTAAGAATCCTTAAACAAGCATTTGTTTCTAAGCAAAATTTTATTAAAACAATAATTAAAATTTTTGGGTGTTACAAATCTTACCCCCTTAAGATGAATCTCGTCCTCGAGATTCGGAAGGATCAACAAAAAGATCCGGATAGTCTTCCTTCGCCTCATCCTCTCTTTCCCGAGTTGCCTCATCCTCTCGCATGATTACTCCACCGCACCTTGCACATCCCGATCACCCGATTCCTTGTGACACGTGCTAAAGTTTCCAAGATCCGGATGAGACGTTCGGTGTAAGTGAGATCCTCCTTGACGGTCAAACCATCCATAGGTAGTGGCTCTTTATCATGAGGTTGGAGACCCTTTTTCAATTGAGAGATGTGGAACACGTCATGCTCATCCGAGAGCTGATTTGGTAACTCCAACCTGTAGGCTACTTCTCCCACTCTCTCTAAGATCTTGAAAGGCCCGATAAAGCGAGGTGACAACTTTCCCTTTACTTTAAACCTCGCGCAAACCTCCGATTGGTGACACTTTTAGGTACACATAGTCACCTTCTTGGAGAACCACATCTCTCCTCTTTCCATCCGCATAACTTTTCTCGCCTTGATTGAGCAGCCCTCAAGTTTTCTCTTATGATCCGAACTTGTCTTTCCGCTTCCTTAATGATATCGGTTCCAAACAACCGACTCTCTCCGTTTGGCTCCAATACAAAGGTGTTCTACACTTTCTCCCATACAATGCCTCGAAGGGTGCCATCTTGAGGCTAGCCTGGTAACTGTTGTTGTAAGAAAACTCAGCGTAGGGCAAACTCTTATCCCAGCTACCTCCATGCTTAAGAGCACAAGCTCTCAACATGTCCTCCAGAATCTGGTTAGTCCTCTCAGTCTGTCCATCTGTCTGTGGGTGATAGGCTGAGCTGAAAGTTAACTTCGTATCCAAGGATTCATGAAGCTTTTCCCAGAAACGAGATGTGAACTGAGTACCCCTGTCGGACACTATCTTCTTAGGTACACCATGCAAGCACACGATCCTGGACATGTACAACTCAGCTAGCTTTGCCCCTGTATAGGTGGTTCGCACCGGTATGAAGTGAGCAACCTTTGTTAAACGATCAACTATAACCCATATTGAATCATACCCATCACGAGTGCGGGGCAACCCAACAATGAAATCCATACCAATCTCTTCCCACTTCCACTCGGCACCTTCAACGGCCGAAGCAATCCCGCCGGCTTTTGATGCTCGGCTTTAACCCTATGACGGGTGTCGCACAAGGCCACATGGGCGGCTACATCCCTCTTCATCCCATACCACCAATACCTTTGCTTGAGATCTTGATACATCTTGGTGCTTCCGGGTGAATGGAATAAGCCGAATCATGAGCCTCTCTTAAGATGGTCTTTCGAAGATCTCCCACATCGTGCACACAAATCCCGTTTCTAAACCATATAGTTCCCTGGTCATCCTCTGTGAAATCTGTGGCTTTACCCTTTTCCATAGTCTCTCTGATTTCTTTTATCTCTATATCTTCCAGTTGTCCTTTGCGTATCTCCCTGCTCCAAGACAGACTCTACCTCCGGGGTAACTCCCTCGGTTTGAGCAACTATTCCCAGATTGAGTTTTTCAAACTCCTTCATCGGCTCTTCGAGCAACCGGAATGTCAAAGCCATGTTGGCATGTCCCTTCCGACTCAAAGCATCTGCCACCAAGTTTGCCTTCCCAGGATGATAGTGTATCTCCAGATCATAATCCTTAATCAGATCTAGCCAGCGACATTGTCTCATATTCAAATCTTTCTGAGTGAAGATGTACTTTAAACTCTTATGATCTGTATAAATCTGGCACTTGGTTCCCATAACGTAGTGTCTCCAAATCTTCAACGCGTGAACCACTGCCGCTAACTCCAGATCATGGGTAGGATAATTTAGCTCATGTTTTCTCAACTGTCGAGATGCATAGGCTATAACATGTCCTTCCTGCATGAGAACACACCCTAAACCTTGTCGGGACGCATCGCAGTAGATATCAAAACTCTTTTGCAGGTCTGGCATCACTAGAATTGGAGCTGAAGTCAACCTCTTCTTCAATTCCTCAAAACCGGCTTGACAGCATCCGTCCACTTGAACTCTTTATCCTTCTCCGGTAGTGACGTAAGCGGCTTTGCTACTTTAGAGAACCCTTCAATGAAACGACGATAATACCCCGCAAGGCCAAGGAAACTCCCCGATCTCCTTGACGATCCGTGGCGGCTCCCATTTCAATACGTCACTGACCTTTGCTGGATCCACTGAAATACCACCATCTGTGATGATATGCCCAAGGAAAGAGACTTCCTTCAACCAAAAATCACACTTGCTAAACTTGGCATACAACTGATGCTCTCTCAGCTTTTGCAACACAAGCCTCAGATGTTCCTCATGCTCCTTCTCATTCTTGGAGTAAATCAAGATGTCGTCAATGAACACCACAACAAACTTATCCAGGTACTCCATAAAAACTTTGTTCATCAGATACATGAAGTAGGTAGGTGCATTGGTTAATCCAAAAGACATGACCGTGTACTCATAGAGTCCATACCTAGTGGTGAACGCAGTCTTAGGAATATCTGATAATCGATCTTCATCTGATGATAACCAGAACGTAAATCAACCTTTGAGAACACCTTAGCACCTCTAATCTGATCAAACAAATCGTCAATGCGGGGCAATGGATACTTATTCTTGATAGTAACATCGTTGAGCGATCGGTAATCCACACACATCCGCTGAGTACCATCCTTCTTCTCCACAAAGATAACCGGTGCTCCCCAAGGTGATGAGCTAGGACGAATGAATCCCTTCTCCAATAGCTCCTTAATCTGCTTCTTAAGCTCAAGTAATTGATCACTGGACATTCTGTAGGGGCGCTTAGAGATAGGTGCAGTACCAGGTAAAAGATCGATAACAAACTCAACTTCTCGATCGGGCGGCATACCCGGCGGCACCATCCGGGAACACATCCGGGTAATCACACACCACCTTAATGTCCTTTAAAGATTCACCATTCATCCGGTTTATCGAACACCCTTCTATTGACGGTAGCGCGGCTCGCAAATTCAACTGCTCGCCGTCTAAACCGGTGAGGAGAACTCGACTTCGTGGCATACCGGATTTCTCCTTTGAACTTACCCAACCATCCCATTCCAAGTACCACATCAATGCCAATAGAATCCAATACTATGGGGTCTGCTTGAAAATCCTTCCCCAAAATCTGAAGATTAACCCTGTTACATCTGTATATTGCCTTCATGTCTCCTCTTGCCGAACTTACTAGCATGGGACGGGGCATGGTGCTCATGGGGATGTTAAGTCTAGCTGCGCAGTGAGAGGTAATGAAAGAATGAGTTGCTCCAGCATCAAACACAACTGAAGCGAGAGCGGAGTTGACAAAACACATGCCGAACACTACTCGGGGGTTCTCTTGAGCAGTCTCTGCACTCACGTGGTTGACTCTACCACGTGCAAAATTCTGTTTTCCCTTGCTACCCTTCGAAATCTGGCTCTCGTTCCTCATCTGCTGGCTATGATGACTCTGTGCTGGAGTGTTGGGGGCATTCCTCTTAGGGCAGGCATTTACATAATGCCCAACCTTTCCACACCTTAAGCAGGCGGTACCTCTGGGGTTGCTAGTCTTCACTGGGGTGACAGCTGGCGCCATCTGACGACTCCGTAGAGGACGGGGTCGTGAAGTCTGCTGCACTGGACACTGAAACTGCTGTTGACCAAAGTCCTCAATAGGGCCTTCGAACTGAAAGGGAGTCTCTTGAGGTGGATTAAAGCGAGGGCGAGTGCTACTTCCAGACTGTCCAGGGGTAGTGGCTTTCCTCTTTAAGTCTTCCAACTCCTTGCGAATGCACTCTAAACCAATGGCCTTGTCTAGCAACATCCGAAAGGATGGAAAGGTGTGGGATATGAGCCGGTACCGGAGTGGTTCGGCTAATCCCTCCAAGAACAACTCTTGCTTCTTCACATCATCAACAACCTCCTCGAGAGCATAACGAGACAACTCAACGAACTTGTCCCCGTACTCTATCACGTACATCTCTCCTTGCTTGAGTGCCGGGAACTCCTTCTTCTTTAACTTCATAAGGCCGGGTATATGATAGCTCCTGAAGCTGGTGGTGAACTCCTGCCAAGTGATAGCATCAGGGGTGGCATGAGCGGCAACGTAGGCATCCCACCAAGCTGACGCTGTCCCCTGAAGTCGACCTGAAGCATACAAGACCTTCTCTCTATCGTCGCACTGTGCGATGGTGAGCATCTTCTCCACTGTCTTCAGCCAATCGTCAGCCTCCAATGGATCAACTGCATGAGAAAACACCGGCGGGCAATGGCTCATGAACTGCCGGTGCTTGTCCTTATGAGGCTGGTTCTGATTTATCTGAGCCCGCATGCTTGTCATGTTGGTGGACATGTCCCGTAGAAGCCGCATCCGTGCAGCCGAACCGCTGCTGCATCGCCGGATCCATTTGACTTTGCTGTTGGGTGATACTAAAATGGCCACTCGTCCTCTGATGTGGATCCAAACCTGGTGTTCACCATCTGAGGGTTAGGATCATGAGATTTAAATACTAGAGTAAAGAGATGACTCCGAAAGATGAAGCAACACGAACTTCCAGATTAAGACAGATTATGCTTGCCCCAATAAATCAAGTGCAACTATCATTATTGATATCCATAAATTATGAAATTTCTCCAGAACAGGGGGTATGTAATTATGAAACTAATCCAACTGGAATCAACGCAATCGGAGATCTAGAAGTTCAGATACAAAATAAACAAGTCGACTGGGTCAGCAGAGTTTCCAGATTCTGGTAGCTCCAATGTTTCGTTCATAACTCCCAGAATATACATTGGATGGTGCTGAATTTTTGATAGAAAATCCTATATGGAATTTATGAACTAACCCAACTGGTTTCATGTCGTTTGGAGTTCTGTAGCTTGAGATATAACCAAAACATTACTGCTATGTCAGAGAGCTGCGTGAACAGATTTTTGTATCCACAAGATTTGTTGGAGAGAAAGAGAAAGTTGGATAAAGGAAGGGATAGATCAAGCAAAGATTACTCAAGGTTGCGAGGATTGGGAAAGAATTACACCCCCACTAACAAACTAGCTACTAAACTCGATGTCATTGTGGTCATCACTCCACAACACACCGCACTCAAACAAAGATCCAAATCAAGCATTTATCACAAAATCAAACATTCAAACACACCTCTAAACTAAGCACACGTTAAGACGTCGCATCTATCGATTTTACTAAGAAAGATCTTAAAGCTCCTACATCCTAAAAAAAAGATCGTTGAAATGACCACGATGGGGTCACTTGATTACTGGGAACGATCAGGAACACGTGTAGGGTAGGATAACGAAAGATTGGAGAGGAGTACAGCAGATGCTAAAGGTTCCTTAAGGCAAGATCAAGGAAGTTTAGAGTGAAAAGATTGATCAAGATGAGGTAGAGAACAAGTAGATTATCAAGGATGAGGTTAAAAGCAAGGATAAGTGTATTAAAATAGAATTAAAGCATAGCATGAAGTGGGAATGGCTTCTATGATATTATAATCCTTAAATTCGACCATTTTCCAACTAGGCTAACGTCCTACAGTCAACACGGCTCTGATACCACTTTGTCACACCCGAATTTGAAGGCAAACTCGAATGCATAAATTACATGTGCGCCAGGATCAAGTTACACACATGTAATGACTTAGTGAATATCAGATACAGTGCCAAAGCGTAAAAGAGAGTATTAAAACCATTACATGACCGAGAGTCTCAACAACGTATCATCAGAGCGAGCAACTAGCAGCGGATCTTCGGAGAGGAACTCCACAGTACCGACGCGGTGGCACGCACGCCTAGCACTCAACATCAATCTTCAAGTCTGAGCAGCAATCCGGGTTGTGTAGATGCAATAAATAAGCAAGCGTGAGCACATGTCGTACTCAGCAAGGGAGAAATATCATAATAAACATGCAAGGCTGTATAAGTGGATGGCCAAGGGGTTTAAGCAGAGTTAGCATTTTAGTGGATCAAATTTTATTAAGCAACTTACTTACTAGCAAATGTAAGTGTATACCATCCCACAATTAATGTGTAACATCATAACCATGAACATAAAGTAAAGAATAAATTAAATTCATCTTCCGATAGATTAATCATGTGAGGGTCCAGGCCGCTCTTGACCGTGAGCACGGCTAATCGATTAGTTTTAAACACTCTGCGGAGGTTGTACATCTTTACCCACAAGTCGCGTAAAAACTCCGAAGAGCTTTAGACCCAACCACGCGATGCTGATCAGGCATCATACCACACTGCCGAGGTGTGATTGCATAGGGACGCTACGAGGCCTTTACAAAGATTCCCTAATGTGCAGCAACCCACTAGGTTTCAGGACGAAGCGGGGCATAAAGCTCCCTAGCGGGTACCGTGTCTTAGCAAAGCCCAACTCCCCGCTAGAGCAGGTCTATACTCCGTCAACGCCTCCCCATTTGTCCCTTTCAGGTAAGATCACCACAACACCAAGGTCTCTAATTATTCAGCCAAGCCAGAGCCATATAGCCTTGTGGTTGTACTGTTGTCCTGGGTGGTTCTCCATGTTCCAATTAAGCATATGGTCTTGCAATTAAATTACCATCAAAGAACATAGAGCATAAACGGATATCATGTTGTTCATTACCAACCCAGTTGAGCAACTAAGCAGCATCTACCATCAAGATTAATTAAGTAACCCAGTTACAAGGCAACAGTCAAAAGAATCTAGGCATAGTCCTTAATAGGAACCCGTCAAAATTAATGCAAGCAAGGAAGTAAATACAGTGATTAAATGCATGTTCATATAGGATAAAACGGGTATGACCAAGGACACTTGCCTCTCACAAGATCCGGATTTGCTCAGAGTCTTCAAGTCTTCACCACAGAAAAATCTTCGGACGGCTCGTTCTCTACGCATCACACATTCACATGCAAGAGACAAAACAATAAAATAAGAAAACAATTCACCAATCTCTTCAAACAGGAACAAAAGCTTCACTAAACTGATCTACTCGTCGAGACGAACAAATGGATATAAAGAACGCTAAAAACGGAGCTAGAACGCATAATCTACGGCCAAAACAAGGTACGGGGGCTATTCACGCAGAAAACTAGGCTTACGGGGGCCTAACGGAAAAACTCAGGCTAAAACGTAATTTTAAAAAGAAACACAGGGGCTAAGGTGCAACATCACTAGGGCTGGACCTCGGGTAGAAAAGCTGGAAAGGCTAGGGTTCAAAACATAAAGAAAAAGGGCCTAACACTAATTATTGTTGAACTGAGGAAGGGCTTAAACGTAAAACAAAAGAAAGTCAGGGTTTCTTTTGCAAAAACAGAACTGGCGCATGGCAGTGTTGACCGGTACGCCGGTTTGACCAGGGGCTAGATGCGATCTGGACCTCAGATCTCGCGGTGGACGGTCGGGAGCATCCACAAGCGGTCGGCCGGCGGCGGGCTCGCCGGGAGACGGCGGCGCGCGGCGGCGGGATCGCGGCGTGGCTCGGAAAGGAGCCCCAAGGCACGGTTTGCGACGCGGAATACAACGGGGCGAAGCACGCGGCGCTTCGATCCTAACCGCAGCACACGGGCGTGGACCGACGCGCGACGACGACGGCAAGAAACTCGAAGGGGCGGATAGCGGCGGCGGGAAAAAATTCCGGCGATGGCGTCCTAGCGATGTAGGACTCGACGGCACCCAATGCGGCACTCGCGGCTTCCTCACGACCGTGCGAAGCTCCGGCCCTACTCCTCGTCGGCGGAGAGGCAAAGGCCGAGGGAAAAATCGACGGTCGGCGGCGCCCTAGGGTTTGGATGGCGGCGGCGTGAGGTTGTTGCGGATAGGGGGGGGCAAAACCCTAGGGAGGCGCGGCGGCGGCGGCTAAATAGGCCAAGGGGACCGCCCGGACGCGCGGGCCCAAGGAAGGGAGGAGGCGCGAGCACGCGACCGGCGCGAGCCGGGCGGCGCGGGCTCGGTTCGACCGGTGCGGCTCGGGTGCGGCCAAAGGTCGGGGATGACCACCGGGACCCACCCGCCGGCGGAACAAGGAGGAGGAGGCGCGGGTCGGCCAGCGGGGCTGCCGGTGGGCTGCCGGATCTTTGGCCGGGCCGCGCGGCTGAATTAAGCGAGCTGGGCCACGGAAGGGAAAAACAGTGCTGGGCTGCGAAGGGTTTGGGCCAAAAGAGGAGAAGGTAAAGGAGGGAAAGAAATTCTTTTTGCCATTTTCAAAAGAGCTCACCAAACTTGAATTCAAACACAAATTTGAATTCAAACAAATAAAAACAATGCAACAGCATGTGTGCAACAGTAAACTCCTATAGTTCATTAATTTAATTAAGAAAAATTAATTAAATGCCTATAAAAATTAAATAAAGCCTTAAGAATCCTTAAACAAGCATTTGTTGCTAAGCAAAATTTTATTAAAACAATAATTAAAATTTTTGGGTGTTACGAAAGCTATACATATGCTACACAAGGAGCTTCACCACCAACTTAGGAAACCAACCACACACACAAATCTCACAAAAGACCGGCTCCTCGAGGGGAGGCAAAAAGGGCTCGACACCACCGGCAAAAGAGCAAAGGAGCACAAAACTCACAAGCTCCCCCTAAACACATGCACTAGGGCCAAAAAGCATACAAAGCTCACCCTACACACATGATATAGAGAAGGAGCAAAACAAACCAAGTGGCTTGACCAAGGCCACACACTCGAAGGTCACAAAGCACTCACCTTTATCATTTCTTCACAATTCACTCATCCTTGTCCACCATCCCCGAAAGTGATGCACCTACATGTCACCACGGGGTATGAGGCCGAAGAACCACCCCCGATATCAACCAAATGTTCTCCGGGCCTCCTACCCGCAACTCAAAACCAAGAGCGAGAACGACCAAATGACTCAACACCGGGGTTAGTCCCAAAGGTGTGAAACCGGTGTCGGGCCATTTCCTCAAAAGTAGGGTTAGCAACATTCATCCTACCCCCGCCTATCAATACGCCGATCCATCCTGTCAAACCTATCAAACCCGGAACCACCATGGGAACACCATCCCGTCTCACCGAAGGAGTACGAGTACCACGAAAGGGAAAGCATGGTCCGTAGCCCCTCCGAGACTCAAAATCGCGACCTCTCCCAAACTCGTATTGATCACGAGGTGGAGAACGTCCAGCAAACTCAACGCCACCAGACTCAAAGTGTCTACCATCTGCACCATGACCAAGGGAACTGAAACCACCAGCATCACGACCTCGAAAATAGAAGCGCCCGAAACCGGGGAGGGCCGGCTCGACCGCCTAGCCGGGCCGGCCCGACCGCCCTCTCCGGACCACCACCGGGCTACGGGATTTCTCATATCCCCATGCCGGATCCTTACGCACAAAGCCCTTTCCCTTAGGCGGTGGCATACGAGGCTCGGGCACACCATGAGAAGGGTGGTACTGTCCTTGTTCGCCCACTCCTTAGCCATTCTCGCCTCTCTCTTTCTCTTATAGCAAAACTCTCTCTTGTGACCATCTTTTCCACAAAACTCACAATGGAAAAGGATTGGTTTGGGCTTAGGCTTGGGGAGAGGCTCTCCACTTGGTTTCTCACTAGGCTTTTCACTTGCCTTCTCACTCGGTTTTTCTCTCGGTTGGTTTAGCTTGGATGCAAACTTGTCTTTGGGTGTGAGTTGTGGTGGAACTGAAACATTCCCAAAT
Organism: Cenchrus americanus; assembly: GCA_947561735.1. NCBI lineage: Eukaryota > Viridiplantae > Streptophyta > Magnoliopsida > Poales > Poaceae > Cenchrus > Cenchrus americanus. The sequence continues at coordinate 15,742,020 of OX387239.1, forward strand.
TTCCTTTCTCTCTCACCACTGCCCTCACCAACCTTATCCAATCCCAAAGCCCAACCATCAAAGCGCTTACAGCTAGCAATCATCATACCAAGCTGAGGTTCTTGACTCGACAACCAACTCAGCGCTTCACGCAACTTATCATTCTCATCTTGCAAGCGACCAACACATTTTGCAAGATCCAAATTCTTCATAGCATGCAACTCACATGTAGAACAAGAAGTAGGAATAGGCACTTTCAAATCAGCCTCTAGCGAACCAATGCGAGAACGAAGCTCAACAATTTTCTCATGCAAACCAGGGCAAGAAGTGCAAGCACCAAGCAAAGTGGGTCTAGATTGAAGCTCACCAATTCAACTCTAAGCACATCTAGTTCCTCACACTTGGAGGCATACTTCTCCCTAAGATCAGTCAAGTCGTCTAGGAAAGCAGAGCAATCAAGCACAATCATTTTCATCGAAACAACGGGGCTAGCCTTAAGCGAATCAATTTCAAGCTTGCTATCAAGTACCGTGTTTCTAGCTCGGCCCACTCTAGTCCTAGCATCCTCGAGCAAAGATCTAAGCTTCTTCCTAAGCTTCTTAGCCTCTCTAAGCATGTGATCGCGATTATCAAGCAAGTCAACCAACTCCTCACTCTCCTTGCGCAAAGAAGAGAGCTCATCACATACCTCATCCTCGGAATCCAAGTCCGAGGCGTCCTTCCGGCTTCTCTTGTCGCTCGAACCGCAAGCCATGCCGCGAAGTCGTCCTTGAGGCTTAGGCCCGTCACACAAAGGCCGTTGAGATACTTGCCGGGTTCTTCTTCTTCTTCCTCTTCTTCTCATCCTCTTCGTCTTCATCACTCGAGCTTGAAGACGTGTCCTCGGAATCGGACTCGATGTCGCTTCATCTCTTCATCTTCTCTCGAGACCGTGCCTTCTTCCCATGTCCATGATCCTTCTTCTTGGACTTCTTCCTCTTGTCCTTGAACTTGTGCTTGTCGTGGTTGTTCACCTTCGGACACTCGGTGAAATAGTGTCCAGTCTTGCCGCACTTGAAGCATGTCCTCGTGTTCCCCCTCATGTTCACGCGGTTCTCGTGCAGCCTCTCGAACCGCCTCATCAGGAGCGCCAGCTCGTCCTCTCCAAGCACGTCGAACTCCTCATCTGGCATAGACATCAAGGAGGACAAAAAAAAACATCCCGGTGGATGGGTTAGTATTAGCCTTTCCTTTCAAACCACCGACGAGGGCGAGACTATGAGAGTCAGTCGGGCCCTCGATCTTGGCTGTCATGCCCCTATCCACCTCAGCCGACTTGAGCTTCGAGAACAGCTCGTTCACCGTCAGAGTGTCATACTTCTCCGACTCGACAATGGCCTCGAACTTTCCTCCCCAAATCGTACGATCCAAAGAGTGTAAGAGCTTGACCGCTCTATCATGATCATCGTACGGGAGCACGTCCACATTGGCCCTCATGTTGTTCACAAGCACCGTGAACCTTCGAAACAAGGCATCGATGGACTCACCGGGGAGATGAGTGAAGTTCTCGTACTCTCTCCGTACGTCGCATACATCCGTGCCTCGAACCCGGGCGTACCCAACATGAGCCTCCTTCAACACCGCCCAAATCCTACAAGCCAAGTGCTCGGTGTGCACCCGATCGAACTCAGGCTGACACAAAGCATGAAACAAGTAGTCGACCGCCTTGTTGTTGGCCTCGAATCTGTCCCTCGATCCTAGAGCAAGGAAATCCATCGGCTGGACATAGCCTGTGTCCACCGTGACATCCCAAAGAAGCTGACCCTTTCCGTGGAGGAACGCACCCATCCGCTTGCTCCACATCTGGTAGTTCTTGCCATCGAAGTGTGGAGGACTCGAACCCCATTCCTGGTACGCCATCCTTGGATCTTAGGCGGTTAGAGTCAATAAAGACCCGAACCGGCTCTGATACCACTTGAAGGACCGATTAGGCGACCGGAGAGGAGGGAGTGAATGGGAGCCGATAAAAATTCTTCTCGAAGGAGATTGAAACTCCGACAAGACGAACTAGCTCGGTCGAACCCCCAAAATCACACGCTCCGCACTTCTACCTCCCGTTTGCCAAAACCGGGTAGCCACCGGAGTGCTACCGGTCCTAGGAACAAACCCTACCAGCAACCACAACACACACACACAAGACCGACGGCGGAAACAACTCGAAAGCCGACCAACCGAGGGGGCGGTTAGACCGGGTATAGGGGGCGGTTAGACCGCCTCCACCCGGCAACCAAGAGATCCTCCGAAACTCCTCTTCCGAGCACCAAAACACACCACGGTTTCACCAACAGAGATCTCCGGTGAAGGCCATGCTAGCTACCGGAAAATCTTGGCGAAAACCAAAACTTCACCCAAGGGCCTAGGGGCGGTTAGACCGGCTACACCGGGGCGGTCTAACCTCCCGTACCCAAAGAACGAACCCCGACCAAGAACACCTAGCAAACCGCACAAGAACGACCCCAAATTTCACCCGGACACTCCTCCGATCAAGGCGAACAAACTCACAGAGGAAAATCCGGCGAAACAAAACTTTGACCCGGAAACACCCGGGCGGTTAGACCGCCCCCTCGTAGGCGGTTAGACCGCCCCTTCCGAAAACGAACCCGCGGGTCAAACCTCAACTTCCTCGCGCCCGATCTCCCGAATCACTCCACGGATTGCGGCCAAACTTCGGGAATAGCTAGGTTACCTCCGGGCAACCTCTACCTCAAAGGAATCGACCCGAAACGCTCACAATCAAGAGGAATCGAAGAAATCGCTACTCTAGGTCAAGAACTCGCCCAACTCGAGAAACCACCAAATCGAGTCCGATTCAAAGGGGATTTGGGGGCAAAGTCACCAGCCAAAGAGGCACAAGAACCTCATACGTGACACCCACCAAAAACCCCAAGAAATCGTCCTCAAAACACCGCCAAAAAGAGCTCCGAAAATCAACACCAAAAAGACGGGAAAACCATCATGATGAACAATGCCAAACCTTCTATACATGCCATGAAAGGTTCGTACAAGGTCTAGCTTGCCACCCAAACATCCATCCCTCTCTCTAGATCTCACATGAAGCTCTCAAGCTAGCCTTCTAAAACCCTAAGGAAAATGGAGAACGAAAATGGAAAAACAAATGAGCTAGGGTTCCAAGAGTTGGCCGCCATCCTCTCACCTCTTGGGTTATATGGAGGCAACCGAATGTCTAAAATGCCCTTCTCTACTAACTAGGGATACAAGCCCCTCAAGGGCGCATTCGGAATTCTTGATGTATTCACCATCGGACGGATGCCCGGCCGACCGCACCTCGCGTAGCCTCAACGCAAGCCTTGCGATCCCGACGCGTGTCCTCCGCCTCGAAGCTTCGGCGCCTCGCGACCCCGAACCGGTCGGACCGGTTCTCCAAACCGGTCGGGCCGGTTTTGGCCGCACGCCCACGCCGGTCTTCGGCCTCGGCTTTGTGGCTCGGCCGAGTAACCCGGTGATTTTCTCGGTGAACCACCGCAAACCCCGCGAACTTGATGTAGCCTCCGCCAATCACCACTCATGACTTGGCTCCCATGAAGTCCCGGCTCGACCTTGGTTTTGTGGCTCAACCAAGAAACCGTCCACCGACTTCATCTTGTCGTTCTTGCCACCATGCGGCCCGCACTCGACCCCCGCCGGCCACCGGGTCCCTCGAACGAAGCCTACTTGTCTTCTCCACACCCGGAGGCCTCACCAAAGCAACGACCTTTCGCGAGTCAAGCCGCAACCTCGCACCCGCAATACTTAGCCAAGAATCAGTCCACACAACGTTGTCAATCACTCATCACACAAGGAAGCGACCATCCACCGGTCCTCGAACCACACATGGTCCTCGGCCTCAACTTGGTACAAGTATGATATAATGATAAACACAACTTTTCAATAAAAGTCTACCTTGTTTCAACGTCCAAAAAACTTCTACTCTCATATGCAACAATGTACTCCTTGCCTTCGGTCTCTTGAGTCAAACACCTCCAATAACATACTTTTCATCCGCTACATACAACTTGAAAGGAATACAACACTTGGGTGCTTGAAGAACGGGTGGCGAAGTCAAATAACTCTTAATCTCATAAAATGCCTCTTGTTTCTTTACCCCTCAAGTGAAGTCAACATCATTTTTCAACCGTAGTAAAGGAGTAAGAGCATTCACCTTCCGGACAAGTTACAAATGAACCTCCTCAAATAATTTACCTTGCCCAAGAAATTTTTTAAATCCTTTATACAAGTAGGTGCTTTAACATTCCGAATTGCCTCAATCTTCTTAGGATCTATCTCTATGCCTTTCGATGTACAATAAAGCCCAAGAATTTCTTAGCAGATACACCAAAAGCACATTTTAGTGGATTCGTCTTTAATTTATACCGACGCATTTCTTCAAATGTAAGTCTTAAATCAGCTAAATGAGAATCATCTCCACCGATTTGACAACAATAACATCGATATAAACCTCTACTATGATGCCAAGCAAATCATGAAAGATTAAATTCATAGCTCGTTGATAAGTAGCACCCGCATTTTTCAATGTAGAAGTCATGACAACCCACTCAAACAAAGCCAACGAAACCTGGACATACGAAAGCCGTTTTGGATATATCCTCATCGGCCATAAAGATTTGATTGTAACCAGCATTACCATCAAGAAAGCTAAGAATTCTATGTCCCGATGCAGCATTAAGAAGAAAATCGGCTATAGGCATAGGATATTCATCTTTAGGAGTAGCCCTATTAAGATCTCTAAATTCAATGCAAACAAGAAGTTTTTTTTGTTCCTTTTTTCTCAACAGCACAATATTAGAGATCCAATTAGCATAACGATATGGCCTAATAAACTTTGCATCAAGTAATCGATTGACTTCCTCTTTTCACTCGGTCATAAATATCGGGATTAAAGTTTCTACGAGGTTGTTTATAAGGCCTAAACCAGGTTTAATAGGTAAATGATGCTCAACTAAATCACGACTTAAACCAGGCATTTCATTGTAGTTCCATGCAAAGCAATCAACATAGTCTTTTAACAAATTTATTAAATCATATTTAAACAAAGGATCAAGATTCTTGTTTACAAATGTCGGCCTAGGTACAATGTCATCACCAATATGAACCTCCTCCGAAGGATCACCGACGTAAACCCTTGTCCCAACTTGCTCAAATCATCAAAGTCTTTGATTGCCTCACAAATATGGTTCTTATGCGCCCGATATAGTGCTCTCTCCTTTGTTGCAACCACTCCGGATAAGCATCCATGAAATCGACAGAGAGGTTCTAGCCCGATCAACGATCGGCTTCATGACAACAAGAGCAAAGCCATCTTTGGTAGAATCAATAAGTTTTTAATTAGATAAATCTACACCATTTATGCACTTAAGATTCTCATGATTATCCATAGTAGAACTATCGAGCACCGCAACACAAGCCGATGCATCACCATGAACAATCTCTACCTCGTCGCCTACACATTGGATTAAAAATTGATGCAAGGTAGAAGGCACACACCGATTTGCATAAATCCAATCACGACCAAGGATGAGACCGAAGTTACCTTGTGTCTCGGCGATGAAGAATGTCGTAGCTAACGTCTTGCTCGCAACGGTGAGCTCCATAGAGATGACGCCTTTAACTCCCACTAGCTCATCTCCTCCAACACCACCGACGGTCATGTTGGTCTTGATCGGCTCATCATTTGAACCTCCAAGCTTCTTGAACAAAGAATACGACATCAAGTTTACGATCGCTCCTCCGTCCACCAACATGCGAGAGATAGGCTTCCCATTGATGTGTCTCTTCATGTACAAAGCCTTCAAATGATTTTAAGTAGCTTTAGGCTTCGGAAAATAGCTTCCTTTGGCACAAAGTCGAGATGCGTGACAACCTCCTCCGAGAGCACATAACCACCCATACACATGTGTATCACGTTGATGTCCAAATTCATGCGCTCGGGCGAAGAATCGTAGTCAACAAGCTCCTCATCGTCTTCGGGGCGGGATCCGATGCGGACTTGTCATCACAAACCATGGGAACCGAAGAAGAGAACCGGCGGCGTCTCGCGTCATCGGTCCGACCGTCGAGATCGACCGGTCCGACCGGTGTGACCCGCCCAACCGACTCCTCCACCGCTTGATCGGCGCGGGCCGGGAGCCGGTCTTGATTCTCCACTCTTTCCCCGGAGGTACCATGGGCCTATATTGGTTGAAAGCTTTATCCCATTGCTTCTCTAGCTCCTTCTCCCTCTTCTCTAGAAACCTTAGGTGTTGAAGCTTCCTCCTTTGTGTGCGAGTCAATCCGGGAGGACACCACCTAGGCAAGAAGTATTTGGAGTTGGAACCACTCCTATTGTCCTCATGGTCACTATCAGCAGCAAATACCCCTGGAGTTGATGTCACAATCTTATTGTTTAGAACAATCGGTCTTTTGCCATCCTCTCTGATGTGAACATACATTGACCCAATCTGAATAATATCTTGGCCGTAGTCCTCTCCGGATCAACTTCCATCTTCTCGCATCTCCTCCCTTTGCTTTGGCTTGTAAACTTGCTTTACTAGAGGTGGCACAGCTTTTTCCGGCCACACCCGTCCGACCGGTGATAGCGACCGGTCCGCCGGTCCGGTCGCGGTGACCTTGATCGAACGGTGAGGATCCAATCGGTCTTGGACACGCCCGGGAGATTCCGTCAAAAGCCGATTCCCGTCCACTCCATCCGGGATGAAAGGCTTGTTGATACGGCACCCACATCACTCCATTACTATCATATACCGGGGGCGCGGTTCATTTGAACTTGATAACACCCATGGTGGAGTAAAGCGTTGCCCTTGCCGTGATGATTCACCCTTGAGTCTTGTAGCAACCCCGGGAGGTGAAGATGACCCTCCTTGGTGTGTAGGTGACCTCATCCTTTTTTTAACGGCCGATCACTTGTAACAACCTTTTGCTTGGATACTTATCACATAACATATCGAAAGTGACCTTTTGCTTAGGACCACTCCCCGATTTTTTGCTACATTAAGTTTCCCTGTTTCCAATCTCCGGACGGTTTGGCTTGATCATCCTCGGACAACTCCGGTGGTACACCGGTCCGACCGGTCCCTCCGCCGGTCCGACCGGTCCGGCCGCAGATGGCTCGGATGGTCGCCGATCGATGGGTGTGGACGACCCTTGCCCCGCATGTCCGGAGGCACTCACCGTAACCTTGAATGTCTCTTTGCCATCGAAGTCTTCTCATACTCAACTTTGCGAATTAGCTCATTTCCTCTCAAATCGGTCTTAGCCTCCCCGATTACCACATTCTTGCCTTTTATTGCACGTCTTTTTAAATCTTTAAGTGGAGGAATAGTATGAGTTAATTTGATATTTCCAGATTTAAGCAAATCATCAAATATACGATTACATTTGGAAACATCAAAAGTAAATTTAATTTCTTTTTGCCGAGTTTTACTAGTCGGCTTAAGAGATGAACAAGAAAAAGTTTTTTCTTTAGAGGGCCAAACAAACTCGGTAGCATAAACTTCTTTATCACTATCGTTCAAACTATGAGAATCATAATCAATAATATGAACATTAGAACGACGCAATTTAAAGTTATCATTCTTTTTATTCATTCGGTTTTCAACAACTAAAGCTCTTACTTAAACTTGTGCAACCGAAAGAAAATTAGAGCCCTCTATCTTATACCTAATGGATTAGCATAAACCTTTGAGACAAATGTCTACAAGGCCTATATCGGTGATTGGCAAATTAAAGCACCAGTTTTGAGCTTCTTTAAATCTTTTAATGTACGCAGAGACAGTCTAATCTCTTCTTTGCCTAACCGATATTAAATCCATCAATTTCAATTATATGCTCCCACTATAAAAGTGATCATGAAATTTACGTTCTAACATATCTCAAGATATAATAGAACCAGGAGCAAGTGAATAAAGCCAAGCAAAAGCGGTGCCAATTAAAGACAAAGAAAACAAGCACACTTTTAAAGCATTATAAACACCAGCTTCACCTAGTTGTGCAAGATATTTGCTAATATGCTCCCATGTGGTTCAGTCATCATCACCACTAAATTTAATTAAATCAGGCATACGCCAACCACGTGGGAGAGAAAATCTATCAAACTCGGGATCATATGGCTTTTGATACAAATTAGTATTACCTATGTCAACCCCAAGTTTGGTTTTTACCACATTAGCCAAATCTTCCTTGAATCTATTAAATTCTGCCCAATTAGGATTATTTGGTTGTGGTGGCTGAGGATTCTCCAAATTTACCTTATTTAAATAGGGAGCTATCTTAGCTTGAGCTAGCCCGTAACTTTCAAACACATCATCCAGAATAATATTTTGGAGGCTGATGCATTTATTGTCGTACTATAATGAGGTCCAACATTACTGATTGTATTAGGAAAAGTAGGGACCATCTGATTTGGCATGACAGAAATTGGCAAAGGTTGATCATGCACCAACTCCATAGCACCGGTCTGACCGGTACCCTGCATCGGTCCGCCCGTGCGACCACGTTTGGCCCGTACGGTTGGAACCGAGGGTACCGACCGGATGTTGGATTTGGTGTCAAACCATATGCAAAATTATCATTGTTTACAGCCAAATGTCACTACAAGATTTTTAGTCAAATGCAACACCGAAAAAGTGTTGCAAAAGACCTAAAAATGGTAGCAATATTACTTTTACTACCATCTTTTGTTAAATGTCGTTGCACTTGTGACTGAAGCAATAGGAGAATGCAAGTAGGTTATGTTTCGGTTGCGACACACAGCCCCTCTATTGCAACATTTTTGACGCTTTTGCGACACATGGTGAGTGTTTTAACAAAATCAATTGCAACCACAATGGGTGTGCCAATAGTATCAATTGCAACGAACTAGGCGTTGCTAGCGACACGTATTGCGACATGCCGATCGTGTAGCAAGACAATGCAATCGCAACATTGACGTAGGTGTTGCAACTCGTGGTTATTGCTACGCGGAGAAAACGTTGCAATAGAGGTTCTCTATTGTCACGTTGCCTAAATGGTTGCAATATGTGGCTTAGGTTATTGCAACATTTCTTTAGGTTGGTTGCTACAAAGAGATCCTCTATTGCCACCATCATCTTTTTTTAGTTGCAAGAGATAGTTTTGTCTGTTGCCATGATTACCGTACCTATTGCCACGACTAAATGTGTTTATTATATGTGCAATTGTTGTAATGTAATTTGGTTTGATTTAGATCATATATTGCAAAACCAGATTAATATATTAATAATTCATGTTGAGACGCTTTGTTTGGTAGCTTAAATCAATAATCGCAAACCGACAAATACATTAATACATAATGAATGAAGCATCGACATCCATTAAAACAAAATATAATTGTTCATAAAATACTTAACAGAACACAACGAGTGTCTAAATGAGAACACAAGTAGATAGCTTAACACATAATAATGTATCCAGCACACACAACTGTTTGGACTTATTCGAATCAAAAGACTAATGTCTACTACAACAACAAATGTTGCCTTGATATGCACGTTGACCATCGTCCCACCATTCGCATGCTCCTTCTCAAACTCAATATTCCTCTAAAAAAATCATTAACATGCATTAGTTAAACTAAAATTCTAGAAGTATATCTATATTTAGAATAACGACATACTGAAGGTTAATTGTTGCAGAACAAAAGAATAGCTATCTACTTCTCCAAAAAGGACTACATGTAACAGTAGATGATAATTCTAACCTATGTTTGTAAAGCAATTCATATGGAACTCTATGAACCCAGACACTGGGCACAACACAATTCACTAATATCCCATACAGTTCACAGGTGCTTTACAAACATAGGTTAAGTGTTATGCAATTAAGCTGCAAGCTTGAAGGTGCTTACATTCATCAATATTCAATTCATCAAAATATCCACTGGTTAATGTAGTAACCAGCAACTAGTCATTGTTCTTCCAAGAATGCTACATGCAAATATGACAGGCTCTGTGCCTCTTAAGTCCAGAAAATAAACATTAAACTACGACGACTCGTCCCAGCAAATCCACTTAGCACTTAGCACCAGATCCAGTTATCACTTAGCACCATTCCCTATTGCTAATGTCACAGAACCAATATTTGCAAGATTCAAATATATGTGCTGGTACAGAAAAACATATACTGGCCAAATGCTACTTCTAATCATAGAGTATCTATACATTCAGTTACAGCACATCATAGTGTATGAAAGCTGATCCTAATTAAGTTGTTATTTGCAAACACGATGGCAGAGTAGAAGACTAGCAGGTTACCTGCTAAGTAAGTAGTATACAGTGAGTTAATGTCAGATTTCTGATAAATAAAAATATCAGAATTCCAAAAATGGAAAGTTAACAACAAAGAGAACAGATGAGTGCAGGAAAAGGCTTTTTTTTTAAAAAAAACATCTTCATTCTCTCAAAGATTTTGCATCCAAATGCCCATCTAATATTTTCTGCATAACCTACACATCAAGGTACCCATCCATATGCTCCCATTTCAACTTCTTTCCATCCAGAACCTTTTTGTTTGTCTTGCAACCACATTTATCCAGTGGCAAGAGTGCAGTCTACAAAATGCAGATGACATCAAGATTTGTTTTACTGCAAAAAGACTTCAGTACTTAACTTTCCTGTAAAATTTGTCCTTTTGAATCAATCTCCTTATATTTCTACTGCCTTGCTTTCATGGAAAATAACTTTCTGTCGACCATCAGACAGAAAGATCGATGTTATAATTTATTCTGACATTCACCGCGAGAGTGGGCTTGAGGAAACCACTTAAAAATGGCATCACTACTTAAGGATAGAAATCGTAGTAGGAAACAACCAGTTCGGATCTGCTGTGCAACAACAGCATCCTGAGGAAAGAAAGCAGAGCTTGAAGTGAATGAAACGATGTATTTGGAAGTAGGGGTTGGGTTCCATTGGTCCATTTTGACTATTGATGTTAGGATGCTTCAAGATAGATTGGAGAACTCAGAGTTGTACTTAAAAATAAAGGCTAAGAGAGGGCATAAGATCTTAGGAACATAAAGGGAGATATGTAACAAAATGGGATGATAATAAGCAGTTAAGCACTCGATCAAAAAACTGAAGAAATGAATCGAAGCTAACTGTCAGTGCTTCTTTCTGCATCATCAAAGGAAACATAGCAATTGTAGCGAACATGGCCTCATATGCCATTAGTTCGGAGTTTGATTTTGGTGATTCATGACAACATGATCATTGGGACTAACCATATTGTTTGAGCATGTCCTTGTAGACATTTCTAGATCCCAAGGATGCAAGGAAACCACATGCAAAAATGCCAAAACAAAGGGTCAAAATCGAGCAAGAAAGGAAAAAGAGAAGACACCGTCCGATGATCCGGCGGTCCCTCAAATACAAGCGTCGGTGCAATCGTCGGACGAGTTGGTGCACAGGGTCAAACCCTAGGTACCGTCGGATGAACCGATGGTCCATTATTTAGTAGCGACGGACGAGTTGCAGAGGAAGAGCAAGGAAGACAGTAGCACCGGATGATCCGACGGTCTGAGTGGGGACCCCATCGGTCTATCCGACGCTCAATTTGAATTTGTACAGAGACGCGCCAAGACAAAGCCTTCAGCACCGGATGATCCGACGCCTTGGTCGGTGTTAGCGTCGGTCTATCCGACGGTCAACCGGAAGCTAACGAGAGGCGACTTGGACGTGAGGTCTTCAGCACCGGATGATCCGATGTAGCGTCGGTGCATAGCGTCGGAGCAGCTTGTGTCAGAGAACCTCAACGGCTACGTGATGTGGGAGGGGCACCGGATGTACCGACGCCCGGAAAATATAGCGTTGGATCATCCGACGGTACTATTTTCGGTGTGTTAGCCAACAACTAGTTTGATGCCTTGGGCTATTTATACCCCCTCCACTCACCCATTTGAGGTTGCTTGGATTGAGTGGAAGTGCGAGAGGAGTTCAAGACACATTCAAGATCATATCCAATCCATTCAAGTGCTTAATTGCTCATCTTTAGACTTGCATATACTTTGTGTATGTGCTTAGTGCTAGGCTTAGCTTAGTGCCGAGTGAGGGCAAGGTTGTGCCAACCTTGTGAGGTGATTCTTGTGTGAATCCGAGGGTGTACAAGGTTCGCCGGAAGCCTTGGGGCCTAAGTGGCTCACCGGCAATCGTCACCGACCCTCCGGCTTGGTGTGGAGCGGCGAGGACACTTTGTGCGGTGTTGACGGTGAAAATCCGTCAACCTAGCCATGAGTTTACCTTCGGTGTTGGCATGAGTTTTATACCTTATCCATTGGTACTAACCCCCGTGGTATAACAAGTTCACGTGTGCATGTCGGTTTTGGAGTTTAATGTTTATGCGGGGTTTTAGTGTTGAATGCAAGACTTTCGGGATAAGTTCATCAAGCACCTCATGACAAGACCTTGAAGTCCCGAACAAGTCATGCAATGAAGCAAAATTAACTCCAAGAAGCCGGGGACTTGATCCGAGAAGACGACGGACTCCGGGGACCCGACCGTAAAAGTGCTTTCGAATCTTGCAAGACAAGGAGTTGAGTCCAATTCGGAGAGAAACCGACGACATGGACCCACATGCGAAGGGGGAACATCCGGGAAGCAAGGGAACCGACACGGGGCAAAGGAGCCCACGGGGCCGGGCCTAAATGGGCCCGGGCCGGCCCGGCCCGGTCCGGTCGGCCCGTGCCAATTTTGGGGCCCAATTTCGCCCTCCTTTGCCCTAGCCGCCAATCGGGCTATTTATAGTCCCCCGACCGAGAGCCACAGAGAGAAGATTTCGTCTTCGGCCACCGAGGAGCGAGAGAAGAGAGGGACACCATGTCGGAGAGGAGAGGGTCGAGCTAGTTGACTAGGGTTTCCCTAGCCGACGTGGGAACCTTGCATGGAAGACCACGTCGGAGTTCCGGAGCTAGAAGCAAGATCAAGGAAGGATCCCGGTGGTGATCTTGTGTATGTATCATTGTCATAGTTGAATTATCAAGTTGAATCTTTTTCTAGCGATCAAGTGTTTCCTCGAAGATTTCGTTTTTCGATCGGCTTTGCTTATTCCAATTCTATTCGCGCGATAGATTACATAGGGTGTTCTTGAAGCCGCGGTGGCTAGAGGTACACGCGGATCTTCCGAAAGAATCTCGACTTGTCTTTTGACTCGCCCTAAGCTCCCCGCATGAATAGGGATACGTTGTGACAGAACGGGGGTCTCGAAAGGCGGATGTTTTCGGATTTGGACGGGAAACCACGATTTAAAGAGGCTTTTATTAAGATTCGATTTGCTACTTCTTCTCTTGCTTGGAACTTCAACAAAAGGCTTACCCCGATCCCTCTAGATCGGTTTATCTACCCAATCTTATTTTGTTTTCTCCGGTTTTTAGTAGATTAGATTCGTTTTGTGTCTTTTACTTAGATGCATTAGGTTCTTTATTGAATATTGCGGTTACTTGGCTTTAATAGATTAAGTCTTGTGTCACACATTTGTTCCACGGATTCGATACCTTGGGTTCACCACTCGAGGGAAGAAGGGTCCCTTGACTACGACGGGAGACTTGTACGCTTGCGAGTCACGAACGAACTTTGATACAATTATTAACCATCAACATGCGGGGGACGTGGAGACCCCCTTCCTTGGTGGAGAAGCTCCTTAGTGGAGGCGACATCAAGGTGACCAAGGGAGCTTGACAAGTGCCTAAGTGGTTAGCCTTTGTGGCAAGTCAAGTTGGTGCTCTTGGGAAAGACTTGGTGACCAGGAAGCAATACTCTTGTGTCGGTGCTTCAACAACGTGGACTAGGGGTGGCTTAGTGCCTACCGATACCACGTGATAAATCGTGTGTAGAGAGTTTGCTTCCTCTCATTCCCTTTACGTTTCCGCATTTACTCTATTGCAATCTTTGCTTGCCTTTACTTTCCTAGAGTAGTATCTTGCTAGGATTGGCTATAGGTTGCAAACCTTGTTTTGGGATGGGAGTTTCACACTAGAACAACCTTAGTTGCACATCTAGATAGTATGTTCTAGTTTACTTTGAGAAAAAGTAGTGAAGCCATAGGTTAAGTTTTTAAGTTGCCTAATTCACCCCCTCCCCCTCTTAGGCTAACGGGCATCCGATTCCTTACAAGTGGTATCAGAGCCGGGACTCACTTCCTTCACAAGGATACACCAATTCAATTGGTAAATTGTGAAAACCGGCTCATTGGAACGGTTAGGCTTCACCGCCTAGTGACTTGGCTCCACATTTCGCCGGCACGGGCTATCCTCGGTGGAAGGTTCTCATGGAGGCCTATCTCCAAGCAAGGGACCTCGATGTTTGGAGAGTCACCGATGAGGGCATGAAAATTGGCACTAGAAAGGAAAACCAATTTGATGTAATTGCTAAGAGTATCATTTTGTCCTCACTAGATGTAGGCGTTTTCAATAGAGTTTTTACTTGTGAAAATGCTCATGAGCTATGGAAAACCATCAAGGAGCAAAATGAGGGTTCAAAAGAAGTTGCTAATGAACGCTACGGTTGCCTCCTTGAGGAATTCAATAGCTTTAAGCAACTTGCTAATGAAAATGCCGAATCTATGTACTCACGCCTAAACGTGCTTGTCAATGAAATCAATGCTTCAGGTGTGAAGGACGTCTCGGACTTGAACATCAAACGCAAGATCCTTCAAAGTCTCCAAAGACCCGATTATGACTTGGTGAAGGCAATCATCTACGAGAAGAAGCTCGAAGATTTGAAGCCATCGCATATCTTGAGCAAGATCATGGCACATGAGCTTCAACTCATGCCCAAGTCAAAGAAGGCGCCCCAAGAAAAGCCCCAAGAACCATCTTGTCCAACCACAAGCCATGCTCTCTCAAGCCAACAAGGGAAGGTGTTGAGTAGAATGGCTACTCATGGAAGCTTAAGTGAGCATGATGGTGATGATGGTGGCGGTGGATATTCCTCAAGTGATGAAGAGGTTGAATCCTTGGTGGCCGAGTACGTGAAGAAAGTCAACATGTACGGCTACAATGTCCACTTGAGAGAAGGGCGTCACCATCAACACATCAAGTTCACCAAGATCGTGCACAAGCCCAAGAAGAAGGTGGTCAAGGAGAGAAGACCAAGGCAAGAAGCAACGATAGCCGTCCGTGAGAGGACAAGTGGTGGATCAAGTTCTTCTAGCTCAAGCGATGAATCAAGAAAGAACTTCACCACCAGCCTTCATGCAAGGTCCTTCATCATCACACATGTGCCTTATGGCCAAAGGTATGGAAAGCAATGTAAGTGATGATGAATCCGACACCACCTCTCTCAATGATCTTGTTGAGCTAGTCCATGAACAAATAAAATGCTTGAAAAACAAGCTAATGAAATTAAAGAACTCAATGCTCTCAATGATCTTAGTGACACCCTTGCTACAAATTATGAACATTTGTTGTGCAAATTCAAATTGCTTAGCAAGGTGTGTGAGGAGCTAAAATCTAAGCTTGAGAGCAATGAGACCAAAACAAGTAATTCCTTTGAGCTTGATGAAACGTCTATCCCTTGTGCAATTCCTATCTCCGAGGTAGATGCTTCAACCTCTTGCATTGATTTAATTGATGAATCTTGCTCACCATATTGCCATGAGGATGTTGTTGTAGAGACATGTGATTATCTCATAGGCAAGGAAAATGATGAGCTCAAGCAAGAAGTGAAATGGCTCCGAGAGAGGTTTGCAAACTTGATGGGCAAGGGCAAGAACGATGAAGAACAAGTGGACATCTCTCAAGACATGAAGAGCCAAGTCTAACCTTCTCAAGATAACCGTGATCACATGGTGAAGAAGCTTGAGAAGGGTGCAACCGTGACTTGTTGTCATGAGGAAGGGCACAAGTTCTACAAATGCCCTCAATTTGTCAAGAAGATGGACAAGGGCGCAAAGAAGAAATTGAAGCCCACCATCAAGAGCTCCCTCATCTACACCAAGCCCAACCACAAGAACAATACAAATATCAACACCTACGTCATCAAGAAGAAGGCAAATGGCAAGGTGGTTGCTCACAAGGTTGGGAAGATGAAGGAAGAGCGAGGTAGGAACCAACCCATTTGGGTGCCCAAGGAAGTCATCACCAACGTGAAGGGGCCTCAAATGGTTTGGGTTCCAAAGGACACTTGAAGGACTTGAGAGCGGGGACTTGGGAGTCTTGGCACAATCAAGATGAGAAGATTCAAGCCTATAAGCCAAGCTTGCAAGTTGGACATGTGTTTCTCAAGTTCCCCGGTTGAGGTAATGGAAACTAGTACTTATCTCTTGTATTATTGTAGCTCCATTGCCTTGTTTAGGTTGCATTTGTTGCAATATTTACATATGGTAAGTTGCTTGTGTCATGTGCTAACCCATGAGCAACTTACATGGTTTGATTAGTGTGTAGGAAAGCTACACTTGTTCTTTCATCGTGCATGTTTTCCTATATATATCTTTGCATCATGAGCAAGCTATAGGGCTAGCTTCCCTTTTGTTGTCATAAACAATGTGCATACATTTAGTTGGTGATTCAAACACTAAATGCACACATTTAAGGGGAGCTCATCCTATGGTTTGGTTATGGGACTAACATTGTTTCAAGCTTATCTCATGTAGTCCCTTAAGTGACGCGTTCCGGTGCGGTGTTTCATTCTAAGAGAATGCTATTTCACTCTCAATGTGATCTAACATCTCTAAAAGAGTGAATATAGCTATATGAGCTTCATGCTATTGAGTCATGTCCTTGCGAGCTTATGTCTATATAAGTTCAAAGGCAATGTACTTATACATTCCTAATCCTTGTGGGACCCCAAGTGTCTTCTATGCAAGCCTCTTTCAAGTGGTGTCACCTAGTGATATCATTTACAAGTGGCTCATCTCAACTTGGTGCCAACAAGGTAGAGAGGATTTACCCCCGGAGGTATGCAATGATCAAAAGACTACAAGTGATATCTACGGTGGTAATGTAAGAACCTACTTGTTCTATCTCTTGTCCCTTAAGCTACCTCCACTACAAAAAATCTCGTGGTCTATGATGGTCAATTTTCATCATGGATCATCAAAACTTCGTCATAAAATTACATCTATGACGAAATTTGAGAACGTCATGTATTGAGCGTCACGGATCCCTTCTCGTGACGTCCTTAAATTTATGTCATAGATTAGCGTGATCCATGACGTTCTCAAGTCGTCATAGATTGGTGTAAAGCCCATTGAACCCGGCCCGAAGCCCAAAATCGTGACGAAAGTGATCGTCATGGATTGACACGCCACATCACTTGTAGAGATGAGTTGGTTGCGACGTGGCTGCGCGGCGGCTCACGTGGCGATTGCGTGGATGCCACGTGGCGATGACGTGGTGCCGATGTGGATGCCACGTGGCGCTTAATTCAAGACAGTGGGAATACAACAATAAAATCACAATTCAATAATAGTTCTTTCAATAATAATTCTTAAATTAATAAATCTCCAAGTACAATCACACCATCTCAATGGCAAACAATATAATTTATGGCAACAAAGCTCAACAGGCCCAATTTTCAAACCTAGTCATTCAACAATAAATACACAATCCATATAAAGTTTGAACTCAACAAGCCTCACAAAACAACAGATCAAATGTCCTTATAACATCACTAGCAGTCCAGCCCTTGTAGCATCACTAGCAAGACAACATATCGGGTCCATCGCATCGATAACTTCTAAACAACCTGAAAGAGGAACATTACCAAACACTTGTCGGTGGGCGGAATCAAATGATTCCTAATCCAGTTAGAAAATTACATGACTATATAGCTTTTGAAGCACGGACAATGAGCACATTAACATCAACGAAGCACGGACTAATATCAGTGAACAATTTTCCATTAACATTTTTGTTAAAGGAAAATGAGAGCGTCTTTAGACATCAACAAAAATGCATCAGATTCTGTAGATCCATCTTCGTCACAGTTTCCAAGTTTCTGGTTGTACTTGTAACTAAATATGTAGCATGCTGTATTTTGCATATTTGAGCAATAAACTTGCAACCATTGCATACAAACTACCATTTAACATGTATTTCTAACACTTCAATAAAAACTTTTCCCTAATAAATTTTTTCTCAAGTAATAATTTATTAAAAGTGCAGCTTTTTAATGTATTCTAGAGAAGGATAACACATTAACATAACAGATTGATCACCGGTTTATCTATCCGAGAATTAAATATGAATATCTATGTATCGAAGTTTGTTGATTGAAATAGGACAAGAGCTTCAAATAAATAATTTTCTTTTCTGTTCCTTTCACGAGTTCATCCAAAATAATACAAAGCCTACAAAGTACTTGATAAATAAAAATCTAACTATAGAAGTATCTTGTCTTTCAACCGCTTCGTGGAATTAGTTCAACTGTTTGTGCTTTGTCAATTCTAGATGGTAGGCATCCAAGACAAAGTGATTTCATACGAAACGAGCAAAAGAAAACATTTACCTTCAACTTGTTCCAAGACCACCAAAAGTACTTCAAAAACTTCTCTTCGTAAAAATATCCACCCTGATGCTCTCAGAATGGAGGAGCTAGGTCAGTGCAATCATAATACCAATTACGGGAACAACATAAAGAAGGTGACGCAGCACATCAGCTTGCAGAAAACTGTCCTTATAAGCATAAAGGATCTACTGTTGTTATCACTGGAACTTGGATGCGATGTAAAATAAAAAGAACAATAGGAAAAGAATTACCCATCTAGCCGGAATCGCTCCCTGACATCCATCAAATGTGGTGAGGTGAAGAGCCCGGTGTGGAAGCCACACGATCGCAGGATTGACTCAGTGAATGTGCAAGTCGATCCCTGTAGAGTGTAGACACAATCGATGCCTTAATCAAATGATATGTCATGAAGAAGTCGGGAACTTCACAATATTCCGCATTTCACATTTCTGCATTTCATCCTAGTACCAGAGATGCAAAAAGCTCTAAACTAGCAGACCTTTTGTGAAGCTTGATGCTGGAAACTGGGCACATTCAAATTCGAACTATATCGACCAAACAAGAAGCGACACGGCACCAAACTCCCAAGCAACTTACCTTCCCCTTGGTCCCCGCGACGTGAATCACCTTCATCCAAGCAAATAATTTGGGAAATCGATGAATGCGTTGTATAGCTATGTACGGATTGATACTAGTGTTAGTACGGTGGTGCGCACTTGCAGCCTTGAGGAGCAGGACTGAGGCCAGAGGTGTCTTCAAGATGAATGTATAGCTCTTATCCTGCAAATGGGAAGCAAAGGCGAAGCATTAACAATTGATGCTCAGAAAATGCTGACGGGGCGGCGGGGCTTATTTCAGAAACTATTTCAAACCACTACAGGGTACTGATCACCGTAAAACTCATCTTGGTTTAGAGATTGCTAATAGGCATAGTTTAGTATCCAGTACTTGCTCCATGCGTATGACGATGCAGTTGCAGCATGCATATGCTATATTACAAGCGGATCGATGTTTATCATAAGGACATACACTACTCGTTTTTCAGCATGCATATGCTATTTCGGCAATATAAAATCGATTAGGCTACACGAGATAAGAAGATTTCGGGCTTATCTTCGCTAAGGGTTTGTTGTTTGCAATCTCGCACGAAAATATTGATTTCAGATAAAATCCAATCGATTTTCAGCAAGCTAGTAAACTACAAGACACTGTAATTCAACTAGAGAAGATTAAGCAATCAAAATCGAATGCGAGATCAGGACATGAGACTCTGGGAGGAGGTGACGAACCGAGGCTGAATGGGACAGGCTCTAGCGCTGCCGAATCGCGAGCGTCGTCGTCTCAGCGTCCCGTTGCGGCCGAGCGCCCATCCTCGCCTCCGGCCGTTAGCGGTGTTCCGTTGGCCGTGCATCCGATTGACGGAGGAGACAAATATGTAATTTATTGAGGACTTAAGGTGTAGCACCGACTCGGGGAGGAGAAGGTCGTCCGGCGTCGCGCCGACGGAGAGAAGGGGTCGTCCGGCCTTGGTCACCGGCAAGCCCAGGGAGGCAGCCCCGTCTCGCGTAGCACGGCTTGTAGGACGGTCGAGGGAAGGGGTTTGTCCCACGCCGCTTGCCGGCAAGAGTAGGGGAGGCGCCCCCACCGAAGCCGCCGATCCCCTGGAGCCGGTCCGCCCTCGCGCCCCCGCGCCGCTACCCCCCATCGCGTCTGTGGGGGTGGCGCTGTCCTGGCGCTGTTCAGACGGGGGGAGAGGGTGCGACGCAGAAGCCACGTGCCTCCTGGCCAGCGGAGAGGGGTGGAGAGGGCAGTGGCGGTGGTGGCGGGGAGGAGCTTCGCGTGGATCTGGAGAGGAGGGTGCCTGCGGGCTGTGGCGGCTGATGGAGAGAGGGGAGCGAAGGCAGGCGTCTGGGGAGAGAGAGCTAGGGTTCGGGAGCTTTTATTCATCTCGGGGTCCATTCGAGACGTTTGATCGTCTACGGACGGCTGGACTGAGTTAGACCATTTGGGCCAATATGGGCTTCATTTCATTTCTTGTTCAGATGAATGTTTTTCATTTTCTTTTTCATTTTGTTACATCATTATGAAGTAACACACAAAACTAATTATCATGTAT
Source organism: Cenchrus americanus (assembly GCA_947561735.1). NCBI lineage: Eukaryota > Viridiplantae > Streptophyta > Magnoliopsida > Poales > Poaceae > Cenchrus > Cenchrus americanus. Next base: position 15,762,621 of record OX387239.1, read on the forward strand.
ACACAAACTTATTTTGTACATATCATAGACTGGATATTAAGATAAAAAAATGGCACCGAGTAAAACATCTCGATTTTAGAAAAAAATAGGAAAAAGAATCAACCGATTTGGAGTTTGTATGAGGAAGAAAAACGGTTTACAAGTTTTATCCGAAGATTAAAAAGAGAAATTGCACTTGCTCGAACCGAGATGAACAAGTGTGTTTTATCTTTTTAATCTTGGACTAAAACTTGTAACTAGTTTTTCCGCCTCATCCTAACTCCAAATTGGATGATTCTTTTTTCTAAAATCTTCTAAAATCATTCTCTACCAAGATCTACAACTTTAACAAATGAAAAATGATTCGACAAAGATATCCTTCAACCTTTGAAATCGTCCAGATTACATCCCGAGGTTGGTTCAGCGTGGTTTAAAAACGGTTTTGTATTTTTTTCAATTCGGCTGAATATTTAGAAAATCATAGTGAATTATAATAAATCATAAAATGGAAATCCAATTTTGTTTGTCTTTATACAAGTATATCTGTATATAGTATTATATGCTTTAGAAAAAAATTTAAATTTAGATTTTTAAATTACTAAATGTGATTATCTCTAATTCTTTTCACACATTATATGAGTCTTTGAAAATTTATTGAGCATGAGGAAATATTGAAATGCAATATGGGTCGGATTACGACAAAATTGACGCAACGTCATAGTATTTGGACTTCACATCGGGCTTCATATCCAACACTAGTAATTTATGACGAAATCGATCGTTGCCATGGATGCGGTGTAACTGTGACGAAATTGGCACAACGTCATAGTATTTGGACTTCATATTGGGCTTCATATCCAAGACTGCGAATCTATGACGAAATTTGACTCGTTTGTCATGGATACGGTGTAATCTATGACGAAATCAAAAAACGTCATGAGAATTTCGTCATAGATCACAAGGTTTTTTTGTAGTGCTCTTTGCATGATATGCTCTAAGCTTCCTTGTTATACAAGTTTGTAGTTGTGCACATGTTTCTCACTACCCTTGTCTTACAAGTGGTATTCTTTTGTGCACACACTTAGGGAGAGCTTAGGGTGTATCATGCTAGTATCATGAGCTTGTGATCCATCCTAGTTATTCTCACATGTGGTATCTTCATTGATATCATACATATGAATCATGGTTCATGCGGCTTTCTCCCTTGCATTTAATATCTCTCCTTTGAGCTATGATTGCTAGGTCTTGCTAGTTTTCTTGTACCCTTTTGCTTTGGAACTTTTTGGAGATTTTATTCCAAAGGGGGAGAATGTGGGACCAAAGCAAGCTTGTGGCTTAAGCTTACAAGTGGGTTCAAGGATACTTACAAGCGGTTTCAAGGACATGAGACCAAAGGGGGAGAATGTGAACTTGAAGAGCAAAAAGGGGGAAGTTTGATCTAGGGGGAGTCCGGATGATGGTAAGCATCCAAGCAAGTGTAAGTGGTTCTAATTTTGTCAATTCTTGCAAATTTATGCTTGCTTTGGTTGTGTTGTCATAAATTACCAAAAGGGGGAGATTGTAGCGAACATGGCCTCATATTCCATTAGTTCGGAGTTTGATTTTGGTGATTCATGACAACATGATCATTGGGACTAACCATATTGTTTGATCATGTCTTTGTAGACATTTCTAGGTCCCAAATATGCAAGAAAACCACATGCAAAAATGCCAAAACAAAGGGTCAAAACCGAGCAAGAAAAGGAAAAGAGAAGACACGCGTCGGATGAACCGACGGTCCCTCAAATACAAGCGTCGGTGCAATAGTCGGACGAGTTTGTGCACGGGGTCAAACCCTAGGTACCGTCGGATGAACCGATGGTCCATTATTTAGTAGCGTCGGACGAGTTGCGGAGGAAGAGCAAGGAAGAAAGTAGCACCGGATGATCCGACGGTCCGAGTGGGGACCACGTCGGTCTATCCGACGCTCGCCTTGAATTTGTACGGAGACACGCCAAGAAAAAGCCTTCGGCACCGGATGATCCGACGCCATGGTCGGTGTTAGCGTCGGTCTATCCGACGGTCAACTGGAAGCTAACAGAGGCGACTTGGACGCGAGGTCTTCAGCACCGGATGATCCGACGTAGCGTCGGTGCATAGCGTCGGAGCGGTTGTGTCGAGAGAACCTCAACGGCTACGTGACGTGGAGGGGCACCGGATGAACCGACGCCCGGAAAATATAGCGTCGGATCATCCGACGGTACTATTTTCAGTGGATGTTAGCCAACGGCTAGTTTGATGCCTTGGGCTATTTATACCCCCTCCACTCACCCATTTGAGGTTGTTGGATTGAGTAGAAGTGCGAGAGGAGTTCAAGACACATTCAAGATCATATCCAATCCATCCAAGTGCTTAATTGCTCATCTTTACACTTGCATATACTTTGTGTATGTGCTTAGTGCTAGGCTTAGCTTAGAGTTGAGTGAGGGAAAGGTTGTGGCAACCTTGTGAGGTGATTCTTGAGTGAATCCTGGTGTACAAGGTTCGCCGAAGCCTTGGGGCCTAAGTGGCTCACCGGCAATCATCATCGACCCTCCGGCTTGATGTGGAGCGGCGAGGACACTTTGTGCGGGGGATGTGAAGACACCCTTCCTTGGTGGAGAAGCTCCGTAGTGGAGGCGGCATCAAGGTGACCAAGGGAGCTTGACAAGTGCCTAAGTGGCTAGCCTTTGTGGCCGGTCAAGTTGGTGCTCTTGGGAGACTTTGTGACCGAGAAGCAATACTCTTGTGTGAGTGCTTCAACAACGTGGACTAGGGGTGGCTTAGTGCCTACCGATACCACGGGATAAATCGCGTGTCGAGAGTTTGCTTCCTCTCATTCCCTTTATGTTTCTGCCTTTACTCTATTGCAATCTTTGCTTGCCTTTACTTTCCTAGAGTAGTATCTTGCTAGGATTGGCTATAGGTTTTAAACCCCGTTTTGGGATGGGAGTTTCACACTAGAACAAGCTTAGTTGCACATCTAGATAGTATGTTCTAGTTTACTTTGAGAAAAAGTAGTGCGGTCATAGGCTAAGGTTTTAAGTTGCCTACTTCACCCCCTCCCCCTCTTAGGCTAACGGGCATCCGGTTCCTTACAGCAACGCATATATGTAGGAAAGATTTGTAACGAGAATACAAATAAAAAGCCATCAATTATAGCATAGAGTAGTTAACTTGCATATCATACTTTGATGACGAACTGCATGTTTTGAGGCTCAAAGGGTAGTAGCAATACAACCTTCTACAATAGGCCTTGAATCACCAATCACATGCTACTAGCAGTCCTTGAATGGACAAATAAGCAATTCGTAGTATGTCAGAAAGACAAAAGAAAAAGTATACTTTAGAGTTAAAAACACTGGTAGTTTAGAAAATCAAGGCTATTACCGGAGGACTGAAGAAATTCAGATGTTTGAAAACACACTTTGATCGAAAAAAATTAGTGTAAACATGAAACAAGACAATCAAAACATGTGAGAGAGAAACATTAGGCTTACGTCCAGTTACACCAAAACATCATCAGGATCTTCAGGCCTAGTCTAATTTATTATGCAACATCTTGACAGAGAAACAAGACACTCACCAATTAAAAAATATGGACAGAGAAAATTCGCCTGGTACGTCCACCCTGCCTTCAATTTGCCTGCACATGTTCTAGGACTGCATAATGAAATCCCCAACACAAAAAGGAAAATAAAATGATGACCTCCATGTCAGAGAGCGTTGCTGCCGTTGTTGGCATCCTGCCCCCACTCCTTTGCATAGAATTTCGCATGGAAGTAAAAGTAATCGCATGGAAGCAAAAGTAAGAACATGTGTCTAGCAAGAACGAAGAAGATTCATCACGTCAATAGCCAGGGTTGGGGAGGACAGGATAGGTGAAAAGATTACCTGAAGTGCCGATGCCATGGTGCTGCTCACCACGCGCAGAGACCAGACAACACCATAACGCCGCTCGGCTGCTCGGCAAGATTACCTGAAGTGCCGATGCCATCGTGCTGTTCTATACATTAAATGAGATGTTCATCGTTGTATGAGATGTTTAGTACCACTTTGTCAAAATTATTTAAAAATTTAATAGGATGTTTATGGAGCGAAACTATAATGTTGTTAGTTGTGTGCATCTATGTAAATTATCAAGTTTTGCTATTACTGTAATGGTTTATTAAATTACTAAGGAATAAATATGAAAATATCATAAAGTGTTTCAAAAAATCTAAAAGTTACGTAGTCACATGATTTTGGTGTATGATCATCACATAAAAAATTCAAGTGATTTCGACAAAGAGTTACGTAGTCACATGATTTTGCCCAATATCCCTCACAAAGACATATATAGCGCAGATTGTCCTGTGTAGCTAAGTGAGATATGTCCTAGTTGTGAAAGATGTATAGTATCACTTTGTCGAAATCATTTAAAACTTTTATGGGATGGTTATGGAGCAAAATGTGTTGTAGAGCCACATATTTTTTCAAATTTGTTTTAAAAGATTTATTGCAGCTCAATTAATAAAAAGAATTAACACACCTTAATACAACATAAACTAAAACTTATCATAGTGGTTTGCACACATCACTTTTGTTCCAAAGGTCTCAAGTTCGATCCCAAGCATGCATTTTTTTGCCAATTAAATTCTTACCATTGAGTCTATTGCAACAATTGTAGGCCTATTGTAACACATTTTCAGTGTTACATTAGACAAAAAAACAAAAATTTTACATCTCACTCGTTTGGTTTCACAAGTATAAGTGATATGTAAGTTTTGTGAACAATGGTATTACCGTTTTGTTGGATGAACAAATGACCAAAATAAGAGTTGTCCAATAAATCTTAATGAATTTCATGAGTGGATCGTGGGGCTCGGCCAACCACGGCCTTGGTGTAGCCGGGGCGCGGCCAGCCACAACCTTAGTGTCGCCGGCTGCTACCAGGGCGTGGCCACCCACGACCTTGCTGCAGCCGGGGTGCGGCCGCCGTGCGGCGAGCTTCGGCCGGGCAGGGCTCGGCCCGCCGCCCGGCATGGGTGGCCGCGGCCGGCGGGGGCCGTGGCGTAGCCGGCCATGGCTCGGCCGCGGCGTGGCACAACCGGCCGGGGCTCGGACGAGCGTGGCCACAATTGGTCATTGGCAAAACCAAGTACAAAAATGTTGAATGCAATGGAAAGACACAAATGTTATGTATGGTAGTGGTAAAAGTACTTAAGTTGAAGTAGGTGGTGCATAGTTCAAATTGTAATCCACATAACTTTTATTTTTTGATTTTTCCTTGCCTACACATACATGTTTAATTACTATTTTTTTGAGGGGGGCCTATTTGTAGGACCGCTTCACCACGTCCTCAAGGTGGGACCACATGGACACATCCTCAAGGTGCGGTTGGGTGACATGGCAATCGCGAGTAAGTGACAATTTAAAATTGTTTGGTTTCCTAGCATTGTTTCTATTGCAACCATTTTAGGCCTATTGCAACAATGTTTCGGTGTTGCATTAGACAAAAAATAAAACTAATTTGAACCCGTCCAAGGTTTCAAAAATTAGTTTTTCTTTGTACATTTTTGAAATTCAAATTTGAACAGTTCAAAATCTGCAAATGCAAAAATCATCATAATACAAAGTGTAAATCTTGATGAGTTCTATAACTCTTATATTTAAGACTTTTCCATCTAAAATCATTTACTGCTTCAAATGTTTTTAAAGTGGGATGCAAGTGCCACGTGGTGGAGGTGGGACCACTGGTGGCACCGTACCGAGTGTAACTAACTAATAAAATATTGTAAAGTAACATTTCTATTTTAATATCTATTATGTTACTATAAGCTGACCAATAGAAACATGAAAAGGCTCGAATGATGCTAGCTAACACTAACATTATAATGGTATAGTGGTTCGTTAGATACTAGTGTAGTATTGAGGTCCTTGGTTCGATTCCATACCATGACACTTTTTTATTTTTTCTATTTTATCTCTAATGATAGATTGTTTTCCCACCAATTCAAACTTCTTTATGAAAATTAATAATTAGAATAAAATCTAAATTCAAAAGTAGCCAAGTTATATTTTTACTATAAATTGTATTTTTTTCATAATATATCATATACAAGGCCCAATCCAAATCGGCCCTCGCCTACTAGTTCTCGTTGCAATAAGCATGTAACGAGTTGCAACTCCAAAAAGCGTTGCAATTGAGAATCACTTTTGCTTCGCCCCTAGAGTCCTTGTTGCAGTAAGTTGTAGCAAAGTAGCAATCCCAAGACAAGCGTCGCAATTGAAAACCACTTTTGCTTCACCTATCAAAATTCTCGTTGCATTAATCATCAAGCGTTGGCAACACTTGTGAAATTTTATGCAACGAAAACAAACGTAGCAATAGGCACAACAAAATGCAACTAACGCAAACGTGGTTGCGGTACTACCACATAGTTGCAACCAAAGTCAGTTCTACTACAACCATTTTTCACAATTGCAATATCATCCACCAAATGCAACAAAGGTTCGCAACAACTTGAAAGTTGTTGTATTAAAGGCACGTAGCGCTACCATTTTTTAGAATGGTTGCAACACAACCGGCTCAAGCAACCAAATTTTAGGTGTTGCAAATAAGAAGTGTTGCATTTGTTACAAAACCTTGTAGTGGGTGCTAAGCTAGGATCGACCCTTGAGGATTTGCTTTAGGAGTACTACTATTAGCTTCATTATTATTAAAACCTAAAGCCCTATCCTTTTTAAGATCTTCTAACCGTTCTACACGAGCAATGTAAGAAGCAAGCAATTCATCACTATCCACCGTAGATTTCATAGGAGGAGTTTCGGATGGGGGTTTCTTAGTTACAGTGGGGATTACCTCAATATTGTTGTCATTTAGTCCGATCGCCGCAGCTCGAACTCTTTCAATCTTGCCACCTTGCCGGATCGATCCTTCTTGACGCCGCCTAGGAATCTTTCAATTTTCCATTGCTCCTCGAGAGAGAGATCTTCGAGCGACGTGGTGACAATGTTGTTCATGTCAAGTTCACACCGAGCACCCATCCGGCCGAGGTCGGATTGAACGGTTTTAGCAACCCGATCCTTCTTCCCCGGGGAGTCGCCAAAACTATCGATGCTTTTCTTGTCGACACACACGAGTGCTATATCGTGTGGAACGTCGAAACGATGAACTCGCCGAGCTCCGGCCGGACCGGTCCGACCGGTCGGGGGGCACCGGTCCGACCGGTGTATGCAAAGGCACGATGAAAACCTAAGATCGCCGCCTCGGGAGGGACCCCATCGGAGGTGGCGTGCCTAAGGTTGCTCCGAGGTCGGCAAGGACATTCGGGAACATCCTTGATCGCCGTCGAGACAAATAAGGAAAGCACGAGGTTGGAAAAGCTAGTTTTTGAGGGACAAAAGTTGTAAAAAGTAATGATCGATTGGGTGATGTCCTCTCGAACGGCCGTGGCCCTTTATATTTATAGGGTGGTGTCGGTGTTTTAGACCGGCAACCTACTAAGGGGAGTACCCGAAGTAGATGAATGTGACTCGCCAAGATCGGTAACTCGAAGGAAGAGACACGTGGCACACAATTTAGACGAGTTCGGGTCGCGAGGTGCGTAATACCCTATGTACCGTATGCCGCGTAGCTCGGGATTGATTGGGTACGATTACGGGGTGTGCAATAGTACGCCGTTAGTTGATGTTCGATGCTAGAGAAAGGTCCCCGCCTCGCCTTATATAGTCCGGGAGGCGGGGGTTACAAGTCGCAAGAGGGAGAGAGTACTAGTCGAGTACGTCTAGGAGTCCTCCATACGGTGCGGAACATGTACGCCTCCCTAACCGAGTACTACTCCTGTGTAGTCCTTGTGCTCCACGCCTTCAGGTGCCGTGTAGCGCAAGCCGGGTAGTCCCAGGGGCCCACCGAGTAGTCGGTCCTGGTACCCACCGAGGTAGTGGGCCCAGGGAGGTCCATACGACAAGCCCCCGAGTACTTTGTAGTCAAGAAGGATAGCTTCAAGTAGTCTTGACGGCCTTAACAAGTAGTCCTCAACCGTCCCCGAGTGCTACAAGTCAAAGTCCTCAAGAGTAGTCGAAGCATCCCGAGGCTGGAATGTACTCCACCGATGTTTGAGCAATCTTGAAGTCTTCTCGAGTAGTCCCAAGCGTCCTCGAGCACCGCCTTCGAAGATCTTCAAAAAATGCCCGTCTTGTCTTGAAGCCGGAGTCGATATGGAGGTGCGATTGCAAAATCGCACTCCATATGGAGTAGCCCCCGAGCCTTAGGTTGAGTTGTAGACTCTGGCTGAGGGTCCATCTGAAGTTTTAGCAAGAAAATCCCGAAAAATCCGGAGAAAAAACCGAAGGACACGTGGCACAGAGCCCCCGAGCCTTGAGTCGAGTACTTCCTCTCGAATTGAAGGGTCATCTTGAAGAATGTGTCCTGAGATGCTCTTGAGACTAGCCGCTTCCCAGGTAGTCGAGTAGAAGTAGCCGAGCCCCCGATGTGAGGCGCATCGACTATTAGAATATGAAGGGTCACGCTGAGCCGCTGAGTCAGCTGCGCGTGGACTTAGCCATCCGGCCGTTGCGGAGCCGGTTTGACTTATAAATAGAAGCCAAAACCCTTAGGGTTTTTCACCCATTCGAGCCGTACCCATTTCGTTTCCATCCGAGGTAGATCTATTCCCGGCGCATGCTCGCCGCCGTAGTAGATCCAAGTGTGCCGCCACCCGCAGCCTTTAGGGTAGCCCCCGAGCGGATGCGCATGAAGACACTTCGTACTTGGAGAATGAAGCCGTCACCGTCGAAGTCGTCAAAGGCCGCCAGAAGAAGAGGGGCCGCGAAGAGGCCGCCGCGGCCGCCACCGGAGTAGCGCCGCCAATGTCTCCACCGCGGGCCGATCCAAGCCGCGAGTGGAAAAAGTCCAAAGTGATGATGGAAGATCGTTGGCCCTCCCGAACGGCGTGTTCATCCGGGAGAAAGAGGTCGACATGTGGAGGGCCGCCGCCGGAGATCCATATCCAATGGAGAAGGCCGAAGACGAGATTCCAATGTTCGCGCGGTTCATGGAGCGCGGGCTTGCGCTCCCGGCCGGTGATTTCTTCAAGGGTCTCCTCGAGTACTATGGAGTCGAGTACCGAATCCGAACCCCAATGGTATCTTCCACACCGCGGTCTTCGTGCACTTCGCGAGGCCTTCCTTGGGATCAAGCCGCACCGGATCCTTTTCCGAAGTTCTTCCGGTCAAGCCGCAACCAAGTGCCACCAACCCAAGGGTAGTCGGAGGAGCCGGCATCCGTTGAGAGAAGACGCCGCGGAGCGCACTCGGCGTACAAGCTTGTTGACTCCAACACCGACCGGAAGACAAGGTGGTTCTACATCACGAACCACCACCCCGCCCGCCGAAGCCGAGCGGACGGCAGCCCCGTGCACCGCGAGTGGTGGAACACGGAGCCCACCATGCGAGGAGGGGGATCCATCTTCCCGAGCCGCCGGCACACATCAAGGTGCTCGGGGAAGCGGGACCGAGGGCCGAGCACGTGGCCTTCGGTTTCTTGAAGCGGAGGGTGCAGCCATTGATGGCTCGAGACACCCCGGGCTTCGAGTACACCGGCGACGACGACACGTCGCGGATGCCCGGGAGGCGAGCCGGGACGACGCCGACATCATCGAGAGGCCGTCGCGGATCTTCAAGGATATGCCGTCGTACACGGCGTGCCCCGTCCGGGAGTACTCCGCCACGCGCCCGCTAAAGGAGTTGAGTAGTCGTACTCCCTTAGTCGAGTAGTCCTTACTTGGAGTAGACGTGCTGATGTCTTGTGTCGTTGCAGGATGACTTGAAGAAGTTCATCTCCGAGCCGCAGCCGCCCCCGAGCGGGATCGAGATCCCGAAGGAAGGGAAGGCAAAAGAGCGGCGAGAAGTCGGTGAAGGCGATGACACCGTCATCGTGGAGGACACCACCGACGACGACGACGACGACGAGACGTTGCAGGACCGCTTTCAGTTGCGGTCGAGGTTTAGTCGTCCAGGCTTACCTCATGTGCCTATGGTGCAAGACCCTCGGACTAGCCTGGAGGCTAGCCTGGCTGCGCTGCCACGGAAGCCGCGCAACCCCCGCCCGCAAGCGGGTGGCAAAGAAGCTTAAGGTCTCAGAGACCACGCCTCAGGAGGTAAGATGTCTTGACTAGAGTAGTCGAGTACCCATCGCACGAGTACCCTTGCCGATGAGTAGTCTTCCTTGTATGCGGGAGGTGCCACCGGGCGGAGCCCGTCGAGGAGGGCGACGAAGGTGTGTGGGACACGGTGGGGGAGCCGGCCCGGAAGTCGTAGTCCGGCCCCCACCGTCGAGGAGCTCTTGGCGCGGTTGGAGCGCCGGCCCCCTCGCTCCACGGGGGGAGCACGGAGCCCGTAGCCGCCGCCGTTGAAGAGATGGTGGCTTCGGGGAGCGCGAGAGAGCACTGCGCCGGCCGCCGCTGCTGTGGAGGAGGCGGTAGCCGCGGGGGCGCAGGAGGAGGCGCCCGCCGAGGGTGGACTGGTCGACATCGCCAGCATCCTCGGTGCCCCGGCCGTGACAATAGTCCGGTCGAACTTGTAAGTATTGTATCCTCCCGAGTAGTACTTGTGGTAGTAATCGAGGTTGACCGACGACCAATTGTGTGTGCTTTTGTAGGAAATCCATGGATCTGTCCTGGGAGGGGGATGAACCCTCTTCAGCGGTGGCGGAAGAAGTCGCGCCGCCCACCGAGTAGTCCGCTCCTCGCTTCCCGGGCGGTGCCCGAGCCGCCGGCTACCGAAGCGCCCGCCGCCGGGAGGCCGCCGTAGTCGAAGGTGAGTACTCTTACGAAGCTATGGAGCTCCTCGAGGAGTAGTCGCCGATGCACTTGTCTTCTCTTTGACAGAGGCCGAGGCCGAAGGTAGTGACATCCCCGCGAGGGTGCCGATGCGATGTCGACACCGAGAGGTCCGGAGGCCGGCGGGAGGAGCCCCCGTGCCTATGGAAGAAGTCGTCGAGGAGGCCGTCGTGGCGGCCGGGGGAGAGGGGGGTCACTACGTCACCGAGAGGTCGCTCCGGGAGGCGGTTATCCGCTCCCCGGAGAGATCCGGGACGCGCAGCCCATCCGCCCGCGCCGATGACGGAGGCCACCGCGAGTAGTCGCGGCGGAATAGAGCTGCTCGCGGACAATCTTGTCGAGCCGGCGACGGTGGCCAAGCATCTGGAGGCGATCCGTCAGGCCGAGCAGTGGATTAAGGTAAGTAGCCGTAGCTTCTGAGTAGCCAATCCTCTGTCGTTGAGTACTCGTGTGACTTGAGTTGTCTGTGCAGGACATTGCGGAGAGGTCCCGCGACAAGTCCAACATGCTGCAAGGCTATGGTGACGCGGTGCTCCGGGCTGAGGCGCTGGAAGAGCAACTTGTGAAGTCGCGGAAGCACGCGGCTGCCATGCAGTCGAAGCTCGACGCCGCCTTCGCCAAATACCACAACGATGTCCAAGAGTTGCAGGCGAAGGGCGACGACTTGGTGCGGAAGAATAAGGGCCTCCGCAACAAGAACAAAGGTACGCCGCTGGACTTGTCGGGTAGTTGTTGGAGGTCGAGAAGTCCCCGACCCGCCGTATCGTTGTTGCGTGCAGCTTGAGGGCCGTGGGAGCAGTCGAAGTCCTCGGAGACGAGCATGAAGAACCTCTTCTACCGGGAGCAAGAAGCCCGCCAGGTACTCGAGCTCGACTACAAAGAACTTGCCTTCGAGTGCGAGAAGCACATGGAGCTCCGGATTGCATCTGACCGCGATCTCGTCAACTGCTACAAATCCTTGCAGAAGTTGAATGAAGACTGCGAGGCACTGCGGGCCCAACTGAAGGAGCTTGAGGAAGCCGCACTGCCGATCGCAAGGCTCCTGGTGCCGCACCCGGGCGGCCCCAAGATTGCTCCACTGGTGGATCGCCTCAAGGAAGCTCCAAGCCGGCTGGCGGCCTATGTGAAGCACATGGCGAGATCGATCCCAAGGCAGGTCTTGGCCTTCATGAAGTCGTACTTCCCGAAGGCCCCGGTAGAAGTAGTCACCGGCGGGGTAGCCGCCAACCGTACCGATGAGCAAGATGCGGAGTTGCCGGAGCGAGATGGCTCCCATCGCGGAGCAAGTAGCCGAGAAGCTTAATCTCCGTAGCCCTGTAATAGATATCTAGTAGCCGGGGTTGTACAAAAAACAATTGTAATGAATTGCTTACGTATCAATGAAAGAAAATTTCCAAAGCAATGAGTACTCGTAGCCGCGATCTCGGAGTGCGGAGCCCTATCGTGGAGTGGATGCGAGTAGTCGTACTCGGCGATAGTGGTCCCGTTGTAGGAAAAGAAGTTGATGAACGATCAAACTTTATTACCGAAGAAGTACACCTGGATGGCCGGGGCCGTAGTTACGAGTAGTCGCTTGGACCGGAGGCCGCTTTACCGAGTAGTGCTAGGGCGGGTAGCCGCTTACGCCAAGAGATCCGTAGGTAGCCGTGTAGGCCGGATCGTAGACCCGTAGGTAGCCGTGCGGGCTGGATCTTGGAGTGTGGTCTCTCAGTAGACCGCTGCTAGAGTCCTTGACGCTCGTCGCAGCCCAGGGTCCGTAGGTAGCCGCACGGGCTGGAGCCTGGAGAGGAGAAGTCCGGAGACTAGAGCCAGGACCCGGAGGCCGCTTACGGCAGTGGGGGTGTTGGTGTAGTCGTGTAGACTTGAACCCCGGAGTAGTCGTGTAGACTAGGCGTAGAATTGACGGAGCCGGTCGACGTTCCACGAGTTGTTGATGTCTCCCCCTTCAAGTGTTTGGAGGCGGTAGGAGCCCGCCCCGGCCACCTTTGCGATGGTGAAGGGGCCTTCCAAGGGGAAGCCGAGCTTGTGCGGTCCTTCCGTGTTCGGATACGGCGGAGGACGAGATCTCCAACGTTGAAGGAACGTTCCTTGACGTTGCGATCATGGTAGCGTCGGATACCCTCTAGGTACCTTGCTGATTGGACGAGAGCGGCGCGCCGAGCCTCTTCGAGGCTATCGATGTCAACTCGTCCGTCGTCTTCCGAGACGCCTTCGTCGTAGTGCTCCACCGCCGGCGAGTTCCATATGACGTCGGCGGGGAGGATTGCTTCGGAGCCGTAGACCGAGAAGTAGGGGGGATTGCCCCGTTGGCTTGGCTGGCTGAGTCCGTAGCCCCCAGAGTGCGTTGGGTAGTTCCTTGATCCACTTGCCCCCTTTGGAGTTAGCAGCATCATGTAGCCGCTTCTTGAGAGCGTCGAGCACCATCCCATTGGCGCGCTCGACTTGTCCGTTGGCCCGTGGATGGGCAACTGAGACGTATCGGACGTCGATCCCGCTGTTCTCACAGTACTCCCGAACCGGTGGTTGTTGAAGTTGGAGCCCCGTCCGTGATGATGCGGTGGGGTAGTCCGTAGCGGTGTTCGAGTTCATCCAGAAGTCGAGTACTCGTCGACCTTGGGGCATGTGACCGGCTTGACCTCGATCCACTTGGTGAACTTGTCGATAGCCACCAATACCCTGTTGAATCCTCCTGGCGCAGTTGGCAGTGGCCCAATCATGTCGAGCCCCCGGCAAGCGAAGGGCCGGGTTGGCGGTATGGTGACTAGCTTGTACGCCGGGACGTGTTGCTTCGCTTGGTGAAGTATTGACATCCTTGGCACCTTCGTCGAGTTCTTCGGCATTGCCCGCAGCCGTGGGCCGCAGAAAGCTCGCCGAAGGCCTTGGCCGACCGGCCGTGCGTGAGGACGCATGGTTGCCGCGACGCCCTTGTGGATCTCCTCCAAGATGTCCTTGCCTTCTTCACGAGGGACGCACTTCATGAGTACTCCGGAAGATGCGCCCCGCTTGTAAAGCTTGTCTCCGACGAGGACGTAGGACTTGGCGCGGCGGACGAGCCGCTCGGCCCGAGTTCTTGTCGGAGGGGACCTTCTCGCTCACCGAGGTAGTCGATGAAGGGTTGCCTCCGGTCCACGTCGATCATCATGACCTCCTGCCCGACTGGTTGATGGGCTGGGACAGTGGTCGGTGGCGCCGGTTCCGGGATGGATGGTGCGTGAAGCTCGTGAACGAAGACACCCGCCGGTACTTGGAGCGCGGGTGGATCCAAGCTTCGAGAGGACGTCCGCCGCAACGTTGTTGTCGCGGACGATGTGATGGAACTCGAGACCATAGAACTTGTTCTCGAGCTTGCGGACTTCTAGGCGAAGGCGTCCATGTTCTCCTTGTTGCGGTCCCGGGACTTGTTGACTTGGATGATGACCCACCGCGGAGTCGCCGTAGACCGTAGCCGCTTGATGCCCAATGACGCCGCGAGGCGGAGCCCGTGTAGGAGAGCTTCGTACTCGGCTTCGTTGTTTGAGACCTTCCGGAAGATCTGCAGGACGTACTTGAGTTGTTCATCCGTTGGAGAGATCGGGAGTACCCCCGCGCTCGCGCCCTCGAGGTTGAGTGAGCCGTCAAAGTACATCACCTAATGCTCGGTCGCACGGTGGGAGTAGGCGGCCGGTTCTCCCGCCACTCGCCATGAAGTTGACTAGTGCCTGCGACTAGATGGCCGTGCGTGGCTTGAACTCGATAGTGAGGGCGCGGGAGCTCGACCGCCCACTTGGAGATTCTTCCGGTAGCATCTTGGTTCCGTAGGATGTCGCCGAGCGGGTAGTCGGTGACGACGGAGATCGAGTACTCCCCGGAAGTAGTGTCGTAGCTTCCGCGAGGTGATGAGTACCGCGTACCGGAGCTTCGCACGTGCCGATAGCGAGGACTTGGACTGCGAGAGAACCTCGCCGACGAAGTAGAGCGGGCGATGGACCGGGTAGGTGTGGCCGTCTTCTTGCCGCTCGGCAACGATGGCGATGCGACCACGTGAGTAGTCGCAGCAAGGTAGAGCAAGAGGCCGCTCGCCCTTGTGAGGAGCCGTGAGGATCGGTGGCTTTGATAGGAAGTCCTTGAGCTGGGCAAGGGCTTGATCCGCCTCTGGAGTCCACACGAACTTCTCTTGACGCTTGAGTAGTTTGAAGAAGGGGAGCCCCCGTTCTCCTAGCCTCGAGATGAATCTGTTCAGCGCCGCCATGCACCCTGTCAGCTTCTGGACATCTTTGATGCTCGTGGGAGCTTGCATGCTGGTGATGGCGGAGATCTTCTCGGGGTTGGCTTCGATGCCGCGCTGGCTGATGATGAAGCCGAGTAGTTTGCCTGAAGGTACGCCGAAGACGCACTTGTTTGGGTTGAGCTTTCGGCGGTACTCGCGCGGTGATGCGAAAGTCTCTTCAAGGTCATCGATGAGGGTATCGGAGTTTCGGGTCTTAACGACCACATCATCCACGTAGGCCTCGACGTTCTTGTTGAGCCGCCTCTTGAAGCGAGCCTAGATAGCTCGTTGGTAGGTAGCGCCGGTGTTCTTCAACCCGAAGGACATGGTCGTGTAGCGAAGACGCGCCAAACGGGGTGATGAACGCGGTCTTCTCCTCGGTCTTTTTCCTTGATCGCGATCCGGTGGTACCCGGAGTAGCGATCGAGGAAGCAGAGCAGTCGCGGCCCCGCCGTGGAGTCGATGACTTGATCAATCCGCGGCAACCCGAAGGGGTCCTTGGGGTAGTTCTTGTTGAGGTCGGTGTAGTCTACGCACATCCTCCACTCGTTCGAGTTCTTCTTGCGGACGAGGACAGGGGTTGGCGAGCCACTCGGCATGGAAGACTTCTCTCGATGAAGCCGGCCGCGAGTAGTTTGGCGAGTTCCTTCTTGATGGCGTCCCGTCCGTCGTCGGCAAAGCGTCGGAGGTGTTGTCGCTTGGGGGTGGCCTTAGGATCGACGTTGAGGCAGTGCTCAATCGGCTCCCCGGGCACTCGGCATGTCCGTCGGCTTCCACGCGAAGATGTCGCGGTTGGCCCGAAGGAAGCTAATGAGCGTGTCTTCCTATTTGGGGTCGACGCTTGCCCCGATGGTGGTGGTCTTGGCTTCGGGATCGCTCGTTCCAAGGTCGATCGTCTTGACGAGTACCTCCTCAGGTGGCTGAGGCTTGTTGGTGCTGTCAGACTTCTCTGGGATGTCGAGTTCACTTGTAGCAAGCTTCTTCGACGCGGTGTAGACCTCCATCATCGCGTTGGGTACTTGGTTCGTAGAGGCGATCTCCACGGCTTCGTGTTGCGGTCGTGAGAGATCTTCAAGTCCCCCTTAAAGGGAGAGTACACCGAAATTTGGGCTTGGCATTTTGAGTACCAAGTAGGTGTAGTGGGGCACCGCCATGAACTTGGCGATGGCCGTCCGCCGAGGATGGCGTGGTAGGAGGTCTCGAAGTCCGCGACCTCGAACTTGATGTACTCGGTACGATAGTTGTCCCGAGATGCCCCGAAGGTGACTGGCAGGACCACTGAGCCCAGTGGAATAGCCGCGTTGCCGGGGATGATGCCGTAGAAGGGCGTGTTGCTCTTGGTGAGCATATGAGTGATGTCGAGCTTCATTTTCTTCAAGGTCTTGGTGAAGAGGACGTTGAGCCCGCTTCCACCGTCGATGAGCACCTTGTTGAGTTTGGAGCCCGCCACCACTGGCTTCAGGACGAGGGGGGACCGTCCGGTTCGGTGAAGCTAGTCCATTGATCCGCGCGGGAGAAGGTGATGGGTACCTCTGACCACCTGAGAGGGGTCGGGACCGCTGGTTCAATGGACATGACTTCACGACGGGTAGCCTTCTCGCTCCCCGCCCGCCGGGTAGCCCGCCGAAGAGGACGTTGACGGTCTTGTCCGGCTCCTGGAAGTCGTTGTTGTCGCCGTCCTTCTTCTTTCCCTTTTGGTCGTGAGGGTGCGGTGGCTCCGGCGTATCCTTGAGTGCATGCCTGAGTTGGTAGCACTGTTCGGTGGTGTGGTTGCCGTTTGGATGCCACGGGCACTTCTCCTTTAGCGAGGTCTTTGAAACCGCCGAGTTCCCTTTCGCAGGGCGCCGGATAGCCGCGACAGGTGTTGTCCGGCTTGCGCTTGCGGTTGGGACCCGAGTAGTTGTTGTTGTTGTTGTTGCGACCGCCTTGGTTCGTGTTCTTGCCGCGCCGCCGCCGCCCGGTTTTGCTTGGTCTTGCCACGGATGGCGTCGTACTTGGCGTTGGCCTTTTCCTCTTCATCCGCCCGGGACGTGATCATGTCCTTGAGGTGGGGGATGGACTCGGGGCGGCGACGACCGAAGTCTTCGAAGGTGCGGCGGTGGTAGAGACCGTCTTGGAAGAGGTCGATGACCTCCTTGTCGGTGACGTCGACGACGGTAGCGCGCTTGTCGAAAAAGCGGCGCATGTACTTGCGGAGGGTCTCGCCTTGTTCTCGCTTGATCATGGCCGGTGTCCATGCGAGTACCCGATCGGCCCATGGCGCCCGCGAAGTTGCTTGTGAAGCGCTCCTTCACTGGTCCAACTTGTTGATCGAGTGCTTATCCGGGCCGACTCGAGCCAAGTGAGTGGTGCTTGGTCCGGGCGGAAGGGGAAGTAGAGGCACTTGGTGTCGCCGTTGCCGCCGGCGTTCTCGATGGAGAGGGCGTAGCACCCGAGCCACTTGGATGGGATTACGCCGCATCGTATTTGGTGATCCCCGGAGGCTTGAATTTGTCGGGGGAGGAGCAAGTTGCGAAGTCGAGGTGAGAAGGCGGGGAAGCGCGCCCTCGCCCCTCGCGGTGGTCGACTTCTTCCGTCGTAGCTCTTCAATCTTCGGCGGGCGTCGCGGCCGCCTCGCGAGGCGCCGAAGGCGTGGTCGTTCGCGTGGCCTCGGCCGCCGCGGGGCCGCCACCGCCTCCCGGCCCTCTGTTGGCCCCGTGATTGGAGCTGCCGCCGCCGCCGTCGGGATCGTTGCCGCCCCCGCCGGCCGGGAGCGCGGTGAGGGACGACTTCTCGGTTGTCGTGGTCGCGCGCGTGAAGGTCCGCCGGCGTTGGAGCGACGACGGTTTGGCTCCGCCGGGGGAGGTCGGCTCGAGTACGGTTGGGATCGTTGTTGGCGCTGCGACTTGTGGCTTCGTTGTCGCGGGGGTCGGGCGGGAGGAGGCTGGTTGACTCTCGTTGTCGACCCGCATGAAGTAGGCCTCCGCAGCGAGCTTGGCGATGACCTCTCCGGCGCATATGCCCCGAGCTCCGGCGTGCGATCGCGTGATCGACATGAGGCACTGCTCGGGGGTAGTGTGTACTCTGCTCTCGACCGCCTCGAGAGCTTCCGCAAGGTTGCGGACGGGGAAGTTGTCGCGGAGGCGCCGACGACGTTCGTTGCGCTTCCGGTTATGTTCACGTCGAGCGTCTCTGTCCGCGGGAGTCTCGTTCGGTGGAGCATCAGCAGAGAGCTCGTCGGAGGGGATGTCTTCCAGGTACTTATCCTGAGCCGTGCCTAAAGGCCCACGGGGTGTCGCCGACGCCATGAAGACTTGGCGATCGGGGGTGCCAAGGCTGGACTCAGAGGGTGCCACCTCAGTTGGTGTGCTTGAGTCAGCCCGAGCTAGGGGTGTTCCCTCCTGGAACGGTAGCGAGTCGATGTAGGCGACGTAGCGTGAGTCTCCCCTTATCAGGTCAGCGGGCTTGCGGTCTGGCCAGTAGACGTATCTCCCGGCCGGTGTGGATGTTATAACCAGCCCAGAGGCTGGCCCTGACAAGGGAAGCTCAGTGGAGTTGTGCTCGGACTCGGGCTCTCAGGGTCCGACCCGAAGTCGAACTCGTAATCCGGGTTCGAGTAGAACTCGGAGAGAAGGCCGGGAGTCCGAGCGCGATCGGGGGTGGCGTCGGAGTCCGAGGTTGTACTCGGGTACGGGCTCCTTGCCGGCCCGGCGCGGAAGTGAGAGCCCCCCGTGCGGGCCCGGCCGAGGATGCGGGGGGCCACGCGCGGAGCACTCGCGGGGTGAGGGGACCGCCCGCGATGGCCGAGCAGCCCGGCTCGCATGCGATGGCCCATGGCGACGTCGAGTTCGAGTTGGAAGCGGACTCGAGCTCGAAGTCAGCGTGGTGCTTGAAGAGCGAAATTTCGCCGAATTTGCCGGCGAGTTCGCCTGTGACAACTTCACGAAGTGTCACGAGGCCAGTCTTCGGGTTGGGTGGCATGGTGAGGCGGCGCTGGAAGGAACCCGCGCCGTCAGCGGTGCAGACCCAGGCGCCGAACACGAAGGTGTCGCCGCGGTTGAAGGCGACAGGCGGCTTGAAGTAGACGGGAGCCGTCGAGTTCGCCATGTGATCTCGGGCGAGATCCCCTAACTAGCGCGCCGGGTTGTCGGTGTTTTAGACCGGCAACCTACTAAGGGGAGTACCCGAAGTAGATGAATGTGACTCGCCGAGATCGGTAACTCGAAGGAAGAGACACGTGGCACACAATTTAGACAGGTTCGGGCCGCGAGGTGCGTAATACCCTACGTCCCGTATGCCGCGTAGCTCGGGATTGATTGGGTACGATTACGGGGTGTGCAATAGTACGCCGTGAGTTGATGTTCGATGCTAGAGAAAGGTCCCCGCCTCGCCTTATATAGTCCAGGAGGCGGGGTTACAAGTCGGAGTAGGGAGAGAGTACCGAGTCGAGTACGTCTAGGAGTCCTCCATAGAGTGCGGAACATGTACGCCTCCCTAACCAAGTACTACTCTGTGTAGTCCTTGTGCTCCACGCCTTTAGGTGTCGTGTAGCGCAAGCCGGTAGTCCCGGGGGCCCACCGAGTAGTCGGTCCTAGTACCCACCGAGGTAGTGGGCCCGGGGAGGTCCATCTCGTAACATACCGGGTTTTCGGTGAGGAAAACCCGACTCCTCGTACCATCGTGATAGTCCCTGGATCGGTAAGCTATCACGTACGGTAACTCATTACGGGAATAATATCATTTCCATACATCGAAATCAGAGTACATCACATACTAGTTACATCCGAAACAACTCGGTATACGAATTTAGTACAAGCCCCTTGGGCTGAGCGACAAGTAGAAATCCTGCGTAGCGGTAGCTAGGGCTTCAAGTCTTCATCTTCAGTCTTCACCACAGGCATCCTTGAGCGAAGCAACGCAACCCTTCCTTCATGGATTCCCCGAACTCGGACCCTCAAGCCAAGTCCAATCCTGCACACTCACAAACTATCCCCAAGGAGCGGGATAGGTTCACGTCACCGACTGTATGCAGCTTTAAGTGGCCTATCTCTAAAGGGTAAGAAAAGTGACAAGGTAGAAGCTCAGGTTTCCTATGCAGCAGCAGCAAAGCATAAACAGAAAACATCTCCGTATCAGTCCCAAACCATACTCTCGTACACAGCTCGGAACCACCTGGTACCCCAGGGCCCCGTCTCCACGTCCTATCTCCATCTAGGGTCGATGCGAGAACTTCCTCTCCTCGCACCTCAATGATTGCAATCAGATCGACGAGGTAGAGGGAGCCACTCTCCTCTAACCGACTGCAACCACGGCTCACCACACTCTCAACTATAGGGGGAGGTAGAAATCCCAAAACATGAGGAACAAGCATGTCTTCAAGGTTTGTCCATGACCGAGGACGCGGCTATACGTATAGATCGAACAACTCTGCAGAGCGTGTACACCTGTACCCAACCCGGGATGGAATCCAGCCGGTAGCTAGTCGACTGAACCCACCCTACCGTGCGAACTCTCGGTAGTTACGGTCCCACCCTGCATCCGGCCCTCAAAGCGATCCCCCTCGCAAAGGGAATTGCACCGGAACTGTGAAATGCTCCCGTGTGGCCACACGGGAGACGCACTGAGAGGGTGGTCTCACCTCCACCGCTCCCCCACAGATACCCTCTATCCTTCCTAAGCAGGTATGGTTCCGCACTTGCCGAGCTCAACTCGGCCCTAACCCCACTCTCGGCGGGGTGGTGTGTACGAAAGTCCTATCGACAAGGTTGATCCACTCGCTTTCAGACCGGGGCAAGCTCATGTCCTCCATCCGCAAGTAAAACCCCAACACCTAGGCTCCGAAAACCGTCAAAGTAGGGATACACGAGAGGAGTGCACCCCTATCCCCGATCCCAGATCGGTTGTTTCGAGCTCACCCCCGCCAAAGTACCCAAAACGCCTTCTCCTGCCGGTTTTACCCCACTCACGCCAAGAACCACTATTCCCAACCCAACACATGCATCGCGAAGCTCAGCGCATATACACGCTTATATAAACATATAAAGTGGTAGGACAATCAAGGACAGGACTATTAAAGAAGGCAATGCAAGGTTCATCATCATGCATATAAAGTAAAGCGCTAGCAATTCTACTTATCAATGCCTAATAGGTATTTCAGAATCAGTCGGGCGTGAACACCTGTGTGCAAGTAGTCGTCGGAGTTTCCGTAGTTGTACTCGATCTTCTGGCTCGACTCCTCAGCTCCGGGAATTCCTAGATTCGCAAATATAAATGCACACGTTGTCTAGATGCAAATAACTCCAAAGAGAAGCAATAAAGAACCAATTAAACTCCAAACGCTAGTCTAACGGGTGCCTTATGATTTTAGAAGAATAAAGAAACCGATTTCATATTTTTCTATGGTAGGAACAATTTATTACCGATTTCCAAGTAAAGAAATATTTTATGAATTTAATTAATCGCGATAGAGCATGAATCAACCAGTTAGTGAACCAAAAGCTAGGTTCTGGGTAGGTTTGCATGGTTCGTTGACTGGTCAACGATCTTTGTTGACCAAGTCAAAAAGGAGGGTCAAAGGTCCACTGGACCCCTCAAGTCATCCTGTGGGTCCCGTAGGTTAGATGGAACCAAGTTGGACAGTTCGAGGTCTCACACGTTAGTGGGACCTAACGGTAATTCCATATGCCCCTTTGGTAAGATTAGGGAGAGGTTGAACAGGATGGTTTCGCTATAAGCGATGTGGTGCGGCAAAGGTACTTGGCTCAGGCTGTACCTGACCAAGGTGTGACATGGGTCGACGGCTTGGTTAGCCCACGCGTCGTGCATAGCGAAGGCATGACACGACCGCGGGAAAGCTAAGGTCGGGGCTTGAAAGATCGAGAACAAGCACTCGGTACTAAGATAGGCTCGGCGGACAACAGGACAAGTGTTGCTGCTAGCAAGCAACGCATTCACCATATCGATTAAGAGCTATGGATAGATAGCTGCCTGGCTCAGGGGAAGCAAACATGGTTGTTACAGCTCATTCGATGGTAGGCTGCATACAATCTAGTTGTACACCACTCAGGCTGTACAAGTGTAGCTGGTGGCCTCTCACTTGCTAGCTCCCTTGTAGTGGAATGCAGCACTATGGATGGGGTTTAGAAATTATCACAAGGGGAGCATAAGGCAGCAGCAGCATAAGGGAAAATCCTCGGTGGTTGCAGCGCGCACATGGTCATGTGTGATGGCACCAACTGGACAGATTGATAGATAGACGATTGTTAGAGAGATAGCTCAGCGTTTCAGGTTCAGCAGGTCGGAACCTTTGGCACACAACTCGGCAGCGAGCGTGCGCAGCCAAGGAAGATTACAACTCATTGTCGGACGTGGTATGGCTGGGGAAACAAAGCAAGATATGGCAGCTGGCTAGCCCTTGCTTAGGATACAGCTCCACGACCTTGGATCAAAACGGCTAAAGGCTAACGTGATCGTGACCGAGCTACCGGAACCACACATTGGCGGCTGAAGATTGCTTTGCAGCTTGCTGATTTGCTTTGGTGAAAAGAGTCCGAGAAAGAGGGGGATGTGGTTTGTTGTCGATTGGAGAGAGGTCGATGGATGAGGGCGTTGCTGCTGGGAAAAAGGAAGAGAAGAGCCGGGAGAGAGGAGGATGGTTGCTGCTTTGTTTCTTGCATGAACAGGAGGGGAACAAGGATGGATGGGTGCACACGTAGTAGCTGCTGCTTGTCGCTTGCTTGCTCGATGAGGATGCTGCTAGTTGATTTTTGGGGAAGAGAAGATTGTTGGCTGGTAAAGCGGATGGAGTTCAAGCTGCTGGTTTGCTTCGGGAGAAGGAAAACAGAGAGGGGATGAGTGGCCGGTGCAGATCCATGGACCACAAAGAAGAGGGGAGGTCCTCTGGTTGCTCCGGTGGGGGAAGAAGGCACAAGGCTGTGGCTTGTCCTTTTGCAGCTCGACGGAAGAATCAGAGAGAGGATGGCGTGGCTGCTGGTTTGCTCAATTGAATAAACAAGATTGTGGCTGCTATTTAGTGGAGAAAGGGAATTAAAGGAGTTCAGAAGAGATGGATGGATTGGCAAAGGGATTGGGGAGTACTGCAGCAGATTGCTGCTTGCGCCCCTCCGTTGGAGAAAGGAGCAAAGGAGAGTTAGCCGGAGGCGAGCTATGGCCTAGAATTTGGAGCTCATAGCTGCTAGCTGAATTAGGAGAGAAAGAATTGGTGGCTGGCAGTGAATGCTTGCCTGATGGAGAGGAAAAAAGAAAGGAACTAGGAGAGACGAGGGTTGCTGCTGTTTTGCCTCTTGCGTGGAAGAGAAAAGGAGCTCAACCAGTGGCTTGCCTCGTGTGGAAGGAAGATAGATCAGAGGGGGGGGGGAAATCGAGCGCCGTGAAGGGGGGGCGGAGCTTGCTGTTCCGATGGACGAGAGAACGAGGAAAGAGAGGAAAGTTGAGTGGCGGCGGCCTAATGCGGCTGCGCGCGGGCGGGAGGCGGCTGCTAGGCAGCGGAGCAAAGCGAGAGCGGCGTAGATGGCTCGGGTGCCGGGGTCGACATGCTCTCTCACGCGCGTACATGTGGGCAAACGTGCACCCGGGTTCGAACGGTACTCACCCGTGCAAGCCAAGGAAAACCCCTCGGCGGCGAGCTGGAACGAGCGAACGGGATGCTTCGAAAATTAGAGGTGCCATGAGGTGGTTTTGTTCGTGCACTCACATGCGAGACCGCGCTCGGGCCAAAATGGCACCTTGCCCGCCATGCGCGTGACAACAAAACGGCAGATATCGATGGCTCGGTTCTCCTCGTGCGCGCAAGCGCAAGTCGATGGCTTGACCACGACCGCGGGCTTAGCGACGTCAAGGAAGCGAAACGCCATGACGACGATCGGGGTCGGGCGGGGACGAGGCTCAGGGTTCGAAGGCGGGGTCTTGCCCCCTTTCTTGGGCTGCACATGCGTGGGCACAAGGTCAACCTCGACCGCGACACGACATCAGGCCGAAGTGCGGCCGTGAGGTCTAGGCGCGACCGGGAACGGTCGGTGCTCACAACTCAATGCAGCGTGGGCATGACCATTGGGACAACCAGTGGTGACGGTCAAGCGGGGTGCGCGCGCGCGGTCGACGGCAGCGGCACCTGCAGGCGTAAGGCTCGACTCGATGGTCGGCACACAAGCGACGGCGTCTGCGCGGCGGCGCAAAGCAGTGAAACCAGGGGTAAAGGCCGGGCAAAACCGCGGCTTGACCACAGAGCAAACAAATGGCACGAAGGCCTACACAGGGACAACGAGTTGGGAACCAGGCATCACCTGAGGGCTTGCTGTCGTGGTTCAAGCATTTCGTCGAACGCTTTGGGGGCGACAGGGATGGCAGCCGAATCAGCAGGGACAGTCACTTGGTTGGAACAAAACATCGAGCACGTTATGCGCGTGCACTCGGTCAGCGAAAGAAAAGCCGCGGCATGGCGACGGACGGAGCCTCACACGTTGCGACCCCGCGGGGAACGGATACGGCACGAAGGCCGGTTTCGAGACGACAACGGAGCGGCGGCTTGGTCCCTTGGCCGGGCGACAGGCAAGGAAGGGAAAAGGGTACTAGGTGTGTGCACCTGCAGCTCCTTGGCGGCGACAGGCAAACTGATGAGGAGGGTTCTCGGACTCAGCGTGATTGTGCCGCTCCTTCGGCTTGGCCTCCAAGTGCTTGCGGGCGCTGATGTTCGTGGCGCGTCGGAGGTGTGGCAGCAGCACATGAGCAAGCAAGACATCAATTTTCAGCAGGAAAAAGGGTTCAGGCATCAAGCACAGGAGAAAAAGAGAAGGGCAACAGAGGTGTGTAACTCACCCTCTTGGCCATAGCACCGAACAGGGTTGCGGTCATGGTGAAACTCGGGGAAGATGGTGAGGGGGATCGGCGGCCTTCCTTTCAGCTCGGCGTCGCGACGACCTCATTTCGTTGTCGACCCCTCCGCGCCGACGATGTCGACCGTGGCGGGCGCGGCTTGAAGGGGACGACGATGGCGCGTTGGTCGGGGAGGCGGGGGCGGCGGTCGTGGCGCCTCGGAACCGTGACGGT
Source organism: Cenchrus americanus (assembly GCA_947561735.1). NCBI lineage: Eukaryota > Viridiplantae > Streptophyta > Magnoliopsida > Poales > Poaceae > Cenchrus > Cenchrus americanus. The sequence goes on from OX387239.1 coordinate 15,787,731, forward strand.
GAGGGCACGGTCCTCCACTCCCGGCGGCTCCAAGTTCCGGTGGCCTCCGGAGGACGAAGGCGACGGCGAGCGACCGGGGAGGCCGAGGATGCGGTCCCAAGCGGGGACGACGCCTCCCTCCACGCGGGCGGCCGCGGCTCCCCGGGGGCGCGCGCGGCCTCGGTTTCGGGGGGCGGCGGCGAGGGGCGGCCCCAAGACGGACGGCGCGAGGTGCTCCTCTCTCGCCCCCTTCTTCTTTCCCCTCCTCCTCTCATTCTTCTCGCGGTGGACGGGGGCTAATTCCCCATGGCGGCGACGGACCGGGAGATGAGGATTGGGGCTCCATTTATAGGGCGGCGCGGCTAGGGTTCCGGGCAAATGGATGGACGGCGGCGATCCTTGGCATCCGTGCCCAAGGGCACGCGGCGCCCATCCGGCCGGGAAGGTGGGGGCATCGGCCATGGAGGCCGGCGCGGCTCCCCCGCCCCCACGCGATACGTCACAGGGAGGAAGACAGAGAGAAACGAGAGATGGGGAAAGAGAGCTGACCGGTGGACCCCACATGTAAGTGGCTGTGTCGGTTTTGGTAGGTGGGAGCTGGGCTGCGGTTTAAGGTGGGCCGAAAGGTGTTATGGGCCAGCGGGTTGGGCAGGCCGAAAGAGAAAGGTGGGGGTGGCTCTGCAGACTTTAGTAGAGTGGGTTAAGGCCCAAAACTGATTTTAGGTTTTCTCTATTATCTAAACACCTTAACTCCTATTTAACCTTAGATTCGAATTTGAATTAGAATTCAAATTTGAATCCCACTCAAATAAGATCCAAATTAAATCCAAGAAACTCCAATGTTCTCACACTAGCAATTTATAATTCCTAAATTTTATTATTTTGCACAAAATAAATCTAAGAAATCAGGGAAGGATCAAAGAAGACATCCTTATATTTTAGTTATGCACTCGATTTCAAATCGAAATTTTGAAATCCACATTTTCGCATTGCTAACATTCCAGAGAAACTTCCAGGATGTTACAGAACTCCCCCCCTCAAAAGAATCTCGTCCTCGAGATTGAAGCGTCACCGGGCACAATGGAGTACCGATCATCTTCAAGTTGTTTGCGAGCTTCGAGCATCTTGACTTCATTGTAGTTGCTTTACGGTCACTTGCCATTAGTGTACTCTAAACCAAAGAAAATCTCCGGGAGCTAGGAAGTGTTCCAAGGTAAGGTTGATCTTGGTCTCCATCTCTTGAGCTTGATGTCTTTGCTTGAGCCTACTTGGGGTTCCTTCGTCGTGAATTTGCTACTCCTTGCATGTTTCCTCATATTCAAGCAATTCCGAGGTAGTGGGTGGCTCCAACGCGAGTACTCTCTAATCCAAGTTAGTAACTTGATTTCGAAGCGCATGAGGTGGCTTATCCAAAATCTTGACCTCATACGACATTGTTTTCTTTTCCATCTTCCATTGAGGAGACATAACTGCGATACTCCTTATGCTTGGCTTATAGAGATGACTTGTCCTCCTTTAGGTTTATTTCGGGTTCCTTAGGCCAACAACCTCCAACTCATTGCATTGTGGTGGTCTTTTCTATGAAGGGTGGCACTCGGGTTTCCTATTCTAGGAGCCAAGTACAAGCACAAAAATATTCGCTAATATATAATCCTACACTCAATAGTAAGAACCATAAGATCCAACAAAATCCATTAAAAACCAATCACTCAAGCATTCAAAGCATTATAGATAGTGCTATCTCAAGGCTGACTCTTAACCGTTGAGATCTCGCACACTACTCGATCTACTTCGTGGCAAGTCAAACAAGGTAGGCTCTACTTTTAGTGGTTCAAGGCATTCTCATGTCATCCAAACTATCTTCGGTCTCATCCTAACTAGTCCACGTAAGAAATTGCATCCACGGAGGAAAGATAGAGTTTTCTCAAAGTAGGGGAGGTATATTTCAAATAATCCAAGGGGATATATATAAAAATAGAGCATATAGAATGTTCCTAAGCTATCGACCAAGCTATGGTTGCGTGCTACGGTCAAGTACGGCTCTGATACCACCTGTAACAAACCGGGTTTTCGGTGAGGAAAACCCGACTCCCTGTACCATCGTGATAGTCCCTGGATCGGTAAGCTATCACGTACAGAACTCATTACAGAATAATATCATTTCCATACATCGAAATCAGAGTACATCACATATTATTTACATCCGAAACAACTCGGTATACGAATTTAGTACAAGCCCCTTGGGCTGAGCGACAAGTAGAAATCCTGCGTAGCGGTAGCTAGGGCTTCAAGTCTTCATCTTCAGTCTTCACCACAGGCATCCTTGAGCGAAGCAACGCAACCCTTCCTTCATGGATTCCCCGAACTCGGACCCTCAAGCCAAGTCCAATCCTGCACACTCACAAACTATCCCCAAGGAGCGGGATAGGTTCACGTCACCGACTGTATGCAGCTTTAAGTGGCCTATCTCTAAAGGGTAAGAAAAGTGACAAGGTAGAAGCTCGGGTTTCCTATGCGAGCGACGGCAAAGCATAAACGAGAAAACATCTCCGTATCGGTCCCAAACCATCCTCTCATACACGGCTCGGAACCACACGGTACCCCGGGGCCCCGTCTCCACATCCTATCTCCATCTAGGGTCGATGCGAGAACTTCCTCTCCTCGCACCTCAATGATTGCAATCGGATCGACGAGGTAGAGGGAGCCACTCTCCTCTAACCGACCGCAACCACGGCTCACCACACTCTCAACTATAGGGGGGAGGTAGAAATCCCAAAACATGAGGAACAAGCATGTCTTCAAGGTTTGTCCATGACCGAGGACGCGGCTATACGTATAGATCGAACAACTGCGCGAGCGTGTACACCGTACCCAACCCGGGATGGAATCCGGCCGGTAGCTAGTCGGCGAACCCACCCTACCGTGCGAACTCTCGGTAGTTACGGTCCCACCCTGCATCCGGCCCTCAAAGCGATCCCCCTCGCAAAGGGAATTGCACCGGAACCGTGAAATGCTCCCGTGTGGCCACACGGGAGACGCACTGAGAGGGTGGTCTCACCTCCACCGCTCCCCCACAGATACCCTCTATCCTTCCTAAGCAGGTATGGTTCCGCACTTGCCGAGCTCAACTCGGCCCTAACCCCACTCTCGGCGGGGTGGTGTGTACGAAAGTCCTATCGACAAGGTTGATCCACTCGCTTTCAGACCGGGGCAAGCTCATGTCCTCCATCCGCAAGTAAAACCCCAACACCTAGGCTCCGAAAACCGTCAAAGTAGGGATACACTGAGGAGTGCACCCCTATCCCCGATCCCAGATCGGTTGTTTCGAGCTCACCCCCGCCAAAGTACCCAAAACACCTTCTCCTGCCGGTTTTACCCCACTCACGCCAAGAACCACTATTCCCAACCCAACACATGCATCGCGAAGCTCAGCGCATATACACGCTTATATAAACATATAAAGTGGTAGGACAATCAAGGACAGGATTATTAAAGAAGGCAGTGCAAGGTTCATCATCATGCATATAAAGTAAAGCGCTAGCATTCTACATAGCAATGCCTAATAGGTATTTCAGAATCAGTCGGGCGTGAGCACCTGTGTGCAAGTAGTCGTCGGAGTTTCCGTAGTTGTACTCGATCTTCTGGCTCGACTCCTCAGCTCCGGGAATTCCTAGATTCGCAAATATAAATACACACGTTGTCTAGATGCAAATAACTCCAAAGAGAAGCAATAAAGAACCAATTAAACTCCAAACGCTAGTCTAACGGGTGCCTTATGATTTTAGAAGAATAAAGAAACTGATTTCATATTTTTCTATGGTAGGAACAATTTATTACTGATTTCCAAGTAAAGAAATATTTTATGAATTTAATTAATCGCGATAGAGCATGAATCAACCGAGTTAGTGAACCAAAAGCTAGGTTACGGGTAGGTTTGCATGGTTCGTTGTCGATCAACGATCTTTGTTGACCAAGTCAAAAAGGAGGGTCAAAGGTCCTTTGGACCCCTCAAGTCATCCTGTGGGTCCCGTAGGTTAGATGGAACCAAGTTGGACAGTTCGAGGTCTCACACGTTAGTGGGACCTAACGGTAATTCCATATGCCCCTTTGGTCGGATTAGGGAGAGGTTGAACGGGATGGTTTCGCTATAAGCGATGTGGTGCGGCAAAGGTACTTGGCTCGGGCCGTACCCGACCAAGGTGTGACATGGGTCGACGGCTTGGTTAGCCCACGCGTCGTGCATAGCGATGGCATGACACGACCGCGGGAAAGCTAAGGTCGGGGCTTGAAAGATCGAGAACAAGCGCTCGGTACTAAGATAGGCTCGGCGGACAACAGGACAAGTGTTGCTGCTAGCAAGCAACGCATTCACCATATCGATGAAGAGCTATGGATAGATAGTTGCCTGGCTCAGGGGAAGCAAACATGGTTGTTACAGCTCATTCGATGGTAGGCTGCATACAATCTAGTTGTACACCACTCAGGCTGTACAAGTGTAGCTGGTGGCCTCTCACTTGCTAGCTCCCTTGTAGTGGAATGCAGCACTATGGATGGGGTTTAGAAATTATCACAAGGGGATCATAAGGCAGCAGCAGCATAAGGGAAAATCCTCGGTGGTTACAGCGCGCACATGGTCATGTGTGATGGCACCAACTGGACAGATTGATAGATAGACGATTGTTAGAGAGATAGCTCAGCGTTTCAGGTTCAGCAGGTCGGAACCTTTGGCACACAACTCGGCAGCGAGCGTGCGCAGCCAAGGAAGATTACAACTCATGGTCAGACGTGGTATGGCTGGGGAAACAAAGCAAGATATGGCAGCTGGTTAGCCCTTGCTTAGGATACAGCTCCACGATCTTGGATCAAAACGGCTAAAGGCTAACGTGATCGTGACCGAGCTACGGAACCACACATTGGCGGCTGAAGATTGCTTTGCAGCTTGCTGATTTGCTTTGGTGAAAAGAGTCCGAGAAAGAGGGGGATGTGGTTTGTTGTCGATTGGAGAGAGGTCGATGGATGAGGGCGTTGCTGCTGGGAAAAAGGAAGAGAAGAGCCGGGAGAGAGGAGGATGGTTGCTGCTTTGTTTCTTGCATGAACAGGAGGGGAACAAGGATGGATGGGTGCACACGTAGTAGCTGCTGCTTGTCGCTTGCTTGCTCGATGAGGATGCTGCTAGTTGATTTTTGGGGAAGAGAAGATTGTTGGCTGGTAAAGCGGATGGAGTTCAAGCTGCTGGTTTGCTTCGGGAGAAGGAAAACAGAGAGGGGGTGAGTGGCCGGTGCAGATCCATGGACCACAAAGAAGAGGGGAGGTCCTCTGGTTGCTCCGGTGGGGGAAGAAGGCACAAGGCTGTGGCTTGTCCTTTTGCAGCTCGACGGAAGAATCAGAGAGAGGATGGTGTGGCTGCTGGTTTGCTCAATTGAATAAACAAGATTGTGGCTGCTATTTAGTGGAGAAAGGGAATTAAAGGAGTTCAGAAGAGATGGATGGATTGGCAAAGGGATTGGGGAGTACTGCAGCAGATTGCTGCTTGCGCCCCTCCGTTGGAGAAAGGAGCAAAGGAGAGTTAGCCGGAGGCGAGCTATGGCCTAGAATTTGGAGCTCGTAGCTGCTAGCTGAATTAGGAGAGAAAGAATTGGTGGCTGGCAGTGAATGCTTGCCTGATGGAGAGGAAAAAAGAAAGGAACTAGGAGAGACGAGGGTTGCTGCTGTTTTGCCTCTTGCGTGGAAGAGAAAAGGAGCTCAACCAGTGGCTTGCCTCGTGTGGAAGGAAGATAGATCAGAGGGGGGAAATCGAGCGCCGTGAAGGGGGGCTGGAGCTTGCTGTTCCGATGGACAGAGAACAGGAAAGAGAGGAAAGTTGAGTGGCGGCGGCCTAGTGCGGCTGCGCGCGGGCGGAGACTGGCTGCTAGGCAGCGGAGCAAAGCAGAGCGGCGTAGATGGCTCGGGTGCCAGGGCCGACATGCTCTCTCACGCGCGTACGTGTGGGCAAACGTGCACCCGGGTTCAGAACGGTACTCACCCGTGCAAGCCAAGGAAAACCCCTCGGCGGCGAGCTGGAACGAGCGAACGGGATGCTTCGAAAATTAGAGGTGCCATGAGGTGGTTTTGTTCGTGCACTCACATGCGAGACCGCGCTCGGGCCAAAATGGCACCTTGCCCGCCATGCGCGTGACAACAAAACGGCAGATATCGATGGCTCGGTTCTCCTCGTGCGCGCAAGCGCAAGTCGATGGCTTGACCACGTCTGCGGGCTTAGCGACGTCAAGGGAGCGAAACGCCATGACGACGATCAGGGTCAGGCAGGACGAGGCTCAGGGTTCGAAGGCGGGGTCTTGCCCCCTTTCTTGGGCTGCACATGCGTGGGCACAAGGTCAACCTCGACCGCGACACGACATCAGGCCGAAGTGCGGCCGTGAGGTCTAGGGCGCGGCCGGGAACGGTCGGTGCTCACAACTCAATGCGGCGTGGGCATGACCATTGGGACAACCGGTGGTGACGGTCAAGCGGGGTGCGCGCGCGCGGTCGACGGCGGCGGCACTGCGGGCGTAAGGCTCGACTCGATGGTCGGCACACAAGCGACGGCGTACGCGCGGCGGCGCAAAGCGGTGAAACCGGGGGGTAAAGGCCGGGCAAAACCGCGGCTTGACCACGAGCAAACAAATGGCACGAAGGCCTACACGGGGACAACGAGTTGGGAACCGAGGCATCACCGAGGGCTTCTTTGTCGTGGTTCAAGCATTTCGTCGAACGCTTTGGGGGCGACGGGGGATGGCGGCCGAATCGGCGGGGACGAGTCACTTGGTTGGAACAAAACATCGAGCACGTTATGCGCGTGCACTCGGTCGGCGAAAGAAAAGCCGCGGCATGGCGACGGACGGAGCCTCACACGTTGCGACCTGCGGGGGAACGAGATACGGCACGAAGGCCGGTTTCGAGACGACAACGAGAGCGGCGGCTTGGTCCCTTGGCCGGGCGACATGCAAGGAAGGGAAAAGGGCTACTAGGTGTGTGCACTGCGGCTCCTTGGCGGCGACGAGCAAGGCGATGAGGAGGGTTCTCGGACTCGGCGTGATTGTGCCGCTCCTTCGGCTTGGCCTCCAAGTGCTTGCGGGCGCCGATGTTCGTGGCGCGTCGGAGGTGTGGCGGCAGCACATGAGCAAGCAAGACATCAATTTTCAGCGGGGAAAAAGGGTTCGGGCATCAAGCACGGGAGAAAAAGAGAAGGGCAACGAGAGGTGTGCAACTCACCCTCTTGGCCATAGCACCGAACAAGGTTGCGGTCATGGTGAAACTCGGGAAGATGGTGAGGGGATCGGCAGCCTTCCTTTCAGCTCGGCGTCGCGACGGCCTCATTTCGTTGTCGACCCCTCCCGCGGCGACGATGTCGGCCGTGGCGGGGCGGCTTGAAGGGGACGACGATGGCGCGTTGGTCAGGAGGCAGGGCGGCGGTCGTGGCGCCCCAGAACCGTGACGGTGAGGGCCTGGTCCTCCACTCCGGCAGCTCCAAGTTCCGGTGGCCTCCGGAGGACAAAGGCGACGGCGAGCGACCGGGGAGGCCGAGGATGCGGTCCCAAGCGGGGACGACGCCTCCCTCCACGCGGGCGGCCGCGGCTCCGGGGGGCGCGCGCGGCCTCGGTTTCGGGGGGCCGGCGGCGAGGGCGGCCCCAAGACGGACGGCGCGGGTGCTCCTCTCTGCCCCCCTTCTTCTTTCCCCTCCTCCTCTCATTCTTCTCGCGGTGGACGGGGGCTAATTCCCCATGGCGGCGACGGACCGGGGAGATGAGGATTGGGGCTCCATTTATAGGGCGGCGCGGCTAGGGTTCCAGGCAAATGGATGGACGGCGGCGATCCTTGGCATCCGTGCCCAAGGGCACGCGGCGCCCATCCGGCTGGGAAGGTGGGGGCATCGGCCATGGAGGCCGGCGCGGCTCCCCCGCCCCCACGCGATACGTCACAGGGAGGAAGACAGAGAGAAACAGAGATGGGGAAAGAGAGCTGACCGGTGGACCCCACATGTAAGTGGCTGTGTCGGTTTTGGTAGGTGGGAGCTGGGCTGCGGTTTAAGGTGGGCCGAAAGGTGTTATGGGCCAGCGGGTTGGGCAGGCCGAAAGAGAAAGGTGGGGGTGGCTGCGGACTTTAGTAGAGTGGGTTAAGGCCCAAAACTGATTTTAGGTTTTCTCTATTATCTAAACACCTTAACTCCTATTTAACCTTAGATTCGAATTTGAATTAGAATTCAAATTTGAATCCCACTCAAATAAGATCCAAATTAAATCCAAGAAACTCCAAGGTTCTCACACTAGCAATTTATAATTCCTAAATTTTATTATTTTGCACAAAATAAATCTAAGTAATCGGGGAAGGATCAAAGAAGACATCCTTATATTTTAGTTATGCACTCGATTTCAAATCGAAATTTTGAAATCTACATTTTCGCATTGCTAACATTCCAGAGAAACTTCCAGGATGTTACACATACGACAGGTGGGGAGGTCTTGCCTTGCAAGGAATCCTTTTTACAACTTGAAATCCGCAAGGACTCCTCAGTCTCGCTCGGACTCGAGGTCCGGCGGTCGGACGGTCGGTCCAACCGGTCGGACCGGTGTGGCCATTACCGGATCGGCTACAAGACGCCACAACGGTCGGACCGTTGAGGGATACCGGTCGACCGGTGGTGTCGACCGATCGACCTTGTGCCTAATTTGAGTGTGAACACTTGTGCATGCCAATTGCTAAGTGTAACTAAACTAGTATGAGAAGGCATCCTAACTAGAATGCCAAGCCTAGATCAACACCAAGTGCGTCCGCCTTGGACCGATGTCTCTTTGTGGCCATTCGTTCGGTGCCGCTAAGGTTTCCAAAACCTTCTGGCTGATCATCACGAGTTGTTGCAATGAGGCTCGGTCAAAGTGCAAATGACATGCTCTTGTGATGGCACCTAACTTGTTCTAGTGTCAACAACAATCCTAATGGCTCCTAATCGCATAGTGAGGCTTTGGTAGCTTGAAGACGAGGACACCACGGCGCAATACACTACGGAAATCCCCGAGTTGTCGTGAGCCGAGTGTTTTGCCGTGAGCTTTTTCGGGCTCACGGCAAATTAACTTTTTGCCGACAGCCAATATTAAAACTCACGGAAAATATAGCGGCTCACGGGAAAAAGCTTTGCCGAGGGGGCTCACAACAACAAGTTATTTTGCCTAGAGCGGCTCACGACAAAGATGTAGTTTCTCGTGAACCTTTTTTCTAGCCAACGGGAAAACTATGTTTGCTGTAAATTGAAATCGAATTTTGAAGAAGTAAATTAATTCAAATAAAAAACTTTCAATTACAAATTTTCATTACTCCTCAAGACGAACAACTTTTGTTAAGATCATTTCTTCATTCCACAAAGTTGAAATAATTTTGTTCACAAATCCTATATCTCTTATATAGTTTCATGAAACTATATGAGAGATGTATATGATTTGTGAACATTGTTCGTACCATAACACCGGACAATCAAAGGACCAAAACAAAAGTTATCGTTCCCGACAAGTTATGAAACATTGTTGTTTACAACTTTTGAATGTCAACGAAAATATTGTCAACAAAAAAACTTTGTATTTAAATTTTGATTGTCTCAAATTTGAAATGATGATCCCCCCACCCCGAAAATGATGTTCTCCTTTGAAACGATCGGGATGAGGCTTGAGGACCACCTTCGATCTTCGGTCACCATCCTCGGAGTCAATCCGCCAAAAGTCCTCCAAGCCTCCCACCCGCAAAATCAAAACTAAGAGCGAGAGCAAGCAACCGACGCAACAATGGGGTTAGCACAAAAAGAGTCAAACCGATCTTGAGCCATTTGCTCAAAAGTAGGGTTAGCAAAATCCATCCTATCAAAGCTATGACCACCATGGGGAATCACCTCACATCTCGCCGGATGAGTCCCGGGCTTAAACTGGTCAGCTTCTAGGTTTTGAACCTCTGCTTCAAACACATTTATAAATTCGTGTATTGTCTTGGAATGATCAACATGCTCAGGAAGAATGTATGTAGGCCTCCAATTCTCATCATCAAGTTCATAACAAAATATACCATCAAACTCACCCTTCTTCATCTTTGTCTTCTTTTTGATATAATGACCAATAGAAGTAATTATTAATTTTACATTTAGCTAATTTTTTAGTTTATAAAAAACATGGTCATTAATAATGGATATTAACAAATAGCCATAAGGTACGTGACCTCTGTATGTTATTGTATCATAACAAAAGGCCAGATGTCTATAGTTCACATAAGATCCAATCATTGTTGCGGTACGTGGTACAATGGCTTACATACGAGGTCACACTCGATAGCTATTACAAGACAAATCATTAATTAATACCAATGAGTACAAGTCCCAAGCCGAAACCGGTCGGCTTCTAGCTTTTGAATCTCTACTTCAAACACATAGAAAATGGTACCAAACCAACTTAAAATGCTAAACATGCATGCTTACCGAACATGTTGATGATTTGAAAACAATACGTGAATTCATAGATATGTGTTTGAAGTCTTTGGTTTAAATGCTACAAGTTGACATATATAGCGCATGTAACCTCCGATACCGATGGAGCAAGCTATTCAAACAAGATGTCGACATTCCGTCTCACACTGCGGGAAAGGTGTCTAAGTGCTAGTATATATAAGAAGGAGCCGACCTCTTGAAAGGTTTCATTGAAAACACTATGCTTAGGCGACTTGCTCCTATCGGTGCTTGGAGGTAGTGCAATATATGTCCGAATGCATGGCATTCATCGGAATCTCTCTAAGCACAAATTATGTTAAATTGAAAATAGTACCAAACCAACTCAAAATAACAAACATGCTTCCGAACATATTGAAGACAATACATGAATTCATAATAAAATAGCTAATCAATAATAATTAATAATAAGTTCATAAAGGTTCACATAGCTAGCTAATTAATACATGATCATATAATAGGGTACGGTATTTAAGATCGATCCATCCATGCATGCATAATCCTACCGAGAAGCACACACTTGTAGATATAAAACATGGTTAATGTCCGCAATCCTCCGACCTAGAACTCCCTCGAAATAAGCTAGAACAAAGACCGCAAACATCAAACAATGGAGCCTTGGATTCGCTAGCTTATAGAAAGTTAGAATTGCTTGACTCCTAAAATTGTTGGTGAAAATGGCCCCCACCATAGTAATCCGCCCCAACTCTTTCCACAACTTTATTAAGAATCTCACGGAAGGTAATTGAAGCATAAGTAGAACCGAGTGATCCCGCACACAATCGGATGATGATGAGATATAATAACCTTAAATTATGAAAGTTCATATATATGTACCATAATCAAATTATCTAGGAATGAATAAATAATCTTATGTATGTATGTATGTATGTATGTATGTATGTATGTATGTATGTATGTATGTATGTATGTATGTATGTATGTATGTATGTATGTATGTATGTATGTATGTATGTATGTATGTATGTATGTATGTATGTATGTATGTATGTATGTATGTATGTATGTATGTATGTATGTATGTATGTATGTATGTATGTATGTATGTATGTATGTATGTATGTATGTATGTATGTATGTATGTATGTATGTATGTATGTATGTATGTATGTATGTATGTATGTATGTATGTATGTATGTATGTATGTATGTATGTATGTATGTATGTATGTATGTATGTATGTATGTATGTATGTATGTATGTATGTATGTATGTATGTATGTATGTATGTATGTATGTATGTATGTATGTATGTATGTATGTATGTATGTATGTATGTATGTATGTATGTATGTATGTATGTATGTATGTATGTATGTATTATACGAAAACTCAATGTGCCCCGCAAAGCCTCTCTCTCGTAGTCCGAACCACATTGCCTTCACCCGCCTCGAGTTGCCTCAATTTAAAATATGAAAGGTTGGGCACGAAGCACCCAACAAACAAGCGGAGTCGTTTTCGACAATTCTCCACGGCGGCAGTCCTCTCTCGAGTTAACCAAATAGCTGATGTTGAGCCCACTGTTGCAATGGGAACCATGAGGCGTGGCACACCTACTGGCAACGACTGGTAGTCTACAAATCGAGCACGTATGGTGAAAGAGATATGCACTCTTGCCATGTTCTCATCAACACACTAAGTTTCCATTGTAGGAGGAGTAGCACCCAAATCATCGATAATTATCTCTGAATCATATGATATCGTTGATAACCTATAATAATTATATATGTAACTAAAATTATAGATTTTCCATGTGAAATGAAAAAAGATATATGTAAAGCAAATTAATTTAAATTCATATATTACCACGTTGGATACACGTCCCGGATCACCCATTTGCAAGGTAATATCACGGTGAAAGCGCAATCCTGGACGTTGAGGCAATGGGTCCTCCCAAACACCTCCAGCACCACCAAGATCTCCACAGCCAAGGCCACGACCACCACGCCTGCACAGCGACAGACTATGCCACAGCCACGGGTGCCATTACAAACGCCACTTGATGACGACATTGTTACCTCAAACTATATCCAAATCAAAATAACACACATTATTCACAATAAATAGGATTAGTTTACATATATTGTTTGGATTCAATATATGCACAAATAGAAAAACAAAAGGGGATACAATTCAACACTATTATTACCGTACATAACTTTTATGAACCAGCGACTCAGACGACCCAGATGCTCCAGGAACTACAACAGTCTCACCTCACCGTCATATACACCTGGCTCTCCCACTTACAATAGTCTCTCCTCACCGTCATGTACACCTGTCTCTCCCGCTTACAGTACTACATCACCATGCCATACATTTCCTATCTAGCTACAGCCCAACTTCTCTAAGCTGCAGTCCCCACCTAGCAGAGAAGTTCGGCTGCAGCTAATTAGGACGTGGGGCTGTGTATCAAAAACAAGAAAAATAATAAAATGCTCATTTATTCTTTATAAAAATAAAAAAATACTTAATAAAATAATTTAATATTCTATTTCCTCCTCTAGCTACCTAGAAATAAATGCATTTCTAAACAATGAAAGAATGGAAATATCTAGTACATTTTTCTGTATGTCTATTATTTTCTTTATGTTCATATGTTTTATAAACTATATGTACAAGTAAAATTTAATCTTCTCTCTATATGAAAAACAAGAAATAAGAAGGAACAATGTTTAATGAAAGATGGAACAATGCAAGTACCATCCTAACTACATTTCCACGTATATATACAAAATCTCATCTCTCTAACACTATACCACAACCCCACATTAACGACGGATGTGCGTCGCTATAAGTATGAAATTACCGTCGATCGGGCCGTCGTTATAACTCGCATCGCATTGGCCGTCGCTATTTCACATTGTAGCATCTCGTGCATCCGTCGTTATAAAATTTTTCATTTCACGTCGGAAGGTCCGTCGTTGTATCTCAATTATTGAGTTGGACTATCCGTCGGTATATGAAGCGAGCCATTTTCCCGCGCCGTAGTAGGCCGTTTCGCGCTCGGTGGCCCAATCTCACGCGCTACGTAGGCCGGATGGTCCGCCGGTGAGCTGGCCCAAACAAAGAACCCTAGCTTCCAAATCCCGCCGCCGCCCCCGCCCCGACCGCACACTCCCACACCACGGCACCACCATGCGGCGCGCGCCTCCCCAAAATCACCGCGCGGCGCGCCGTCTCCCCCTCCCCCCGAAACCACATCGGGGCACCACGCTCATCGCCGCGCCGCGCCTTCTCCCCCCTCCCCCAAGTCGTTGCGCCTGCCCCCCCTCCCCCAAAATCGCCGCCCCGCGCCTTCCCCCCTCCCAACGCCGTTGCGCCCCCTAGTGCCACCGTCGGCGCTCCCCAAATCCTCTCGCTCTCCTAGACCCCATTGCCCCCGTTGGCCGCCGTGAGAGGCACACGGATTCGCGGTGCAAGGGCGACGAGCTCCTCGACGCAAGGGCTGCGGGCTCCTCGGCGTGAGGGACGGCGGCTCTACGGCGCAAGGGCGGCGGCGTAGCTGTCTTTCACGTTTTTGGTTCGAAGGGCACTCAATCACCAAGCCACCGAAGGTAGATGCGCATCTATACCCTCCCTCTAACCTTCCCCTTTTTATGTGGATCTAAAGGATTGTTCTTCCTCTTCTTTGCTTTGTGGATCCGACGGATCGTGTGTTGGTGAAGGTGTCTCCTCCTTGATGAACTTGTAGAAGATCTAAGCTGGAAAATCACCAAAAGAAACAAGGTAGAGCTTTTTCCTCTTACAGTTTGCACAACACATCCAGTTTCAGTAAAAATCTGTCATATCTTAAATTAAACTACTTCTAGATTACAATAAGTAAGTGATAGTTCTTAAATTTTTGATAGGCTGTGAGGTAGGTGTGCTAGCACAACTTCATTGTTGTGATACATTCTTATTTGCAGAAATCTGTACCTTGGCTTGGGAAAAATTATGTGCCAATAGATCTGCTAGTTGATCTCTCACTGATGCCTGCAAATGTGAGAACAATAATCTTTTGTCAGGATTATTTCACAGTTATGTTGTAGTTGCTATTTCTCACAATGTTGTGATATCTTGTTTTGCATTGTACCACATCAGCATCTAATTTTGGTTGCATTCACTTATCCATGCGTTTCTCTTAGTGAATGATGGCCTTACTGTTGCAGGTGTAGTTATTCTGTGATTAGGATGAATGGAGAAACTGATTGGGTAGACTGCATATGCCAAGCCACCTTGCCAGTACAATTTGTTATTCTTAGCAATGTGGAAAACTGTTCTAGGAAAATTATCTAACCTTTATATCAGTCATGCAAAGCAAAGACAAATGTTCTCAAAGTAAGTTGCTTCAGTTCACAAAAATTTCTGAACTTTTATATAGTTTGAAACTCTAAATGGGCAATATTCAGACATGGTAGAAAACAAAAAAAAGTCTGGTGCATTTACAGTACACACATTATTTCTGATGATTAGTAGGTCCACATTCATGTATATTTGCCTGATCTCTGTTTGTCAGGATGCACATACATTGATTTGTCATGCTACTATATCACTGCAGTGATATGAAACAAAATATTGCAGTAGTAGTAAGTTGTAGTGGAAATAATCTCATAGCTTGCTTGCTGACATCATGGAAACCTTAGGAGATGAGGCTCTTGGAAACCAGTATTGTGAAGTTGTTGTGCTGACGTCTAATTTTCCTTGGGAAAAATTATCTTGGCTTTGGGAAAAATTATGTTCCAACAAATCTGCTAGTTCATCTCTCACTGATGCCTGCAAATGTGAGTACAGTAATCTTTTGTCAGGATGATTTCACAGTTATGTTCTAGTTGCTATTTCTCACAATGTTGTGATATCTTATTTTTTGCATTGTAGCACATCAGCATCTAATTTTGGTTGCATTCACTTATCCATGTGTTTCTCTTAGTGATTGATGGCCTTACTGTTGGAGGTGCTATTCTGTGATTAGGATGAATGGATAAACTGATTGGGTAGATCTGCATATGCCCACATCATATCTATGTGCAGCAATTTTTTTGAACATTTTACACTGTTTATTATTTCAGGTGGGAGGTCATTGCTATGTGGATCTGATGGACCATGTGAGGCTTCGTCCCCCTCCGCCTATTCCTCTTGCCATTCCTTTGTTGATCTGCTGCTTTGACTCAACCAGCAGTAAATCTTTCATGTCTCTAAGCTCGTCCTAGATGTATTTCAAATTGCTCTATATGCTTGGATGTTCCTGTAGAATATCTATCAATATGCTCCTGGTGATCTCAACAAATCTTACTACTTTTTTTTGCTTTGCCTCAGGCCTGCATTGCTTTTGAAAAGATTGAATTCATCAATCTGTTCCTTCCTTGACTTGTGCTTGCTAGCTCATATGTCTTAACAATGTTGTGCAGCTAGTTTTTTTAACCTTGTACAACAAGAGTGAATGCATGCTTCTGATTTTGCAGGTGCTCCAAGAAGCAGGACAGAATTTGGCCCCAAGTAGGGCGAGCTAGCTAGTTGTTGCTGCTGCTGAACAAGTGTTAACCTGGACATGGAAGCTCGATCATGTTGACAACAGTCAGATCATCTTAGTCTTAACTTAAATGTTATTTTGTTTTAAACACATCCCCTAGAGATGAATCATTTTGTAAGCCAAACATGTGAGTATGGTAATCCAGAGCTGTGGTACAATGTATATATGTTGACTTGTGTGTGTTTGATATCCATTGGTTCAATTAAATTTTATGTGTTGTGTTCAGCTTGCCAAATATTGCTCGAAAGATTAGTATTGGTCTGTCAATGTGAGGTTAATATATATAGGATTTTATAGTTTAATTTTGATTTAATCATTAGCGTTGGATTATTAGTCGGTATAGTAAAGTATTTTGTCGAACCATTCGTCGGTATACACATGTAACTAACAGTTCGTCGTTATTTATGAGTCCGTCGGTATATCTTTACTGAGCATCGAACTGTCCGTCGGCATAGATTTATCTGTCGGTATAACTTTATACCGACGCCAGTTATTGCGACTGATGTGAGCCGTCGGTATAACGATATACCGACAGATAGTGCGTCAGTACTGAGACTTATACCGACCACAATGTAGTCGTTAAAGAGGGGCTGTGGCATAGTGTAAGCTCCTCCTACCTAGCTACAAATTAACATTTCTATTTTCTCTATCTCTAAACAATAAAACAAAATTTAATCACAACCTTGACAACACTTTGGAGGAGAGAAGTCATCACAAATTAATGAAGGAAAAAATCGCAGCAACCCTAGGATTGAGTCGCCATGGAGAGGAAAGCTTGAGCTCACGGGTCAGTACGGTGATCAATGGCTCAAGTGGCTGGAGGAAGAAGGAGATACGATGTATATATGGAGGTCGGTCTTTAGTCGCGGGTGGTTTTACGACCTAAGACTAAAGGGCAACCCTTTTTTCTTGGGTCGTAACACCAGCCGGGACTAATGCTTTAGTCTCGGGTGGTGTAACCATCGAGACAAAGGGGTGCCCTTTAGTCTCGGGTCGTAACAACACCCCAGACTAAAGACTAGGGGCAATAATTGTTGGATAGAGCCGTTGGGAGCCCCCCCTTGTAACAGTTGGTAATACCAACCGGGACTAAATGGGGACCGGCTACCGCACCCATTTCGGGTCACGTCGACGAAAGGCCTTTAGTCCCGGCTCCAAAGTTGATCCGGGACTAAAGGCCAGTACCAAAGCCTCGCTCTTTACCGGTGACCATTACATTGATGTGTCATTATTACTTATGACATGTACAGGAATATAATTAACAGCTCGTCCATATAGAAACAAGAGCAAGGATAATCTATGTAGTTCTTATATCATCGTGGCACACTATTTTTGTGTGTGTGTGTGTGAAGAATATAAGTGGAAAACGCTGGCAATTGAATAAAATGATCCTTTCAACAAAACAAAAAGAGACCAAACCAAAGGCAGTGCCTCCATAAAATGATCCCTTCCATCTTCTAGTCATTGAACTCTTCTGAATTTCCATTCATGGTCTGATACTGCATTCCTTGCTGCAAGGGAACTGACATACTTCCAACCATAGGCAACAATCTACTGACTCCATGTCCACACTCATCGTAACTTCACTTCAGACTTTGGATAAAAAAGGTACCCTAGGCTCAATTCTCTAAGATAAGATGAAAAAGGAAGACCTAACAATGTTTGTTACGTGTGCACCATGGTGAAGTTATGGGGAATATATAGTCCTGATGCATCTTAAGCCTAATTTGGTGTTAACACATGAGGTTTTTTACAGTACACAATACCACCCTGGACCACCGGTTGAAAAGGACTCGTATGTAATAGAAAAAAAACTATATGTAATGATCTGACGGTTGAGATTAATTTTGTACCACCAGTTTTTTTAGTGTGGTATGGGTGGTATTCATACATGGTATGAGTAGTACATGAGTATTATCGGAAATATACAAAATAATATTGTTATAATATATGAAATCAAGTCTTTTTATGTAATCTTGGCAGTGGAGAAATTTTTTCCAAATAATATACATTGAGCAGATTACCATTTTACACATAGTAAAAATCTGAAAAATCTTATAATACAACCGTTGGGTGGTATCATGTAGTGTAACAGACCTCTTAACACATCACACAACCCTTCAAATCTGAACATCTTCACTCTTGCGTATCATGATTTGAACCATGCCATTATGATTCTGCTAAATTCAAGGGACAGCATGCAGGATTTGTTTTCCTTTTTCTTTAACTCTGTTCCAAATTATAGGCCGTGGTTTTAGCTTTATTAGGTTCATAGATGATGTTGTGTATAATTAGATATACACTATGCCTAGATGCATAATAACATCTACGAATCTAGAAAAACTCAAAACGACCTATAATATGGAGGGAGTACTTGCCAAAAAAAAAAAAATCAAGAGACCCTAAACCTCACACACTAGAAAGTTGCACGAAAGTTACCCACAATGACATGGTAGTACACTTATTTAATTATGCAATAATAAACCAACGACCTTTAATTCGGTATTATGGGTCCAACCTGGGCAGTTGCAGTCCATTGTCAGTTGTCATGTGGTTACTTAAGGAGAAGCTTCGTTAAATTGTTGTACTCCTACATTCTTTTCACGGTGATCACCTGAGAAACTAATTCACTTTTCTCTCTAGACACTTCATAATACAAAATGGCTGCAGAAATGTTCGCACAAGATTAAATGATAATTTCAAGGGACAGCATGCAGGATTTGTTTTCCTTTTTCTTTAACTCTGTTCCAAATTATAGGCCGTGGTTTTAGCTTTATTAGGTTCATAGATGATGTTGTGTATAATTAGATATACACTATGCCTAGATATGCATAATAACATCTACGAATCTAGAAAAACTCAAAACGACCTATAATCCGGAGGGAGTACTTGCCAAACAAAAAATCAAGAGACCCTAAACCTTACACACTAGAAAGTAGCACGAAAGTTACGCACAATGGCATGGAACTATGATTAGTTGTTGCTTGGTCACCACATTTAAAAGCATAGGGGGGTCTATCATTACCTGTTTTCCTGGATTTTTCTCCTTGCCTTCTTTATTTTACCTGTAATCAGCATCCACAGCACCCCTTCTTATCGCATCAGCTGTGGATCGGACCTCCTTAATGTTAACATGTAGCACACCGACGTCATTATCTTTACTCCCCACTATTTCACAGTGAGCAGGATGTTGGTACAAGACTAATTGGCCATGCTGCTCCATGCCTTAGAAGTTATACAGCTCTAAAAGGAGGAGTGATAATCCTGACACCTCTTAAGCCTACTTCATAGTTTCCCTTCCTTGCACATAGGACTAGTCGTCGGTCGTCCCTCATCCTTCATCATGGATCTTTTTCTACGTATGTTAGCAGTTTAGTTTTATAGCTTCCAGAGGTGCGTCCTCTTCAATTATACATACATTTAATAGCCAGTTAGCAAGTAATATGCTGGGCTAACCGGCTAAGACACAAATGGTAGGGGAGCACATACAACATACATATAACTCCATAAGGTAGGGCTCTTTGGAGCTAAGTTATAACTGCATAGAGGTGTGTGCACTTTAGAGCACATACAACATATATACAAAAAATGCATGTTATAACTTCAGGCATAATCAGGCCTGAGGCTATAACATCTTTCTTTATCATTTTAGTTTGCTCAAAAAACATGATTTTTAATTGATAAACTGCATGCCGTGTGAAATCATTTGAATGTAGGTCACCTTAAGTCAAACGTTCTCCGTACAATCAGTCTGAATTTGAGTCCCGCGGGGTGACGTCATTCGCTGATTTATGCAGGGCATGGCACTGATTTGAACAATCATGATTTTTCCATAATACTACCAGCCGGTTGGTGGTTGGTTACTAGAGCTGGCTGAGTTCAGATAAAGTTATTTGTCAAACCTAGAACACTATTGATGAGTTGTAACTTTAAGTTTGTCATTACATTATGAGGGGTCCGATACAGCTGGTTTCTAATTAGACTTTAAAATGTAGGTCTTTTCACCATTAGATCAGTTACATCAACTTACTGCAAAATTTGCAATATAACTGTCCGTTCTAGCCTCTACATGGTCATATGTCTTATCTACACGGCCTTTAGATGTAGCCTACATACCATAAGCAATGATACATTTAATAAACAATTCAGCTGCACAGTCCACTCTATGCTGCTCGGGGAATGAAAAACCAGCACTCCAAAATGGTCTTTGCAGTTATATTGAGAGTGGCTCACTGCAACACCTCTGCTCATGCACCGGGCAGACCGGTCGCCGGGATTCTGGTGGTAGACCTTTGAACGATCGCTCGGGAAGGCTCATATCCTATCATGGTAGGCGCACGTACGCAGGGTTGCTCTACGGTCAGCAGGTTACCTAGAACGCCCTCAATCCATGTATAGACAAATGAGGAACAACAAGTTATAGATTGATAAAGTTTACGGTAGAGAGAAAAGGGCAAAAAGTTAAACAAATTGTTTTAATTGATTGAATACCTCAATCGTCCGTGATCCTCTATATTTATAGGGTGGAGGGGTCTTTCCCACACAAAAATCCTTTTACGAGTCTAGATCTATCAGGACTCCTTGATTTAACTCAGACTCGGGGCACAGGTCACACTGGTCCACCAGGTGTGCAGAGCTTTGAGAAGGCATATCTCTCTCATCCGAAGTCACACTGGTCCACCAGGTGTGCAGAGCTTTGAGAAGGCATATCTCTCTCATCCGAAGTTTGATTCGGACGTTCTATATATGACCCTTGATCTTAATCGACGAGAGCTATCCAACGGTGAAGTCCAATCTGCATTTTGAGAAATGTGACCAGACCAGCCAATTTTGGGTGCAAACATTACCCTTTGGAGATCAGCCTGACTTTCAATGGGGCCACTCTTTTCCCATGTGCTTAGATTTTCATATTTCAGAGTAGAGGATGATTAAAATTCATGAGACATGTAATATCCCGATGCGTCTTAAGCCTGTAAAGTTGCTTGATGATTCGCTATAACATTGTGCACTATAGCGGGCTGGGAACATTGACTAGTTGGATATACTCTCACGATAGACCTTTAGTTATATAGCCCGTCAGTATATCTTATATATACTCTCCAGGGTATTTGTAACAACTGGAGCCCAGGTCAGCCTCTCTTTATGCAAACACCTTCCATCACCATGTCCTATCTATTAGCACTATATGCAAACACCTGCATCAATATGTGGACAGATGTAGTGTGATAATACTTGTAGGGTGCCTGTGGTCCTCAATCCTAAAGATACTTTTTTCATATATAATTATTTACATGAGCTTCACTAGTATGTATTACTTTCGAGGGAAAATATTTTCATCATTAGGTACTTTTACATGTTCTCAAGGAAGGAAAAAATCTATTAATCTTAGACAGTACATTAAGGTGATACAAACTTACTATAGGATCAATCTTCGGCACCAGGCTTTGTGGCGTTATTCCTCCATCATACTGCCGACTGATACACTGAACTATGTGATAATCTGCTCAGCTAAGGCTGCAAAGGGGTAACCGTTAGGTGCACCTCCGAACCTCCTTAGTTCAATTATTTGTACTACTTCTTCAAAATTGAGCTGAAGTAGTACGGATAATTGAACTAAAGAGGTTCGGAGGTGCACCACATCGTAATCAATTTGCACCCCTATGCTCAGCACCCCGACTCTCCAGAAGTTCAAATACGAGAGATGGCAACACTGTATGATCATGTTTGTGGATGATCTAGTACACAGGTTCTACTTCTACTACCTGTGCAAGATGTACATGCGCTATGATCTATATCCACATTCGCACCCACTTCCACATTTAGTGCCTTTGAGAGGAGAATGGAAAATCCCGACAACGTCTCATATGCAGCCACATGCATATATATGTTACTGATGATATAGCACTTCAGTTTCACAACTTCAGCATGAGTATCTTCTCTCCATTTGTACATTGATTACCCAACGTAGCAAGTAGAGGTGTTTGTGTGATGCAAACTCCAAACCATAAAAGCTTTCTCCCGGCATATATACAGTTCATGTAAGATTCCATAAATTTGGGTTATGAGAAGGATCACGACTCAATTACCTGTGTGCTCGCCTCACCAGGTTTTTTTTCCCGACTGTTCTGGCGGAACCGCCACAGTACGGTTCTAGTTTATAGGACCAGTTCAACCGGAAACCACCAAATACCAGAGAAACTCAAAATCCAAATCAAAATCTCTCGTTCACTCGGTTTGCACTGGTATACCGACCGGTTCGACCGCTACACTGGACCGGTTCGACCAGTAACTGGTAATTGAACAAAAAAACCAACCAGTGAAGAATCTGGCGTGTTTTCAAATTTGAATTAAAAACTGGAAAATGAAAGAAAATTTTCTAAAAATATTACAAGGTGTGTGGAATCTAATGGTGTCAAAAATTGTCAAATATTAGTGCATTTAGTATTTTTTGCGGGCATTAGAAGTTGAACTGGCCAATTTTTTCCTTTCCATTTTTCATTCAACTTCTAATGCCTGCAAACTAAACTAAATGAACGAATATTTGAACAATTTTTACACAATTAGATTTGTTGCAAATTGAAGTGTTTTTGGAATTTTCTTGGGATTATTTCATTTTTTGATTTCAAATTCAAATTTGGGATCCCTAGTGGTTCCAAACCGGCCTGAACCGGAACCGGTCCGGACCGGTTCGCCCGGTTCCCACGGTTTCCGACCCGGTTCCCACCGTTCGGTTAACCCGCACCACAAACAAACACTGACAATATATTTCATTAAGATGATCCTCTAAAAATATTCACGGTGAGCTTACAGTTGATGGTAGGAGCGGATCTTGTCAGTACTTGTATCTTCGATAAGGGTCAGTAAGTGTATTGCAAACCCAAGGAATTTGGATCAAATCGAACTGCTCATTGCACCTTGGTTGCTTGTCTTATATTTGCCATGTTACCCAACCACTCCCTGATCCATGGAAGACAGATAATTCTGAGTTGCTCACTCCTCTTAAGCCCACTTCTCACTGTTTCTCTGAATTGCATATAGCACCAGGAGTAGACCCTCATCTTTGGTCAAGGCCACATGTTTCAGACATGCAAGCACTTTAGTTTTATATAGATCTAAGTCATGTACTCGCTGTTCAACTCCATACTTGCAGCTCGTGGTTGCAATTTCTAATTCAGTTGCAGTGCTGCGATGCCATGTGGTACCCTGGATTGTCCACCAATGAAGAAAGTCTTTTTTAATCTCACTAATCCCTGTGCCTTCCAAGCCTACATTTTCTTTATTTTATATCTCATTGAATATTTTTATCGCTGGACCATTTCTCTTTCTCCAGTAGTCCTCTTGGAAACTGTCAACAAAAGCTGAATATTATACTGTCATATGAGAGTGAAGCGTAATATGGCTCATTCCTCCCTCAGTCAATGTCCATATTTATACTGCCATACAGAATTTGTTTTCCCTGAAGATAACCTTGGGTGGACCATGTAATTAATGCCTATAAAGGTCTTGTTAAAAATAATCTATATACCTGCTTATACGTACACATTGATCAATGGACGATCGATCAACCTGTAATCACTTTGGTCAACAACCAGCTTTATTAGCTTTTTTTAGATAAGGGATTACAAAATCCGGCCTTTACATCCATGGATGTACACTGCCAATTATTACAAACCAAACTTGGTGAAAAAAGCAAACCATATTCTTGAAAAGATACGAGGACTACTAAAGCAAACGATAAAGCTGCTTCCACCCTCTATTTGATATCTCTAAAGCAATAACCTCCAATATCTTACTCAACAGGGTGAGGGTGTCCTTGGCTTGCTCATCACGCTGCAGCTGAGCCCAGGAGCGTAACCAGTATGCTCCCCTGAAAATAACCAGCATGATAGAGTTAGTTTTCATTTTCTTGAAAATTACATCATCCCGGCAGCGCCAGATTGCCCAACACAACGCAGCTATACCCACCCAGATCAAACCTTTCATGGTTTTAGGTTGATTATTTAGCCAAGTACCAAACAAATGGCTGACAGAACTAGGTTGGTTCAGATTAGTAGCAAAAAAGATGTTCTCCAAATCGTTTTAGCAAAGGGGCAGTCAAGGAAGAGGTGTTGGATATTCTCATTCCTGTTACAGCTAATGCACGTCTTTGGTTAGAACAACCCCTTTGTAGAAACCAGAGAAAAATCTTTATCTTTAGTGGAATCCTCATCTTCCAGATCTTTCTATAATGAAACGGTGGGTGTGTATATTTAGCTGCTGTACTTAACTCCTTACTGAACACTTCAACCAGGGATCAAAGACGGAGCCAACTGAAGCGAAGATGACACAGATTATGCAAATGAAAAATAAGGGATCCTGATGACTCGCATGCCTAGATTCAAGGATACACACATCTCTCATTTATCCATTTATAGCAAAAGGTGCCTATGATGTTGCCTATTTGTTGGGCAAATGTGTATATGGATCGCAATACAGAGGTTAACCATTAGTGAAGAAAGCATGATTTATATTTTTTTGGTATGGAACTTTTTTGAGTATCAATATATATAGAAGCTGATAATCATCCAGTATTAGTAAAAGTAGTTATAAGTCTTTGAATCCTGTGTTGACAATATATGTAAAATTATACAAATTCAACTTATAGTCTAAGGTAAATAGTTTTGCTCAAGAATAATATGTATGGTGTTACACGCATGCTAACACATTGCAATACTCGTATTTGGTTAAAAAATGGCCCAGAATACGGTTACCTTTTAATTTCTGCTGCAGACATCCGTTTTTAGAATTCAATTACGTTTGGAAATAAAAATTCTTACAGTGGCCAACAATACGTTGAAAAAACAAACCAATTTATGAATTAAAATAAACATCGATTGCATCTTTATTGGGTGGCAGCTGGGAAAGGAGTTATTAAACTGTAAATTCTTCTTTCGTACTGTAATTTGGAGTAATGGTATAGTGGACCTTCTCGCCACCACTCCCAGCAGCCGGCACATGACCTCAACACCACGTTGGGCATGTTCAGTTCATTCACAATCCATGATGGTCATTCATTGTTGGAGTATAAGTAAATTGCCCACCTTTCCCTATCAGCTTAACCTTTTGGGTTGAACTGGTTGGTGCATGCAACTCAATATGGTATCAGAGCCAGAGGACTCGAGTTCGAATCCTGGCGGGGCGTTAATTAAAATAATTACAGCCCACTCCAATATTCCACGTATGCGGCCTCGAGGAGCTTGCACGTGAGGGGGAGTGTTGGAGTATAAGTGAATTGCCCACCTTTCCCTATGAGCTTAAGCTTTTGGGTTGAACTGGTTGGTGCATACAACTCAATATTCATAGTTTGATACTACCTTGCTACCAACAAGGGCTATCCCATCCATTTTTGCATGCCTCAGATGTTTTTTTCTAATGGCCAGAAAGAAGCATACAAGTCTGCTTGAACATCTAATCTTTGTTACACCAGTTCGCCAAATTCTCCCACGGTTTATCACCATCAAGAACATTTGTACGAGGCGTCTGCCTCCAACTGCAGTATTGTAAGTGTTCGGTCTGACAATTGTCACCTTGCATGTTGCACCAATATGATCAGCAGTACAATGATATCGCCTAGCGGCCTAGACCCAAGGCAGCCGGATATGAAAAATTAGCAAAGACTTGCTTTTGGAGCATTTGTTGCGCCTAACAGTATTGTCAGTTCAAGCACGTATAGCCCGGATGACTCCTAAACCTAAATGAAAACTCACATACCTCATGGATCTAGCATATGTCCTGTTTCATCGTATTTGTGGTTGATTGGTGTTATTGTAGACCTAAAAGTAGCTAGCACTAACTTCAACATTTTCATGTATATGGCATTCGGCCTATGTCTCATATATATATACCCGCACAGACATCCTCACAGCTAACAACTATTCAATTTTTTTCCACATTAGGCCCTGGACTGATATAACTGAACACAGATGTCTTGTAAGTTTTTTTTGGAACGAACGGGCACCAGATAGTGCAAATTTCATTGAAATAGAAGAGAAAAAAGGTATACAAGCTGGCTAGATGGCCGAAGAGCAGAGGCTACTCTGGCACAAAAAGGGTCGCCAAACATTTGGCACCTACAGGTATCCAAAGCGAGGCCTCGGCCTTGATCCTCTTTACAATAGAAGGCAATGATGACTCCCTATGGTCAAAAATACGGTTATTCCTCTCCTCCCGAATCTCCTAGCATGCCAAGAGAGCTATGGAGTGCGATCCTTTGCAGGGGGGGTTACCCGGGATCGAAATGACGATTATCCACCATTCGCATGTTGATGTGATGGGCGTCCACTAAGTGGGAAGGGGGTCGTGAAGGCCTAACCACGTCTAAGGACCGGAGGGTCTAAGGACCGGTGGATGGTCGATCCTGGCTGTGCTGAATGATTGACAATGTGGTATGAACTTACTCTTGGCCGAGTATTGCAGGTGCAATTTTTTTCCACATTAGGCCCTGGACTGATGTAACTAAACACAGATGTCTTGTAAGTTTTTTTTGGAATGAACGGGCACCAGATAGTGCAAATTTCATTGATATAGAGGAGAAAAAAAGGTATACAAGCCGGCTAGATGGCCGGAGAGCAGAGGCTACTCTTGCACAAAAAGGGTCTCCAAACATTTGGCACCCGCAGGTATCCAAAGCGAGGCCTCAGACATGATCCTATTTACAATAGAAGGCAATGATGACTCCCTATGGTCAAAAATACGGTTATTCCTCTCCTTGCAAATCTCCTAGCATGCCAACAGAGCTATGGAGCGCGATCCTTTGCGGGGGGGGGGGGTTACCCGGGATCGAAATGACGACTATCCACCATTCGCATGTTTATGTGATGGGCGTCCACTAAGTGGGAAGGGGGTCGTGAAGGCCTAACCACGTCTAAGGACCGGAGGGTCTGAGGACCAGTGGATGGTCGCTCTTGGCCGTGCTGAGTGATTGACAATGTGGTGTGAACTGACTCTTGGCCGAGTATTGCAGGTGCAGGTTGCGGCTTGATTTGCGTTGGTGCAGGTGAAGTGTGGGAGCGAAAGGTCTATGCCTTACGGGGCCTCCGAGGAGTGGAGAGACAAGTAGGCCTGACTCGAGGTACCCGGTGGCCAGCGGGGTCAAGTGCGGGCTGCATGGTGGCAAGAAAAGCAATACGAAGTCGTCGATCGGAGCCGGTGCAGGGTAGTGGCTCATAACCGGAGTCTGCACGCGGGGTTTGTGGCGGTTCACCAGAAAACCGTCGGGTTACTTGGTTGAGCCACTAAACCAAGACCGGAGGCTCGACGGGTAGAGACGGGATCCGTGCGCACCGAGAAGCTTCGATGCCGACGGACGCGTGGCGGGATTGCTGGGCTTGCGTCGGGAGGACGCGATCTGCAGCGACGGCATGGTGATGCGATGATGAGGAGTGCTACATGACCTATTTGCCCCTGAGGGGTTGTATAGCAATTTAAGTGCTAGGGGTAGTGTGGTATTTTGCCTGGCCCGGAGGGGACTCATCTATATTAGCTCTAGGGTTTCCAGGAAAACCATCCTTCCGGACTACTTCTCATTTCCTTGCTTCATAGGGTTAGAGTTTTCCTCCATTTGTAAAGAATCTGACCTCCGAGTGAACGAAAGCTTTCATGGTTGCGTCGAATCCCGGTTTGTAGCTCGTTGATTTTCGTGTCTTTTTCGAGCTATTTTCGTCTGGTTTTTCATGCGCGGCTCGTTCACCAATTCTGAGATGTTTGGGTTCGGATTTGTTGGTGGGAATCATGGATAGTTGCCTCGTGCATCTTTGTGCTTGATCTTGATCCCCCAAACTCTGAGTTCGGCCTCCGATTGATGGATTTCGGTTGGATCCTAGGTTTTTGGTTGAGTTCGGTAGCGATTCGATTCCCGGCGATTTAGTTCATTTGGGGACCCAAGTTTTGGGGCAGCATCCCCTAGGGACGCTTCACACCTTCCCCAAACCTTTAGTCGAGACCTCAAGCCGTTTGGGAGATCTATGGTGGGATAGGGGAGGTTGACTTCTCGGTTTTCACCTTGGGCTGTTCTGTTCGAGGGCTGGCGGACTATCCGCCCATAGCCCGCGGACTGTCCACGAGGTCCAAGTTCTTCGCGTGTTCGTCCAGTTCTTGTGAGCTCGCACGTAGATCTTTCGAGGTGTCAAAGTTTTGCTGCAGGAGGTTTGTCGGACCGTCCGTGTAGGGGTACCGGACCGTCCGCGTGTGGGCCGGACTGTCCGCCTGGGGATCGCGAACTGTCCGCGCGGCACCAGTTGCTCGCAGACCGTCCGAGGACCAGGTATGGACCGTCCGCGTTTCCGGGTGCGTGCCTTGTGGTTCTGTTGTGTAACACCCTAAAATTCCATCACAAAATTAATGTAAGCAACATGGTGTTTTAGTTTTTGTATTCTAAGGAATAATAAATTATCAAATAAATTATGCTCAAAAATATTTAAATATCATTTTAATAATTTAGAAGCAATCAGTGCTTGTGCATCATGATTTGAATGCATGAGTTTTGGTTGTGATGTGGTTTTAAAAGTCTTAAAATATTTGTGAAAAGTCCTTAAAAATAATTGTGAAATAGTTTGTGAAAATTTGTGTAAAGGTTTGAATTTAAAATATGTTTGAAAAGTTGTTAAAAATGGTTTGTGAAAAGCCTTTAAAATAGTTGGAGAAAATTGTGTTGAAATTTGAATTTGAAAAGATGTAAAAGATTTGAAAGGGTTTGAAATTGGTTTGAAATGGATTTGAAAAAAAAAGAAAAAAAACAAACAAACCATCTCACCTACCCAACCCACCGCCGGCCCATCGACTTCCCCGGCCCACCTCCTTTCTCTTCTTCCCGCGTGGCCCGCTTCCCCTCTTCCGGCCCAACGGCCCACCAGCGCCCGCCTCCTCCCCTCTCTCTCCCTCTCGCCGACAGGTGGGGCCCACCTGTCGGGATTGTCCCCAACCTCCGGCCCCCTCCTCCCCGGCCGCGCCGCCCGTCCCCGGCGCCGCCCCTCCTCCCGCGCCTCCCGCGCCTCCCCCATCAAAACCTCCTTTTCAAGAGCATTTAAAGATCGGCCTTCACTCCTCCTCCTTTATCCTCTACCGTTTCTCCTTAATCAAGACGCCCCCATGATTGCCATCAAAACCGGCCGCCGCCATCGGCCATTGATGGCCATTGCTCTCGGCCATCACCCCTCTCCCCTCCTCGCCTTATAAAAGCACACCCAGGTTGCCCCTTCATCCGCACCCGTGCCTCCCTTCCTCTCCTCCCTCTCCACGCAGCCGCCGCCGCCCTTTAGAATCGGCCGCCGACATCGATCTCCACCGCCGTCGTCTTCTTCGTTGTTTCCTCGCTCGGCCGAAGCTCCTACGTGCGGTGAGAAACTCCTCCCTACCCTCTTTTCCTTTTCTACCGAACCGTAGGCGTGCCGCCGCTCGCCGGCGACCCGCCCCCTCGCGGTGCAAGCCACCACGACCGCCGGAGCCGCCTCCCCGACCACCTAGATAGGTTCACCGTCCTCCCGGCCTCCGCGTAGAACCCGTCTCGCGTCCCAATCCGTGGCCCCAAGCCCGAGATCGAGCATCGCCGGCGAGCTCCGCCGCCGCCTCCCGCCGGCGCCGCCGGTCTCCCGGCCGCCCGCCACCGCCCATCGCCGCGTACGATCGGGGCCGTCCGATCGGCGTGGACGGCCCCGGATCGAAAAGGGGCGTACCCCTTGGATCGGTCCACCGTGGGACCGGTGGGACCGGTCCACGGCCCGCGGTCCACGAGCCTGCGTCACCGCCCGCGTCAGCATGACGTCAGCTTGCGTCAGCATCGCGTCAGCACAGCCAACCGCAACCCGCCACGTGGCGCCTCCACAGCTCACCCGCCGGCTGCCCTGGTAATTTTACAAAAAGAACCCCGCACGTTATAAAAGCACATATATACCCTTCCACCTATATAAAGCCTTTCAAGCAGGTCCTTATTTTTATGTTTTGAACCACGAACTTCATAGTTTTTATGTCCAGTGACCCACCCTTGACCTTTTACATGTTAGACCTCCTAGTTTCACATATAATTATGTTTAGATCCCTGAAATCTTGCGAGAAAATCCCCTAAACTTCCGGATATTCACAAATTAGTCCCCGAATCTTGTTTTACCCATATCTTTTCCGTCCTAGCTCCGTTTTAAGCGTTCTTGGTGTCCATGTGACCATCTTTTAAAGCCCGACAGTTCTAGAATCTTGTTTTCTCCATGTCTTTTGCGTTTTAGCTCCGTTTAACCCCGTTCTTGTTGCGTTAGGCTCATATCAACTCAAAGTACACGTTAGGAGCAATGATGTACATGTTCAATGTTTTATAATTTATTTAAATATTAAATATGAATAAATCATATTGCACATGCTTTTCTAATTAAAATCTAATTAGAAATTTAACACGTGTTTTCATAAGAAAGTTAATATGATTAATCTATTCAAATATTTATTTTAATTAAAAGTTAATTAGATGTATACCTCGGTTTTTATAATCAAACTTAATTTGATTAATGATTAAGCAGTTTGCTTTCTACTCGAAATGTAACATAGGCTATATCCCGAGTTTTCTTAATTAAATGTTAATTTGATTAAAATGAATATAAATGTGTTTTTAAATTATAATTTGATTAGACTAACTCGAAATATAAAGATAAATGCCTAGATTCTTTTACATGCTTCTTTTAAAATTTAATGTTTAATTTGCATAAATCATACTTGAATATTTATAAGTAAAATTGGAATATGCTTACATCGTCTTTTAAATATAAATATAACTTGCTTAATTATAAATAGGCTATTTCTCTGAAATAACCTATAGACATGATTTTACTTAATTAAAAGATATCAAACGCATAGCTAGCTCTTGTTTGTGATCATCTAAATCTCCATAGTTTCGAGTGTTCCTTGTGTTCACTTTCCTAGACCCAAACCCTGTTTTCCCTTTAAGCTTTTCATGCTTGGTGTATTGTTTTGTTTATTGTATGTATTCTTGTGTGCTCGTAGACATCGTGCCAGTTTCAAGCAAGCAGCCAATTGAAGTAGATCAAGAGCAAGTGTTTGAAGAAGAAGAACCTTAGTGTTTAAGCAAGGAAGGCAAGTGGTCTTCTCCCCCTGCATGATTCTATTTTATCCTATGTAATTGCATGACAACTAAGTTTATATTTATTATGTTATTGCATTAAATTGATGGGAACACCCTTTTTAAGGACTTACCTAGACTTTTATCCACAATCCTTGGATCAACCCGGTTTAATAAATGTTTTTGGGTAGAATATGCTAGTTGCTCAACTTGGGTTGGATAAAAATGGTTTTCCAAGATAAAGGCTTGTATGTTTAACGATGATGCTTTTGGTAATACAAGAACACTTGATTTAATCGGAACATGGAGAACCACCCAAGAAAACATGTGCAACCACGGTGTTACATGGCTCGACCTTAGCCAATTAATTAGGTGTGCGATTGATCCGATGGCCCTTTTCCGAAAGGAGTAGAGGGGGGATCCGGGTTGCGGGGGTATAGCCCGGTCCTTTTGGGGTAGCGACCTTTGCTAAGGTGCCGACCACTAGGGAGGGTTATGGTCCGCCCCGATCCGTAACTATGCGGGTCGTTAGTATTTTGTATACCTTTGTAAATGCTTCGTAGCGTCCCTATGCAATCATACCTCGGAAGTGTGGTATGATGCACGATCAACATCGTATGGTTGGGTTCAAAGTTCTTCGGAAATTTTACGCGAGCTGTGGGTAAAGTGTGCAAACCTCTGCGAGTGTAAAGGCGATCGATCGGCCGTGCTCACGGTCATGAGCGGCTTGGACCCTAACATGATTAATGAACTTGAAGATGAGATTAAATCGTGGTTCGATGAGCTTTGGGTTGTTTTGCTTAAAAGTTTCTTAAGTGGGTTGGTATATACTTACATCTAGTAATTAGGCGTTCTTTAATTAAAAGTTTGACCAACATTAAAATGCTAACCGCTACAAAACCATAGCCTATCCTTGATAGCCTTGCATATTCCCCCACTTGTTGAGTACCAACCATAAGTGTACTCAGCCTTGCTTACCGCTGTTCAGAAGAGAACAATGGTGAAGAGTTCTACTGCGACTTTGAGGAGTTCTGAGGCATGCGTCTCCCCCAGTCAAGTGCCTGTGGAAGCGGAAGACGAAGATTCGACGTGTAGTTATCGTTTTTCGATGTTAAAGACCTTCGTGTCTTCCGAATGAGTGTAGTAAGTTGTTAAACCCCTTGTCACGTTTTTACTGTCTATGATATTACACTCATTTCGTCTATCATATGTGTGGAACTAGATCCTGGCACACATATGAGAAGCATCTGGTTTCTCTCCAGAAATTGGGTGGGACAGAGTGATATCAGAGCAGTGTTGACTATAGGAACGCAGCCTTAAGTTAGAAATGGTCGAAAAGTAAAGATTCATGTTCTAGAAAGCCTGTCATCCTTCAAAATTGACTTATTTTACATATGAAAACTAATTTAGACTTGTCTTCTTGTTAAAACACATCGTTTTGTTTTGATCTATTCTGAGCTCGTTTCTTGTGCTATCAGCTAGATCTTCACCACCGAGATCGTCTAATATAAGTTCTTAGATTGCCTACCCTCTTATCAACTTCGATAGAATCGTTCTTGTGAGGACGTGCGATGTAAATGTTTGATTGTTTGAACTCATGTTTGATTTGGGTTTTGAGTGTGTGAGTTGTATTGTGGAGTGATGGCCACAAATGCAACAAGAAATAAATTATTAGGTTAATAGAGATAGTTTGGGTTCAAATCTGGGTAATCCTTATCTGCCATTCAAGTTGGTTGAAGGATGTCAGAAGATCAAAGTCTAGAAGCAACACCAACATCAACAACAAGAAATCTACAAATGAATACAGACATCAACATATGAAAGAAGTTAAAGAAAAAGATGGTCAATTTCTTTCATCCTTGTTATTCTCCTCTCTATCATAATGTGAATACAATCACAACAAGAAAAGATGGATATGATTTTACCCTGCTCTTCAATCTGCTTCCAACCTCTTCTGAGCTTACCTTTATTACACAATCAGAAGGCGAGTCCCAAAGGAAATCACGAAGATAAAGACAACAAAAGAATCATCGACATTCCATCTACAACCTCAGCAATTGAACGCAAGATGCTAGAGTATATGGCAACACAAACTCAGACTCTGCAAGCAATGACTCAAACCATGATTAATATCCATCAGTATATTATAGAGCAAGCATCAAATCCTAAGAATTCCAACCTTGTTTTGGGTGAAACCGTCAGATTCCAACTGTTTCATCGGCATTGGATAAAGAAAATCTATCAGTCATGCAAGCTCAAGTCTTACAAGGACAAAAGGAGATCAACACATCACCCCCTCATAACACAGAGATAACCAAAACTGGAGTTCCTGCCGGACCAGTAAAGAAGCAAGTTGTAGAAGTATGGAATCATCAAAATAATAAGAGAAGTCATGGAGCACCAGAATTGCAGATGAATGAACAACATGAACATATGAAGACTATAGGAATATGTCAATGTTGTGAGCATTATGGTCGTTCTTGTCTCCAAAAGAAGCCAGCCCAATGAGAGATGAGGCTAGACGATGTTATCATTTGGATATCAATAAGAAGAGGAAGTTATGTACCCAAAATCAGTCCCAGAAGAAGTTGCTCAAGCTGTAGATAGTAATCAGATTATCAACCCTATGGATTGGAGTATAACTCTCAAAGCATTTCAGCCTGATAGAATCAAACAACTCAAGAAGCATGCAAGTGAAGAAAGTCAAGGCAACAGTATTAAAAGACTGTGTTTCAGATGCGTTAAAGAAGGCCACTATGTTAATAATTGTCCAACAAAGCATAAAAGGATTTTGCCTAGTCATGATGGATTATATTGCCTCAAGTGTGGAGAAAATGGACATCTTGCTAGTTGGTGTGCAAAAGAGGATGGTAATCAACCCCAGGATCGAAGTCTCAATACCCTTACTTCTAGTCAAATGTGCAATTGCCAGGATAATAAAGCAAGAAAAGCATGTTTCTATTGTAACAAAGAGGGACATTTCATAAGTTAGTGCCCCAAGAAGCTTTTGGATCAAAAGAAGAAAAAAAAGATTTGAAGAGTGATTCCAAATAGTCAAAAAATGGAGTTAAACCAGCTCTATTCAAATCACTTTATCAAGATGGCAAGGAAATTCTATCAATGCAAGTCAATGAAGTTGAGGAAGGGAATGGACAGTCACAAGCGGAGTTAGGTTGAGTATTCCAGTGATGTTTATAAAGTGAGTTGTGAAGAATAAAGAATTATGTTTATGGAGCTTGTGTAAGACGAATTATATGGAAGCAAGATAAGCAGTGTTGGATGCTAAACACCCGAACTCTTATTTCATGCTAGCCTTTGTGAATCTCGGAATGAGAATCTGTATTAAATTGGAAGTTCAAATTGCTTCATCTTTTTGAGTTCATCTCTTCATGCATTAGTTCACTATTCCTATATGAGATACCTATCTCTAACAATCAAATGGTAAGCATCAGGTCAGAAGAAGGTCAAGACATTCCATCTGTTGTCTGTGCTCATATTGCTAATCAGCAGAATCAAGCACCACCCCCACCCCTCAACCTAGCAATGGATCCAGTAACGCACCAGTTCCTTGTCACTTAGATGCGGCTAATCCAAAATTCGACTGCCACTATTCAAAACATTCAAGCTCAGCAAAATCAGCCACCACCAACAGCACCACCAACACCGGTGGACAAGCATAAGGAATTCATGAGTCACCGTCCTCCCACATACTCCTACTCAACCGATCTACTGGATGCTGATGATTGGTTAAAGACTGTCACCAAGAAGTTGGAAATTACACAATGCACTGATCGAGAGATGATCTTGTATACAACTGGTTGTTCGTAAGGATTAACAGCTGAATGGTGGAATGAGTACACTATCGCACATGTTGTACCTAGCATCATCACCTGGCAGGAATTCAGGGATAGTTTTCGCGTGCACCACATTCCCTCTGGTGTGATCGAGATTAAGCAAAGAGAGTTCCTCTCTCTAAAGCAAGGCAATATGTCAGTTAATGAGTATCTGGACAAGTTTACTCAGTTGTCTCGCCATGAATCAGATGAAGTTAATACTGACCCAAAGAGGAAAGAATGCTTCCTAGATAGTCTGATAGAGCCACTCAACTATCAACTATAGAGTCACAACACTACAAAAAATGTTGTAGTCTATGACATGCCACTTTCGTCATAGATCATCGAAAATTCGTCATAAAACAAAGCATCTATGACCAAATTTTAAAAGGTCATGTATTGAGCGTCACGGATCCTTTCTCGTGACGTCCTTAAGTTTTCGTCATAGATTAACATGATCCATGACGATTTGAAGCCGTCATAGAATTGTCTAAAGCCCACTGAACCCGGCCCAAAGCCCTTAATCTATGACGAAAATGAACGTCATGGATCGATTGCCACATCACTCATGGATGACTTGGACGATGAGTTGGGCGCGACGTGGATGATGACATGGCAACGTGTCGGCCACGTGACAGTGATGTGGCGAATGCCGACGTCGGCATTTTTTCGAAAATGACGTCAACACATGCCATTTGTTAACGAGGCCAAATTCAAGATTGGGCACAAACCGGATAGCTATTTCGGCCCAGATAAATTTTAGGAAAGCCCATTTACATTTCATACACAGCCCATTTACTTTTCATACACAGCTCGTATACATTTCATACACAGCACATATACATTTCAACCATAGCTCATATACATTTCAGCCCAACAAAGTTTTTCCAACAGATCAAAACAAAAATCTCAAAAAACACAAATCAATTCGGCCAAAAAGTACTTCCATGAATCATGTTTATGTTCATCATGACATCAAAATATCAAATCACGACATCACCAACATATCCGGTACATCTACACCACCATACAACATCACTACCGAATACCGAGGCAAGATACTCGGTATTTTAAAACTTTTGTAGGCGGTATACCTCATGCATGCAAGCCATGAGGTGAGTTAAATACCGAGCTTCAAATTTCTCACGCCGGTTATATAGCTGAAACAAAAGATAAGAAAACTTAATTGCTAAGCACCAAAGAATTCATACATCCGAGTTAAATACCGAATTTATATTATAAGCAAAGCACCAATCTCGGTTAGGCATTTCGACAAATAGTTCATGCACATAACGGCTACAAGGAAGTAGAATGCCTACACAGATATCCAATTGAATCACACATATTCTTAGTGTACACAAGATATCATGTAAAAGGATTAACCATGGCATGGATTGGACTGACCATAAAAGAAACAATGGATTAAACCATACTTTATTTTGGCCTACTAACATACAATGGAATTGAGTTATATCAAGCACAAGATCACATATTCTTAGTGATAACAAAGACTCTCCGGGCTGGCTTTCCAAACACAAAAACACATTACATCCGCCTATATGCATTTTATCAAACACATGGTGTGCAAATAAACGCAAACCAAAAAGGGTAGCGAGACATCTCACCTTTCCGTAATGACGCCCATTGCAAAACCTTAGTTCACCCAACCCACCTCAAGCAAACACAACAAAAGAATCACATATTAGGGCAAGTCATAGGAGATCCTATACATCGAAGAAAAAATGACAATAAAACAAATAAGCGGGGCAACATCCATGCACAAAAAACAGAATAATGACATATCATCGATGCCCATAAGCTCGATTAGTCTTACTCAACAAATGTAGAGGGTACATCTCGTTGTAAACTTTAATTTTGCAATAAGGCAACAACATGATGGTAAAACTTGAAACAACATCCCGTTTCCTATGAGTCCGTGTGAATCCTAGAACAAGGGCCTTATATATTATTAATCGTAGTCTAAAACATATGAATCTTGTATGCAATTTCAGCACTTCGATAACAATTTGTACACAGTGGATTTTGTAGTGTATATTTAATGCATTGATTTGTTCCAGGTCAAGTATCTGTGGACAAATACATTGGAAGAAGTATAAATACTTTCTGACTGCAACCAACATACTGTATGCAATGTCTACCAAATCAATCATATACAGGTCCCAGTTGCAGAAAATTACATAACATCGAATACTTGTTAGAGGGCAATGTTAAAATTCCGAAATAAGTGTCACAGATCTTTAAGTACTAAAAAAGATTCTTGCTTAAGAATAAAATCAACATGGACCAAACTGAAGTATAAAGCATAATTCACATGTGAAAATATTAAACATAAAAGTGTTATGAGCCATGGTAAAAAAAACTATGAAATTTGCATCTTCATGGAGTCTTTAGTTTATAAAACAAGTACTACAATACAACTATGTATTTCATGAACATCTAATATGATAGGTTATTTAGTCTATGATACTAGTGCTACATAAAATTCAAAAGTAAATAAATTTAAAAGATGGCTCTGTAACTGAAGAAAGCCTTCTCTAGTTTCAAGCACATAAGTTGTATTAGCAACACTTTATCGCTAGGATGCTCGGCAGTGCCCAATTAGATAGCTAGACTTACCATTAAGAATCAAACAACAACAAGATCTAATGCTCAAGCAGCAATGCCTCGCAAAAATCAATTGCAATATTAGCATGCTTTGGACATGCAATGAAATTAAGAGAAAATGTAGAGCTAACACTGCCATCGTGCACAAGCACCAAAACTGTTCAAGCTAATTAGCTATGAGCTAAACATAGGAGCAAGCTAATCGTATACCCGTAAATGTGCATTCAAAGAAACAAGCGCAATGTAGGGGCACATATATGGTTTATTAAGAATAAACAAATGCTATGCAACCTTAAGCATGAAAGTAACAAGAACAAATCCAAAGTGCATAAGCGCCATACACCAACAGGTATACCTCTAAGAAATCACAAGCATGAAAACACTTTACGATCGTTTTTGTTTGCCCAGTTCATGACTTATGGGGCTACTTGATATATTTCACTCGATAAGCATGCACTCTATATCAATTATTGCACAAACTCTAACCCGAGACAAATCAAACTTGATCCATTGCAGCCTGTGCTTGAGCTGTCGAGTTAACCTACATAAGCTTTCGAGTTAACCTCCATAAAAGAAGTGTAGAGATGAGCTAGCTGACCTACCAAAAAAAAGAGTTATAAAGCAAAGATAGTGAAACAACTATTAGATTTTTTAATTACTAGTTTTGGATCAGCTATCTTTTATGAAGCATTAGATCTTGAATTTATATTAACTAGTGATGTGGATTTAAATATTATATATCCTGAAAGCATAAAGAACTGAGTCCAAATCTAATTAGTTGTCAGATAAGCTGGGATAATGAATGTTACATAAACTAGATGCACCTCACTACAACGGTGCTTGGTAAAGGCACACCACTGTTTTCCAGTCAATAAACTAACCAAAGCTTGTCAATCCAAAGAAGGATCTAAACTCAACACAAAAAGAGATCAGTCAAGTACTGAATACGAATGGACTAGGAAGGACCACGACCACAGATCACGATGCGTGCAAGGAAGACCACATCTCAGAGCAGCGCCATGGTTCTATAATTAACCGGCGCCGCACCATCCCACAGATGCTTGGAAGGCACAAGGCCAGCAGGCAGCAGCATCCCAGCCTAATCCGCCTAGCAAAACCCAAGGTTCCCCCCCAAATCCCTCCCTCTCCCTCCTCCTCGCGGGAAGGAAGACATGCTGGGGGGAGGACAAGCAAATGAAACTCCGGCGAGCGTTGCCCGCCGGCCGGCAGAGCTACGGTGAGCAACAAACAAATCCGGCCCCGAATCGGGGCGAACCCGCGGTACGATTCGCTCGGGCGCTCGAGGAAGCGGACCATCCCGCTCCGAATCGAGCGGCCCCGTCGTGGAATCGGCGCGCGAATTTGGGGGATCTAGGGTTGGATTGAATGGATGCAGCCATGGAGGTTGAGAAAGGGGGAGCGAGGTATGGACGAACCTGACATGGCATGCGCGTCCTCCTCTCCTCTGCTCCACATCCACATCAACACATCGGCGGCGGCCTGTGTGTAGAATTGAAGCAGCCGGCGGTGGTGGGCTAGTGGTTCATCCGCGCCAACATCACCGCTCTCCAGGTACGCGGCTCATGGCCTCCGCCGCTCGCT